>CM059440.1:70281520-70949469 GCA_030390025.1 Squalus acanthias
AACAAAAATACATTCCATTGAGAAACAAAAACTCCATGGGAAAAGTGATCCAACTGTGGCTAACTAAAGAAGTTAAGGATAGCATTAGATTGAAAGAAGAAGCTTATAATGTTGCAAAGAATAGTAGTAACTCTGAGAATTGGGAGAGTTTCAGAAACCAGCAAAGGATGACCAAAAAATTGATAAAAAGGGAAAAAATAGAATATGAGAGAAAACTAGCAAGAAATATAAAAGCAAATTGTAAGAGATTGGGGAATAAGGAGATGGCAGAAACGTTAAACAAATATTTTGTATCTGTCTTCACAGTAGAAGACACAAAAAGCATACCAAAAATGGTGGGGAACCAAGGGTCTAATGAGGGTGAGGAACTTAACGTAATTAATATAAGTAGAGAAAAAGTACTAGATAAACTAATGGGACTAAAAGCCAACAAATCCCCTGGACCTGATGGCCTACATCCTAGGGTTCTAAAAGAGGTAGCTGAAGAGATTGTGGATGCATTGGTTTTGATCTTCCAAAATTCCCTAGATTCTAGAATGGTCCCAGCGGATTGGAAGGTCGCAAATGTAACAGCGCTATTCAAGAAAGGAGGGAGAGAGAAAACAGGGAACTACAGGCCAGTTAGCCTGACATCAGTCATTGGGAAAATGCTGGAATCCATTGTTAAGGACGTGGTATCAGGGCACGTAGAAAATCATAACATGATTAGGCAGAGTCAGCATGGTTTTATGAAAGGGAAATAATGTTTGACAAATTTATTAGAGTTTTCTGAGGATGTAACTAGCAGGGTAGAAAAAAGGGGAACCAGTGGATGTAATATATTTGGATTTCCAAAAGGCATTCGATAAGGTGCCCCATAAAAGGTTATTACACAAGATTAGGGCTCATGGGGTTGGGGGTAATATAGTAGCATGGATAGAGGATTGGTTAATGGACAGAAAACAGAGAGTAGGGATAAACTGATCTTTTTCAGGTTGGCAGGCTGTAACTAGTGGGGTGCTGCAAGGATCAGTGCTGGGGCCTCAGCTATTTACAATCTATATTAATGACCTAGATGAAGGGACCGAGTGTAATGTATCCCAAGTTCGCTGACGATACAAAGCTAGGTAGAACAGTAAGCTGTGAGGAGAACACAAAGAATCTGCAAAGGGATATAGATAGACTAAGTGAGTGGGCAGTAAGGTGGCAGACGGAGTATAATTTTTAAAAATTTTTTTATTTGTTTATGGGATCTGGGCATCGCTGGCAAAGCCAGCATTTATTGCCCATCCCTAGTTGCCCTTGAGAAGGTGGTGGTGAGCCGCCTTCTTGAACCGCTGCAGTCCGTGTGGTGATGGACTCCCAGAGTGCTGTTAGGTAGGGAGTTCCAGGATTTTGACCCAGCGATGATGAAGGATCAGCGATATACTTCTAAGTCAAGATGGTGTGTGACTTGGAGGGGAACTTGGAGGTGGTGGTGTTCCGATGCGCCTACTGCCCTTGTCCTTCTAGGTGGAAGAGGTCGCGAGCTTGGGAGGTGCTGCCGAAGAAGCATTGGCGAGTTGCTGCAGTGCATCTTGTAGATGGTACACACTGCAGTCACGGTACGCCGGTGGTGGAGGGAGTGAATGTTTAAGGTGGTGGATGGGGTGCCAATCAAGCGGGCTGCTTTGTCCTGGATGGTGTCGAGCTTGTTCAGTGTTGTTGGAGTTGCACTCATCCAGGCAAGTGGAGAGTATTCCATCACACTCTTTACTTGTGCCTTGTAGATGGTGGAAAGGCTTTGGGGAGTCAGGAGGTGAGACACTCGCCGCAGAATACCTAGCCTCTGACCTGCTCTTGTTGCCACAGTATTTATGTGGCTGGTCCAGTTAAGTTTCTGGTTAATGGTGGCCCCCAGGATGTTGATAGTGGGGGATTTGGCGATGGTAATGCCATTGAATGTCAAGGGGAGGTGGTTAGACTCTCGCTTGTTGGAGATAGTCATTGCCTGGCACTTGTGTGGCGCGAATGTTACCTGCCACTTATCAGCCCAAGCCTGAACGTCGTCCAGGTCTTGTTGCATGCGGGCATGGACTGCTTCATTATCTGCGGAGTTGCGAATGGCGCTGAACACTGTGCAGTCATCAGCGAACATCCCCATTTCTGACCTAATGTAGGGAAATGTGAGGTTATTCACTTTGGTAGGAAGAATAGAAAAACAGAATATTTTTTAAATGGTGAGAAACTTTCAAATGTTGGTGTTCAGGGAGATTTGGGTGTCCTCGTGCAAGAAACACAGAAAGCTAGCAGGCAGGTACAGCAAGCAATAATGAAGGCAATTGACATGTTTGCCTTTATTGCAAGGGGGTTGGTGTATAAGAGGAAGGAAATCTTGCTACAATTGTACAGAGCCTTGGTGAGACCACACCTGGAGTACTGTGCACAGTTTTAGTCTCCTTATCTAAGGAAGGATATACTTGCCTTGGAGGCGGTGCAACAAAGGTTCACTAGATTGATTCCTGGGATGAGAGGGCTGTCCTATGATGAGAGATTGTGCAGAATGAGCCGATACTTTCTGGAGATTAGAAGAATGAGAGGTGATCTCAGTGAAAGGTACAAGATTCTGAAGGGGATTGACAGAGTAGATGCTGAGAGGTTGTTTCCCCTGGCTGGAGTGTCTAGAACTAGGGGGCATAGTCTCAGGATAAGGAGTAGGCCATTTATGACCGAGATGAGGAGGAATTTCTTCACTCAGAGGGTTGTGAATCTTTGGAATTCTCTGCCCCAGAGGGCTGTGAATGCTGAGTCTTTGAGTATATACAAGGCTGAGATAGATAGATTTTTGGACTCTAGGGGAATCAAGGGATATGGAGATCGGGCGGGAAAGTGGAGTTTAGGTCGATGATCAGCCATGATCTTATTGAATGGCGGAGCAGGCTCGAGGGGCCGTATGGCCTACTCTTGCTCCTATTTCTTATGTTCTTATGATAGTAGCAGACTTCAGGAGGACATAGACAGACAAGTGAAATGGCCAGAAACATGGCAGATGCAATTTAATGCGAATAAATGTGAAGTGATGCACTTTGGCAGAAACAACATGGAGAGGCAGTATAATCTAAATGGTACTATTTTGAGGGGAGTGCAAGAGCACAGGGTCTTGGGGGTGCATATTCACAAATATTTTAAGATGGCAAGGCAAGTTGATAAGGCAGTTAAGAAAGTGTATGGGATACTTAGCTTTGTAAAGAGGGGCATTGAATACAAAAACAAGAAAGTCAGGCTAAATCTTTACGAATCACTCGTCAGGCCTCCGCTGGAGTATTGTCTACAATTATGGACACCACACTTTAGGAAGGATGTCAAAGCCTTGGAGAGGATACACAGGAGGTTTACCAGGATGATATCGTGGCTGAGGGACTTCAGTTAGGTGGTGAGATTGGAGAAGCTGGGATTGTTCTCCTTAGAGCAGAGAAGGTTAAGGGAGACCTAATGGAGGTATTCAAAATTATGAGGGGTTTTGAGAGAGCAAGTAGGGAGAAACTGTTTCCTCAGGCAAGTGGGTCGGTAACCAGAGGTCATAGATTTAAAATAATTGGCAAAAGAACTGGAGGGGAAATGAGGAGAAATTACTTCACACAGAGGGTTGTTATGATCTGGAACGCACTACCTGAAAGGGTGGTGAAATCAGATTCCATAGGAACTTTCAAAAGGCAATTAGACATGTATTTGAAGGGAACTAATTTGCAGGATTATGGGGAAAAAACTGGGATGTGTGACTAAATTGGACAGCTCTTTCAAAGAGCCGGCACAGGCACGATGAGCCGAATGGCCTCCGAGTGTGCTGAAAGATTCTATGATTTAGTTTCCCGGCAGCCTTTACACTACTTCCTCCAAGTTGATAATGAATTGGATATTACAAGGGGTAGTGACATCACTTTCTGTGCACCATTGTCCAATCCCTGATCATTTCAGTTTATTTGCTTTCAACTTGCCTGTTCCCATGGGAACCACATTATGTCACTAAGATGTTTGTGTCAGATTTTAACCAGACAAAGAACTAGCCCGGAAGCTCTTACCATCTGCTGTGGAATATAATAGGATTTGACTCACACACACTGCAGCCTGCAGCAATTCAAAACCCATTACAAATAGATGGTCACTGCCTTCACTTGCAACTGAAGAAACGCATAGTTCAATTCAAGACAGCAGACCTTTTGTTAAAGTGCAGCATCATATAGGTGCCTAATAAATTCTTATTTCTACCTCCATATCCTTAAAAAGAGTATACCATTACTCCAGCCTCAGAACTGTTTTGCAATCTTTTAAATCTCAACCATCCTTTTATTTCCATTCATAGGGTAGAGTTGTTAAAGTGAAGTGTTTCATGATTTTATAACATTAAGGGAAGGAAAGGAACTAACTAAGGATGGTATTGTGCTGCGGATCACATTTGCCAATTGAAATTTTTACTCTTATTATCGGTTTCGCTTGGATAAGATTAAGGATGTTCACTCTGGAGCGCCCCCTGTGGGTTATGCACCTTGTTGTGTGGTACTGAGGCAAACAGACCAGGAAAGCCCCTGATATAATCAATCCTTAATCCGTGATGAGTTCGCAGCTTGCAATCAGGCCCACCATGTGGGGGTGGGGGGGGAGGCTGCAATTCTCCTCCATCATTAAGACTGCCAGTTTAGTCAGCAGAAACATCAGCCAGGTTCCTCCTCCTGAGTGCCTTCCACTCACCCCTCTGGAAAATGCGCATATGTTTACCTGAGATGAAGACAGGATCGTCCTTAGCTGTGATGGTCCTCACAGCCAACCATGCTGCCAATACTCACTACATGGAAGAGCTGGCATTAAGATGAGCGACCAGAGGGCAGCTGTGGACCTGTACTCTAGTCAAGCCACTGCCTTCAAGACACTCACGGGTGAGTGTACTAAAGGAGTGCTCCAATTTTGTGAACACAAAGCAAAATACTGTCGATACTGGAAATCTCGAAACAAAAACTGAAAACCCTGGAAACAGTCAATGGGTCAGGCAACACCTGTGGAGAAAACACAAGTCAACGTGTCAGGTACGGAACTTTTCCTCAGAACTCTGAGCTCTGTTCCCGTTCTAAGGAAGGATTCCGCATCTGAAATCCAACTTGCGTTCATTGAATAGACAGCTGCCTGACGTGCTGAGTGTTCCCAGCGCTATCTGTTTTTGCTCCAATCCTGTTCCCGTCTTCAAATGCCTTCTGCAGTGCAGTCAGACGATGTCAAGGACCATGGAGGAACATTTGGACTCAGTTTCACTTTCTGCCACTTTTGGATGCTTCAGAAAGGTCATCTTCGATTCTTTTAGAAGAAGAGTAGTATGGTAAAGCAGCCGCAGATTTTTCTGTGTGGGTAGTTCCAGGAACTGAGTTTATCTTGCCCTTCCAATAAGATGATAATACCCTGTGAATGCAGAGTTGTGCACTACACTGTTCAAACCACAAATGTATAGAAATGGACAGGATACCTCAAACTTCGGAAACAGTACATCTGCTACACAGGAGACCGCAAGTGTCTGCTAAGGACATTACAGAACAAAGGTCAATGTGGAAAAGATACAACAAAACACCAGGAATTTCCTTGGAGCTTCTCCCGCCCTGTTGCTGTAACCTAACCACTAACTCCGTCCCTCTCCCCTGCCATGGTCTCAGGCTCAACCAGACTGTTCGCAACCCTGGTGTTCTGTTTGACCCTTGAGCTAGCTTCCAACCCCATATCCTCGCCATCACAAAGACCACCTACTTCCACCACCGTAACATCATCAGTCTCCGCCCCTGCCTCAGCTCATCTGCTGCTGAAACCCTCATCCATGCCTTTGTTAACTCTAGACTCGACTATTCCAATGCTCTTGTGGTCAGCGTCCCAGCTCGTTGTACCTTCCGTAAACTTGAGCTCATCCAAAACTCTGCTGTCCGTATCCGAACTTGCACCAAGTCCCGTTTACCCTTCACCTCCATGCTCGTTGACCTACATAGGCCCCTGGTCCGGCAATGCCTCAATTAAAAAATTCTCAGCCTTGTTTTCAAATCCCTTCACAGCCTCGCCCCTTCCCATCTCTGTAACCTCCTCCAGCCCTACAACCCTTCGAGATCTCTACACTCCTCCAATTCTGGCCTCTTGCGCTTCCCCAATTTTCTTTGTGCCCGCACCTTCAGCTGCCTAGGTCCTAAGCTCTGGAATTCCCTCCCGCCTTTCTATCTCTTCTCCTTTAAGTCGCTCCTTAAAAACTACCTCTTTGACCAAGCTTTTGGTCACTTGTCCTAATATCTCATGTGGCTGGGTGTCAGATTTTGTTTGATAATCGCTCCTGTGAAGCGCCTTGGGACGTTCTACTACATTAAAGGCACTATATAAATACAAGTTGTTGTTGTCATATCTTCGGCAGAAAACCCACTTACACGGGGGTTTCCACCAAGATGAGGGTGATGATCAGGAAAGACCCTCAATGGTGCTCTTCAAATTCTTTTTAAATTCTCTTTTTAGTTTATCACAATCCAGTAATTTGAGTTACAGTAAGTGGGCACTAGTTCCTGACAAAGAACTGCATTCTAGTGAAGTTAATTTGAACGCGTATTACCTGACAATTTTTTTTTTTTTTTGAATTGCTTCTTCCCCAGCCCTATTTTGTTAAAATATCGATCAGCCTATATTTAGATGTACTGGCACCATGAACAATTCCCGAATAGAAAGGATGAGCAGAGATATGCAAGTGGAACTCTCTCAAATATTCAACTACAGGGTGGCATCACAGCCAAGCCTAATCTTGTCCTCATCTGAGACCTAAATATGCACACTTTCCACTAGAGGTTACTGGCAATTAAAAGTGGGAACCGCTGTCTGATTTTTATCCTCCGTAGTCTAAAGACATTACTGCAGATTAAGTTAAGATCAATTAATACAACACAGACCAGGCATGAAACCTGGGACCTTCTTGGTCTGTCTGGCTCAGTTTTGTAACTTTCATCAGCTAATCCCAAGAGCACAATTTGGACCATTTTCAGTTCCCCCCCAGCCTTGGTGCCAAATTGTATTGTTTACTTTCTGCTGAGTCAGGAACCTGGTTCCTTTCTTTTTTTGAAGAGTTAAAGTTAAACATACTCAATAAATTGAGTGTGAAGTAGTTCCTTCTTAAATTACATTTGGCTTGTGGCTGCTTTAGCTTATAACAAATACTTGTTTGTCTATTGTTTCAGCGCAAAGAGCTTCCCCACATCCACCCCAATGATGCCTGTAAAGTTCACAAGGAAAAAACAGTTCATTTTATAGTTCATGGTACATTTCTTGACGATAAAAGCAAAACAAAATATGTTAGAATATTGGTTTATTTTTTAACTGAAACAATAAAAACTATAATGAATCTATATTGAGAATACTCAGGAGCAGCAGGTGGGAAGTGTAGATCATAAATTATGCCACAAGGGAAGACAGCCTCAAAACACAGTAATGAACAAATCCTGAAATAGTCATGAGTGGAATTTACACACTTATTGAAACAGATCAATGGGTCAGAAAGTGAGTAACCAGCCATACAGATCAGGAAGGTCCCAGGTTTGATCCTTGGTCTGTGGCGAGTTAACTGATTTTAGCTGGAGTCTTGTAAAGTTTCGCAATTATCGCGATTCAAAATAACAAGAGAGAGGCAGATTCGTTTGATCAGTTTTATTAAACAGAATGCTGTCCTGATATAAAGGACACAGAAGCCTGTAAAATGGCCGCCGCGCATCGTGGCAGAAGCTTCCAGAAATACAGTGGGCAGACAAGATGGCGTTGAATAAACATTCAATACACCTCCGTTCAGTCCGTAAGGGGGACCCCGAGCTCCCAGTGGCCTGTCACTTTAATTCACCGCTTCACTCCCACTCTGACCTCACCGTCCTCGGCCTATTACACTGTTCCACGGAAGCGCAGCGTAAGCTCGAGGAACAGCACCTCATCTTTCGTTTAGGCACGCTACAGCCCTCTGGACTCAATATCGAGTTCAACAATTTTAGATCATAACCTCAGCTCCAATCACATTTATATTTTATTTTTTCCATCCTTTTATTTGCCCCCCCACCTTTTTTTTCCTCCTAGAAGCTGGCAGCTGTCCTTCATTCTGCCAGTGGATTTCACACTTCTTTCAGCCTTAATCTGTCACATTAACACCACCTCTAGCCTTGCATATCTCTTAATGTCTCTTAATGTCTCTTCATCTCCCCCTTTGTTCTTTTATCCCCTCCCCCTTTTCCCAGCTTTACTCTGGCCTTAAATCTATTTGATTTCCGGCTCTTCACAGTTCTGACGAAAGGTCATCGACCTGAAACGTTAACTCTCTTTCTCTCTCCACGGATGCTGCCTGGCCTGCTGAGTTTTTCCAGCGTTTTCTGTTGTTATTTAAGATTGGATCATACTCGGTAAACATTGATAAAGACAGGATGCAACCCGTTTGCATTTGGAACAATAGCAAAGATATCAGTGCTGGAATCATTTTCCATGCACAAGTAAGGACCATTGTACTGGGCAATCGAAGGCCCATCCAGACACATCAATACACAAATACCCCCCCGGCTCTACAATGAGAGAGACATTGACGGGTGATTAAGCAAGTATTCGGGGGCCCCCAAAACCAGTCAGGGAGACGATTCGTACACATCCTGGCTGGGTCAACAATGGGGAAAACATTAACGGATAGTTGGCCAGTTTCAGGTACTACCGAAACCCGTTAAAGAAGACAACCGCCCCATGCTGGGAGTTTTGTGCACCAGTATTACACAAAGGACAAACATTAAGATTTGAGCGGGAGATAAGGGAACACAGCACTATAACTATAGTGAACAAATGTCCATCGGTCTCTTATTCCCTTGACTCGCTCGATCGCTGGCTGAAGCTCTTCTTTAGGGCTGGACTTTGTTGACTCTTGACTTTTAGCCGTACTGGTCGGTTATTCGGATGTTGGGTGGAGCTCAATCGGAACAAGCCGCCCCGACAAGGGCAAGTAACAGGGTGCACCATCCCAAGTGTCGGTAAACGGTGTCTGGACCCGGAGGCCCGAAGAGACGAGACGAGATGAGAAGAAGAATCCACGTGCCGCCACGGTCAGTAAACCCCGACCGCGCCCGAAAATATAAATAAAGAACTTTTCATTGAAGTCTACCGACAACCGGTGTCGAGCACAGGAAGACTCTTCTTTGAATTTTACAAACGTTTCTGAGTTCTGTCGAGTTCTTCATGACAACAGGGAGTCTGGCCTGCTTGTCGCAGCAGCGAAAATAAACAAGTGGGGTACAGAGACCCTTCCAAACACGTGACAGTCAGGCGCTGCAGCGAAACGAGCCGAGTGCCTCACTTTAAAATTCTCCGAAGTAACAAGAGTGGTGAGCATGTTTCCCGATCCTACAAATCTAGACGTAGTGTAGGTATTGTTAAGGGAGGGTGGTTATTAAGGTTAAAGTATAATGGGCCAAAAATTCATCCCGCTGTGCGAGAGTACACACTGCGTACTCTCACGTATTCTCTCTCCAATTGCCGGTTTTCTGCATGCCCTGCACATGCGCTGAAAACCGGCACTTGGTCTTTGGAAAAGGGGGCGGTTCCTCGGTGCATCGCGTGCGCGCTACAGGCTGCGCGCACGCTGTGCACTTAGTGCTTTGGACGTGCAGGTAAGTACGGAAGATTTTAGAAATGGAAAAAGGAGGAGTAAGACCCACTTTTAACAAGGTAAGTAGTGAATTAAGTATTTTTTTGAATTTTTTTTAACAGGTATATCTTTTTTAGAGACTTTAAAGACAGGTAAGTTTATTTTTATAACTTTTTAAAAGATTTTAAATTTTTTCAAAAATTTAATTTTTTATTTAAAATGGTTAATTTATTTAACTATACTTATTTTATTAATGTGATGGTTTTTTTTTTATTTAATTGAGGTTTAGCTGTTATTTTGGGGGGGTGTAAGATTCATAGCTTTCACAGCACGTATGTGAAACTTATGAATGGAAGATGGTGTGCTGCCATTGGCTCTAACTGAGTCACGTGATCCCACAGCTCGCACGAATTCACTACGCCGGTGGGATACGCAAGCACTGCCCAGCTGATGTCTGGAACATCAAGTTCGTGCGAGCTGGATCTGAAAAAGCCAACGCGGAGTGAGAGATCGCGTCTGCTCCTTACCCCCGCGGGAACAGAGCGAGATCAATTTCTGGGCCAATGTGTTCCCCTTTTTACGATGTGCTGTGCGTTCTTCATTTCCATAGACCAAGCTTTATGAATGTATGTATACTTGTACTCTCGTTAATTTGCGCCTATGACATGTACTTCATGATTTTGTACGCTATGCAATAAAGATTTCCATTTCGTACTATTCAACCGGGTCTATTTGAGTTTTTCTCTGCATTACTGCTCCCTGCACCTAAGTCCAGTGTTAGAACCGTAAGGGCGAGTGGGTCGAACCACTCACAGGTGCTTATTGCAAAAAGGCTGGCCAGAGACCAGAGCAAGCAATAGTATTAGGCAACGAAGGCCTAACCTCGCACCAGCACCGTCTCTGAGAGACACGTCCAAACCCTTACAGTCTGTTCAAGTGCTACAACTGGCCTCAGCATCCCTCGCTTTGTTAGGGGGAAATCAGCCAGATTTCCACTTCAGATCATTGCCTTTTGGGCCTCTTCTGAAACTGTGTGTAAGAGGACCAGGATCAGGCTCACTTTCCATCATATTCTCCTTTCCTGTGGTTAAATAGCCTGATGACACTTATTGTTAAGACTCATACATGAATAATGGCCACTTGGGCAAAGTACTGAAGGGCTACTGTTCCACATAACCCTGTAAGATTTGGATCACAGGCACACACAGATTACCCAAAGGGTCTTAGGAGTTGTAAGACTTTTTATTAGAGAGCTACAGTTTAAGTATAATCAGATACTACTACATGCGATTGAAATAGATACAGTAGACATACAACCCGTGACAGATGAGGGCGATCTACGGCCCTTGAACGGAATGAAATGACCGGATGGACGGTGAGGCAGTACGGTGGTCTCGGATTGGGTGGATTCCTGCAGTCTGTGGCAGCGGTCACTTCCGTTGGGTCGTCCCTCGAGCTGTTGGAGGTGTTAGGCCGTCAGCCACCTCAGAGGCTAAACTTGACCAAGGTGTTAGGCTGTAGCCACCTTGGGGAAGCCTTCGCCACTAACTGCCTGTTTTCCTCTCTCGGTCACCTGTTTTTATACCTTATTTCGAAGGGCTGGTGGATACCTGGTCTCAATCATTTTTACCCATCCCATTGTCCAATTACAAGGGAGAGGCTACCTCTGACAGCCCCCTTGAAGCCTCATGAGGTCATTTTCCTCCTTATCTCTGTTCTAAAGGTCTTGTTGACCTCTCGTAGACAGCTTGTTTATCCTACAGCTCCTTGTTGCATCCCTTATCAGGTCCAGCTATACCCATTCAAAAGCCTGTTTTTGTGTTCTGACCTCGTAATTCAGCTCTCTGTACAACTCTTTTTCTGACATGACTGGAATCTTTCTGTGTCATCAACTTAGGCAAACGATTTCTTACATCTCCAGTTCTGACGAAGGGTCATTGACCTGAAACGTTAACTCTGTTTCTCTCTCTACAGATGCTGCCTGACCTGCTGAGTATTTCCAGCATTTTCTGTTTTTATTTCAGATTTCCAGCATCCGCAGTATTTTGCTTTTGGATTTCTTACATCTCCCCACTTAGAGAAGGAAATATCCTTATTGACTTCACACAATCAGCTCTTGACTAATCTAGCTAGTTCTTATTGCTCTCTCAACTTGGACGTTAGTTAGTAGGGAGACTCGAAAATGAAGATTTTCCCCTTCCTTACAGTCCATTCCTTTGAGGGGGAGGAGCAACCTCTGACCCCTTACTCAAATTCAATTCACTGTTCCAGTGTTCCAATTCTGCCCCGCCTGGGGCATCCTCTGTTTCTTTTATCTTTCCTGATCTTACCGCGCCTGGGGTCTCTTCTACATTGCTTCGGATCTTCTCTTTCAGTGTGCTCAATTAATTTGTTAGTGCTGGTTAGTCATAGGCATGAGTACACAATTGGCTTATGTATCAAAGTCTTACTACACAGGTTACATATATCAAATACACTATCATTACAAGTTGGAGAACTACCAGAGCGTGTGAAATAATACGAACCTAAGAGTACGCTGATACATTAAGCCCAATATCCCACCAGTGTGAGTCGTCCTCTATGCTGTCAATTTCAATATCTATTCTCACAGTGTCTTGTTCTAAAACATAAAAATGCTTTAGGAGGAGTTCAGTCGCAGCACGAGCTCACTGAAGCCCTCAGACAACAGGGGAATGTTGTACCCAATTGTGCCACATAATTGTACAGCTCATACTTAAATGTCTCATTTACTGTCGGTTTCACATGAGCATAGGTTTTGATATGGAGTAAATCGTGTTGGTTGATTGGACAGGTCCTGTTAGACCCGTAAAGCATGGTAGTTGCGGTAGTAGTGACACAGGAGGCACCACCAAAATCACCTCATACTAGATTCATGCTGGTTTTTCCCACACTCTCTTATCCACAAAACAGAATTATTACAGTCACAGTTAAATTCAGTCTTACAATCATTTCAAGCGACATTACAGTTTAACATCTAATCAACAAGTCATGGACTTAAAAGATTCTCCAGATCTCTTTTACTCGTATCCATCTTGTGGATGATTCTTGCGAAATATGATTTCTCCTTAGCCCTCAATTGTCCCAATCCAAATTCCATGTAATTCTCCACTTCAATTTCAATCCCTCTAACAGGTACCAGTGTGTTTAACTCTATTCTGATTGTTCCATTAATTAGATAGTTTCTCAATGGAGTATGTGTCAATGCTTTAAAAGTTGTCTCACTCTCCTGTGCCACATTAACCATTTCATGTCGTGCTGTTGTCAAGTAACTGAGCATGTCTGAGACCCGTTCTTAAGTGCAGATTCACCATGCATTTCCGGATGGTAATTGCTTCGTACGTAACTAATCATATTTGCACACTCACACCGGTATCTCAATATCATGCCACACGTGCCATCCGATGCAAGCCATTCTCGGGCTTTTAGGTGATCTTATTTGTGTGGAGATCTTTGCTCATCTTCCACCGCATGGTCCCGATGTCTCGGGTAGAGGCTAGACTATCAAATTCAGTTTTCTTAAAAAGTTCATTATAGGCAGGGACACAAATGTCTTCAAGAGAAAGCTATCAATTTACTATTCTTAACTACACTTTCCTGACTTTCACTAGAATGAAAATTCTCATTAATACCAGATTCTCTCTCATTCATGAGCGTCTGGAGAAACTTTACTGTCCAATACAATATTAAAGATAGAAAACATAGATCAAAGTTGTTTGGTGAACCAATCTAAAAAAAAAACAGCTGCCAGCGGAAAGGGTTAACTCCTTTGCAGGTTTAAGGTGGCAGAGCAAATATTCTTATTAACTAAACACAATATAGAACAGAAAATTAAAAAAAACCAGTAAGTTACATAATATTTCTCTTTGTTCTTTCTTCAGATGCGTTTTCAAATGACTAAAAATACTGAATACAACTGGAGAAAAATTAGTTTTCACATTTAAATGAAACAAATCAAACTGCTTTGGAAAATTCACGATAGCAACTGCAACTCCAAGGTTAACTCTTAGACTGAAACTTAATCTTTTGTTAAACAAACTTTTTGTTTTTCTCAGTTTTTCCACACCAGCTTAACTTAAATTGTAGTACAAAGTTTTTTTTTCCAATTCTGGGTGCACAATCTTATTCGCACATTCTTAAAACTTCCAAAATCCAAAACAAGACTACAAAGGGTTAAACGGCTTTTAGTACAGAGAAGTGGGTGGAGCTAAAACAAACATAACAGACACTTTCTTTTAAAGACAGACTTTCAGACAAAAGGAATACTGTAACTTCTTAAATATTCATAGTCGGGAAAACTTCCACACTTTCACACAAACTAAAATTCCAGCATCCTTTAAGGTTCCTTTCACTCAGCAAATCTTGCGTTTTATTTGTCTCGGCACAGTCGGTAAAACTTTAAGTTTCTCTTTTTTTTCTCCTTCTTATAAATCGTCGTCTCAGCAGCTTTTCCTGGCTCGCCAATTCCGTTTTTTTCCTTCCTTTGCTGAGTTTTCAGATTGGTTAGCCTGCAACTTAGATTTTTTTCCCTTCTCTATCTCCCCCCTCTCCTGCACTTTATGCTTCATCTCCTTCAGGCTATCTATCAACTGTTCCTGGTGATATGCCAACGCCATTGTATTTCTGGTTTTACTTTTAACTCACTCTCTCTCTCTCTCTCTCAGGGAGTCATCTGCTTAATCTTAAGTGACGATCACACGCGACCAAGTCCCTCCGGTCCCCACAACCAGAACCTTACAACTCTGTGTTCCCACTTCTGACACCACTGTAAGATTTGGATCACAGGTCACACACAGATTACCCAAAGGGTCTTAGGAATTGTAAGGCTTTTTATTAGAGAGCTACAGTTTAAGCATTATCAGATACTACTACATGCGATTGAAATAGATACAGTAGACATACAACCCGTGACAGATGAGGGCGATCTACGACCCTGGAACGGAATGAACAACCGGATGGACGGTGAGGCAGTACGGTGGTCCCAGATTGGGTGGATTCCTGCAGTCTGTGGCAGCGGTCACTTCCGTTGGGTCGTCCCTCGAGCTGCTGGGCCGTCAGCCAGCATTGATCCACCTCAGAGGCTAAACTTGACCAAGGTGTTAGGCTGTAGCCACCTTGGGGAAGCCTTCGCCACTAATTGCCTGTTTTCCCCTCTCGGTCGCCTGTTTTTATACCTTATTTCGATGGGCTGCTGTCAATCATTTTTACCCATCCCATTGTCCAATTACAAGGGAGAGGCTACCTCTGACGGCCCCCTCCCAGCCTCATGAGGTCATTTTCCTCCTTATCTCTGTTCTAAAGGTCTTGTTGCCCTCTCGTAGACAGCTTGTTTATCCTACAGCTCCTTGCTGCATCTCTTATCAGGCCTAGCTATGCCCACTCAAAGGTCTGTTTTTGTGTTCTGACCTCGTAATTCAGCTCTCTGTACAACTCTTTTTCTGACATGACTGGAATCTTTGTGTCATCAACTTAGGCAAACTGCTGATCTAGGGAACCCGTAACAGTCTATTATTTCTTTCAATCCACGATTTCTTACAATCCTCTCCCAACAAGAAGTCAATGCCTTCAAGAGAGGAGAAAACTGGCGAAGAAAATTAAATAAAAATGAAATGCAAAGTACATTTTGAGTAAGTTAAACACCCAAAAGGCAAAATAATCTCAACTGACATATTTGAACATCACTAAATCACCATTGGTCTTGTAGACTGTTTCAGTTGGATGAATAGTTTAAAAATCTTCAGTTGTTAGTTTATGTATTCTGGTAATCTTCATAATTTCATATCCCAATTTTAATTCTTCCTCCTTCTTGTTCTCCTTCAGTTGGGAGTCAGGATAGTCTCGGTAATCATTTCGGATTTCCAGCATCCGCAGTATTTTGCTATCGTATCAGGATAGTCTAGGTAATGGGCTTCTTCCTTATGTGTTGCATACCACTCATTCTTACCCCATGATGGAGCATCCCACTGCTCCAATCAGTCCAACCAATTATCCTTACAAAACTTGTTCTTAGTTCAGTAATTGTATTTCAGTATCACTCAAGACTTGGATTTGTTGAATGCTCTTTTGCAACAGCTGTTGTATCATAGATGGCTTGCTGGCTTCACATTCAAAGATGAAATTTATCCTTCCAGAACATGATAGAATTAATTCAATACTGAAAGTGTTCCAACAAATCCAATCTCTTCATATAGTGTAACTGAACTAAGTTAGTTTGTAATATCCTCCAAGAAAATGTCATCTGCGGACTCAGTCTAAACTATCCTCAGTCACGTAGATGTGAAGCTCAGTTTTAGATTTGTCCACCTTTGGGAGCAATGAGAGCTTATTCACAGGAGGCCTCAAACAATGAACGCCAACTGAAGCCAAACTCTCCACTGGAAATTTTCTATTATATTTAAAAAACATGGGTGTGAAATTTCTGAGGTGATCTTGTGGAACCCACAAGCACTATTGTCCTGGCTCTGAATTTCCGGTGTATGGTTTTGGTTACAGGTCTCATTGAGCTGCAGAATTCTGTGCATGAATATCTTCTCCGAGATAGGTTATGAGACTGCCTATGAACAGAACAATGATACACAAAGTGTCTTATTGACTTCTCATTTTGTAATGGACAGTTGGTAGTTTAAAATCAATTTTTTTTAACCGTTACTGCTTTTCTGTTTTTCAAAAATTCTACCAAGACAGAAAGCTCCTTGTTTATGATCAAGTCCCTGTGAAAATTAATGAGAATCATCTCAACACTGATTTCCACAGTAATCAATCCCACTTTCAAAGGAAACATGCAAAATATCACCCAGGACAAATTCTACCACGCTATGCATTGCTTATAGTTCCTTTAAAAATCACTTGTGGCTGAATGTTATTATTACACCACTGCTAAAAAGTTTCAGTGCTGCTACCAAGGACACAAAGCAACATACTGCAACTCTCCTATTTATAGCTTCTTAGTGCAAAGTAGGAGCACAGACATGAAAATCTCTAAGAAGAGCACAAAGTGTCTAGAATTTTTTTTCTGGCACTGCATGGGTTATTGGCCTGATGGTACCAATGCCACACTGAAAATTGCACTTTTTTTTAACAAGTCAAATGCTGAAAGAGGGTGGTCTAGGGATCCTTGTGGAATTTTGCATGATCAAATAGCCCAGTAATATTCACTGTCTGGACTCATACTTGAAGAATGGGCAAGTCCTCAAGATAACAGAAGACTGTCAACACCTGTAGAACCATGCCCAGTCTGAGTCAGCACCTTCAGAAAACGAGAGAAAGTGGTGTGCAAAATAACATTATAGTTTCCTATTCTTCTACTCACATCTGATCTGTATTTTTCTGCTTTTATTAATGTCTCACACTACAATATTAAACAACTGAATGGGAACAAACTGGATCCCACCCTCTTTAAAGGTGCAGGCTGTTTGAAGGCTTGCGAGACTATTCTGTTTATAAGTAGAGGAGTATGAAATAAATAAATAAATCTGGAATAAAAAGCTAGTCTCAGTAATGGTGATCATGAAACTATCGGATTGTCGTAATGATCCAGAGACGTGAGTTCAAATTCCACCATGGCAGCTGGGGAATTTGAATTCAGTTAATTAAATAAATCTGGAATAAAAAGCTAGTATCAATAATGGTGACCATGAAACTATCGGATTGTCGTAAAAACCCATCTGGTTCACTAATGTCCTTTAGGGAAGGAAATCTGCCATCCTTACCTGGTCTGGCCTATATGTGACTCCAGACCCACAGCAATGTGGTTGTCTCTTAACTGCCTTCTGAAATGGCCGAGCAAGCCACTCGGTTGTAACAAACCGCTACAAGAAATAAGGATAAAACCGGCCGGACCACCCGGCAGCGACCGTGGCAACGTCTACGGACAGGACAGCGGCACACCTAGTCCAGTCTACCCTGCAAAGTCCTCCTCATCAACATCTGGGGACTTGTGCCAAAATTGGGAGAGCTGTCCCACAGACTAGTCAAGCAACAGCCTGACATAGTCATACTCACAGAATCATACCTTTCAGCCAATGTCCCAAACTCCTCCATCACAGACAGACATCCCGGGGGTGGCGGCACAGTGGTATACAGTCGGGAAGGAGTGGCCCTGGGAGTCCTCAACATTGACTCCGGACCCCATGAAGTCTCATGGCTTCAGGTCAAGCATGGGCAAGGAAACCTCCTGCTGATTACCACCTACCGCCCTCCCTCGGCTGATGAATCAGTACTCCTCCATGTTGACCACCACTTGGAAGAAACATCGAGTAGCAGCAAGGGCACAGAATGTACTCTGAGTTGGGGACTTCAATGTCCATCACCAAGAGTGGCTCAGTAGCACCACTACTGACCAAGCTGGCCAAGTCCTGAAGGACATAGCTGCCAGTCTGGGCCTGCGACAGGTGGTGAGAGAACCAACATCCTCACCAATCTACCTGTTGCAGATGCATCTGTCCATGACAGTATTGGTAGCAGAGACCATTGCACAGTCATTGTGGAGACAAAGTCCCATCTTTACACTGAGGACACCCTCCAACGTGTTGTGTGGCACTACCACCATGCTAAATGGGATAGATTCAGAACAGATCTAACAGCTCAAAACTGGGCATCCATGAGGCGCTGTGGGCCATCAGCAGCAGCAGAATTGTATTCCACCACAATCTGTAACTTCATGGCCCGGCATATCCCTCACTCTACCATTACCATCAAGCCAGGGGACCAACCCTGGTTCAATATGGAGTGTAGAAGAGCATGCCAGGAGCAGCACCAGGTATACCTAAAAATGAGGTGCCAACCTGGGGAAGCTGCAACAGATCAAAGCTCTGCAGTCCTGCCACATCCAGTCGTGAATGGTGGTGGACCATTAAACAACTAACGGGAGGAGGAGGCTCCATGAATATCCCCATCCTCAATGATGGTGGAGCCCAGCACGTGAGTGCAAAAGACAAGGCTAAAGCATTTGCAACCATCTTCAGCCAGAAGTGCCAAGTGGATGATTCATATCGGCCTACACCATCACAGTCTTCAGCCAATTCGATTCACTCTACGTGATATCAAGAAACGGCTGAGCACACTGGATACGGCAAAGGCTACGGGCCCTGGCAACATCCCAGCTGTCGTGCTGAAAACTTGTGCTCCAGAACTAGCCACGCCGTTCCAGTACAGCTATAACACTGGCATCTTTCCAACAATGTGGGAAATTGCCCAGGTATGTCTTGTCCACAAAAAACAGGACAAATCCATTCCAGCCAATTACCACCCCATCAGTCTACTCTCAATCATCAGCAAAGTGATGGAAGGTGTCGTCGACAGTGCGATCAAGCAGCACTTACTCACCAATAATCTGCTCACTGAAGCCCAGTTTGGGTTCTGCCAGGACCACTCGGCTCCAGACCTCATTACAGCCTTGGTCCAAACATGGACAAAAGGAGCTGAATTCCAGAGGTGAGGTGAGAGTGACCGCCCTTGACATCAAGGCAGCATTTGACCGAGTGTGGCATCAAGGAGCCCTAGTAAAACTGAAGTCAATGGGAATCGGAGAGAAAACTCTCCACTGGCTGGAGTCATACCTAGCACAAAGGAAGATGGTTGTGGTGGTTGGAGGTCAATCATCACAGCCCCAGGACATCGCTGCAGGAATTCCTCAGGGCAGTGTCCTAGGCCCAATCATCTTCAGCTGCTTCATCAATGACCTTCCCTCCATCATAAGGTCAGAAGTGGGGATGGTCGCTGAAGGCTGCAGTGTTCAGTGCCATTCACAACTCCTCAGATAATGAAGCAGTCTATGCCCGCATGCAGCAAGACCTGGACGCCATTCAGGCTTGGGCTGATAAGTGGCAGGTAACATTCGCGCCACAGAAGTGCCAAGCAATGACTATCTCCAACAAGTGAGAGTCTAACCAGCTCCCCTTGACATTCAACGGTATTACTATCGCTGAATCCCCCACCATCAACAGGACTTTGCAGGGTTGACTGGGCTGGGTGTGCCGTTGCCATGTCCGTAGCCGGTGCCAAGGTCAATGCTGGGTGGTCCGTCCGGTTTCATTTTTATTATTTTGTTTCGTAGCGGTTTGTTAGAACTGAGTGGCTTGCTAGGCCATTTCAGAGGGCAGTTAAGAGTCAACCACATTGCTGTGGGTCTGGAGTCACATATAGGTCAGACCAGGTAAGGACGGCAGATTTCCTTCCCTAAAAGGACATTAGTGAACCAGATGGGTTTTTAAGCAATCCGATAGTTTCATGGTCACCATTATTGATACTAGCTTTTTATTCCAGATTTATTTAATTAACTGAATTCAAATTCCCCAGCTGCCGTGGTGGGATTTGAACTCACGTCTCTGGATCATTACCCATATGCTACCGGTTCCCCCATCATCAATATCCTGGGGGTCACCATTGACCAGAAACTTAACTGGACCAGCCACATAAATACTGTAGCAACAAGAGCAGGTCAGAGGCTGGGTATTCTGCAGCGAGTGTCTCACCTCCTAACTCCCCAAAGCTTTTCCACCATCTAACAAGGCACAAGTCAGGAGTGTGATGGAATACTCTCCACTTGCCTAGATGAGTGCAGCTCCAACAACACAAGCTCGACACCATCCAAGACAAAGCGGCCCTGCTTGATTGGCACCCCATCCACCAACCTAAACTTTCACTCCCTCCACCACCGGCGTACCGTGGCTGCAGTGTGTACTATCTACAAGATGCACTGCAGCAACTCGCCAAGGCTTCTTCGGCAGCACCTCCCAATCCCGCAACCTCTTCCACCTAGAAGGACAAGGGCAGCAGGCACATGGGAACACCACCACCTCCACGTTCCCCTCCAAGTCACACACCATCCTGACTTAGAAGTACATCGCTGTTCCTTCATCGTCGCTGGGTCAAAATCTTGGACCTCCCTCCCTAACAGCACTGTGGGAGTACTTCCACCACACGGATTGCAGCAGTTCAAGAAGGTGGCTCACCACCTCCTTCTATAGGGCAATAAATGCTGGTCTTGCCAGCGACGCCCACATCCCATGAACGAATAAAAAAAATGGCACCATTGACTGCTACAAACTTATTCTACTGTTAATACGAGTGAAGATAAAAAAATCACATTAAGAAGCTGGGGCTGTTCTCTTTCGAGCAGAGATGGTTAAGGGGAAATTTAATAGAGGTGTTCAAAATCATGAAAGGCTTTGATAGAATAAATAAGGAGAAACTGTTTCCAGTGGCAGAAGGGTCAGCAACCAGGACACAGATTTAACGTAATTGGCAAAAAAGAGGCAAGATGTGGCTCAGTTGCTAGAGTCTGGAATGAAATTAAGCTATATAGACGAGGAAGGTCTCCACAGGATGCACTGCAGCAGCTCACCAAGATTACTTCGATAGCACCACCCTCCGCTGATACGTCTACCATCAAAAGGGACAAGTGCAGATTTGCTGTGGGATCATCTCAAAGTCAGCTTCCAAGTCACAAACCATCTTGACAGACATACATCGCCATTCCTTCATCGTCAAGGGGTCAATATCCAGGAGTTCCCCACCAAACACTATTGTGGGAGCTCCATCAGCACAAGGGGCTGCCGGTCAAAAATTCTTGCTCAGGACAACGAAGAATGGGTGATAAGTGCAGCCTTGCCAGAGTTGCCTACATACCAAGAACAAATGAACAGGTTAAATCTCTGGTCCTTGTTGATCTCATCCAGGCAGCATTAGGGACACTATAATTGGCCTCAACCGCAAATTAACGAGTTAAAATAAATCGATTAGATTGTTGCTTCTGATTGCTGTTCAGCAATTCCTGTTGGAGAGCACACCTGGATATCAGGTGAGGCAGGATTGGCCTCATCTGTACTCCCACCTACTCAAATAAACTAACTGTCCAGGCTGACATATAAAGAACGGTCAACTTAAGCAAAACCACTGCAACAAGAGTCAGCAGCTTCAGTGGAAGGAGGCAGTAAAATAAAAAAAAGGTCTCTTTCTACGATCCCTAATGCATGCTGAACATTGTCACCTGGTAATGGTTCCTCAATTGTTTTTCCATATGTCTTTATTCATCTGAAGCTCCACTTCGCAGGATGAAACAGTAGAGACAGAAGGCAGTTGACTAACTATACTGCTGTTACCAGGATCAGTCTTCTGCAAGATACCAGCGTTCAGGTGTGAATAGATCTTTGTTCTATTCTTCTGCAACTTCTGACAGCTGCAAAACAACTAAGTGTTTTTCATTGGCCTTGACTTACAACTTGTTCCCACTTTAATTCTGTAAAATTAATTCATGATCAGAGCAACGTGAGGTGCTTAAGACAACTACCTCAGTGCGATTAAGCAGTATGCCATTGGTATTAGTACATATAAATTGCCTTTTCAATATTTAACAAAGCTCATTATATAAATAATGAATTGGTGTTCAACAGTGTGGAACCTAATATTGGTTTAAAGATCTTACGAATTAAACATGAGCCAGGATATAAACAATTCCCAGTGTAACGGGTATCAATTTTCCCCATAAGAAATAGAACTTTCAGATTATATTACAAGGGTGGATGGGGTGTTTTAAAAAAATTGGGTTTATAGTTTGGGGATTTTTTTGAAGCATGAATTATTGCAGAAAACGGGAAACTTGCAATGATAAAGAAAATTCCTGAAAATCTGAAAAAAACTATGTTACATAGAAAGCCAGTCAGCACCTAAAAAGGTTCACATCTGAAACATTAACCTTTTTTCTTTTCAGATACTGCTGCTTATTTCTAGCCTTTTCTGATTGTTTCATTTAAAATTGGGCCTAAAATTTCAATTGCGCAGTTCCTGCTTTTAAGGTTTCCCAAGCCTCCAATGCGTCAGGCAGGAATCATATGCTCATTATGAGCTGGAAGTGCGCCACACCCACCATATTGCCAGAGGCAAAATAAAAAACAGGCATAGTGCCCGAGCCTGAAACAGGCATTAGGCCTATTTTTTGCATATGGAAAGGTCCTAACGCCTGGGTTGCCAAGGCAGCTGGCTGCGTTCAGAAAAATGTGCGGCAAAACAGACAGTCCGTAAAGGGGGCACAGGCCACCACCAAGGTGGTAAGATTTTGTAATATACTTACCTGAATGTGGCCTCCACAGTAAAACCACACCAGCCACCACTCTTCACCCTTCCTTCTTCACCGCCGTGCCCCCCCCCCCCCCCCCCCCAGATCGCCGCAGTCACTCCCCTTCACAATCCTGGCCATCAATGCCCCTCTCCTGATCCCCGAGGGCAGCTGTTGGCATTGCAAAGGCTCGTGAGTCCTTTTCTCCAGTGAGCAGCATCATTATCATTTAATGGTCAGAAAATTGTGTACAGCCTATGCCTGAATTTCTGATATACGCTTGCAATAAGAGAGGCTCACTGCTGAAGGTATGAAGATGCAAAATTACTCAAGACTTGCAACTAGACTTAAACATAGGGTAGGTTTTCTTCTGCTATGCTCCCAAATTACAGATGCAACGCAATGGTAAAATGGGTACCAATACCTTTCCCACATGCTGCATCTGAACAGCGTTCCCCCCAAACTTCTGCACTGGCTTTTCGGTTACCTCTGCTTGGGAGGTCACAGTAATTTAAATTGCATGCAAATTGACATTACTTGTACTTGCACACACATTTACTTATAGTCTACTGCCTCAGGCAAATTTGTAAACAACTAGAAAGAACTGCTTAGGAGCCAATCTATTATTAAAAACAAGCATTGTTGATTACCTATCATAAAAATATGCCAGAGGGCATAAATAAACCTACATCTGTAATTCCCAAGCATTATGTCCCACCACATTTACAATCCTATATCTGGAAAAGAAATTAGTAGAAATAGGATATGGCAGGTTACTATGTGGCTAGAGACATGGTGCAGGAGGGAAGGCTTCAGATTCCTGGGACACTGGGACCAGTTCTGTGGCAAGAGGCACCTGTTCAAGATGGATGGGTTGCACCAGAACAGAGCTGGAACCAATGTTCTTGTGGGCAGGATAACTAGTGCTGTGGGGGAGGGTTTAAACTAATTCAGCAGGGGGTTGGGCACCAAGATGTACTATTAAAAAGTAGAAACAAGATGCAGAGAACTGGGTGGGGCAGTAAGAAATACAGAATGAAGTGGGATCATAGCAAATACAAAAAGGTCAGTTAGATTTGGAGTGCGCCTGTGTAAATGCACAAAGTGTGGTTCATTAGGTTGGTGAGCTGCAGGCACAAACAGCCACGTGGGAATATAATGTAGTGACAACAGACCTGGCTCAATAAAGGGGAGGATTGGATCCTTAATATTCCTGGGTACAAGATATTCAGGAAATATTGGGGGAAAAAAGGGGTAGCAGTTTTGACTAAGAAAAATATTAGTGCTAGAAAGAGAACATAATTCACCGCTTCACTCCCACTCTGACCTCACCGTCCTCGGCCTATTACACTGTTCCACGGAAGCGCAGCGTAAGCTCGAGGAACAGCACCTCATCTTTTGTTTAGGCACGCTACAGCCCTCTGGACTCAATATCGAGTTCAACAATTTTAGATCATAACCTCAGCTCCAATCACATTTATATTTTATTTTTTCCACCCTTTTATTTGCACCCCCCCCCCCACCTTTTTTTTCCTCCTAGAAGCTGGCAGCTGTCCTTCATTCTGCCAGTGGATTTCACACTTCTTTCAGCCTTAATCTGTCACATTAACACCACCTCTAGCCTTGCATATCTCTTAATGTCTCTTCATCTCCCCCTTTGTTCTTTTATCCCCTCCCCCTTTTCCCAGCTTTACTCTGGCCTTAAATCTATTTGATTTCCGGCTCTTCACAGTTCTGACGAAAGGTCATCGACCTGAAACGTTAACTCTCTTTCTCTCTCCACGGATGCTGCCTGGCCTGCTGAGTTTTTCCAGCGTTTTCTGTTATTTCAGATTTCCAGCATCCGCAGTATTTTGCTATCGTAATAATGTCCTTGACCTTGTCAAAGACAATCTATTTGGTTGGCGTTGAGAAACAATAAAAGGAGCTATTATGCTACTTGGTGTATTTTATAGGTCAAATAGTGGGAAGGAGATAGAGGAGCAGATTTGCAAGGAAATTACTGAGAGGTGCATGAACTATAGAGTAGTGATAATGGGAAAACTTTAACTACCCCAATATTAAATGGGGCAGCGATTGTGTTGAGGGCAGAGAGTGGAGGAATTTCGTGTGTGTTCAGGAGATTTTTCTTGATCAGTATGTTTCCTGCCCAATGAGGAAGGAGGCATTGCTGGACTTAGTCCTGGGGAATGAAGTGGGTCAAGTGGAGATAGTCAGTGAGGGAGCATCTCAGGAATAGTGATCATAGTATCGTAATGTTTAGATTAGTTATTGAGAAAGATAAAGGAGCAAGGTAGAAAAATACTACTGGAGGGCTGATTTGAGCAAATTGACATGGGATCTGGCTGGCAGAAATGTAATGGAGCAATGGGCAGCCTTTAAAGAGGAGATTGTTTAGGTACAGTCTAGGTACATTTCCACAAGGGGGAAAGGGAGAGTAACCAAAGACAGAGCTCCACAATTTCTACACTTCCCTCAGCAACCTAGGATAACAAAGGAGTTAGAGTAGGATGAACCAGTAAAAGGGGGCATATGGCAAATGTCAGCTTGATATTACAAGGGAGAATCAAGCTGAATATAAAAAGTACAGTGAAGTGAAAAAGGCATTAAGAGGGGCAAAGACAGTACGAGAATAGATTGGTGGCAAACATAAAAGGGAATCCAAAGGTCTTCGATAGGCATATTAACAGTAAAAAGGTTGTCAGGAGCGGTGGGGCCGATTAGGGACCAAAATGGAGATCTAGTGGAGGAGGCAGAAGGCAGGGCTGAGGTAGTAAATGAGTACTTTGCATTGGTGTTTACTCAGGCTTTGCCAAAGCTATGGCAAACAAGGAGGTTGCCAGGATACCAGATGAAATAAAAATGAAGAGGTACCAGAAAGGCTGGCAGTAAAGTGGTTAAGTCACCCGGTCTGAATGGGATACATCCTAGGTTGCTGAAAGAAATGTAGAAATTGTGGAGATGCTGGCCACAAGCTTACAATCCTCCTTAGATACAGGGGTGGAACCAAAGAACTGGAGCATTTCAAATGATACACCCTTGCTCACAAAAGGGGAGAAAGATAAACCTGGCAATTACAGGCTGGTCAGTTTAACATCAGTGGTAGGGAAGCTTTTAGAAACAATAATCTGGGAAAATTAACAGCCACATGGACTAAGAGAGCCAGCACAGATTTGTTAAGGGAAAATCGTGTTTAACCAAGTTTTTTGATGAAGCAACAGCAGGTGGATGAGGGCAGTGCAGTTGATGTGTATATCGACTTTCAAAAGGCATTTGATGAAGTACCACATATTCAGCTTCTTAGCAAAACTGAATCCCATGGGATAATGGGACAGTAGCAGCATGGATATTTTAAAGAGGGTGCAAGACGACGCCCGGGGATATTTATGCACACAAATCTTTAAGGTGGCAGGACAGGTTAACAAACCAGTTAATAAAGCATATGGGTTCCTGGGCTTTATAAATAGAGGCAGAGTGTACAAAAGCCAGGAAGTTATGCTAAACCTATATAAAAACTAGTTCGGTCCCAACTGGAGTATTGTGTCCAATTCTGGACACATTTTAGGTACGATGTGAAGGCTTTGGAGGGTAGAGATTTACTAGAATGGTTCCAGGGATTAGTTACGTGGACTGTCCAATATGGTGGTGGATACAGATGCAATAGTAACCTGGCTATGGGGAAAGAGCAGGGGAGTGGGACTAATTGGATAGCTGTTTCAAAGAGCCATCACAGGCACAATGGGTCGAATGGCCTCTTTCTGGGCTGTACCATTTTATGATTCTAAACTGACTAGTCTAGAAGTCTGCTGAGTTTACTGATCCCAGTGCAGAGGTACTGCAATGCTATAATTGGTCTCAGCAGCCCAGAGACCAGGGGGTATGGAGAAATCAGCCACGGTTCCAACTCGCACCACTAGCCCTCTACTACTATTACAAAGTGCAAGCAATGACAAATGAGCGACAATCCTTCTCAAATAACTTGCTAATGAGTACCTGTCTAGCCTTGTACATGGAGACTACCAGGCAAGGTACCAGAGAAAATGAACAGAGTTTGTCGTGGACTGTTTGCAGCTGAAGAATTCATTACAGGATTGTAAACAAGAGAGAATTCAGATATCAAAAGATTATCTTCCAAGTCATTGGGTAACTTAAAGTCCTAGACTCAATCCTTAGTTGAATTAATTGATCTCAGCTAGATACAATATCACTCACCACCGTTCTTGCCGTCAACTCCAGATTCATTGAGTTAAAAGATTCCCAGTAGATAACAGCTGGAGGACTTTCAAACAGTTCTGGCAAAGGATCAGAGACCTGAAACATCAACCCTTTCCCTTTCTCCATAGATGCTGTCTGACCTGCTTGTTTTCAATTTCAGATTAACAGCATCTGCAGTATTTGCTTCTTGTATCATTCATTTCAGCTTAGACCATGAATATCTAGAACAGATGGCCAACTACCACATCCATGCTACTCTCTGCCACAGCACCAAGTATAAAACCAGGAAGATTAATCCAACCAATCATGAATTTTAAACAGTAACAAAATACTACTAGATCCTGACACATCAAGGAGTTTAAAAGTGTTGCCCCTTGTTTCTATCTTAGCAATTGCAGAAGTGCTCCATTACTGCTTTTACTGAAATCACACCTAAAATTGTACTAGTCATATTACACTAAGTAGTGCATTTACCCACAAGAGCCATACCCACTGGCTAATAAGGAATGATCTGTATAGGTTTTCTTAGCAAACAGTAGTTTTGCACTGCAAGGAGTATCTACATTAATCTGGTATTTATAATGACTACTATTTACCACTAGCCAACCATATGCAAGAGAAATTACAAATACTGTAATTTTACAAGCTGCTCCCCCTCAAAAGGGACAACAGTTGTGCTGGGGTACAGTTGTAGTTACCCACCACTACCTCATTCAAGTAGCCTTTATTTATGGGAGACTCAATTGGTAGACTAGAGAATTAGAAGGCTTCACAGTAGAACTTGATCTCTCCTCACTGAAGGGATCACTAGATAGCAACCAGCAACTAGGGGTGTTGATGGCCCTGATTAGATCAAGCGTTTAACTAATCACAAAACACAAATTTCAGTCGGCAAGAATATGTAGCTGCAGACCCTGATGGGACTAGAGCATGCGGCTCCATTTTCCACAACTGACATTTAAATGGAGATGGAACGTTGGCCCTTAGCATGCAAGGAGACATGAACAGTGCTGAGAGCATTTCTTTATATACTACATGTAAACACTATAAAAATTACATAGCAAAATTGAGTCAAGATGAATTTTATTTGGAAAGTATAGAATACAGCGATGTCATATGTCTATCCTTGAGGCAATGAACTTTCCAGGTGCTCCTCCCTCATCCAAGATCCTAATGAGGAAAAAAAAAAAAAATCAGGTCCGAGGATTTGTACATTTTAAATACAGTCCCCACCACTGATAGCCAGCATTCGTGTAAACATGATTTGCCGTCAGGTCTGTCTGATGTTCCTACATTGCGAGGTTAGTTAAGGTATTTACACTCTCTCTCGTTTGGTTGCAAAGATGAATGACCTGGGTAGAAGTTAAAATAATGAGCCTGTTTTGCCCAAGGCTGCAAAGTAACTGCCTTGGTGTTTCAGACTTTATGGCAGATGAGCACCACTTAAGGCATTTACTCTCCAACTGGATGTTGCCACAGCTTTCTACTTTGACTTGGAAGCTGTTGTTAAGTGCTTGTTTGCAGAGAACAGTAAACAGCATATCAAGGCTGATTTAGCAACTTAATTAGTATTATTGCTACAATATGGAGATGGAATTTTATTTTAACATTCAGTGCAAGGTGCGAACTAGTGAGCAAGCACACCTGTTTCTATCAAATAAACAGAGCACTTAAGACGCTATAGCCAGCAACTTTGAAATTGACGTTAATGCAAATTGATAGTGGTTATTGCTTTTTGGCCCATAAGCACAAATGTTTTACGTGGTGGGAACTGTATACACCACTTTCTGAACCACAAAAAGTTCATTTCATAATTCAGCATCCGGCAGTTGCTTGAATTAGGTGGTCAGATCAATTGTGCTTGAAATGCAAGTTTATGAACACAGAACTACATTCAAATACAATCAAGACCCTTGTACTTTCAAACTAATTCCATTCACACGAGGAAAGATTGGATAGGCTGGTTTGTTTTCTTTGGAACAGATGAGGCTGAGGGGAGACCTTACTGAGGTGTATAGAATTATGAGGGGCCTGGATAGAGTGGATAGGAAGGAACTATTTCCCTTAGCAGAGGGGTCAACAACCAGGGGCACAGATTTAAAGTCATTAATAGGAGGTTTAGAGGGGATTTGAGGGGAAATTTCTTCACCCAGAGGGTGGTGGGGGTCTGGAACTCACTGCCTGAAAGGGTGGCAGAGGCAGAAACCCTCACCGCATTTAAAAAGTGCTTGGATGTGCACTTGAAGTGTCGTAACCTACAGGGCTATGGACCAAGAGCTGGAAAGTGGGATCAGGCTGGATAGCTCTGTCGGCCGGCGCGAACACGATGGGCCGAAATGGCCTCCTTTCGTGCTGTAAATTTCTATGATTCTACACACCCTCCCAAATCAGCAATTTGCACAACTCACTAGCACAACATGGTTCCATTCACAAGTGTGAGCATTTTGAAGACAAATACTTGAATTTCATTTAAATCATCTATCTTGACTACTATAAATGCTGGTACTTTCACATCTGCAGGTCCAGCAACTTAATACATATTTCTCCATTCATATTTTAATAAGAAAAATTCAAATCAAGATTAACGATTCTATAGCTGTGCATGCTGAACAAGGCACAGAACACCTACATTTTCAGATACATCCTTGAAGACATCCAAGTTTCTGAACAGCTATTCATTGTCCTTCAACTTTGGCACGGTTTTGTATTTGCACCCACCCCACTTCGTGACTTGTGGTGACTGTGACCAAATGTGAAACATTCTGGTTATGTGACATTACACAGGAGCTGCAAATGAAAACAAAGAAATCAAATTATGCAGCATTACCTTCATTCCAATCACCCAAGTTGCTCAAAAGGAAAAAAAAGCCAACTGATTGTTTCCCAGCTGAACAGGCTACTTCAGATGAAAGTGTATTTAGCATTCCCAATAACTCATTGGTGGGTAAGTTAGTCCTGTGGTGTAGTACTGAGCCACACACCAGCAAGGAACTCTCGCTTTCTATGAAATGGCAGATGGACTCCTGGATGTTTGGAGCAGAGAAAGGGAATAGGATCACGTGATGAAAGGGAGGAACTGAAAGAAATCAGTATTTGCAGGGAAATGGTGTTAGGGAAATTGACGGGATTGAAGGCCGATAAATCGCCAGGGCCTGATAATCTACATCCTAGGGTACTTAAGGAAGTGGCCCTAGAAATAGTAGCTGCATTGCTGATCATCTTCCAACATTCGATGGAATCTGGAACTGTACCCATGGATTGGAGGGTAGCTAATGTTACCCCACTATTTTAAAAGGGTGGTAGAGAGAAAGCAGGGAATTACAGACCGGTAAGCCTGACATCGGTATTGGGGAAAATGCTAGAGTCCATTATAAAAGGATGTAATAGCTGAGCACTTGAAAAACAGTGACAGGATCGGACAAAGTCAACATGGATTTACAAAAGGTAAATCGTGCTTAACTAATCTACTGGAATTTTTTGAGGATGTAACTGGGAAAATAGATAAGGGAGAACCAGTAGATGTGGTGTATTTGGACTTTCAAAAGGCTTTCGATAAGGTCCCGCATAAGAGATTAGCGTGTAAAGTTAAGGCACATGGGATTGGGGGCAAGGTATTGACTTGGATAGAGAACTGGTTGACGGATAGAAAGCAAAGAGTAGGAATTAATGGGTCTTTTTCCGAGTGGCAAGCAGTGACTAGTGGGGTACCGCAGGGATCGGTCCTTGGACCCCAGCTAGTCACAATATACATTAATGATCTAGATAAGGGAACTAAATGTAATATCTCCAAGTTTGCAGATGACACAAAGCTGGGTGGGAGTGTGTGCTGCGAGGAGGATACTGAGAAACTCCAGGATGATTTGGACAGGTTGGGTGAGTGGGCAGAAGCGTGGCAGATGCAATATAACGTGGATAAATGCGAGGTTATCCACTTTGGTGTCAAAAACAGAAAGGCAGACTATTATCTGAATGGCAATAGATTGGGAGAAGGGGAAGTGCAACGAGACCTGGGTGTCCTTGTGCACCAGTCGCTGAAGGTAAGCATGCAGGTGCAGCAGGCGGTGAAGAAGGCAAATGGTATGTTGGCCTTCATAGCGAAAGGTTTTGAGTATAGGAACAGGGATGTCCTGCTGCAGTTGTACAGGGCCTTGGTGAGACCACACCTTGAGTACTGTGTGCAGTTTTGGTCGTCTTATCTGAGGAAGGATGTTCTTGCCATGGAGGGAGTTCAGCGAAGATTCACAAGGCTGATACCTGGGATGGCAGGAATGACATGAGGAGAGATTGGGTCGATTGGGCTTATACTCGCTGGAGTATAGAAGAATGAGAGGGGATCTCATCGAAACATAAAATTCTGACAGGTCTGGACAAACTAGATGCAGGAAGAATGTTCCCGATGGTCAGAGAGTCCAGAACCAGGGGTCATAATCTAAGGATAGGGGGTAAGCCATTTAGGACAGAAATGAGGAAGAATTTCTTCACCCAGAGTGGTGAACCTGTGGAATTCTCTACCACAGGAGGTAGTTGAGGCCAAGTCATTAAATATATTCAAGAATGAGTTAGATATATTTCTTAAAGCTAAAGGTATCAAGGGATATGGGGAGAAGGCAGGTACAGGGTACTGAGTTTGGATGATCAGCCATGATCTCATCGAATGGCGGAGCAGGCTCGAGGGGCCGAATGGCCTACTCCTGCTCCTATCTTCTATGTTTCTATGTTTCACCTGCAATGGCCAGATACCACAGGGGGGGGGGGGGGGCACTTGGGTAACACACAAAAAGGACCATGACTCAACCTTCAGGAAAATACCTAGTTTTGTAGCTCTCAAACATTATCCTTCATGAGGCCAAGTGGAAAAAAATACACGGAAACTGCATGATCAAATAAAATGTCTACTTCAAAGCACATTTCTACTTTAGTATTTGGCTTCAAGGAACTAAATACTTAACAGTTTGCTCTACAGCACATAACTTAATAGCCACTTACCTGCACTTTTAATGCACCGACAGCCTTTCAAAATGCATCAAGATCTTTCCAAGCCTAAAGAAAATACATCAAGTTAGTAAGTACTCAGCTTCCATCGACAGCAATTGTGAACTCATTTTACAACATCCCCACAGAGATCAGGTTACATTAGAAAATCTTGCCATGCAAGTCTAGCCCAGTTGTAGATCTGGAATAGAAAAGCTGACGAAACCCCCAACAGCCTCAGTGGTGCTATGTGACCATCAACATTTTATGGGAAAAGAATAGAGGAGCTGGAGGCAAGAGATAAGGACATGTACCATACATCCAAACTGAATTGCATCAGTGGTTAAGCCAGCAAAGTACCAGTATACTTTGTACTGACTAGTCTGGACAGCCCCACAGAAAAGGTGCAAAACAAGCATTTGTGCTTTAAGTCACACTTTACCAGGCTAGTACAGCATGGTGCAAAATAGTCTCAGCACAGAGGGTTAAAACAGCTTTTAGATTAATTCTAAAGCTTTGGACAGGTCAATGAAAAGTTGACCAAGCTGGCACAGAAAAATGCCCAATCAGGCATGCGTGCATATAAGGGAAGTTACACTCATATCTTAGAACACATGATTCTAACCTGTTTTGCAACACTGAAAAACATACACCACATATCCCTATTATGTTCTGGCATCACTCTCCTGAACAGAGATGTTCAAGTCAAAAATTGAGGCCAAATTGCACTGGAAAAGCTCAGTCACATACAAGAGAATTGAGATGGAACACAGTGCAGACACTTCGCTATCAAGTTTCAGATCCCACTCGCAAGTCCAGTGTAACAAGATGAAAGATCACCATTTCGGCTCCAGGGACAAGCCACTGATGGCTTTTACACAAGAAAAAACCGTTAATTGCTCGATCTACACAGAATATTAAAATTTCTTTGACATAACAGGCCAGTATGACCCCCAAAAATGGAATACAAAAGTGATCAACATTACAGGTCCAAGACCTGCAGCAAGAGTTGATCTTGCAGTCAGACTTGTGAACAAACTGAAATGAAACAAGCTGCCACCAGAGAACACTGCAATTTACACAGATTTAAGGACCTGTGTGTCAAAATCACAGCATTGCAGCAGTACAAAGAACCCTAAAATGGTTGAGGACCTGAACATACAATCAGGTCCTGGACCATGATTTTTACAACATTTCTTCCACCCCAGTTCTAGACCAACTTCACAGTAACTTATTTCATCCAAAGCAGTCTAATCAACTAAGCAGTCACCAGCAAGACCAACATTCTACTATGTTGACCTCGAGTGTTCCCCTCCCTTTTCAGGTGTATGGGATTAAATTGCCACACATATACAAGCTTGCCTGAAAGCCCTCTCCACTGTCATACCCAATACTGATTGTGTGGTGAATCATTTGCTTGATTAGTGGGAAACTTAAGTAATCTTATTGATCTTACTGGATTGATTAGCAAGCTTCATTTGCTGATTAATTCATTAATAAAAATCTACTTTAGCTGAAGAAAGCAAGCCCAAAGCAATGTGATTCGGCTATGGCCCATTTCAGTTATATTTATACAGAATGAAGTTTTTACTGCTGCCAGTCAGAAGCCTGAACAGCCAAACAAATGGGCATAGATCAAGTCAAAGCCTGGTGCAAGGACTTATTTTCTACCAAAATACCAAAGGAGTCCATTATATTTGTGTTTCACTCATTTCCAGATACACTAGAACCCAGAGAGCTGTGGTGGAAGTGTATCATGTTTACAGTAATTATGATCCTTCACTACATATAAAAGTCAGTATTCTTAAAAATCTGCTGTAGCAATCTACGATAATAGATCTTCCTATACTTGATGTTGCACAAGGTCTGGTCTTGGGGATTTTAGGTCAGATAACTCAATGGCCAAGGTAGATGGTAGTTACGGTCATTACAAAGCTGCCTTGGTAAAAGCAAAAATAAACAAATCCTCTATATTCCAGACTATACTGAAATTACAGGAGATAAACCCAAATACAATAAATCACCATGTAATAGGTGTGTGCATTTTTGAGGGTAGGGGGTCTGGCAAAGATTCATCAAGAGCAAGTAGGATGAAAGTGAAAGTGTTTCTAATACCCACCACAATCCCCAAAACCCAAGTAGGCAGACCAAGTTACCATTTCATTCTATACAACGCAGACAATTGCACCCACCCCCCAAACAATTACATTTGCCAAACTAAGTGGCATTCAAGCTATGGTGCTAAATGGCCTATAGTACATTTATTGTCTATATATAGATAGATCATGCTGCTACTTTATAGATGTTCTTGGCAAAGCTTAAAAGTGCAGTGTATATAAAAAGGCAAGTTTAAAAACCAAACTACAACCTTCCTATTCACAGTCTAAGTCACATAACAGCTTTTTTTGAAGTCAAAAAGTACAATAGAAGACAGAAGGCGCATCTACCCATTGTTCACGATTCACAGGTGCCATCGAAGTCTCAATGCTGTGGTACAGCAGTATTCAAAAACTGCACACACTAGCTGTACATCATTTGGGCCAATATACATCACTGATACCAGTCAGCATTCACCACTAACATACAGCCCAACCACTAAAAAGTGCTGCACTGTAATTCCACTGTCAGAAGGGTGATGCCTGAACCATTTTACTCATCTTTAAAGAAATTACGAAAGACATTTATCTTTAACAAGTTATTTGTACATACCTGTATGCAGTCTGTATTGTGTACCGCAGAACAAGCAGGAATACTATTCTCCAGGTCTTACTGCCCAATCCCATTTGCAGTACTACAGATCCTCAATGTAATGTATTGCAGACAAGCTGACTGTATTTATTCACTGTAGAGCGGCATTACTTGCAAGGGTGCAGCACAATTGGCTGCCAGCAGCCGCTTGCTGGCTTGTAACTCAGATGCGTTGCCATGTAACCTGAGAATCTGAAACTGTTATAACTGCCACTGAAGAATACTGGGGAAGACAAGTTATTTCAAGTTGTGCCCAGGCTTACTGGGCATTGCAAAATTCAGCACCTAAATGCCAAAACGGCAACAGCTAAACCTTCCTTTATATGCGTCCAGATTAGCTGATACCATAAACCAAGTTCATAGATATGTGAAATACAGCTATAAAAATAAAAGTGGGCCCCTCATTTAAGTTAGGGAGATGGTGGGGTTGCTCATTAATTTCAAAACCGTAAAGCATTAAAAAAAAATGCAATGATTCCCTAAAATAATCATACCCTAAGCAACTCTAAGCGCAGTATTTTGAACGAGTTGCGTGATTCCAAAAGTTTATATAAAAAAGGGCATTTCAAAAATGGTTCAAGTTATGCTTGTGCAGCCCAAGTACCTGGTAAAATCCCCAAAACAGGTGTACTAATTTAAAAACAGGCCACAAAAGACTCTAGCTACAAATACCATCACAAAACTATGAAGTCCACCAAGCTAACTTTCAGGTTTAATAAGGTGGAGGCCTTAGGTTATCACCTCCACCTGAATATGCCAAAACCTAGTTGAATTATTGTGGAACCCATGTTCAAATGCAGCAATTCTGCCAAGGAAATGGAAATAAAGTTACTGCAAGCTTGCAAAGGACACCAAACAGCAAGCCAGAGCAGTTGCTCATTCAAACCCACATGAGCTCACCTTAATCAATTTAACAGTTGCAGGCTTATTTTGCCAGAAGGCAAATTTTCTATATTTGCAAATTCAATGGACAAAATACTAGATTCCATACCAAAGAATTGTTTAAACAAAAATGATCTTGAATGTCAGAAGAAAATTAACCCTAGTTCAAATCAATGTAAGGCAATCAGCACTTAAACAGCTTTAAAACCCACCATCCCAGAATTTAGAATAAAACATGTCCGATCTTGGACTGCAATATTTGCTCACTAATTTCAACTCTTAATTTAAGAATGATTTTGAATAAAATTAGTTGCCCCCTCACTGGAAAACAGCATCTATGGCATGTATAGACCACGTAAAAATTGTAAAAGTGTTTCTATGTTCAAACAAACCCCCACTCCCCCCACAAATAAGTTTTAACACTTACCATTATCACAATGCTAAAGCAGCAATTATTTGTTGGCACTGCATGTTACTGCTTGGTTTCCAGTTACCCATTGAAGCTGTTCAGCTTCTATAGGCAGAAGATACAGAAGTCGTGTTCTGGTAGTCCAGGTATCCTGATGCAAATTCATTCCTATTGAGCGCATCTGCATCTCCCAGATCTTGCTACTGGTTTCCAATTATTGTGATTGTGATTTTCCAATCAGTCATTCACGAACTCAAAATAGGACCAAATTTTCAAATCAAAAACTTTAGGTCAAACCTTCACAAGTTATCGGTTGGCCCATGTTGGATCAGTAGATCTTTCAGAGAACATCTTTCACCAGATATGTAGTCGATTAAAAAAACTAAAAAGCAGGCGACTGTTCAGGATTCTGTCGCATTTAAGATCCTGTCCCAGTTTTACATCAAACCTGTCTGGTAGAACTGTTAAGACCATATACGGGAAAATTTCAAAAGAACCCCCGACTCCCAAGTCCAGATAAGACTCCATGAATAGTGCTTTGGTGTTGACAGTGATACATTAGGACCAAGCACTAAATATTAAGAATTTGTGAATCAGCACTACAAGCATAGTACTCCTGGGTATGTTAACTACATGCTGGGTACATGGTTTTGCTTGCCTTACTGCATTGACTACTCCATCACTACGCCATTTCTACTACCATTGCTCAATTTGCAGAGTATTGCAATTTAGAACTGGGATACTGCCACCCCAAATTTCTTACAAGACCCAATGTATTGGTTTACAGGCCTAACACTCAGAAAAGCTCATTTATCTGGGATGTGGAGGAATCTGGCATTACTGCAGTTAATGGCCGTCACACTTAACATCCTAGTGGCACCTCAAGCCAGACAACTAATGCCATTTTGCAGCAAGCCACATAGGAACTTCAATTTGTCACTGAACAGTGCTGTGTTCAGATTTGCTGTATTGTAAAGCATTAAGTTTTAATAGACTTAATGGACTTACGGGACAGGTGGAACAGTTTTAAACTCACCACCGCATTGTCCACCAAGATTGAGATTCAGTATAGTTTGAAAGTGGAGTATTATCACTGTGTACAGATTTGCTGTATTGCAAAGCATCAAGTTTTTAATAGACTTATGGGACAGGTGGAACAGTTTTAAGCTCACCACCACATTGTCCAAGATTGAGATTCAGTACAGTTTGAAAGTGGAGTATTATTGTATTTTTAGTTGGGGCATGCTAAAGTTATTTTGGTATTGCATGAAGTTAATTCTGGAACAATAATTTTTTAATCGAGTTCAGGATGAGCATCAATATCTTAAAGAATTCTATAATGCAATCAGCATTACATACACCACCACAGTGAGGCCCAACAGTCCAGCTCTAACCAGATGTGTCACTGTAGTGAGGATGCACAAATCAGACAGATGTCAAATCACAGCAAAGCAGATAAGCTTGATAGTAACTGACTACATTCACAAACCCTGAAAAGAAAACTTTAAAATCTCCCCTTCCAAACCCAAGGAAAGTGGCAACAAAAATATCTGAATGTCCATTGCAAATCTAAAGGCAAAATGCAGTACATCCCTGCACTATGGGGCAAGTCCAGCAGCAACTGGCTCAATGAATAAATGCACAAAGTACTAATTCAATCCCATGGCTGTGCCAACCAACTTAGCTGATCTCAGCCAACAGTAGGGCACTGCTACAGGGTTCAGCATCCATGGGCTGGGAAGGGAAAAATTCTCAGCCAGGGCTCCTGATCACTATCCAATGACCCTTAATGGAAAAACATTGTGTGCAGGTGAAATCAGGCTTGGCTCCAAGGTTAAACAGCTTCACCACAATCTAGGTTCACATGGAAAAGTCACTTGGAATGATGCACAGGACACTGCTGGTAACCATAGATCCTCAGCACGAGTCATCTTCAGACGAGAAAGTTGCAATAAGTTGAGAACAGTGGGAAGAGAAGGAAGAAACAAATTTGAAATACAAGCGTGCTTTGCATTAAGCAGTCAAAACACATTTAACATCTTTTTGAAGTACGAGCTGCGACAACCTTCCTTCTCTCCCCAATACCTATTTTAGAACATGCAAACCTCCAAGTTAATTGGAATCTCTGAAAGTCAGTAACATTGATTTGTCAGTGGACTTCATTCCCACCCCTGCACAGACAGGATTTGTCTGCAGACTCAAACTGCCACAAAGACTTCTGGGAAGAAAAGAAAACTTTTACAAAATACTCATTAAGACAATGTTAAAACAGTCCAGCCTGTATCCAAAACTAGAACCACAAATCATTTTGAAAGCAAAACAAAGCTCCTATTTAACAAAATCCAATTAGGTGGCAATTCAGATATAAATGGGTCCCAGACATTTCAACACCGCTAGTTTTTTTTTTAAAAGCAGGAAGATCTCTTTACAAGACCTAGTTGCCCATGTGAAAAAAAGATACCGATTGCGTACTTTGGCCAGATTCAATTTAAATCAAAATAATGGTCAGATCTCAGGCCAAAAAAATTGGTTCAACTTAAACATGAAGATACATAACCATGACAACTGCCAATTTTGTTTTCAGTGCACTTAATTCCCATTGAATTCTTACCTTATTGCAATCAACAACTTTAATAAGTGGTACACAAGAGTTTGCAAAAGGTAGTAAATGCAACACTTGGTCTCACTTATGGAAGCAGACAAGTTGCCACAACTATGCTGCGACTTTGCTCGTGGTTAAAAACAACTCATTTCAAATCATTAACACTATGAATGGGTTTTAATTTAAAAAGACGCACCAAAATACAGAATGCCACCATTTCAAAACAGGCATTTAGCCTACACAATTTAACATGCTCTAGAACGATTCAGAACAAAAAATACATGGAGCATACTTTCTAGAGATTTAATGGCACTTCAGTGTACAGTCGAAGTACTGGGAAAAGATGCCTATTTGCACTATCACTGTTGCTTGACATAATTCAACATTCACAATGTGCCAGCGTGAATTGTTACAGTTTACAAAGTTTAGTCAATACACAAATCTAAATAGGCATAAAATGCAACTTTGCCACCAACTAAAAAACGTAAGAATGAAGAGTTCATGTCTAAATGAAAGACCATATCTGGAATGCACACTACAGGAGGGCTATGAATTCTAATATCTAGGCTTCTTGTTAGCTGCTTCATATTCTTCTCTCCCTCTACCAAAACTAGGCCCAGTAGGCCCCATAGGACGGGGGGGTTGAGCATTCATTGGACCTGGGGCTCCCTGTCCAAAGCGGTCATTACGCTATTGGAAGAGATTTTAAAGTTCATCATACATGGTAGCATTCAATGTCCATATAAGTTGCACGTTACAAAGTGAGTAAAATGTGTAACATTAGGTCAGGGAAGACATCCGCAGTCAATGTTCGTCGATTACAACCAGGAATGGGGCGATCCACAGGTACCAGGCACATAAAAAGAAAAAAAGAGGGCAAGTTGTTCATTAGTTTACTGACCGGTACATGGAGGAATCCATGGTGGGTATAATCGACCCATGACTTGTGATAACTTAAGAACAGTGGCTATTCTGCTTGTAGTGCAAGCAAACCACTATTACCAACACAAGGATGCATTTTAATATGCACAAGTCGGATACGGGTTAATAGATACCTTTTCATTACCACTACAATCTCCACATCATGCAGTTTCAGAGATGCAGAGCTTTAACACTTCAAGTTAAATAGCCTCTGCCCTTAATGGAAGTCACAAGTAACCACCGACTTATTCCCACCCCCTATTTTCCCCATTTAATGCAATCTGACTAATGAGCCAGTATTGTAGTACATGCTCTGCAGAGTTTCCAGCCAAGTAGTAATCTATCAGCTGCTTTGTGCCAGTACAGCAGGATGGCCCACGAAGAAGTTTTCCACCTTTTCATTCAATGGAAAGTCAATCTTTGAGATGGTTTGTCTTTGCAACATGTTGGTTTAAAGTAACAATGTTGTAGAACCTTCACTACGCTGAAAATTCCTATTCAAGAAGGCAAACTAAAATTTATAATCACAGCACAGCACAAGTACTACAACACTGGATCAGCGTTACCATTCAAGATTACCTGGGTATAAAATGCAGTATTCTACAAAACATTACACCCATTAAGTGCCTGAGAATTACCAGGACATTTTCCTAAATTTTCAGTTTAAAATGCCTAACTCAATTTTACCACTTGCACAGTACACCTCAAAAGTTTGGAGGGTAGGCAAGTGGGTTTGCCATGACCAATGGCACACTGTTGTGCTACAGGGAGGACAACTGATAATCCTCCCTCACTTCACTCCCCAAGGAGCAAGTTATTGTCACAAGGCAGCCCAACTAAGTGCTGACAGATACTGTCACAAGACCAACAGAGGGCTTTGAAGCAAGTCTCAAAAAGTATTAATATGGTAGCATTCGTTAGCTAGTCACAAATAGTGATTATCCCATTAGGAATCTGAAGGACAGTTTTCAGGACCCTTTTTTTCTTCTTCTTCTTCTTCTTTTAAAACCAGTTTGTTAATCTGATAATAGTTATCGATAACCTAAATAACTTGTGCTCACCTCCCTCCCCACTTGCCACCTGACCCAGTTTTCCACATAATACAACGGTAAACCATGAAGTTCACCATCCACTGTACTAGACCTAGCAGAGGTCAGAATCAGTATTTGAAGATGTAGGAAAATAAGATTAGATAGCTACAGTTGAACAGCTTGAACTGGCACAGATGCAGTGGGACAGCTGGCATCCTCCTATGCTGTAATTTCTATGACTAAGTCCATTTTAAAAATGGAAGGATATCTGTAATTTAGAATGGAGTTGCTGTAATTACAATACCTTCTCACTTTTATTTCAATGATAACACATTTTCTTGTAAGCATACGAACACATGGTTCCAGATTTAGTTTATACTAGCAGCTGCAAATGCTAGCCGTAGAACAAAAATCTAACTCGCGAACTGGTTTGACTAGATAGATAGAGTGTAAAACAATCAAACCTATTTGTATCAGAATCACTGCAAACTAACTTTTCCTTAGCACTACTTTGAATCTCTGAAGTACCCCATTGGCTACAACCAATCCAAAGTCATCATGAGAACAGTTTCAATCATGATCTAGATACAAATAGTCCAGTCATTGCCACCCCCCCATAATAGCAGTTTGGGAAGTCGAGATTGACCCATTATTTTTTCCTATAAACCCCATTTGCCTCTCGGCATGCCTGTCCCAAGCACACAAGCTATCAATCCTGCATGGAGTTTGTAAATAAAGATGTCATTTTGGCTGGCAAACCAGGTTAGATAAGCAGGTAGTTATTTCAATACATTTTGATTACGTGCAATTTGCAAATTGTTGCAGTATATGCACGCTCTTGATCATTTCACTGGAGCACTTACAAGCTTATGACTACATTGTAACAAATATTTGACACAGCTAGACATCAGGAGTGACATGACAATTAGACCATGACAATGATCAGATGGTAAGACGGGAAGCGTCTGATTAGCATCAACTTCTGCAATGCTGACCAGATTAACATGTCACAACTAAGTGCACGTTTCTCTGAAATTCTTTAAATCAGAATCCTCCTACACCAAGTCCAAGCTAAAATGCTTTGCTTCCTATGGTAGCCTTATTCAAGCTGCCTCTACAGTTTGCCATTTTGTGCGTTGTTCCAATAACGACACTTATGCTAAACAAATCGAAGTTTCCCCACCCAAAAGGTCCTTTAGTTCATAAGCTTTTACAGCTCACTGTACACTGTTGCGGTTTCTCTCCCCAGCCCCTCTCCTTCATACCAGCCACCCACACTCATTTCACTCTAGAACCAAGCCATACATCCAAGCATTCACTCCTAACCACAGTACGCTTTACCCCTGCCATGTCGCTTGTGCTTCCACTGTTGCCCATCATCTGTCCAGTCATCGCACTAGGTCCTCCGGGGCTACTCATTGTACTGTGCCCTTCATAGCCCATCGCTGCCATTGGTGGAAAGCTTTGGTTTGCAGCAGCATATTGTTCTGAAATTTAAAAGTACGTGTTAATCACACAAAGCCTTAACACTTCAATTAGGATAGTGAAGTCAATGATACAGGACAAGTGATTTGCTTCACTTTTAGAGTAGAGGCTTTCCTGTATCAAAACCAGCATTGGAATAGGTTACCATATTTGCAACAGAAAGTTGATTAAAAATATCAGCATATGAAACATTCATTTTATTGTTGATAAGCCACATATTGGCTGATTACAATGTAAGAAATTAATCTTAAATTTACTATCTTCATAAACCCATAGCCAAATAATTAGACAAAATAGTGTTAGGACACAATGTGGAAAATTCAAAAGTTTCTACAGCAGTACCATCAAAAACTCGCTTTGATGCTTTTAACAAGTGGAAGGAAGCAGATTTTATTACAGCTTAGAGAAACAGATGAGCTTTCATGTTATATACATGTAGCTAATTAGAGCATTTTATATACATCACCTCATTCACATCACTTGTCTGCAATTCAGTACATTTGCAGAGATCAGGTTAGCAACAGATCTTTCATGATCTTGCTCAGTGAGTTGGACAAAATTATGTTTTATAATGCGGTAACAAGTTGCAACAGTCTAAGGAATTTCAGGCCATACAACTTTTAATTGGAATATAATGCTAATTATATATACTAATTACCAAACATGCAAGAATTCATGTGTTGGTCCAACAAAATACTTACCGTATAAACCTGTCCAGAGGCAAGTACGAGACATATGGAAAGGACAGGCCAAACTAGTGAAGTCATTGCTTAAAGCAGAAATCCCTAACCCTTTAAATTACAGCTACAAGCTGCTTCAATCAGGCTATTCAAATGTAAAGTTTTTGAAATTGTAACTACATTCTCAGTAACAAGTTCAAAATTCAACCTTTCATAGGAAAGATATTCATAAATCCAAGAGCAAAATCATTTGCATCTTACCTGCCATTCCTCCAGCCATGCGCATTTCACGTTCTCTCTGAAGGGGAAATAAAATTCAGCAGTGAATACAAGTGGAAACCTTCAACCTACTGTCAGCTTGAATTAACAGCTGACCAGACCATGTTCAATCTGATACATGAGCACATTTCTGTGAGGGCAGTCACAAGAGTTGATACCAATTGTAAAATTACAATAGGGTGAAGCAGAAAAGGGAGTATGGAATAACCCATGTTGCAAGTGCACATATGCAAGTTAGATGACAAAGAGCAGCTGTAATCTTTCTTCCCACCCCCATGACCAACGAGCTAGCTGACACTGTCGACATTCAGACAACTACTGGTGCTAAGTACCACACACCCAACAAAATTGTACTGGAGTGATTAAAAAATGGGGAAATGCATTACACCCACATCATCAATTCAGAATGAAATACAGGTCTATTTTTCAGCAATGCTGTTGCAATGTATGCAAATTAGTCATGTATACACATGATCATTTCTGGCTGAAAATTGACTGGATTGAAAGGTAACAGTCTTGGCACAAATTGTGTAATTTAACATAGACTGGCACTGTCACTATGCATTGGTTAACTAAACTATCCAGTAATACTAAATAACCAAAAATGCAGCATGCAATTGAGTGAATGAGGATTAAATATGCATCTGTACTTCATAAGTAAATGACACTACATTAAGGGGAAGGGACTGCTGCCACTAAGGAGGCTCATGAAGACCCAAGTCGTAAAGGTACATAATTCAATTCTCAGCCATACCATGGAAATAATTTGAAAATTCACACAACTGACAATTAAAATCTCATTAAGCATTTTATTTTCATAATGTTCTTTGAACACTAGCAAAACAAGAATGGAACGTATCAATAATTCCTAGTTTCAATGGTATTTCAAAATGAAAGGACTACTCAAAGCTCATTGTAAAGTAGCACCCCAGGCCCACAGAATATGTATGCATTTACACTGCAAGTTTAGCATCAGCACAAAGAGCCTCACCGTACTTTGATCTAGAGTTCAGATGCAACCCTTAGTTATTTCAGTTTGCTATTTATAAGTGACATCAAACTTTCACCTAATCTACACATGGAGACTGCAAATTCTAATGCCCATCGCTTAGAGAGCCTTTAATGAGCCTGAAAACTCAAGACTGGCTAAGCACAATAACTGCAGTTTGTCATTTAATGAAACTCACTGGATCCATGTAGCCCATTCGGAAGTTCTCCTCCCTCTGGCGCCTCATCATCTCCTCCTTTTCCCGTTGCCGCATGAGCATTTCCTCCTCCCTTCTACGGCGCTCTTCCTCCTGCCTGTAGATTTAGTTCAAACCACAATTTAATGTGTTAATTTGATAGTTTATGAAGAAACATGGAAAGTTTCAATAATCCAAGCCACACAATAGCTGGCAACAAGATGCCAATGACGTCAGGACTAATCCATCTCAAATTTCAATAAAATCAGCTCCGAGCAGTATTGCAATTTCACATGAAACTACAGGATTCAAAAAGGATTCTTACCTCAATTCTAACTGCTTACGTTTCTGAACTTCTTGACTGTGGAGTTCCTCCATGCGCCGAAGCTCTTCTTGACGCCGCATGAGATCTGTACAAAAATTTACATAAGTTTCTTGAAACACTGAAGCACAGACCCACTATGGCATTAAATTCACACCACTACACGATGAGTTCAGCTTACTTGTGCAGAGAGCACTATTTATCAAACTCCTGTGCCAATAGTCACCAACAACTATTCTCACCCCCCACCCCATTACAAACAGCAGGAAATGCAGAATCTAAGTCAAGAACTCAGGATTGACTATCTTATAAAAGTATTGGGAGACTTCCAGTAGGAAATTCTTGCAACCCAAAATCTGGGTCTAATTGCAAGCTAATATGCTTGCATTGATAAAAAGACCCTGCAACTAATAAAAATTGCTGTTTAATTTACCTCAGCATTATGCATGGACAGTTTGTAACATTGGAAATGCCAGGACTCATTTCAGTACTATGATTACACTCAAGTGTTGTAGCCATATTCAAATGATTTCCTACCAACTTACCCTGCCTCAGCAACATTGCTTGGTGTTCATGGTATGCATCTTCCATTTCATTTTCCAGCTTATCTCTGGCCTCTCTCATATTCTTTTCCACTTGATCTCTTTGTTGTTTTTCCATTTCATCAAGAGACTTCCATCTTTGGGAATACTCAAACTCAAATGTTCCATGCTGGGCAAAACGAGGCGGATGCTCCCTTTCCCTGCAGAGCAAAGCAGTGGTTCATTCAACAATGTTCTGACAACATTCCAGTTATCTATTTCCAATTGCTCCATAATTCATTCTATTTCTTTATAAAGTAAAGTCTCATTTTGCAGAGAACTTACTTGTGAAATGCACAAGGGCAAAATGCAGATCTCCAGGCAAATTGGGGAATGACAACAATTTTCTTCTAGCCTGATCAAGAGTACACTTGAATCGCGCCTCACAACTTGAGCCGTCTCCGGGAAATGCCCTCCGTGCCTTTTCATTCTGCGCGGAGGGGATTCCTGTACAGGCTGCTCTTGCACACATTTTGCCATCCTCGTCTGCCGTCCGGACACGCCGTGGCGCACCATCTTGCCGTCCGGAGGCGGCGAGGGTTCCCAATGGAGGGCTCTCTACGCAGGAGTCATCCCTATATCTATTGGGGACTTGGCCTGGAGGGTGTGGCACGGAGTAGTCCCGTGCAATAAGGTTTTAAGTAGGTTCACGGACTCCCAGGCCGCCTGCCTTGTCTGCGGCCTGGAGGAGTCCGTGTGCCATGTTTATATAGAATGAAAATGAGAAGTCGCACAACACCAGGTTATAATCCAACAGTTTTATTTAAAATTACGAGCTTTCGGAGCTGCTGCCCCTTCGTCAGGTAGAGGTACCATACACATATATAGAATGAGAGCGGTTGCAGCCCCTCTTCCATTATTTGAAGGGGCTGCTCCTCGATTTTTGGCTGCACTTCAGTCCCACGCTCCTGATCTTTGGTCACACGGTGCGGAGGGGAGCGGGCAGTTCCTACAAGGGAACTTCCTCGTAGGATTGCTCCTGGGCCTGGCCAAAGTGGCCATCAACTGGCCCAGGCAGCAGAGGGGGTCATTCTGCCCGACTACCTGCCTCTCTTCCGCGGCCACATTCGCGCCCAGGTAGCCCTGGAGATGGGAGCACGCGGTGTCCGCCGGTATGCTCGAGGCCTTCTGCAACTGGTGGGCACCGCAAGGACTGGAGTGCATTATCACCATCGGGAACCAAATTTTAATTTAATTTATTAAGTTTCCTTTAATGTTTTAAGTTTACTTACAGTTTATTTGGTTATGTATGCATCAAACGAGTACACTTAAATCCAGTTCTAAGTCACTAACAGTTTAACGATCAAACCACTACCATCATCATAGATTAAAAACCAAATTATAATAAAACTCACTTTTGATACATTGGATTCCTCTGGGCAAGCTTCTCTGGCAGACCATCCTCATCATCATATTGTTCCATCGGTTCCACAATTACAGGCCGCGGAGACCTACAAGACAGTCAGCGTATAAAGATCAAAATTGACAACCTAATTGTTCTCTTCCAGGGATGTACCTACAGGACACCCCAGATACCGTCTGGCAGAAAATGCAGCCAGAAACTACGCATTCTAGTGTAGCAAAATCTAATACACAAGTTCCAACACAAAAATATCCCATAGTTGTATTTAATATTTGTACAAAAAATGTCGGACATTAGATAAAAATGTTTTAATTTTTAAAAAGCACTAAGCCACTGCTGGATGCTGCCAATGCTACAAAAAATTCCACTTAATTTGCAAAAATTCGAAAGATTCTTCGCCCTGCTCATGAACAAATTTTCAACTTACTTCAGCACAAGGAATTTTACTTCAAGCTAAATTAAATTTTAAAAGTTATCTGCATAACAAGCCACTGACATACGGAGACAACAAAAAATATGGACTTTTGCTTACGCTGTTAAGAGGAATACTCCATCGTTGCATCGCTCAAGAGCCTTTCTCGCAGCTGGCTTTGTTGCAAATTCAACTATGCCTTTGCCTGTTGACCTGCCACGATCGTCTACGATTACAATGGCCCTCTCCACCTGACCAAACTGAGAGAAAGCTTCCTCAAGCAGTTCATTTGAGACATAGGGGGAGAGATTGCGGACAGTCAGAGCTGCGGAGTGCGTGGCAAAACGGATACGAAGAGGTCGACCCCTCATGGGTGTATCATCAAGTTCGGCTTTGGCTATTTCAGCCAAAGTTCGACTTTCCTTGAGAGAAAGATAAAAACCTTATGAAAACAGCACATTCCACCAGTTAGTTTTGAGAAGCAAATTACTTTTTTCAACTGGATGAAAAGCCGATTCAACATATCCTCCAACATTAAATTTAAGCATAGTCAAATGGCTTTGCCACTTTTGGATGGGATTTTAATATAAACTTTAAATTTTCCTGAACTAGGAATATATGCATTTTCGCCATACAAAAGGAGCATGAGAGCGCGCAACAGGGCGAAAGCAGGAATCAGAGGCTCAAGCACAGAGCCAGACAAAACGCCTGAAGGACACATTTTGCAATTCCAACGCCAGTTCCTGCCAAGAACACGTGGGATGCACGTTGCAAACTCCATTACCGAGAGCTACTCCCGCGACAATCGCTCAAGTCAATGGTGGGCGGGCGGCCGGTCTTGGCAAGGTCGGTCGGCGCGCCGTCTCGGCTAAATATTATGCTAGCAGTTCGAACGGAATGCAACTTAAGATGGATCCATCTCTACCGACCAAAAAATGTGTGGCACCGGCGCCAAATGTAGGGGGGGAAACAACGCCCAGGAATCAAATCAAACCGCCCACCAACTTACATGCTCAATTTATTTAGGGAGCAGTTATGCTGAAATGCATTCTGATCAAAATAAGCTGGGCGTCAAGATCTGAAAAAGTTTGGGGGGTTGGGGGGTGTGGGGAAGAGAATGCTTTAGCAGCGCCGGGTTATAAATCACACAGCGGCTACGTGCTGCCAGATCAGCGCGCCCATTCAGCGAGCACCCGCTCGGGAACGCGCGCCGCGAACGCGCGCGGGTCGGGGGGGCGCGCCGCGCCGCGGCCTCGCCCGCCCCAGGGGGATGTGAGGAGGAGGGGGTCGCCACTCACCAGCCTGATGAAGCCGAATCCCTTGCCCTTGTTGATGAAGACCTCGCCGGGGTCGCCATACTTGTCGAAGAGCCGTTTGAAGTCGTCTTCGGTGATGTCGGCCGGCAGGTTGCCGACGAAGAGGCGGCAGCGCTGGGTGTAGGTCTTCTCGCCCGGCTTCCGGAGCAACGAGAGCTGGGCCCGCAGCACCTCCTGCTCCTGGCGCAGCTCGCTCTCGGTCGGCGGCTGGTCGCGCTGCCGGCCCTGGCCCTCGGACGCCGCCTGCTGCGGCTTCCCCCCCTCGCCGCCGCCGCCGCCCCGCGTCGTGGTGGTGGTGGTGGCGGCCTGAGAGGCCGCGGCGTCGCCGTTTTTCTTATCGGGCTCTTGGGATTTCTGCGAGGCCTGCGCGACGGATTTCTGAGGCGGCGTCGACTGCGGGGCGCCGGCCTGGCTCTGGGCCGACGGCGTCGGCTGCTGCTTCAGGGCCTCGGCCGGGTTTCCCGCTCCGTTCGGACGGTTGGGAGCGTTGTTGCGGGTGCCTCCGCCTCCCCGGAACTGGGGGCTCATGCCGCCCCGCCGCTGGAAGCCGGTGCGGTTCCTGAAGCGATCCCGAGACATTTCGTTTCCGTGCGCTTATATTTTTTTTATTTCAGGATTTTTATTTGTCCCGATTAAGATGAAACCGACTGCAAAGGTCAACGTGGAGAAGGGTACAAAATGGCGCCGGGTGAGCGCTCGGCCGGCCGCCGCCTCTTTATATACCGCTCCGGAGTCCCGCCGCTACAGCCCGCCGATTGGTTGGCTCTGGCCATCACGTGAACAGAGTTTCACAGCCGATTGGCCGCCCCCCACGTCAATCAACAAAACTGGAACCGCTAGTGGAGCCAATCAGGTTCAATCACTTTCCAGACAAAGGATTGCTTCTTCTGGAGGAGGGGGAGGGTTGTGCTCCCTCAAGTGACTTGTCTTTTTGAGAAATGGAGGCTCCTGGCCCTTTCCAGTGAAAGTGTAAAGACCACTTCATCTGCTGAATCTCCACTTCCCTATCTCTCCCGTTACAGCATCTAGTTTGATTTTGGACTCTCCCTTTTTCTCCCTACTGTCCTGGTTGTAAAATTATTCATCATTTTATCACCCATTGTGTAAATAAATCCTTACCAATATTTCTGCCATTTCTGAATAATCACCTATATTTTTAACCTGCGTACAATCACAGAGTCATAACAGCACAGAAGGAGGCCATTCAGCCCATGAAGTCCGTGCTGGTTCTCTATAGAGCAATCCAGTCAGTCCCATTCCCCCACTCTATCCCCGTAGCCCTGCAAGTTTATTTCCCTCAAGTGCCTATCCTGTCTCCCCTTGAAAACATTGAGTGTCTCCGCTTCCACCATTTCCGTCGGCAGCAAATTCCAGGGCATCACGTCCCCCCTGTATCTCTTGCCCAAAACCTTAAATCTGTGTCTCCTAGTCCTTGTACCATCAACTAGTGGGAACAGCCTTTCCCCGTCTCGCCTATCCAAACCTGTCATACATTAACTCTGTTTCTCTGTCCACGGATGCTGCCTGGCCTGCTGAGTGTTTCCAGCATTTTCTGTTATTTCAGATTTCCAGCATCTGCAATATTTTGCTACTGTCATAATCTTGTACACCTCTATCAAATCACCCCTCAACCTCCTTTGCTCTAATGAAAACAAATTCAGATTCTCCAACCTGTCCTTGTAGCTAAGATCCCCCATCCCCGGAACCATTCTGGTAAATCTCCCTCTCAAGGACCTTCACATCCTTCCTAAAGTGTGGTGACCAGAACTGGACGCAATACTCCAGTTGTGGCCTAACCAGTGCTTTATAAAGGTTCAGCATAACTTCTCTACTTTTGTACTCAATACCTCTATTTATGAAGCCCAAGATCCCATATGCTTTGTTAACCACTCTCTCAATATGTCCTGCCACCTTCAGGGACCTATGCACATTAACTCTCAGGTCCCTCTGTCCCTGCACACTCTTTAAAAATGTGCCATTAAGTGTATATTGCCTCTCCCTGTTCCTTCTGCCAAAATGCATCACCTCACACTTCTCTGTATTAAATTTTATCTGTCCATTCTGCTAGCCTTTCTATGACCTGTTGCAGTTGATTGATATCATCATCACGGTTTGCCACACCCCCAAATTTGGTGTAATTGGCAAATTTAGAAATTCTACTCTATTTCAATATCCAGGTCATTTCTATATATCAAAAAAAGCAGTGGCCCCAGCACTGACCCTTGGGGAACACCACTGTCTACCATCCTCCAGTCTGAAAAACAGCCATTTACCACAACTCGCTGTTTCCTGTCCTTAAGCCAATTCCTTATCCAAGCTGCCACTGACCCACCTATTCCATGAGCCTTAATTTTGTTAACCAGCCTTCTATGTGGTACTTTGTCAAACGCCTTCCTAAAATCCATGTAGACAACATCCATTGCATTCCCTTCATCAATCCTCTCTGTTACTTCATCAAAAAATTCAATTAGATTAGTCAAACACGATCTTCCTTTTACAAACCCGTGTTGACTCTCCTTAATTAGCTTAAACCTCTCCAAATGCCCGTTAATTTTTTCCTTGATAATTGTTTCTAAAACTTTACCCACCACTGATGTTAAACTGACCGGCCTGTAGTTACTAGGATTGTCCTTACACCCTTTCTTGAACAATGGTGTCATACTTGCCACTTTCCAATCCTCAGGTACCTCCCCCGCATCTAGGGAAGATTGGAAAATTATGGCAAGCCCTTCCACTATCTCCTCCCCTAATTCCCTTAGCAACCTGGGATGCAAGCCATCTGGACCAGGTGACTTGTCCACTCTAAGCATACCCAGCCTTTCTAGTACATCCTGTCTATCAATTTTCACCCCTTCCATTGTTTCTACCTTTTCCACTTCCACCGATATTTTGTCAGCATCCACCTCCTTAGTAAACACCGATACAAAGTACTCATTGAGTATTCTAGCCTTGTCCTGCGCCTCTAAACATATATCACCTTCTTTGTCTCTAATGGGCCCCACCCCGCCTCTTACTACCCGCTTATTGTTTACACGCCGGTAGAAGATTTTTGGGTTCTCTTTTATGTTAACTGTCATTCTACTCTCATATTCTCTCTTTGCCAATCTTATTTTCATCTTCACATCCCCTCTCAGCTTATTGTATTTGGTCTGGTTCTCCTTTGAAGAATTCACCTGACATGCATCATACACCCTCTTTTTTTGTTTCATCATCTTCTCTATCTCCCTCGTCATCCAAGGAGCCCTTGCTTTCGTTCCCTTACCCTTCCCTCTTGTTGGAATGTACCTAGCCTGTACTTGGAACATCTCCTCCTTAAAGATCACCCATTGTTCCGTTACAGTTTTTCCTGTCAGTTTTTGGTTCCATTTTACCCTGGCTAGATCCTTTCGCATCCCATTGAAGTTAGCCCTATTCAGTTTAGAAGTTCCACTCTAGATTGTTCCTTGCCCCTCTCCGTTGCTAATCTAAATCTTATGATACGATGATCACTTGTACCCAAGTGTTCTCCCACAGACACTTGGTCGACCTGGCCCACCTCATTCCCCAGCACCAGATCCAGTAATGCCTCCTTCCTAGTTGGGCCAAGAACATATTGGTCAAGGAAATTCTCCTGAACACATTTCAGAAATTCCACCCCCTCCTTTCCCTTTACCCCAGCATTATCCCAATCGATATTTGGGTAATTAAAGTCCCCCAATATCACCACTCTATAGCTCTTGCATATCTCTGCGATTTCCCTGCAGATTTGCAACCCCTACCTCCCTCTCACTATTTGGAGGCCTGTAGAATACCCCCAATAGCGTGATCATACCCTTTTTGCTCCTCAACTCTAACCAAATGAATTCTGTCCTTGTCCCCTCAAGAATATTCTCCCTTTCCAACACTACAATGTCTTCCATAATCAGTACTGCCACCCCACCTCCCTGTTTTCCTTCCCTATCTTTTCTGAACACCTTGTACCCTTGAATATTAAGTGCCCAGTCCTCACCGTTTTTAAGCCACGTTTCCGTTATTGCCACAACATCATATTGCCACACAACTAATTGTGCTTGTAGCTCACCAACATTATTCACCACACTTTGTGCGTTTACGTATATGTATTCTAAACCCATTTTTGAATTTTTCGTAGTCTTTCTTCGTCTGCTCCTATCTAATATGGTACTGCTACCGCCTCTAGTACTTTCTTCTCTAGTACTATCCAACACACTCACTCTTTTATGCACTGTATTCCTGTTTTCTACTCGTATATGCTGGCGCCCATCGCCCTGCCAAGTTAGTTTAAACCCTCCCCAATAGCACCAGCAAACCTCCCTGCGAGAATATTGGTCCCGGCTAGTACATATTGCATCAAACTGAATAAATGAAGAGTTTAAGGCAACCCAGAAACTTCCATGAGTTGAAAGCAGCCCTTGAATCCCTGGCCAATTCAACACTAGGTTGAGTCACCTCATAAAATGTTCTGTCTGTTGAACGGTCTTTTATTGCATCTGCGTTATATCTACTTTTAAGTGTTAACTCATTTAAATTTATGTTCTCTGGCCCTACTCTTCTGGCTTACATTAAAATAATATATTCTTGAGTTGCCTATAATCATTGCATAATATTTTCTGTACCTCATCGACTTCCTCCCTTAACCACCTTCATTCTAGTCAGAACAGCTTGAGTTCATCTAAAATAACAACAGAAAACTCTGGAAAAACTCAGCAGGCCAGGCAACATCCGTGGAGAGAGAAAGAGAGTTAACGTTTCAGGTCGAAACCCTTCGTCGGAACTGAAAGAGCAAGAAATAAACAGATAAAAATGCAAGGGGGAGGCTGGGGGAGGAATAAAAGAACAAAAGGGATGGTCTTTAGTGAGTAGAGACATTGAGAGATGCTCAAGGCAAGACGAGATGGTAATGGGACAGATTGAGAAACAAAAGGTAAGGTGTGAAATGCTGGCAGAATCAGAGACAGCTGCCGTGGGGGGAGAGAGAGAAAAAAAGGGAAAAAGGCACGACCAAAAGAGTGGATAAAATGTATACATATGTGGTAGGGGCCGGGGTTATGATCTGAAATTGTTGAACTCGATATTGAGTCCGGAAGGCTGTAAAGTGCCTAAACGGAAGATGAGGTGCTGTTCCTGGAGCTTACTCCTGGAGCTTACGCTGAGCTTCCGTGGAACAATGCAAGAGGCCAAGGACGGTGAGGTCTGAGTGAGCGTGGAGTGGTGAATTAAAATGACAAGCGACCGGAAGCTCGGGGTCACCCTTCCGGACTGAACGGAGGTGTTCCGCAAAGCGGTCACCCAATCTGCGTTTGGTCTCCCCAATGTAGAGGAGACCACATCGTGAGCAGCGAATACAGTATACTAGATTGCAAGAAGTACAAGTAAATCGCTGTTTCACCTGGAAGGGGTGTTTGGGGCCCTGGAGAGTGGGAAGGGGGGATGTATAAGGGCAGGTGTTGCATCTCCTGCGCTTGCACGGGAAGGTGCCGGGTGAAGGGGAAGGGGTGCTGGGGGTGATAGAGGAGTGGACTCGGGTGTCTCGGAGGGAGCGGTCCCTACGGAATGCTGAAAGGGGAGGTGAGGGGAAGATACGTTTGGTGGTGGGATCACGTTGGAGGTGGCGGAAATGGCGGAGGATGATCCGTTGAATGTGGAGGCTGGTGGGGTGAAAGGTGAGGACAAGGGGAACTCTATCGTGGTTCCGGGAGGGAGGGGCCGGGGTGAGGGCAGAAGTCCGGGAGATGGAACGGACACGGTCGAGGGCCGTGTTGACCACGGTAGAGGGGAATCCTCGGTTGAGGAAAAAGGAAGACATGTCGGAAGCACTGGTATGGAAGGTGGCATCGTCGGAGCAGATGCGGCGGAGACGGAGAAACTGGGAGAAGGGAATAGAGTCCTTACAGGAGGCGGGGTGGGAGGAAGTGTAGTCCAGGTAGCTGTGGGAGTCAGTGGGCTTGTAGTGAATGTTGGTCAATAACCTATCCCCAGAGATGGAGACGGAGAAGTCGAGGAAGGGGAGGGAAGAGTCGGAGATGGACCATGTGAAGGTGAGGGAAGGGTGGAAATTGGAGGCAAAGTGAATGAAATTGTCTAGTTCAGGGCGAGAGCAGGAAACGGCACCGATACAGTCGTCAATGTACCGGAAAAAGAGGTGAGGGAGGGGACCCGAGTAGGACTGGAACAAAGAGTGTTCCACATATCCCACGAAAAGGCAGGCATAGCTAGGACCCATGTGGGTACCCATAGCAACACCTTTGATTTGGAGGAAATGAGTGGAGTCAAAGGAGAAGTTGTTCAATGTGAGAACAAGTTCAGCCAGGCGGAGGAGGGTGGCGGTGGATGGGGACTGGTTGGGCCTCTGTTCAAGGAAGAAGCGGAGCGCCCTCAGGCCATCCTGCTGGGGGATGGAGGTGTAGAGGGATTGTACGTCCATGATGAAAAGGAGGCGGTTGGGGCCAGGAAACTGGAAACTGTTAAAGTGGCGGAGGGCGTCAGAGGAATCGCGGATGTAGGTGGGAAGGGACTGGACAAGGGGAGAAAAAATAGAATCGAGATAGGAAGAGATAAGTTCCGTGGGGCAAGAGCAGGCTGAAACGATGGGTCTACCAGGGCAGTCCTGTTTGTGGATCTTGAGAAGGAGGTAGAAGCGGGCTGTGCGGGGTTGGGGAACTATGAGGTTGGCGGCCGCGGTGGGAAGATCTCCAGAGGAGATGAGGTCAGTGACAGTCTTGGACACGGTGGCTTGATGTTCTGTAGTGGGGTCATGGTCCAGGTGGAGGTAGGAGGAGGTGTCGGAGAGTTGGCGTTCAACTTCCGCTAGGTAGAGGTCGGTTCGCCAAACAACAACAGCACCACCCTTGTCAGCAGGTTTAATGACAATGTCGGGGTTGGATCTGAGAGAATGGAGTGCTGCAAGTTCAGAGGGAGGTAGGTTGGAGTGAGAGAGGGGAGCAGAGAAATTGAGCTGGCCGATGTCACGGCGGCAGTTAGCAATGAAAAGATCTAGAGAGGGTATGAGTTCATCTAATCTCTTCTCATAGCTGATCTCCTTTATACTTGGGATCAGTCTTATTGGTCTTGTGCAACAACAATAGCTTCAACACTGCAGGTTTTTTTTATGTTGCAGGTCTCACCACCAGTGCTTTGTAAAATATTAGTGTATGTTCTGGAGACTGCCTGTATATCCCAGCATTCATAGAATCATAGAATCTTACAGCACAGAAGGAGGCCATTCGGCCCACCATGCCTGTGCCAGCTCTGTGAAAGAGCTGTCCAATTAGTCCCACTCTCCTGCTCTTTCCCTATAGTCCTGCAATTTTCTCCTCTTCAAGTATTTATCTTATTCCTTTTGAAAGTTACTGTTAAATCTGCGTCCACCTCGCTTTCAGCAGTGCATTCTAGATCACAACTCACTGCGTAAAAAAATTCTCCTCATCTCCCCCCTGGCTCTTTTGACAATTACCTTAAATCTGTGACCTCTGGCGACTGACCCTTCTGCCAGTGGAAACAGTTTCTGGTGATTGTGGAGTGGACCAGGGTGTCACGGAGGAAACGGTCCCTTTGGAATGCTGAAAGAGGAAGATGAGTTTGGTGGTGGGATCACGCTGGAGGTGGCGGAAATGGTGGAGGATGATCCGTTGAATGTGGAGGCTGGTGTGGTGAAAGGTGAGGACAAGAGCAACCCTATCGTGGTTCAGGGAGGGAGGGGAAGGGGTGAGAGCAGAGAAATGGAATGGACACGGTAGAGGGCCCTGTCAACAATGGTGGAGGGGAATCCTCAGTTGACGAAAAAGGAAGACATATCGGAAGCACTAGTATGGAAGGCGGCATCGTCAGAACAGATGCGATGGAGAAACTGGGAGAATAGAATAGAGTTCTTACAAGAAGCGGGATGGGAGGAAGTGCAGTCAACGTAACTGGGAGTCAGTGGGCTGATAATGGATGTTTGTCGATAGCCTATCCCCAGAAATGGAGACAGAGAAGTCGAGGAAGGGAAGAGTCGGAGATGGACCATGTGAAGGTGAGGGAAGGGTGGAAATTGGAAGCAAAGTGAATTAAATTTTCCTGTTCAGGGCGAGAGCAGGAAACAACACTGATACAGTCATCAATGTACCGGAAAAAGAGGTGAGGGAGGGGACCTGAGTAGGACTGGAACAAAGAATGTTCCACATTTCCCACAAAAAGGTAGGCATAGCTAGGAGCCATGCGGGTTCCCATAACAACACCTTTATTTAGAGGAAGTGAATGGAGTCAACGGCGAAGTTGTTCAATAAAGAAAAGAAAGACTTGCATTTATATAGCGCCTTTCACGACCACTGAACGTCCCAGAGCGCTTTACAGCCAATTAAGTACTTTTTGAAGTGTGGTCACTGTCATAATGTAGGAAATATGGCAGCCAATTTGCGCTCAGCAAGCTCCCACAAACATCAATGTGATAATAACCAGATAATCTGTTTTTGTTATGTTGATGTCAGATCAAGTTCAGCCAGGCGGAGAGGGTGGTGGTGGATGGGGACTGGTTGGGCCTCTGTTCAAGGAAGAAGCGGAGCGCCCTCAGGCCATCCTGGTGGGGATGGAGGTGTAGAGGTATTCTAGTAAATCTCTGCAGCCTCTCTAAGGCCTTGACATCCTTCCTAAAGTGTGGCACCCAGAATTGGATACAATACTCCAGCTGGGGCCTAACTAGTGTTATTTAAAGGTTTAGCATAACTTCCTTGCTTTTGTACTCTATGCCTCTATTTATGAAATTGAGAGGTCGCACAACACCAGGTTATAGTCCAACAGTTTTATTTGAAATCACAAGCTTTCGGAGCTATCGATTGCCCCTTCCTCAGGTGAAGTAAATAGATACAGAATCGCCAAAGCATATATAGAGAGAGAACAAAGCATGTGTACCTTACAATTGCAGACAACTAAATTAAATCATCCTGACTATCTGCCGAGGTGTGATAAAGTTAATCAGGTCAGCCAGGAAGGTACCACATCAAAGACATAGCAAGATACAACTGAGACAATGAGGTGGAGTCGCAGGGGGTCTAACGTGTCAAAAGCTGCCGTCTGTATGTAAAACGAAAAGCTTTAAAATTTTTACTTTTTTACTGGGAAAATTTTTACTTTTTTACTGGGAATCACATCATGACCGCATCATGACCTCTATTTATGAAGCCAAGGATCCCAGATACCTTTTTAAAAGTCTTCTCAACTTGTCCTGCTACCTTCAAAGATTTGTGTATACACACCCCCAGGTCTGTCTATTCCTGCATCCCCTTTAAAACTACTATTTAGTCTATATTGCCTCTCCTCAATCTTCCTACCGAAATGAATCACTTCACACTTCTCTGTGTTAACTTTCACCTGCCATGTGTCTGTACATTTCATCAGTCTTGCCTGTGCCCTTTTGAAGTCTGTTACTATCCTCCCCACTGTTTACTACATTTCTGAGTTTCATGTCATCTATGACCTGTATACCCAAATCCAGATCATTAACATATATCAAAAAGAGCAGTGATCCTCTGTATAGTTCCCTCCATTCTGCAAAACAATCGTTCACCACTACTCTGCTTTCTGCCTCTTACCCAATTTCGTATCCACGCTGCCACTGCCCCTTTAATAATAACTTTCAAAAGGTAATTGGATAAAATGTGCAGGGCTATGGGGAAGAAGCAGGGAAGTGGGACTAATTGGATAGCTCTTTCAAAGAGCCAGCACAGGGGCGATGGGCCAAATGACCTCCTTATGTGCTGTATCTTTCTATGATTCGATGACATACCTTCTGTAACATAAACCAGCTTCCTGATTTGTCATTGACCTCGTCTCACCTGAGTGCTCATCAGTTACACATGGGGTCTTGTGTGTGTTTATGGTATCCAGTCGTACTTCAAGAGGATCGTATTGTTACATACCCAGGGCTATTTTATCATATAAGTAGATATTGGGCAGTGTGAGTCAACTCCAGAACATTACGGGAGTGACTGATGCCATTGAACCCAAGAAGGTACCTACGGCAGACCCAAAATTTATAACACTTGGTTTCTGATTCCTGTGAGATCGCTATGCCCCAGCACATCCAAAAAGCACTCTGTTCAGGTGTTTGTGGCGTGGAAATCACACGTTTCTGCATGTATTATTTTGAGCGAGTTTGTCAATGTGTTGTTCAGTTCCATCCTGGATCTCTCCATAGGAGGAGAGAAGGGGGAGGGAGGCTCTGACTTTTGAGTGCCCATCTCCTTATTGGGGCCCGTGGTACCTATTTTCTACAGAGGCTTTCTGGTGGGCATAATTGTTCCACTTTTTTCTTTATTCATTCATGGGGTGTGGGCGTCTCTGGCAAAGCCAACATTTATTGTCCATATCTAATTGCCCTTGAGAAGGTGGTGGTGAGCCGCCTTCTTGAACCGCTGCAGTCCATGTGCTGCCGAAGAAGTCTTGGCGAGTTGCTGCAGGGCATCTTGCAGATGGCACACACTGAAGCCACGGTGCGCCGGTGGTGGAGGGAGTGAAGGTTTAAGGTGGTGGATGGGGTGCCGATCAAGTGGGCCGCCGCCTTGAACCGCTGCAGTCCGTGTGGTGAAGGCACACCCACAGTGCTGTTAGGGAGGGAGTTCCTGGATTTTGACCCAGTGACCATGAAGAACGGCGATATACTTCTAAGTCAGGATGGTGTGTGACTTGGAGGGGAACTTGGAGGTGGTGGTGATCCCATGCACCTGCTCAGGCCTCTTGCTTCTAGGTGGTGGAGTTCACCGTTAGGAGGTGCTGTCGAAGAATCCTTGGCGAGTTGCTGCAGTGCATCTTGTAGATGGTGCACACTGCAGACATCGTGCGCCGGTGGTGGAGGGAGTGAATGCTTAAGGTGGTGGATGGGGTGCCGATCAAGTGGGCTGCTTTGTCCTGCTGATGCTTTATTATTCAACTTTTCTGGTGCTGAAATAAATTTTTAATCAAAATATCCTCAGTTGGAATGGGCTAAAGATAGATAATAAGAAGCCCATTGTGCCCATTTTAGAACTGGAGGGAGGGAAGGCCACAAAAGCAGAATGCTAAGCAGTTTTCAACATCGAAAAGACAAAAAAAATTGACCATAATCAGCTAAGAAATAAGCTTTCACCGAATCCTTGTAAAGTACTTCCTGGGCTCTTTAAATTCACTTTTTCTGTGGCGCGGAGCGTAAATGACGGAAAATGTGATGTATGAGCTCACCACATCATTGTGTGGAGCAAGTGAGATTTAAATGGACGGAGACAAGGAACCTGATTCATGGTTAATAGCCTGAGATAGAGTGCACTTGTCTATTAGTCAGAGAGGGTAACAACAATTCTGAAAGCCTTTGCCAAAGCAGAGGGGGCAGGGGACCAAGAAGAGACACACAAAAATGAAGCAAAAGGAAAACTAAGATTCAGGGATGAGTCTGCAGGCATGTGACAGAACAGTACTACATCCTAACCTTGTTTGATGGCTGCTGAAATTGAGGTGGGGCTGTATGAGATGGTTGTGAAGACAGTTGCTTGCCCCTTTTGGTACTCCACTGTCCTCTCCCTGTAGCATGCCTGCAAGGAGGTGAAGCCAAGTTTAAGGCCACAGCCGACTATTACTGTCACGAAAAGGTGTCCTTGCAGCAGATGGCACAGCTCTGCACCTGCCTCTCTGCTGACCCAGACCCTGAGATTACAGGTCCCCATGATCATTGCCAAGTAGATGTGCCAGCGGCTGCAGAAATGGTTAATGGCATCTTGATGGGTGTGGCTAACTGAGATACACTGGCTGCTGATCACCTGTTGATCAGGCAGTGCTCCTGAAGGCATGCCATAATGTGATTGGGTGCTTCTGAGGTAGCATCCAACACTACAGTTGGTCAGATGTTCACATATCTTAGTGGTGCCATTCGGGTCTGCTGTCCTTTGGGAAGACAGTCTGCTATCTGGACCAACTGCACTATCCGTCTTGCGGATGAGACGTTAAACTGCGGCCCCGACTGCTCTCTCAGGTGGGCGTAAAAGATCCCATGGCACTATTTCGAAGAAGGGCAGGGGAGTTACCCCAGCGTCCTGGCCAATATTTATCCCTCAATCAACATCACTAAAACAGATTATCTGGTCATGACCACATTGCTGTTTGTGGGAGCTTGCTGTGTGCAAATTGGCTGCTGCGTTTCCTACATTACAACAATGACTACACTTCAAAAAGTACTTCATTGGCTGTAAAGCGCTTTGGGACGTCCAGTGGTCGTGAAAGGCGCTATATAAATGGAAGTCTTTCTTTTCTAACCATCAGCCAAAGTGAGGTATATTCAGCTCTTTGTGCAGGTGGGGATGTGTACGTATCATTGGGTGGACACAGCGCGCCTCTTGTGTAGCTTGACCTATCTAGCATCTCTCAGTAGATCTTCCTCTTCTTCCAAATGCGTCAGATAGAGAGATTCTTATTGTGAAACCCACTGGTGCCAGTATTGGTGCTAAGACAAATAATAATGTAGAATAATTGGCTCAAAACTCATGACAACCCAACTATCAGGAGGTCTCCCTTTCTGTCTGGGTATTACTTAAAATGTACCATGTTCCGGAGCAATGTTTGGCAAACCATTTTTGTTTCCATACACACAAGGCAATGACATCAATCACATCAAAATCAATCATTATGTTTGGTTTTGGTGTCATGGTGCAAAGGTGACTTAAAATGTGGCAGGGAAGAAATTAATATTAAAGAAATGTGTAAAATCAAACATGCCAATTTATGTGGTTAATTCCAAAATATATGCATACTTCAGCATTCATTATTGCCTAAATAAGCCCAACATGTGAGGCAATTGTGGAAGGCACTGACTGTGACACTGAAAAGGTCTTCCACTCCGATTATTCCATTCCTGGCTAAAAGAGGAGGTGGGAAGCAGCAGTGAGGACAGGGCAGAAGCAAAAACGGAGAAAAAAAATTCAAATGACAAGCCCAAATAAATCATGTACAAAGATGCATCCGGTCATTTTAATTCATTTTTCTATCATTTAAATTTTGTTAAATTGTTAACTTTACTTCCTTTGAAAGGTTGGGATTTAAATTTTTATTGTTAATTATCACAGAAAAGAAATAATCAAAGGCATTTCACAATCAGTTTAAAAAGGATCATGTTCTTACATCCTGAGATGCATAATGAGAGTCCCTGCTTTTTCAGCATTTGCAGTAACCCAGTTTACAGCACCCCTACTGCATTGTGGGATTCCTTGGGTGATTAGTTCTATGTCAGCTTGGATGCCTGGCTTCACTGTGTGTGGGTTCAAACAACAGGGTAAGCATCAAGCATGCGTGCTACAATCTTTTAGCATCAGATGTTAAAACTAAATGCACTGTAATGCTTCATGTGTGTTTTCTTTCACTGTTAGCAGCTGCAGTGATATTAATTTTTTAAAACATCTTAACCTTAATGAAGTCGGAAAGAGGCCTTTCTTGACATGTTCATGTCAAGGGGCTGCAGGTACAGAGATTAAATAGGTTGCACTAAAAGAAAGAACGGCAGTAAAGGTGGTTTGAAAAGATAAAGGAAAAAAATAATTGGTATGCAATTTTCAAATACTGTAGTGCCGAATGATCCTTAAACTGCATTCTGGTCTCACACCGTTCAGAGATGGACAGTAGGCCTCCTAAAAGGGGCATGGCACGAGTGTATTATAAATAATGGATGATTAATTGAAAGCTCTGGGAGATGAAAAGGAATAGAAAAGAAACCTATAAAAGGTTGCCTCAAATTGCCTCAATGTTTAAATGTTATAAAACAAGATATCTGCACACACACTGATGTGTATCAGTCAACCTTGATTACCATGTTTTATCCTTTAGACTTGCTGGTCAGAAGCATCCCGGCAGTGTGCATTTTGTATAGATTATCTGATGTGATATTTATAATATGGAGAGAGGCTTGGCTGTGATGCCTTTTGTGATTAAATAGAATCATTGAATTTTACAGTACAGAAGGCGGCAATTCAGTCCATCGCTCGTGAGCATGCATTCTGAAGAGCTATTCACAGTCCCAATCTCCTGCCCTTCCTCCTTATTCTTTAAAATTTTTCTTTTCAAATATTTTCCCACCCCTTTTAAAAGCTATTATGGATTCTGCTTCCATCACTATTCCAGGTAGGGCATTCCAAGTCGTAACACTGCTGTATGCAAAATAAATTCTCAGAACTTCTCCCTTTGTTCTCTTGGTGATGATCTTAAATGTATACCCTCTAGTTACTGAATTACTGACAAATAGGAAAAGTTCTCTCCTCAGCAAAACCCTTCATAATTTTGGGAGCTTCTAAACCTTCTCTGCTCTAATGAGAAGAGTTGCAGTTTCCTTAGTCTCTCCTCATAACCAAAGCCTTTAATACTGGTATCATCTTAGTGAATCTCTGCATGGCCATGGGCGGCCAACAGTGCACACAATGTTCTAACTGCAGAAAAACCAATGATTTGTATAGTTTTAGCATTACCTCTGTTTATTGTCAACTTAATCTGCAAATGTTGGCCACTTGAGCAAGGTAAGGGAGATCTACTAGTGGCTGTGGAACCATATCCCAGCAAGAATGGAGGGAAACAAATTGGGATTTAAAAAGATGAATGGATTTTATTGGCCTTCAAGACAGGAGTTCTGAATTCTCTGAACTGATTGTAGCTGATCTTTTTTTTGTTAAGACAGAGGGAGCGAGAAAGATGCAAATAGAGAGAAAGGCAGAGTGGCAGTTTCTTTCCTCACTCTGATTTAAGAAAACAAGTTGAATTTTGAAAGGAAACAAAGCCTCTTTGAAGGGAACAGATAGGAAGGGAAAGGGTAGGAGGGAAACTTGTTGATGGTGAGGGGCCTCTAACCTCTAAACACTCACTTTTAGGGGGGGTGTGAATGGGAGTAGTGAAGCATGGCTAGAGAGTTACGGCCGAGGTAAATGACAGCAGAGCAAAGAAGAAGGGAGGATACAGGAATTGAGTTGGTAGCTCAAAGGGAAAAATGTAGGGGTTGTGGTGCAACTGAGTGATTGCTAGGAAAAGGGAAGAGGTAATGGGAAGCGATAAGGGATGCAAAGGGGTAGGGGGAAGCACGAGCGATTGGGGAAGGGAGATGCCAAGGGCCACATTTTCCCTGGAACCCCCACCTCAAATGCAGCCTGGAGCCGTTGGTGGGGTTTTTTCTCTGTCACACCGCCGCCACCTCCCACCCAAAGGAAAGAAGAAAAGCAAAGGACAGAACGAGAAGCAAAAAGAAGTGTTCTGGGATAGAAGCAGAAGATAAGAAAAGACAGAAGCAGAAGAGGAGCGACAGAAAGAAAAAATAACATGAAAATATTAGAGACGAGTAAGAGAGTGAACATATCCTCCAACTTACCATGTGTAATGCCACGGGAGATGGATTCATCAAGAAAACGTATTTAAGTATTTTCATGTCTAATGGGATAGCAAAATTTTGTATAACTCACGAACTAAAATTACTCCACCGGGCCCCATCAATGGGGAAGCATTTAGGAATACAAAGTGTATTTCTCAAATGAAAAATAACTCAGAACTCATTCTGCTATATTATGTAAAATAACAACAGAAAATGCTTGAAGCATCTGTGGAGAGAGAAACAGAGTTAACATTTCAGGTCTGGAACCCTTCATCAGAAACGTTAACTCTGTTTCTCTCTCCACGGATGCTGCCTGGCCTGCTGAGTGCTTCCAGCATTTTCTGTTATTTCAGATTTCCAGCATCCGCAGTATTTTGCTACTGCTATTTAACATGTTGCCCATATGTGTGGAGAATCAATTTGAGGTCTAGATGTTCCTGATGTACATAGTATTTCACTGCCATATGAGAAGCTAATTTGATTCAGCTACAAAGAGTTTCAGGCACTACCTCCACGTACTGTCCTTTTGTGATAAACATACAGTACTTTACGCTAGGAACTAAAATGATGCTTTTTCTTAAGATACAAATATAATTGATGGTAAATAGATATCATCAGACAATGGATAAATGCCTGAAACTGAATAGAAGGCAGTATGCTACGGGATGGTAAGACAAGATCAGTCAGCTACATGGTAGGGTCTTTTTACATAGAATTTACAGCACAAAAGCAGGCCATTCGGCCCAACTGGTCTATGCTGGTGTTTATGCTCCAGACGACTCCCACCCTACTTCATCTAACCCTATCAGTGTACCCTTCTGTTCCTTTCTCCCTCATGTACTTACCTAGCTTCTCATCTATGCTATGCGCCTCAAATACTCCTTGTGGTAGCAAATTCTCCAACCACTCTCTGGGTAAGAAGTTTCTCCTGAATTCCTTATTGGATTTATTAATGGCTATCTTATATTTATGACCCCTAGTTTTGGACTCCCCCACAAGTGGAAACATCTTCTCTACATCTACTCTATCAAACCCTATCATAATTTTAAAGACCTCTATTAGGTCACCCCTCAGCCTTCATTTTTCTAGAGAAAAGAGCCCAAGCCTGTTCAGTCTTTCATTCTTCAAATGATGTCCATCTCTCACACCGCTGTAGGAGTATAACCTAGCTTGATAGGTTCTGGGAAAGCAGGCCTGTGAAAATACTGTCATACATTGTCTCTGACTCCGACATTGTATAAAGCTTCAGGACGTTGTGGCCCTGGACACAATACTTGGATAATCTATGGTTGGGTGACCATATTGAATTTTCTTCTGTTTTAGGAATTGTTTTAGGCCCTTGAGATCTATTACAGGGCAGAGTTCCCCCTGTGGCTGTATCTTCATAGGGATACAGCCATGAAGAATCTCCTGAAAAACTGTCTGATGTAGTTTACATTGAGATCTGAAGGATGAATCCCTCGGGAATCCTTGATTCTTTGGGTGATTTTTGATTTCAATGCTTCTGTGAATTTGGAGCTTTATAGTCTAATAAATGCACTCCTCATAAAATCACTAGATAAGTATCGATGAGGAAAGGCATTCAGCTCATCCATCCAGAAAGACCATAGAGTCTTCTTATTGAAGTATCCAATTGTTTCTTAAATAATCCCAGGGTTTTTATCTCCACTACTTCACCTGGAAGTCCATTCTAGATGTTGCTAACTCTTTGCATGAAGAAGAACTTCCCTGACATCACACCTAAAATTTCCATTTTACCAGTTTGAACCTTTGTCTCATAGTTTAGTTTGAAATAATTTTCCAGATCTACCTTTTCCTTACCATTTACTTTCTCATCATATCACCTCTAGGTCACTTCTTTTCAGGGCTAAAAAGCCCAAGTTTCTCCAGTGTCTTCTCATACCTCAGTCCTCTTATACTCAGGATCAGCCACTTGGATCTGCCCTGAATTTTCCAGGACATACCTGGGCAAATTCCCACATTATCAGGTAGATGCCAGTGTTGTAGCTGTACTGAAACAGCTTGGCTAGGGGCACGGCTAGTTCTGGAGCACAGGCCTTGTAGATTGAATCAAATTGGTTGAAGACTGGCAGCTGTGATGGAGGGGACATTCGGAGGAGGCCGAGAAGGATCATCCACTTGGCACTTCTGGCTGAGATGGTTGCGAACACTTCAGCTTTGTCTTTTGCACTCACATGCTGGGCTCCTCCATCATAGAGGGTTGGGGATGTTCACAGAGCTTCCTCCTCTGTTAGTTGCTTAATTGTCCACCACCATTTGCGACTGCATGTAGCAGGACTGCAGAGCTTTGACCTGATCTCTCCCTCTCTCTCAGTAGCTCTCACTCAGGCTTTTGAGTAGCATCACTAGTATTGTGAAATATGTACATTTTAAAGTTATAAAACTTGTTTCCTTAGAAATTTTGTTACTGTGGAAAAAATGACAGCCAAGAAGATTTTGACATTTTTTGAGCAATTTGATTTGTTTAGTATCTGTTTTTTAATTGGTAGATTTCATCAGTGCTCTTAGTAATAAATTCTGGTTTGTTTCAGTTGAAAGGATTGTGATTTTGTTTGAGTGATTTGATTGGTTTAGTTTCTGCTCTTTATGGCGAATTTTCATCACTGCTCATAGTTAGAGTTTTGACTTGTTTTAGGATTATAAAATTTGAGTGATTGAAATAAAAGTGTGACAGAAAGTTGCAAAAAGACAGTATGGTGGACACTGAAATGTGATGAAGAAAATGTGAGCTAGATGTATTGTTTTTATATTATATAGTGGATATCCCGTGACACGGCTCACGGTAGGTTGTATGATATAAGGACCAGATTATACCATGTAAGAAAGAAAAGAAAGAAAGACTTATATTTATACAGTGCCTTTCATGATCTCAGGATGTCCCAAAGTGCTTCACAGCCAATGAAGTACTTTTGAAGTGCAGTCACTGTTGTAATGTAGGAATACAGAATGTAGTCTGCTGATAAGGTGAAGCTGTGTTCCCACAAGGCCTAACTGCTTTTAAATAAACACTGGGTGAGGTCAGAATTTAAATGAAAAGAAGAAAGAAAGACTTGTGTTTATATCACGCCTTTCATGACCTCAGGATGTCCCAAAGCGCTTTACAGCCAATTAAGTACTTTTGAAGTGTAGTCACTGTTGTAATGTCAGAAAAGCAACAGCCAAGCTGCGTGGGTTTCCTCCGGGTACTCCGGTTTCCTCCTACAGTCCAAAAATGTGTGGGTTAGGTTGATTTGGCTATGATAAATTGACCCTTAGTGTTAGGGGGGATTAAATATGTGGGGTTATGGGGATAGGATGGGATATGTTGGGGGAATTAAATACGTGGGGTTACGGGGGTAGGGTGGGATATGTGTACTGTGGGGATTAAAGCAGGGACGGGGTGCTGGATTTGGATGATCAGCCATGATCGTGTTGAATGGCGGAGCAGGCTCGACGGGCCGAATGGCCTACTCCTGCTCCTAGATTCTATGTTTCTATGTTTCTATGTTTGCACACAGCAAGCTCCCACAAACAGCAATGTGGTAATGACCAGATAATCTGTTTGTTTAGTGATGTTGATTGAGAGATAAATATTGTGCTCTAAGGTGCCTACCTCAGGTTGGGGGGGGGGAAGGGATTTCAGTGCAACACCATGTTGCAACATGAGTAGGCCCGCAGTCCAGATCCAACATATTAAATTAATTTTCAAATGCTGCCACTTTCGCAGTTGGCTGGCTTTTTGGAAACTGGGCTTTTAAATGTTAAATCCTCCCCTTCCTCCCCACTTTCCAGCGACTATCTCATAACTCCTTTATGAGCTCATTTGACTCTTCCCTCTCATTGTTAATCCCACGTCGAAGTCTTCTCTCCTTCCTGCATTGGCCCATCCGCTCTCTATCTCCAGCCTCTTAGCCCCAGAATACTGATCACTGCCCTCATTACCTCAAAAGAAATTCTCTGCAAATCTCACCACTGAAACCCCTCCCTTTCTCTTCCAATAATATTTACCCTTGCTTACCACATGTACGCCAACGACACCCAGCTCTACCTCACCACCACCTCTCTTAACCCCTCCACTGCTTCTGATTTGTCACACTGCTTGCCCGACATCGAGCAGAAATTTCGTCCAACTAAATATTGGGAAGACCGAAGCCAGTGACAGCTGTGGCTCAGTTGGTAGCACACTCGCCTCTGAGTCAGAAGGTTGTGGGTTCAAGTCCCACTCCAGGGACTTGCGCACATAAAGCTAGGCTGACACTCCAATGCAGTGCTGAGGGAGTGCTGCACTGTTGGAGGTGCCGTCTTTCGGATGAGACGTTAAACCGAGGCCCCGTCTGCTCTCTCAGGTGGATGTAAAAGATCCCATGGCACTATTTCAAAGAAGAGTAGAGGAGTTATCCCTGGTGTCATGGCCAATATTTCTCCCTCAACCAACATAACAAAAACAGATTATCTGGACATTTTCACATTGTGGGCTGTTTGTGGGAGCTTGCTGTGCACAAATTGGCTGCTGCATTTCCCATATTACAACAGTGACTCCACTTCAAAAGTACTTCATTGGCTGTAAAGCGCTTTGAGACGTCCGGTGGTCGTGAAAGGCGCGATATAAATGCAAGTCTTTCTTTCTTTCATTGTCTTTGGTCCCTGCCATAAACTCAGTTCCCGAGCCACTGACTCCACCCCTCTCCACTCAGGAGTAGGCCGATATGGATCATCCACTCGGCACTTCTGGCTGAAGATGGTTGCAAACGCTTCAGCCTTGTCTTTTGCACTCACGTGCTGGGCTCCACCATCATTGATGATGGGGATATTCATGGAGCCTCCTCCTCCCGTTAGTTGTTTAATGGTCCACCACCATTCATGACTGGATGTGGCAGGACTGCAGAGCTTTGATCTGATCCGTTGATTGTGGGATCGCTTAGCCCTGTCTATAGCATGCTGCTTCCGCTTTTTAGCATGCATGTAGTCCCGTGTTGCAGCTTCCCCAGGTTGGCACTGCATTTTTAGGTACGCCTGGTGCTGCTCCTGCCATGCTCTTCTACACTCCTTACTTGAACCAGGGTTGGTCCCCTGGCTTGGTGGTAATGGTAGAGTGAGGGATATGCTGGGCCATGAGGTTACAGATTGTGGCGGAATACAATTCTGCTGCTGCTGATGGCCCACAGTGCCTCATGGATGCCCAGTTTTGAGCTGCTAGAGCTGTTCTGAATCTATCCTATTTAACACGGTGGTCGTGCCACACAACACGATGGAGGGTGTCCTCAGTGTGAAGACAGGGACTTCGTCTCCGCAATGACTGTGCGGTGGTCACTGCTACCAATGCTGTCATGGACAGATGCATCTGCGACAGGTAGGTTGGTGAGGACGAGGTCAAGTAGGTTTTTCCCTCGTGTTGGTTCTCTCACCACCTGTCACAGGCCCAGACTGGCAGTTATGTTCTTCAGGACTCGGCCAGCTCGGTCAGTAGTGGTGCTACCGAGCCACTCTTGGTGATGGACATTGAAGTCTCCCACCCAGAGTACATTCTGTGCCCTTGCTACTCTCAGTGCTTCTTCCAAGTGGTGTTCAACATGGAGGAGTACTGATTCATCAGCTGAGAGAGGGTGGTAGGTAGTAATCAGCAGAAGGTTTCCTTGCCTATGCTTGACCTGAAGCCATGAGACTTCGTGGGGTCCGGAGTCAATGTTGAGGACTCCCAGGGCCACTCCTTCCCGACTGTATACCACTGTGCCACCACCCCTGGTGGGTCTGTCCTGCCGGTGGGACAGGACATACCCAGGGATGGTGATGGAGGAGTTTGGGACATTGGCTGAAAGGTATGGTTCTGTGAGTATGACTATGTCAGGCTGTTGCTTGACTAGTCTGTGGGACAGCTCTCCCAATTTTGGCACAAGTCCCCAGATGTTGGTGAGGTGGACTTTGCAGGGTTGACTGGGCTGGGTGTGCCGTTGCCGTGGCCGTAGCTGGTGCCGAGGTCGATGCTGGGTGGTCCGTCCGGTTTCATTCTTATGTTTCGTAGAGGTTAGTTACAACTGAGTGACTTGATAGGCCATTTCAGAGGGCAGTTAAGAGTCAACCACATTGCTGTGGGTCTGGAGTCACATATAGGTCAGACCAGGTAAGGACGGCAGATTTCCTTCCCTAAAGGACTTGCATTGGCTCCCAGTCCGGCAACGTCTCGATGAAAACATTTTCATCCTTGTTTTCAAATCTGTCCATGGCCTCGCCTCCCCCTATCTCTGTAACCTCCTCCAGCCCTGCAATCCTCTGAAATCTTTGCACTCCTCCAATTCTGGCCTCTTGCACATCCCTGATTTTAATCGTCCCACCCTTGGTGGCTGTCCCTTCAGCTCCCGAGGCTCTAGACTCTGGAATTTCCTCCATAAACTTCTCTACCTCTCTCTCCTCCTTTTAAGATGCTCCTTGAAACCTACCTCTCCTTCAACCTGCTCTAATATCTCCTGATGTGGCTCGGTGTAAGGTTTTGTTTAATAACGCTCCTGTGAAACACCTCGGGTCTTTTACTACGCTAAAGGCACTATATAATTGCAAGTTCTTGCTGTGTTTTATTAGGCTGCTCAGGTATCCCGTCAATTCCTCCTACCCCTTTCTGTGTAATAGCCCCATTGCGATTAAATTGATTGAAAAGTATTTGTTACTTTTATTTCCTGTGTTCCTCCTCTACTTTAATAAGTTTCCTTATTGCTTATCCTAACTGTAAGTCACTCCCTGGGCTAGATCCTCTTCCGCAATCCCACCCGGAATGGGGTGGAATAGCAGCGGCGAACGAGGAAAACTTTGGGCAATGAAGCCCACGCCCACCTCACTGCCCTACTTGCATATCCATCCCTCTGACCCTCAGTACTGCCGCTGGCCACTCCTTCCCCACCTGCCGCATGTCTTGAGGTGCCCTCGTGGAAGGAGGGGGTCTTGTGGCAGCTTCCGCTCCCCCCCATTCTGCCCCAATACTCACCTGCTGAAGATCCTGTTCTTGGCCAAGGCCTTCATTCAGTGCAACATCTCTTGTCATCTTTGGGGCGTTCCCCCCCCCCCTAATGCTGCCCCGAATCTTCTGGTGGTCCCACTGAATTTCCCTCATCTGCAGTGCGGGTTCCCTCAGTGGTGGTGATTCCACCGGGAGCCTCCTCTGCATATGCCATAACCTGCAACTCTGAAAACTGAGTCGGGGGTTCCAGCAGTGGCAAAGGGGCGGTGGAGGTCACACCACTTCTGGGAGGAGAATGCTGGTTCCTGTCTCCCCTCTCATTATCTTTATCCACTACTAGTTCCCTAACAAGTTCCTTATTCATCATCTCCAACTGGGGCCCGTGCTAATTAATACCTGCTCCTTATATATATGAACGTATCTATGAACTTTCAACCCTCACCAGTCCCTGCATTTTCTGTTTTTATTTCAGATTTCCAGCATCCGCAGTATTTTGCTTTTGTATTAAGGTTATGGGGTGACCTAATCGAGGTTTTCAAGATGATGAGAGGTTTTGATAGAGTGGATCGAGAAAAACTATTCCCTCTGGCGATTGGGTCAATAACCAGAGGTCATAGATTCAAAATGGTTGGAAAAAGATCTAGAGGGGAGAGGAGAGAGATTTTCTCACTCCGAGAGTTGTCGGGATCTGGAACGCTCTACCTGAAAAGGTGGTGGAAGCGTATTCCATAAATAATTTTAAAAGGGAGTTGGACAGTTACTGGAGGAACCCCGTAAGGGTTACGAACAAAAAGCAGGGGATGTGGGACTAAGCACAACTGCTCCTTCAAAGAGCCAGCACAGGCATGACGGGCCGAATGGCCTCCTTCTGTGCTGTAGGTTTCTATGATTCAAGTATCTTTCATTAGACTTTGATTAATACAGCATTTGCTACTCAAGTGACACTGCCCTAGAATATAACTTAAAGTTAACCCCCAGACCTAAAATGTCTTTTGAACAATTCAAACAACTTACATTAACTAACTCTGAGAAACTTAATCTAAAATTGCTTACAAACTAACTACAAACTTTGTAATATCCTTTAGCAAGTCTGTATCACACACATATGAACACATGTGCAATCAGTTTTTTAACTTTAAAATATCCCTTATCCAATTAATATGTAAATTATGTTTAAATTATCCTTAAACACTTCAACCACGAAACGTAAGTAAAAGTATACCAATCTCCAGCTTTCAGCTCATGCCAAAAACACCATGCTTATCCCTCTGCCGACCAGTCGCCAATGCTCTGTTGATCCAACCTGCATGAGCTCCACAATCAATGACTAAATTGAATTGGATGCAGGCCAACTAGATGCTTCCCTATCCAACTAAGCTGCAGATCCTGAACCAGCAGATCTTCTGCTCCACTCCATTTCACACACTCTCTGATCAGAAGTGTTGTTGCTGAATCGTATCTTTAATGTCAGACTGTAACACGATTACTGCATCTCAGGAGGACGTTGGGATTTTTCATTTCAATGCAAATGTATTAACTATTTCAATTCTTTGTTTTTTCAGCATTATACTATGGCTAGCATAAATACATCAGAGGAAATATCAGTAACCATACAGCAGATTAAGGAAGGCCCAAAAGCCAAACTACGAGAGCTCTGTAAACAGTATGGGCTCCCAGTTTCAGGAACAAGGGGGTACTTCCAAAGAGTTCTGTGTCAAAGGCTTGGCATTGATCCAAAATCTGTCATTGTTCAAAAACCCGCCTCACGTTCAAACAGCCATGGAGACTGTTGCAGCGTCGCTGGATGCCGAAGTCGTCGGGGCAAGGACACCCATATTCGGTGGTTCACAGTCATCAGAAAAAAAGGAAGTCACACCGCAGCCATAACGAAAGCAATCCAGTTTACTAGAGAAGGCTGGACACCAACAATGTATTCTCGGATTTGTGGGCAACATTTCAGTTGTGGCCAGCTGTCTTTTGAGCCAAGTTCTCCTGACTACATTCCGCATTTACACATGGACCCCATAGCTAAAGCAGCAACATCACATTCCACCTTATGGTCCAAAGAGAGTTCAGAAGAAGCCATGGACTTGACTAACAAGGGCAACATTAAAACCTCTTCGCTTCATGTCGCAGGCCCATCTCATCTTGATTTTACAAACCAATATCAAAGTATGAATTCTTCAGTTAGAGCATTGCTTCACTCAAGTCCTGAGGATCCACGTCTGTCTGTTACACAGGATGCAGAAACCAAGGTATTGTGAGGTTATTGGATATATTGGTAGAGGTTATTAAAGCTGTTCTGAGTGGGTACAGGTCCACAGCACAAAACTGTGTGAAATTTGGCAATAAATTGGTCAGCTCACAGAGTCCATTAGGATGGTTATTGTCACAGAAAGTGTTCTCCTAAGACACATTGAGGGTAATTTTAACCCTCCAGGAAGGACGGGGGAGTGAGGCGGTGGGGGGGTTAAAAATTCAAAAATCTGGAACCCAATCCCAACCCGCTTCCAACACATCCTCTTCCAGTTTTAGTGGAGGCAGGTTGGGTGGTGGGCATCTAACCTACTCTCAGGAAGTGGGTTGGGGGGATGGGCGTCTAACCTACCCTCAGGAGGTGGGTTGGGTGGTGGGCGACTAACCTACCCTCAGGAGGAGGGTTAGGGGGATGGGAGACTAACCTACTCTCAGGAGGCAGGTTGGGGGGGATGGGAGACTAAACTATCAGGAGGAGGGTTGGGGGGATGGGCAACTAACCTACTATCAGGAGGCGGGTTGGGGGGATGTTTTATTTTAATGAGACTGCGTGCCTCCAATTTTACAAGAGCATTCGTTTTAACGCCTGCAAGCCGGATTTCTTGGGCCTCAGAAAACCTGCAGCTGAAGGGAGGCGAGAAGGGCAGGATCCATCAGGTAAGTGTGTTTCCAGCCCTGCTTGTGGGCCAGGAAGAGCTGGTGTCTTTCCCTCCGGCCTACCAAGATTACCTGTTTACCGCTCCCCGTGTCCAAGAACCCAACTCCCCATCCCCCACCATGTCCAACTTACCTCTGCTCCGCTCCCTGGCTGCCCTCCCGCCTGACAGCCAGCCAGTCTCTCAATCTGGCTGGCTGCGGCTGGGAAACCTATGCAAAAAATTTAAATCAGGTCCTGTTGTTAAATTCAACAGGATCTCCAGGAAACCCATACTTCCGGTTCCTCGGCTGCTAAATCTCTCCCCACCTCCTCTCCCTTCCCGACTTGTAGTTATTGTTGGGGCCATTGTTGAGGCAGAGTTTAGAGATTTGTACTGTGCCTCAGCCTTGCAACAAGGATACTGACATTGGGATCAAAGGCAGAAAATTGTCCTATTTGCATCTCTCACTTCGATGGAGGGCAAATTGTATTAAAACCAAAATCGATGCTAAACTTTACAATTCAGGTTAGATTGCTGTCTGCGCTGTTAGCTGATCGGGGCAGCTACCATTAGCTTCAATATCCCTAGGTTAAGATGGGGGGAAGAAAAGAGGAGAGTCAGCCGGGTTTCTAACACGTAAAACCGTACTGTCTTCAAGAGAGGAGAAAGAGAAGAGAAGAGGGTGCTCCACCTTTGTGCGAATTAATGCACTAACTTTTTGTGCTGTGGGCTTATGTCTGCGACCTCAAACTTCTCCTTATTCTTTCCTTCCTCCTCCAATTTTAAGACTACTTTCACCACTTCCAATTTACTTTATCTTCTCTCGCACTCTTTTCAAACTTGGTGATGTGTTACACTCTCTTACACTTGGCCCATCACCTTGGTTTCTCAACATTACAAAAAATCCCCCACATGGTAAGTTTTTGATAGGGCTACATCGTCAAAGAATAAAATCAACTTGCATTTATACAGCACCTTTACTGTAGAAAAACATCCCTCGGTGCTTTCGAGTAGAAGAAAGGAACTGATGGTGATCTTTTGTGGGGGAGTTAAGAGAGGAGACCAAAGGCTTGGTCAAAGTGATGAGTTTTAAGCAGGCTTTCAAAGACTGGAAGTGAACTACAAAGGGGGAAGGTTTTAGGGAGGAAGTTGCAGAGAGTAAGGCTGATGACTGAAAGCTCTTGTCACCAATGGTGAAGTGAAGAGAGGGGAGATGTACACAAGACCAGTGTCAGAAAACCAGTGGGACCAAGAGTGGACATATGGCTAGAGCAGTTTGCAGAGTTACGGTGGGGTGCGACTGTGGGGGAATTTTTAGATGAGTGCAAGGACTTTAAGTATGATGTGCTGGAAAAAGGGCGGCAGTGTAAGTCAGCGAGGATGGAAGCGATGGGGCAAGTAGGATTTAACGTGGGTTAATATGGGGGCATCAGGTTATGGACAAGTTGGAGTTTATGAATGTCAGGAGCCTGGCAAGAAAATTGTTGAACAAGTCGAGGCTAGAGGAAACAAAAACATGGATAAAGGATTCAGTGGCAGTGAGATAGGGGCAGAGACGAGCAAATTGTGAATGTGGAATTAAGCGATCATGGTGATGGATAGGATATGGGGTTTGAAGCTTAGCTCCGAGTTGAACCGGATGCCATGGTTGCACGCAGTGTCAGTGGCAAGGAAGTGGAGTTTTTGGCAGTGACTGGAAACAATGGCTTCAGTCTTCCCAGTGTTCAATTGAAGGAAATTTGGCTCTTCTACAACTTAATGTCATACAGGCAATCTGACAACACAGAGGTGGGTGTGGGATCAAGGGAAGTGGCGGAGAGGTACAGCTGGATGCTATTAGCGTGCATAGAGAAGTTGACCCTGGTTTATGAAGAACAGTTTTGCAAGAGATAGTCTGTCGGTACTTTTCCATAGAGAGAAATAAGAAAGCTGCCATTGTCTGGGAAACATCCCAGTATGAGTTGCAGCCTTTAGGAGGGGGAAAGGTAGATAAAAAATTTAAGCTGGTCAGCAAGAGCCATGCTAGTAATAGCATGGCAGCAGGTCACCGAGCTCACTTTCAGCCTCAGGAGCGACATCCTGCAGGAGAGAATAAAAATCGAGGGAAAAAGAGAACATATTCTCTAGTAGACAAAATGCTTTGAATCTGCAAGATGTCCCTCTGATTGAAGTCAACAACAAGCAGTGCGACATCATCATCTGGTGACAAGAGACTGATTTCTCCAAAACAGGAAATGTTTGTTCTCAGTACATGGAACACATCAACTTAGCAATGTTTTTACTGTGTAGATAACATGAGCAAAGTAATGTATTACCACAGATGAAACAGTGAAGGAATGTCTATGTGCAAATTAGATGACGTCTGGAACCTAGAATTTAACTTTCAAGATCATTTTGGAAATGTTTTAGCATTGCAATCTTGGTTGAATATTTTATTTAGAATTATTGTAACAGGAATGATGCAGAAAATTAAGTAACTACAAGAGAGGGAGATTCTTTTCTTGAATTAGTGTACATGTATGTTTTGGAATCTCATGCTTGTAATCCAAGTTCACCTGAGAAGACAAAATGTTCATAATTTAACAAATGTATTTTTTTCAGTTACTGTCTGACCCACTGTCCATTTCCAGCAATTTCGACTTTTATTTTACAATTTCACCCAATTGATTCAATTTTTCTGCTGACAGTCAGTTTTTATAAAAACACTTTTTTGAAAATGAATTTTGTGCCATGAAGGTGAGGGATGTTAGTGCTTAGGAACTGGAATCATTTCCATTTCAGGAATACAGCGTCAGCATTGAGCAGTCTGAGGTTCCCTTCACTCTGCTCTATGCTATAAATGTGCTTCAGCTTCAACCTCAGAAAAGCATCCCTCATTGCACCAGTGAGACCATTTTCCACATCAGCCATCCTGCAGCCTCTTAATTTGATTGCAGTCCGTGTGGTGAAGGTACTCCCATAGGAGGGAGTTTCAGGATTTTGACCCAGCGACGATGAAGGAGCAGAGGTATATGTTCAAGTCACAATGGTATGTGACTTGGAGGGGGAACATGGAGGTGATGATGCTCCCACGTGCCTGCTGCCCTTGTTCTTCCAGGTTGTGGAGGCCGCAGGCTGGGGAGGTGCTGTCGAAGAGGGCTTGGTGAGTTGCTGCAGTGCATCCTGTAGATAATACACGCTGCAGCTACGATGCGCCGGTGGTGGAGGGAGTGGATGTTTAAGGTGGTGACTGGGCTGCCAATCAAGTGGACTGCTTTGTCCTGGATGGTGTTCAGCTTCTTGATATTCAGCAAAATAAAATCCAGCAATAACAGCATTCATTCCCAACTTGAGTTTGTCGTGAAATTTGTGTCTGGATTTTACAGTAAATCAATGTCAGAGAGTTGGTGTTAATCTGGCAGAGCCTGGACTCTTGTGATCATTTGTTGCTGTGGCTACAAGAGGAGCAGACCCAGCTCAAGGCTCTGGTCAGTTTTGCAGATGGGTTCTGTGATGCAGGATCAGGCAGTGAAGCTGTTTCTTGTTTATTCTCATTCATTCCCTTGATCTTTGGTTCCTGCCACAAACTCCGTTCCCTAGCTACCGACTCCATCCCTCTCCCTGGCAACTGACTGAGGCTGAACCAGGCTGCTCGCAGCCTTGGTGTCATATTTGACCCCGAGATGAGCTTATCCGACCACACATCCACTCCATCACCAAGACCGCCTACTTCAACCTCATTAACATCCAACTCCGCCCTTGCCTCAGCTCATCAGCTGCTGAAACTCTCATCCATGTCTTTGTTACCTCTAGACTTGACTATTTCAATGCTCTCCTGGCCGGCCTCCCATCTTCCATAAACTTGAGCTCGCGCCAAAACCTGTTCACTCATCACCTCTATGCTTGCTGACCTATACTGACTCCCAGTCCAGCAACGCCTCGATTTTAATATTCTCATCTTTGTTTTCAAATCCTTCCATGGCCTTGGCCCTCTCTATCTATGTAACCTCCTCCAGCCCTACAATCTCCTAAGATCGCTGCGCATCTCCAATTTTGGCCTCTTGCGCATCCTCGATTTTAATCGCTCCGCCATTGGCGGCCATGCCTTCAGCTGCTTAGGCCCTAAGCCCTGGAATTCCCTCCCTAAACCTCTTCGGCTCTGTACCTCACTCTCCTTTAAGACGCTCCTTAAAACCTACCTCTTCGACCAAGCTTTTGGTCATCTGTCCTAATATCTCCTTATGTGGCTCGGTGTCAAATTTTGTTTATAACGTTCCTCTGAAGCGCCTTGGGACGTTTTATTACTTTAAAGGCACGATATAAATACAAGTTGTTTTGTTGTTGTTTATGTGGAGGTGTTCAGCTTTTCCAACAGTCAGCACAACCCCTTCTCCGTACTTATTTCTCAGCTATTTCTCATTTCTCTTTATCCTTGCTGTTGTCATTTTCTGTCCTTGTCCCTGACATTCTGTGTGTGTGTGCTCCTGCCATTCTCTGTCACTCTGGGGGCGATTTTCCCATTGGAGGCGGGTTTCGGTTTGGGCGGGTTCCAAACCCGCCTCCACTGTCAGGTGGGAAAAATTTGCAATTTTCCCCTAATTGGCCAGTTAATTTCAGAGGTGGGGGTTCCCCTGGGCCAATTAGTCTTTTGGGACTGAAACTCGCCTCTGCTGACGTCACTTATCCAGCTTCATTTAAGGGCTGCTTGCTGCCTTGGCTCATTCCACTGGTTTTTGGTCAATGGTGCACCACCTCCAAACTTTTATCTCATTGAAGAATGGCCAGCTCCAAGGCAAGGGCCTCCCCAAGGTTCTCGAATGTGGCGCTGGGTATCCTGGTTGAGGGGGCGAGAGCTAGCAGGGAGGTGCTCTTCCCCTCATCTGGGAGGAAGAGGCCTCCCAAAGAAACCAAGGCTGTGTGGGTCCAGCTGGCAAAGGATATAACCTCCAGATCAGTGTGCAGCAGGACATGGCTGCAGTGCCGTAAAAGGTTCAATGACCTTGTAAGATCAGGCAAAGTGAGTATATCTTCAGCTTGACCCTCCTTCAGCTCCCCTTCTCCTCTCATCACCAGCACTCTGCATTGTCAACCTCCTCCTCCACATCCCACTTTACCCTTGCACCCTTCACCATCCCTCTCACTCTATGAACACAATCACTTCACTATTCCGACTATGCTGCCCTCACACTCCCTTTCAATTTTATGCAATAACGACAACGACTAACAACGCACAGGGAGGGCCCTTGGACATGGAACCTCACTCCATCTTTGTCTCCTTCGAAGCATCTATGCTCTGGACTCTCTACAGTCACTCCATCATTCTCACTCCAACTCCACTTGTCTCCCTCACTGCAGGAAAAGAGAGCCCACAATAGAAGGGAAAGGACGAAGACAGGAGGAGAGCCACCTTCCATAGCCATTCTCACCCAGGCTGAGGAGGCGGCCCTGGACATCGCCGGCGCAGAGGTGGAGGTGGGGGACAAATAGACAGGCGATGCAGACCAAGTCGGTGACAGAATAGTTTTGCGTCTCTCATTTATACTGCTTGAGTGACTGAAATGGCTGCTGGTGTACATTATTAGAATGCCACTTGAGCATCTGCACTATTGCATATGCATGCCACACTTCCATCAAATGTCTAACCCATGCCTTTACTCCCCCACAGGACCATCCACAGAGCCCCCCCCCCCCTCCCACTGTTCAGGAGGAAGAGGCTGAGCAGCAAGACTCCTCAGGGGAACCTGCAACCTCTGAGGGCGCAGCGTCAGCAGATGTATGCGCACCCAGCACCGGCGCAGATATGCACACCTCGGTGGGACCTTCGGAACATAGAGTAGTGTTGTCACCTGGTGTATCACATCTCACAGGTGAGAATCAGCAGGTAGTGGAGACAGAGACAGCAGTGGAGAGTCCTCGTCGGAGGTCACAGGACTCTCCTAGCGCTGCTCCGCTGCATGTGGACCCTGTGCCTCTGGGTCCATCCAGGAGGAGAGCGGTGCTGGAACTCCAGGAGCAAGTGCAGGAGTCTCTGACAGGTTTTGTCTCCAGGGTCACTGCGAGTGTGGAGAGGATGGAGGAGTCCAACTCTAACATAAGCAGTGCCTTCGTGGAGGCAATGGCGCGTCAACGGACCACCACGGAAAGGATGGCAACCTCCATGGAAAGGATGGCTACCTCCGTGGTTACGATGGCTACCTCTCTGGAAAGGGTGGCTATGGTAGAGGAGAGAATGGCTACGGCCATGGAGGACCTAAGTCGCCAGAGTCTGGAAAACATGGTGAATGTTCAGAATAGACTGACATCTCTGGAGGAGCGATGGGCAGCTATTGAGTAGAGAAACCAGAGCTTCATGGAAGTCCTTTTGAGTAGGACTGCCAGTGCAGATACCGGTCCCCATGGCCCCCCTGATGTACAGCAAGGTGCTCTCAAGCCACTTGCAAGCGCTGAGGTGGACCTGACCCATGAGAGGGAAGTTGGTGGCAGAGAACAAGGAAGTGGGGGCTCCTCTCCAAGCGCTCACACTTCCATGCCGCTGCGTAGCCCTCGGTCAGAGCCCCACCAGAGTCTGCACCCAACTGAGATGGGCGTCTCAGCCCCTGCACTGCCGCAGGATAAGCAGATGTTAGGCGAGCCCTCACAGGCTCGGAAACCCAGAGGACGCCTGCCAAAGGTGTCGAAGCAGGAGCAGCATGAAAGTGAGCAATGGACCACCACTTCTGCTGAAGCCACAGGGGGAGCAACACGTAGGAGTACGTGTACGAGAAAAATAAAGCACCATTAGTCACAGGGGTAGGCATTTGGGTGACTGTTTCTGTTTATTGATGAAATGCCATTCCTGTTTGAATGTATTAACATGAGGTGATGACAAACTGTTGGCGTGATGGCATCTGTTATTTCGGCTTAGGCAGCTCCACATTGCGGGCTCCGCGACACTTGCATGGTCAGGTTGGTGGTCAGAGTGAAAGGAGGCCAGAGAGTCATGTCCATTGTCTGTCATGTGTTAAGAAGGAGCCAAGCACATGTGCCACAATGGGCAACCTATGCAAATCTGGCCAGGATGAGTGCATCCCTTGCATCACGGGCAGCCATGTGCTCGCGTGCTGCCGCTGCTGCTGGTAGATGCACCGCTGCTCGGTCCTCCTCCTCCTCCTCCTCCTCATCTGAGGAGGCTATGAACTGAGCCACTTGCTCATCAGGAAGCTGCAAGCTACAACGCTGTGCCATGTTGGGCAGTGCACAGCAGACCACGACCATTCTGGAGACCCTGGCTGCTGAATATTGCAGGGCTCCACCTGATCTGTCAAGGCATCGGAATCGCATCTTCAGCAAGCCAATGGTTTGCTCGATGATGGACCTGGTCGAAATGTGGCTGGCGTTGTAGCGCTCCTCAGCCTCGTTAGCTGGCCTCCTGATCGGTGTCATTAGCCACTTCTTCAGGGGGTAGCCCTCGTCACCAAGGAGCCATCCGTTAAGTTGGTTTGGCGGATTGAAGAGCGGAGGAACACTAGCGTTCCGCAGGATGAACGAGTCATGGCAACTACCACAGAACTTGGCGCAAACATGCAAAATCTCCTCCTTGTGGTTACACACCAGCTGAACGTTGAGGGAGTGGAAGCCCTTGCGGTTGACAAAGATAGCTGGGTTGTGATGGGGTGCCCCAAGGGCCAAATGTGTACAGTCTATGATGCCCTGCACCATTGGCAAACCTGCCATATTTGCAAAGCCAACTGAACGCGCGGTTACACGTGCTTGATCCCTTGAGAAGTGGATGTAATTGTGTGCCTTTGCGAAAAGGGCATTGGTAACCTGCGTGATGCAACTGTGGGCGGCCGACTGGGAGATGCCGCTGATGTCTGCTGATGAACCCTAGAAGGAGCCTGAGGCAAAAAAGTTGAGTGCGGTGGTGACTTTGACAGCCACTGGTAAGGGGTGTCCACCCGCTCCTCTGGGCTCCAGGTGTTGGTGCAGCATTGCGCAGATGTCTCCGACAACGTCTCGTGAAAGTCTCAGCCTCCTTTGGCCCTGCTGCTCACTCATGTTGAGGTAGCTCATCCTCTGTCTGTAAACCCTGAGAGGGGGGTATCTCCTGCGGCGATGTGCTTCTATGTGCTGGCGCCTTCTGCCCTGTGCAGCATCAGGTGGGTGAGCAGGAGGTTGGGGCTCCTGCTGCTGTTGCTGCTGAGCTGCCTGGTTCTGCTGCTGCCGTGGCTGCTCCTCATCCGAATCTGAAGTCCATGATGAAAGGAAATAAATGGTTCCCATGCTGCTGCCAGATACCTCCGTTGGGGAAGTGCTCAGTCCACGCGGGGACAGGGTCTTCCAAGGAGGTCCCACAGTTGAGAGATAGAAGCTGCAACACCTCCAACTTCGGTCGGCCTGCTAAAAATGCTGAAAGACCTGTGGAACAAAGGTTCTGCAACCTGCAACTGATCCCTGATGAAAGCTCCGTTTTAATGGCGGAGCTGCAGCTGTGAGGCCACCCACTTGTCAACCCGCCAGGATTAGCTGGCGTGGTTTAGGAGGGTCGTGCAACACGCTGAAAATGTGGCAAAATAACAAAGGCCTGTCAAAATAGGATTATAGAGGCCCTTAACGACTATTTAAGGGTCTTAACTACCTCTTCTGACTGATGGAGGCGGGACCGAATCACACCCATCAAACCCGCCTCTGGCAAAGGGTTGGAGGCGGGTTCCGAACCCGCGCTCACTTTTTGCGATTTTCCCAACTGTCCCGCCTCCAAACCCACCTCCTCGGGGCTGGGAAAATCGCGGCCTCTGTCTTTGTCCCTGACATTTTCTACTTCTCTGCTCCTCTCCTTTTGTCTTCATCTGTGTCTCTGTCATTCTCTCTGTCACTGCCATTCGCTCCACTTTAATCTCAGTTTTTCTCATTTTCTCTTGATCCCTGCCAATTCTCTGTCACTGTGTCTATCTCACTCTGTATTGTTCTCTCTGTCTCAGTCTATGTCACACCTTTGTATCCATCTTGGTCTGTGTCATTCTCTGTCTATAATTCTCTAACTCAGTCTCTGTGCTTCTCGGAGGATGATTTTAACTCTACTTGCCCAGTAGAAACCGGGCAGGTAGGTAGTTAAAATCCCCCAGGGCTCCACAAAGAAATCTTAGGCCGCAATCGTGCCCCCCCCCCCGGGCCAATCACGTGGACCCCCGTGAGATGCTTACTTATTCTTGGTCGGTGGCCTCTGGCTGCGTGAATTTACGTTGCTTCCCACCCTGAACGGAGTGGGTGGGTTTTGAACTGAAATCAAAACTCATTTGCCGACAACTGGCCCCAGTTAAAGTCGAGATCTCTGTCTCTGACCGACATTCACCATTGGTGTTCAGAGAGATTTGGGTGTCCTCGTGCAAGAAACACAGAAAACTAGCATGCAGGTACAGCAGGCAATAAGGAGGGCAAATGGCATGTTGGCCTTTGTTGCAGGGGAATTGGAGTATAAGAGTAAGGAAGTCTTGCTACAATTGTACAGGGCCTTGGTGAGACCACACCTGGAGTACTGTGCACAGTTTTGGTCCCCTTGTCTAAGGAGGGATGTACTTGCCTTGGAGGCGGTGCAATGAAGGTTCACTAGATTGATTCCTGGGATGAGAGGGCTGACCTCTGATGAGAGATTGTGTAGAATGGGCCTATACTCTCTGGAGTTTGGAGGAATGAGTGGTGATCTCATTGAAACATACAAGATTCTGAAGGGGATTGACAGGGTAGATGCTGAGAGGTTGTTTCCCTTGGCTGGAGTGTCTAGAACTGGGGGGCATAGTCTCAGGATAAGGGGTGGGCCATTTGGGACTGAGATGAGGAGGAATTTCTTCACTCAGAGGGTTGTGAATCTTTGGAATTCTCTGCCCCAGAGGGCTGTGGATGCTGAGTCTTTGAGTATATTCAAGGCTGAGATCGATGGATTTTTGGACTCTAGGGGAACCAAGGGATGTGGAGATCGGGCGGGAAAGTGGAGTTGAGGTCGATGATCAGCCATGATCTTATTGAATGGCGGAGCAGGCTCGAGGGGCCGTATGGCCTACTCCTGCTCTTATTTTTATGTTCTTACCATCCCTGACATTTTCTGTCTCTGTTTCTCACTTCCCCCATCGAAAATGTCTAGATCCAGCACTGCAAAAATTGCACTTTTTATTTTTATTCCCTGCACAATACACATTATGGAATATTGGCTATAGCTGCAGCTTAATTATTGACAAGTTTGTGAGCCACTGCTCTTCCAGTGTAACTGCTTGTTTTTGTACATCATAACTAAGGCCATTGGATTTCAATTTTCACAGAAAAAAACCAACTGAATTGTGGAATTATAATCCCAAAACATCAATAAAAACCCTAGGATCCAATGTAATAAAAAGTAATATAGCTTATTCAGTTACCGTTAAAGCCATTGCCCTGGTTATCGGTCCTTATTTAGGGCTGTTTTTCAGTTGTCGGTTGTTTTTCGAATTGTCAGCTTTTTTAAAGCTGTTGGTCTACTTTTTTGAGTTTCATGGGTTGGTTTGTGTGAATCATTAATTTTAAGAAAGGTAAAGTCAAAAGTTGAGGGTGTGCAATTGCCTTGTATGCAGTGGAAAGTTTCCCCCTCTACGTCATACTCCAAAACTTTCCTTACCATTATCAGTCTAACTTCTTCTGACCTATAGTTAAAAATCCTCTGGATGCACTTCAGTCCCTATTTGCCTTGTCAATAACTGCTTCGCACTTGCTAGATGCTTCCACGATATGACCAATGAGGACTCAAATCCTCTTCCTCTTTCAGACACAGAAAAGAAAGAAGTCATGTTCAAACTTTTTAATAATTGGTAAAATGTTACTGTAGTGAAGGGAGAATTGACACTTACATGTAAACTGCAAATGGCTAGATGAGGTCGTTGGCTATATATCTTTTTTTGTACGTTTTGAGAGGTATGGACCGGAATTTCCTTGATCCCACTTATGGGGAAATTTACGCCTGTTTTTACGCCGATCTTGCCAACGTCAACTTACGCTGAAATTTTGTGTGAATCTCATTAGCATATGCCACAACGTAAAAATCGGTGTAAACAATCGGGGCCCAAGGAAAGCGCAGAACTTATGCCGTATTCCTTCTTTAAGTCCCTCTTCAGGTGTGAGAATTAAAGTTTGAAGCCATCCGACCATCTTTTAGGCACGTTAGGCACAGCACGTTTAAGAAAATGCAATTGTGGAAGTTTTTCGATTTTTAATGTAACTCATTCTGATGCCATGAAAATGCCTTTAAAGATATAGAAAATATAGAACAGGTCTCAGTGAGGAGAAATTAAAAAATTGCTTTAAAGGAAGTGCCATAACACCAGAAATATGCCACAATAGCAAAATACTGCGGATGCTGGAAAACTGAAACAACAACAAAGCGCTGGAAAAACTCAGCAGGCCAGGCAACATCCGTGGAGAGAGAAACAGAGTTAACGTTTCAGGTCGAAGACCCTTCGTCAGAACTGAGAAAAAAGCAGGAAATGAAACAGATGAAAAAGCAAGTTTGGGGGCTGGGGGAGGGAATAAAAGAACAAAAGGGAAGGTCTGTGAGAAGTAAAGAGACATTAAGAGATATTCAAGGCGAGACGAGATGGTAATAGGACAGGTTCAGAAACAAAAGATGGCTCTAGATGAAGTGTGAAATGCGCTGGCAGAATGAAAGACAGCGGCCATGTGGGAGAGAGAAAAAAAAAGGCACAAACCAAAAGTGTGGATAAAAAAAAAAAAAAAATATGGTAGGGGCCGAGGTTATGATCTGAAATTGTTGAACTCGATATTGAGTCCGGAAGGCTGTAAAGTGCCTAATCGGAAGATGAGGTGCTGTTCCTCGAGCTTACGTTGAGCTTACGCGGAACAATGCAAGAGGCCGAGGACGGTGAGGTCTGAGTGGGCGTGGAGCGGTGAATTAAAATGACAGGCGACCGGAAGCTCGGGCTCACCCTTACGGACTGAACGGAGGTGTTCCGCAAAGCGGTCACCCAATCTGCGTTTGGTCTCCCCAATATAGAGGAGACCACATCGTGAGCAGCGAAAACAGTATACTAGATTGCAAGTAGTACAAGTAAATCGCTGTTTCACCTGGAAGGGGTGTTTGGGGCCCTGGAAAGTGGGAAGGGGGGGGAGGTATAAGGGCAGGTGTTGCATCTCCTGCGCTTGCACGGGAAGGTGGCGGGCGAAGGGGAAGGGGTGATAGAGGAGTGGACTAGGGTGTCTCGGAGGGAGCGGTCCCTACGGAATGCTGAAAGGGGAGGTGAGGGGGAAGATGTGTTGCACACGTACACATCTGACGCGAACTGTGGCGGACACCATATTGGTAAACGGGTTAGCGCACGCACCTAACATCCGCCGGCCACACGCAGAGCAGGCAGATCATGGCGTCACGATGATTTGACGCCAGCACTGCCATTTTGGAGTTCTACGCTCCAACCTACAACCTCTCTAAACCTCCCACAGCTGAAGACACGTTCAACGGCATGAAGACCGCCCCCTACCCCGCCCCCCCCCCACCAGCACTATTTAATGGATCATCAACTACTTACAGGTTAGTTGCGGGATTATTTCTTCTGGCTGTTGCTGCAATTTTACGCATTTTGTGTGCTTTTCCTATACTTGTTAAAAGTTTTAATAGTCTACAGGGAGTGGTCTGGCTGGTGCTCAGGTACTTTTTTTTTTAACTTAAAGGCTTGTGCACAAACTAGATGCTTCCTAGTAAGGCTTCCTCTGGCCATGTAGGGCTTCCTCTTGGTATTGAGCTTGACTGGGAGAATGAACAGAGGCCACGCAGAGCAGGACAAGCTGTTGAAAGAGGGAGGAGGAGAAGGGCTCTCAGCAGGAGGCCATATCCACAGAGGGTCTTTTCGGAGAAGATCTGTTGGCAAACAGATTGCAGGAGTGCTGTGACACCCTGGAAGCCCCTTTGCACACTGGTATCCAGAGCCATGATGGCAGCAGTCTGAGCTTCCACTGCAGCACTCAGACATTGGGTGGATGCTGCAATGGCTGTGTGGAAACAAAATTGGCTCAGGGACAGAAAGCAGAGAGTAGTAGTGAACGGTTGTTTTTCAGGCTGGAAGGAAGTGTGCAGTAGTCCCTCAGGTGTTGGGACCACTGCTCTTTTTGATGTATATTAATGACCTGGACTTGGGTATGCAGGGCATAACTTCAAAGTTTTCAGATAACATGAAACTCAGAAATGTATTAAACAATGAGGAGGATAGTAACAGACTTCAGGAGGACATAGACAGACTGATGAAATGGACAGACACATGGCAGATGAAATTTAACGCAGAGAATTGTGAAGTGATTCATTTTGGTAGGAAGAATAAGGGGAAGCAATATAAACTAAATGGTACAATTTTAAATGGGTGCAGGAACAGACAGACCAGGGGGTGTATATACAAATCTTTGAAGGTGGCAGGGCAAGTTGAGAAGACTGTTAAAAAGGCATCTAGGATCCTTGGCTTCATAAATAGAGACATAGGGCTCGATTTTGCCAGGCCCAAGGAGGCGGGAATGGAGGCGTGTGGGGTGTTAAAATTGCAAAAAAATGGCGGGCGGGCCCGACCCTGCCTCCAAGCAATTTTCCCAAATGCGTGGTTTCTGATCCCGTCTCCGTCCTGCCTCCAAGAGGCGGGATAGGCCCGTAACCACTTAATTGCCTCTATAATCCCATTTTGAGAGGCCTTTCTGATTTTAAGACTTTTCCGACGTGATGCACGCCTCCTCTGAAACACGACGGTGAAACCTGGCGGTAGCACACTTGGATTGCTGACTATCAGCTGCAGGTCCACCATTAAGAAGGAGATTTGATCAATCATCATTTTGGGGGTGGTGGTAAAATCTGGGAGCAGACTTAGGTCTCCTGCTGCTCATTTTGCCTCCAGGTCCCCCTCACAGCAAAGGCCAAAAGCTTCCCAGTCTTTGCAGACCTTAAATGCAGCAGCAATGATGACATCATCAGAGGCGACTTTCAGACTGAAAACACGAATTCGGTCATGGGTTCCCACATGCTGGAACTCAATTGCCCAATTAGGGGAAAAATTGAATAATTCTCCCACATCCAATTGGAGTCGGGTGGCTAACACGAAAAGCAGATGACACGATCCCAGCCCGCCCCAATGACAAAATTGAGCCCACAGAGTACAAAAGCAAGGAAGTAATGCTAAACCTTCATAAAACACTGGTTAGGCCTCAGCTGGAGTATTGTATCCAATTCTGCACACCACATTTTAGGAAGGATGTCAAGGCCTTAGAGAGGCTGCAGAGGAGATTTACTAGAATGGTACCAGTGATGAGGGACTTCAGTTATGTGGAGAAGCTGGTGTTATTCTGCTCAGAGCAGAAAAGGTTATGGGGAAATTTGATAGGTGTTCAAAAGCATGAATGGTTTTGAGAGTAAATAAGGAGAAACTGTTTCGAGTAGCAGGAGGGTCGGTAACCAGAGGACACAGATTTAAGGTAATTGGCAAAAGAACCAGAGGTGAGATGAGGAGAATTTTTTTACGCAGTGAATTGTTATGATCTGGAATTCACTGTCTGAAAGGGCGGTGGAAGCAGATTCAACAATAACTTTCAAAAGGGAATTGTATAAATACTTGAAGTGGAAAAAATTGCAGGGCTATGGGGAAAGAGCAGGGGAGTGGGACTAATTGGATAGCTGTTCCAAAGAGCTAATGTAGGCACGATGGACCGAATGGCCCCCTTCTGTGCGGCATCATTGTATGACCGAGGGATGCCAGGTTAGTTAGGCTGCACGAGAGGTGCTCTAAGCCTGCCTACCAGTACCCACACAGTTGCATCTATAGACAGAGTTTAACATACCGTGCTTTGGCAGACCATTAGTGCAGGTGGAGGCCCTGAAGGAAGCTGGGACTGCAGAGCTGATGCCTCTACTACAATGTGTGAATACCTGGCTTACCGTAGTGTTGGATGGTTTCTCGGAAACACTCCAATCAGTTTTCTCCCTTCACCTCCTGAAGGCAGAAAGGCCTGCTGGTGTAAGGTTCCATGGACAGTGGCGGCACACTGGAATCTCACTCAAAAGGCCTTTCATATGTTAGCCTGGATAGCGAATGTCATCAGACTATTTTACCACTGGGGAGTTACAGCTGAGCACAAACCTGACCACATTGAACGCACACACATGCGTATTTCCTGTTGCAATCACTGGATAACAGCCTGGGGTTGGATTTTCCCTGCGGAGGCGGGAGAGCTGGATGGCGGGTTCCGGACCCGCTCCCGTCTGCAGCCGCTCTCTCAAAAAGATTTTCCGTAGATTGGCCTTGTTAAGCCCGCCCTGCGGGGTTCCCGGCCAGTTAACAGGAAGCGGGGCTGATGACGTCATTTGATGATGCGTCATCAGCCGGTTTCCTTAAAGGGGCCATGTCCACATTCATTTTGACAGTTGTGCTGTCGGTGTTCTGCAGCATTGAGGTGCTGCAAACACTGACAATCACTGCACAAAGGTGCACGTCTGCACCCAGGCTCTCCCATGACTCCCTCCATGTGCTTATGGAGGGAGTCACAGCACGCAGGAAGATTCTCTTCCCTTCCCATGGGCAGAAGAGACCTCCTCAGGAGATCAAGGCAGTCTCGTTGCACATTGCACAGGAAGGTACAAGCAGGGATGTCGTCATTGGACAGATCTGTGCGCACCTTGAGAAGTGTCTTCCTGAGTTCCAGTGAATGTTGAGACATAACTTACCCCCCACCGCACCCTGGTATGGTGATGAGTGTGAATGGAATGGCTTGGACATTAAAGGGATGCTTTACGGTGCTGGTGTGGGATGGTGTCAACCTGGCGCATCATGTGGCAGCCAGGGTTTACAGCGTCAAGTGAAGTAAATCTGGCCATGGTGATGCCATCGCTGGCCTCCCGGGCAGCAATGTTGTCAGGGGCTGATGTCCTGTGCAGCATCAGGTGATGGTGGAGAAGGTTGGTGATGTTGTTGGTGTGCCTGGTGATGTTGGTGTTGGGGCTGATTGTGGAGGGATTCAGAGGACCAAGGTCTGATTTTTCCAAGGGCACTGATGTTGCTGCAATAGATGGCGGCTTCAGGTGAGATGACAGAAGCGAACTGTCAATGGTGAGAGAGGTTGTTCCAATGAGGTGGCACTGATTATACAGTTGGCACTAAACACTTGCAAGCTAAAGAAATCTCTATGGGGTAAAAATTGGGTAGCGCCCCCTAATTTTAGCGCCCCGACAAAGTTAGCGCCTCCGCAGCTGATTTTCCCAGGTAGCGCCCCGAGGGGGAGGCGGGGCACTACTGGAAGCGCCCTGCATCCCTCTTGGGGCTCTGCGAGCCAATATTGCGGCATGTCGCACCGCGGTACTGCAGGCTTTCCTCCCTTTATTAAAGGGGAGGGGCCTGGCGCAGGGCGTCCCGGCGCCCAGCTGGGCCACCAGGGATTGGGAGTGCTGGCAAATGAGCCCGGCACTCGAGGAGTGCTGGGCTCACGGAGAGCAGCCGGCACCCCGCGGGGGGGGGGGGCTTCATGGGGGCCGGGGACAGCAACGGGGGCAGGTGCTGGCAGGCGACCAGCAACAAAAATGGCCGCCCGCCACCTCCCCTTTAACTAGCGCCGCCTCGGCCGCAGGTAGGCCCCCCCTGACCCCGACGGACATAGCGTCCAGCGGTAAGTCGGGGGGCGTCACGAAATATTACAGCCGGGGCGCGAGTGGGGCGTTGCGCACAGCGATGACGTCATCACCGGTGGCACAGCGCCACGTGGCACTAATGGTTAGTGCCGCCACTAACCTCCCACTGATTTCGCGGGAGGCGTTAGCGGCGTCACGCCCAGGCACTAGTTGATTTGCGCCCCGTTAGCACCCTAAGAGGGCGCTAACGGGAGGCGCAAATCAACCGAATTTAGCCCCCTATATATCTTACAAATGCCGTAACCAACAGTTTCTGCACTCTGGCATCCTACCCGTCAATCTTTGCTATTTTGACAGCGGACCTGCCTCCAAACCCGCCCTCTGAGCAAAATCCAGCCCCAAGAGTGGGAATCCTTGTCTGATTTTTCCCCACTCACACTCTCTCGAATATAAAATAAAAACAGAAAATGCTAGAAATACTCAGCAGGGCAGGCAGCATCTGTGGAGAGAGAAACAGAGTTAACGGCCGGAATTTTCCTTACCTTGGCGGGTCCGGTGCAGCCGGTGTCCGTGGTGGGTCGCGACCCTGCTGCTGGCTCCATCCCGCTGTACAAAATGAACTTACCTTAATGGGGCCCAATGAGATGGAGCGGGTCTGGCGATGTCATTCATGATGCATTTTAAGCTGGGATTCTTAAAATTTAATGTGGCCAGGGTCCCTTTAAGTTTAATCTAACATAGTGGGTGTTGAATCTTTACTGCACAATAATATAATAAAAGTTATATATGAGTGACAAAGAAATATTTAAATATTAGCATTAAGTAATTTGACTCCATCTAGAAATACGATCAAGAACATAATTAAAAAAGTACATTAATTGGCAAGTTATTGGTGCTTTAGTCATAAATCTATAGGGGGGAGAAATTCGGTATAGCCCCATTTGGGGCGCTAAAACTTTAAAAGTTGAAGAATTAGCACCAGGCACTAATCATTGTCGACTCCCGCGAAATTCATTGTTAGTGCACCAAGAGGGAAGTGGAGCGCTAAATCAAGCGCTACACTCCTAACTTAGGGCGCTAACCTCGAGAGCGGGGCGCTACCAGGCAGAGCGATAAAGAAGGTCATGTGCAGTCCAAACGGCTCTCTTTAATCTCACAGACTGCTTCAATCTCTGAAAAGGAAGGGCCAATCACACTGTATAACCTCATAGTCATCAGTGGTGTTTTTCAACGCGACCTGGACGACTGCCATTGCAGCCCCCATCACTTTCAGAAAGTGCAGCATTTGGAGATGTTTGAGGAAATGGGTAAAAACTTTTGCGCAGGCAGCAGACTGGTGCAAGTAATAAACGGTGCGATCACTGAAAGCGCCTTTTTCGCGATGTTCAAGCGACACGGAAGCATTCCCTTTAATTACGCTCCTGCAGCACACTTCTGAGTGCACAACGCCTCCTCTTACTGGCGTTGTCGGCGCGAGGCACTAAAGCAGGGGGCAGAAGGCAATTTTGCATTGGGGCCATTAACGGGGCGTAGCACATGCATTGACGTCACCATGTGAGAGCCGCTAGAGGCCTAGGCACTAACAGTTAGTGCCAGCGCTAATTCACCACTGAAGGTCGCGTGCGGCGTTGGATTTGCTGTGGCCGGGTGCTAACCCCTTAGCACCTCCCGTTAGCGCCCCTGCCAGACGCTAACCTACCGAATTTCACGGCCAAAGACTTGTATCAGTAACTGGTACAAATAAAAGATGTGTGTGCATAGGTAATACATAAAATTAAGCAGATTTTAAATGTAATTATAAAGGGGTGGATTTACAATCTTATGCAAGTTCAGCGGAAGAGCTGCAGAATCCCTGACAAACAGTTTGGGATTTCTTCAGCTCTTCCGTTGAAGTTAACAATGGACAAGTGAGAGAACCTCTGCAGAAATTCACCCTAAAGTCTCAGACTGAAAAATTAAATTAGTCATATTCAGGGACTGAAAGCAAATTGAACCAGTGGAATGAGTGATGAGAATGAAATTGTTACGGTTGACGACTTGATTTAATGTGTAACTGGACAATCACAGTATACTGTGAGAACCTGACCAGAAACAACACAAAAATGTATTTAAATGGTATATGTCATTTTTTATAGTTGATCAATTCACCGCAATTACTGTTGAGTTGGAAGGCAACAGCCAAGAATAGCCAGTGAAAAATGTATTTGCCCTCACCATTTACATCCCTTCAGGAATTTCTGAATTAATTAGTAGCTTTTCAAGTAGAACAGAATCTCCGTCAACCTGTTAGCTGATGTAATCAACATGTTTTTATTTGGGTTTGTTTTCCATGTTGTCAAGTAATCAGCTGGAGCAATGGCCACGGAACTCACGCCTCAGGTTGACAGACATGGTTCCCGAGCTGCGTGAAGCCCGTAGCCATGCAGGGAAATTAAAAAGTAGGGGGAGAAAGGCTCTTAAGTGCCTGTAAAGTACCTCATAATGATTTCAATTGGGTCGCCCGCCGCTGCAGGTCAGGTCGGCTCCACAATGACAGATGCGCCTGTGGGAAAGGCGCGTGGGAGCGAGTTGACAGCGGTTTCCCGACTCGCTGTCAAAAAATCCCAACTTTCCCACCCGACCCGCCACCGATCGCACCCGCTACCACCACGGAAAATTCAGCCCAATGTTTCAGATCGATGACTTTTTGTCAGAACTGGAAAAAGTTAGGGATGTAACAGATTTTAAGCAAGTGCAGGGGCAGGGAAAGTGGAGAGGGGAGGAAAGAACAAAAAGGAAGGTCTGTGATAGGGTGGAAGGCAGGAGAGATTAAATGACAAAAAGTATGAGATTACAAAGCACTCTCTCTTTCCTGGAGATACAGGGCTGAATTCTTCTCCCATTGGCAGGTTAGCGGAAGAGCAGGAATGCCGAGAGTCTGCTGCTAACCCACTGCAATTTCCTCCCCAGGGCCTTCATTAGCCATGCAAGGTGGGTTTGGAGTTGCAATAATGCACCTGATAGGTTTACAACAACAACTTGCCTTTATATAGTGCCATTAATGTAGCACTTCACTGGAGCGTAATCAAACAAAATTTGACACCGAACCACATAAGGAGATTATTAGGACAGATGACCAAAATATTGGTCAAAGAGGTAGGTTTTATGGAGCGTCTTAAAGGAGAAGAGAGAGGGAAGGAGGGAAATACAGTTCTGCTGCAGCCTTCAAAAGGATAGAGCCTGTTGAAGGGCAACAACACTTTTTCAGCAGTCGGAAGTAGTGGTACAGCAATGTCAGCAGAAGCATCCCAGGGAGTGGGAGAGGAGTTCAGTATCTGAAAGGGCTCCCAGAATCTCAGGTGTATCTTTGGAACTGTTGCTGGCTAAAGTGAGGACCAGAAGAGACCGACTGCTGGGCACTGAGGGTAGGAAGCCCCATAGGAGGGTGGTGCGTGCTGTCTGGTGGGAGGTGGCAGAAGCAGTCACTGCAACCTGCACCACCCCACGAACTGCCATGCAGTTCAGGACAAGCTTCAATGACCTCATGAGGATGGCCAAGGTAAGGCGAGGTACTTTTGCCAATGCTTCAGGCCTCCTTCGATGCCAGCACTTGAGGAAGCTTCAGACGTGGGCCCACCACCCCTTGCCATTGCAAGAGAAAGGCCAACTGAATCTGAACCCTCTGCAACAGCTGCTTCGCAGAGATACCTCAACCCTCGAGCACTTTGGCAGACCATCCCAGCCTCCCACCTCCCAACTTCGCTTCACACCACATTGTTCATTTAGTCTCTCAGCCATCAGGGAGGCTCAAAGGGGGAATTTTCTTTAAATCCAGCTAACCTCAGTCATTTAAGCTTTATGTGAATTTGCATTACATAATTTTTCAAGTGGGCTGCTCAGTAAACTTTGTGGCTGGGATTTAGACTTGGGGCCTAGAAATTGGATCGCACATGAATCGGGGCCCAATTTTATGCGGATGGAAAATTGAACACCTTCCTGCATGTGAACCTCCTGCTCAATTTTCCTCTATGCACTGAACCCAGGCAATCCTTTACACCTAGCACAAGAGCACAAAATCTGCCCGATATCTTTCTGAGTTTACTGTCAGAAGCTGTATGAATGACTGATTTTTATGTAGTGTAAGTTTGATTATTGTAGTGTGTAGTATTTTTGCCTATATGCTTTTGTTCATGAATAAATCTAGGTACAGGAAACTCTTTATTAACCGGCACCGACAGGACCGGCGTGGTGCCGGTTTATCGAAAGTACCGGATAACGCAGAGTTATATCTACCGAGGCTATTTTTAACAAAGAAAAATAAATAAATCAAGAAATGTGCAGTATACTTCCGACAGCGCCAGGAGGCCGAGTAGTGGCACTTTTGAAAACTACCCCTACTGACTAAATCGTCGTTCGCGGACTCGGACTCGGGATCGTCAACATTGCCGGTTATTTGAGAGGAGTTTTCGGAGTACTCGGCGTTCGCGGAGACTCGACTGCGACTCGGCAACATTGCCGGTTATTTGAGAGGAGTTTTCGGAGGATGATTTTTGCCGGTTAAGCGAGAATTCTGGATATTTGGGTGCCGGATAAACAAAAGTTTCCTGTAGTAGGTTTGGCCTAGACAGGGTGGTGTAGTGGAGTGGTGTTTTCTGCCATCTAAGGTGACAGGAGAACATAGCTACTCACCAGAGAACAATCTACTCGGTTTTGGAGTTGATTGTTAGAGCTAGGCTATAGTAATCCAAACATGAGAGAAAATAAAAAAGCTGATTTCAGTTCATAGGATACTTGGTCTGTCCGTGGTAACTGTTGTCTAGCCATTTACATGAGTAAGGGTGTCAGGAGAAAGCCCAAATTATAAGAAGGAGCTCTTGGGGCCTAGAAATTGAAATTGAAAATCAAGATTTGTTGGAGTTGAAATCAGATTTGAAGTCGGATGTGGCTGCCTCAGCACTGGCACCAACACAGACACACAGTGATAAAACACAGTCAGTGCCCTTCCCCCTACTGCTCTTTCTCAAGGACTCCAACAGGAAACAAACTCCACTGTTAAAGGCTGAAACGCAGGGAGAGGCAGCCTGAGGCTCTCCTTCTGCAAAATTTCATACTTAAATAGTGGGAGATACCGAGCAGTTCAAGTGAAATTTGACAATATGTTGGTTGTTGGAATACTGGTTGCACAGTGAGCACCATTACAGCGAGTCCTTCTTTGACTCCAGTAATCTTGGAATATGCAATGTGTTGCAGCTGATGCTCCTTGCAAAAAATACTTAAAACATTGATAGGGAAATTATGCCTATAAGGGACATGGTTACATTTTAGGACAGGGGAGATCCCATGCTAGGAGAGAAAAGAAGCAGTATCTGGAGTCCTCCGGTTGAGCATACTAAAGCTCCCTGAATAGTTTGTTGAAGTCCTAGGTCACTTCCCTGATGGGACTCATCACAAGATAAGTTAACTTTTGTCAATCAAAGAGTACATTTCTATACAAAGCCAGGACGGAAAGGATTTGGGGTGGCTCCGCTGGGTAGTATCCATCCAGCTTTCATTGCTTTCCGGAAGCTAGTTGTTAGGTGCATGATGGAAATAAACTAGTATAACAATGGATAAACTCTCGACATGGTATTATTTAAATCGGGAAGTACTGAAAGTGAACGTGGCTTTTGGAAATCACCTTAGCATGTGAAACCCTCTATTAGCAACTAATTAAAAAAAAAAAAAATCGAACTGAGGCTTGAAAGCTGCCCTTGTTCACATATTTATCAATCGCTGTGTTCACAAGTTCTTCAAACACCTTCAGTACTAGCCGACATCACACAGCAACCTAGGAGAGTTTGCCCGGCCTAGTTGACGAACAGACTGTGACATATTGTGCTTTGAAACAGCTCTGGAATCTTTCAGAATTTGGGGTGGTTCCATGTTCAGAGATGACATGGTTAATGAGTTTAACTTCTTTCTGGCAGGAATGGCACCTACAAGCTTGTAACTTTAAATTTTTCTGAGCTAGTCAGCTGAACACAAGGCTTAGGCCTAGAAATTCGTCTCAGGCGGTGGTGCATAATGGGCGGTATTGGATTGGCTGCCCGTCATACGCAGCGCCTGATATTCAGTTCCATGGCAGTCAATTTCTAGGCCTTAAATCTTTCTAAAGCTACTCAGAATGAATTTGTAAACTATGTATGAGTTCTCAAAAATTCTTCTAAAATCTGCCAATGTCTGAAAGATTGCTTCAGTATAATGCAACACGAAGTGTGTACAAAAGACACTGTTGTGGAAATCAATACATTTCCCCTTCAAACACCCACTTGACGGTATCCCTTTGCTACATCGAATGTTCTTAATCAAATACGATAGCAAAATACTGCGGATGCTGGAAATCCGAAATAACAACAGAAAACGCTGGAAAAACTCAGCAGGCCAGGCAGCATCCGTGGAGAGAGAAACAGAGTTAACGTTTCAGGTCGAAGACCTTTCGTCAGAACTGGAAAAAAGCAGGAAATGAAATAGATTTTAAAGCAAGTATAATGCTGGGAAAAGGGGGAGGGGATGAAAGAACAAAAGGGAAGGTCAGTGATAGGATAGAAAGCAGGAGAGATTAAGAGACATTGAGAGATATTCAAGGCAAGAGGAGGTGGTAATGTGACAGATTGAGGAACAAAGGATGGCTCTAGATGAAGTGTGAAATGCGCTGGCAGAATGAAGGACAGCTGCCAGCTTCTGGGAGGGAAGAAAAAAAAAGGGCCACACAAAAGGGTGGATTAAAAAAAAATAATATATATATATATATATATATATATATCTCTTTAAATAATGGGGGCTGGGGTTATGATCTGAAATTGTTGAACACTATGTTGAGTCCAGAGGGCTGTAGCATGCCTAATCGAAAGATGAGGTGCTGTTCCTCGAGCTTACGCTGAGCTTCCGTGGAACAATGCAAGAGGCCGAGGACGGTGAGGTCAGAGTGGGAGTGGAGCGGAGAATTAAAGTGACAGGCCACCGGGAGCTTGGGGTCCCCCTTACGGACTGAACGGAGGTGTTCCGCAAAGCGGTCACCCAATCTGTGTTTGGTCTCCCCAATGTAGAGGAGACCACATCGTGAGCAGCGAATACAGTATACTAGATTGCAGGAAGTACAAGTAAATCACTGTTTCACCTGGAAGGGGTGTTTGGGGCCCTGGGAAGGGGGGGAAGTATAAGGGCATGTGTTGCATCTCCTGCGCTTGCATGGGAAGGTGCCGGGCGAAGGGGTGCTGGGGGTGGTAGAGGAGTGGACTAGGGTGTCGCGGAGGGAGCGGTCCCTGCGGAATGCTGAAAGGGAAGGTGAGGGGAAGATGTTGGTTTAGGATTCAGGACTCTGATCTGGGATTGTGAACGAGAATCTTTCTGATCTTAATATTCAACTTTTCTTTCCCTTGTGCTTTACCACAACCGATGGAAAGTGGGGCTTCCACTTTCTTGGTCGATGCTATATTGGAATAATTTGTGTTTTGTTTATGTGTTGGGATCATTGTCTATATTAGGGATCTGATCCTTCACTATCTCGGTACAGCCTAAGTAATTGATGCCGACTACCCTTTACGTTTTTACAGTAGAGATGTCATTGCTCTTCAATGAAGCTTGCTTTTCTGCATTAGTACAGTCCCCACCACTTAAACCGCCCACGTTTAAATTGGACAATCGTTTAAATCGGGCAAATAGCGCAAACTATTTGCCATCACCATTATTTCCGATTGCAAAGTCACCGCTTACAGCGTGCCGGCTAGTTCGAGCAGAAGCAGGTGTTCAGTGAGCAATTTGCATCTCGTTCAGCCCCAATTACCTATTTTACTTAATCCCTCCAATACTGAAGGTGTTTGAAGAAATTGCGAACACAGTAATCGACAAATCCATGAACAGGATAAGCTTTCAAGCCTCAGTTCAGTTTTTAAAATCAGCTGCTAACAGAGGATTTCATATGCCAAGGTGATATCTGAAAGCCACGTTCACTTCCCGACTTAAGTAATTCTATGTCGAGAGTTTATCTGTTGGTGGCAGTTTGCAAATAAAGCTATTCTTTCAGTTCTCCCTCGACATCTTGCTTTCTGGTGTGAGTTAACAAGTTTTGCATGCAACGGGTGAATATTGTATAAGATGTCTTATCTTAATGTTCAGTTTTACGAGGCGGAATAAGAGACAAAAGTGAGGAAATGATTCACCTGTAGTACTGTACAGGGTTATGAACAAACAATATATAAACTAAATGGTACAATTTTAAAGGGGGTGCAGGAACAGGGAGACCTGGGGGTTTGCGTACAGAAAACATTGAAGGTGACAGGACAAGCTGATAAGGCTGTTAAAAAAAGCGTACGAGTACAAAAGCAAGGAAGTTATGCTAAATCACTGGTTAGGCTAGAAGCAGCAATAATTCTTTTGTTTAATTTTCTAATAGCTGAGAAACTCTTACCAGTGAGTGGCAGTGATGTTTTGGTGCTGTTTAGCGCCTCTGACTCCCAGTACATGTAGGGAGGGGGAGATGCTAGTAGTTTTCTAATAAAGCCAGTAGTGCCATAGGCAGTAAATTGGTAATATAAATGGGGTATAGGATGCTGGCATTGTACTGTTCATCACCCCACAGTACAGGAGCAGACGACAGATGTGTGCATAAGCCTTTCACTTGGATGAGAACAGACTGAAAACGAGGATTAACAGTTGCTTGCAAGTGTTGCACCTGCATGCAAATAGAATGTACACATCTCTTCCAGCGAGAGGAGATTTCAGTTCTAATAGAGAAGCAGCTCACAGGAAAGAACAGCCTCATTCCAAGCTAAACTAAGAATTGCTAGGTTGCTCTTCACTGCTTAGCATTAAGGTGCTTTTCATAACTGGACAATCATGCATATAAACCATTATATCAACAATACAACTTTAATAAATGCAGCTCATAATAGTGAAAAGGAGGCAGGGAAACAAAGGTGATTTTCAGTCTCTTGTTTGTCCAGAGAAAAAGGAGGACAAATGAAGATGCAAGTTTGAGCCTCAGTACAACCTGTATTCACTTTTTAAATAAACAAAATTTCAAAAGTAAGTGGAAAAAAAGCAAAGGAAAGGGGGATTTGAAAATACTAGGTACAGTACTTAAATTACCACACAGGGATCAGAACTGAGCTTAGATTATGTCGTAAAACATTCGGGCATTGTTTGACAGAGAACACTTTATGTAAAACTATCGGATCCTCCTTGCTCACAGGTAATCTGTGGTCTGGAGCATATTTTAGCTGCTAAAATGGAGCTGTATTGAACTTGGCCTTTTCCCTTTTAGGCCACTGTTAAAGTAATTCTTATGGGAAAGTGGCCTAATTAGGCAAATCCAGGTAATTGTAGCTACATGTAAACGCCTATGGTCATTTAGAGGTTAATTGTACCTGCTTGTAACTTTCTGCTTACAGGTCAGAAGAACTCATCACAAAGTGATAGGCTTTTAAAAAAAGGTGGGACAGATTGAATTATGACACCTGAAATATGATCGAGCCACACTCGGTGCAAGACATAACCACACAAACACTTTTCTGTTTACTCCATTACTTTTTGACCAATGGAGCTGAGGTACATTGCGAGTAGCATGTCGGTAATAGTTCTAGGGTAATTCAATTTTCTTATCCCTCAATGAACTTTACTGCATCTTCAGTCTAATATCATTACCAGCAGCTGAATTTGCTAATGTCATAGGTCTGTTCCTTGTAAAAAAAATAGGGGTAGATATTAACAATCAGGTGACGGAACAGTGATGTTTGCCGGCTCATTACGATGCCACCGGCGAGCTGCGGTAACCAAATAGACACGGGGCTGTACCTTGTTGGGCTCCGGGACGGCGGAATATCGGGAGGGGGTCCGGAGGCTGACCTGGCCGGCAGGAAGATAGGTTCGAGTGAAGGGAAAGGGGCCGATCGTGAGGGGAAACCAGGGTTCCAACAGCCCACATTATTCTTGTGCAGTATGGAGGAGCACTCTTGCTCTTCTTGGCATCACAAAAATAATTTTAAACTTACCTTTTTGGTGCTTACCTTTCTGTTGCACTGCTCGGTAAAACTGGACAGAGCGTGCATGGCGTCCAGTTGTCCATCAAAATTGTAGTCGGGGTGCTACATACATCATAGGACCTCGATTTGCAACTAAAAAGGGCCCACTGCTTGAAACAGGTGGGCGCTCTGGCCGCCCAGCGGGAAGGCTCCTTTGAGCACGAGGATGCTGGCGTAAACAGGGGGCGGTAACCGGGGAAGCCATTTTTAGGCCAGGCAGCACAAGTTAAAATCTACCCCATAATGTTTTGCAATAGGACCCACACAGATTGGGGTATTTTTTGACTTTGTGAAAACGGGTGATAATGAATCGGCAGCTTGTTTTCCATCTCTCCCGATTTGACTTCAATGGAAATAAAAATCGGGAGAGATGTAAAACGGGCTTCCAATTGACAAAGTTAAGATCTACCCCATTGCAGACTATTGTACAGGTTTACCAATTTTTTTTGGATTGTGATTAACAGAAAACTTCACTATCCAATATGTATCTTATTACAATTAATCATAATTATTTGTAACTGATTAATGGTCCTGTTAGTGCAAATCCCTCTTTAAAAAGTAATTGTGACAGTTATAATTTTCTTTTTCTTTAGCATTACACAATGGCTCATGTCAATATATCAGACCAGACATCAGTGACTGCCCGGCAAGTCAAAGAAGGCTCAAAAGGCGAACTGCGAGATCTGTGCAGACACCACGGGCTCGCCATCTCAGGAACTAGGCATTACTTTCAGAGAGTTCTCTGCCAAAAGTTTGGCCTCAATCCTAGAACTATGATTCCTGTTAAAAAACCTGCTGCCAAAAAGGTCGTTGCTCCTAGTACAACTGCCCATGAAAGCGCCTGCTGTATTCCCGGATGCCCAAGCCGTCATGGCAAGGACAGTCATGTACGGTGGTTCGCTGTTATTCGAAAACCAGAAGCTCACACAGCAGCTTTGATGAGAGCTATACGGTTCACTAATCCAGGGTGGACACCAACATTTCATTCTAAAATATGTGGCCAACATTTCTTTTCAGGACAGATCTCATTTGTTCCAGGTTCTCCTGACTATGTTCCTCACTTAAACATGAGTCCCACTTTTAGAGTCATTACTAAGGACAGAAGTACAGAAACTGAATGCAGAGGCAACACTGAGTCAGTTTCAATCAACATGACAAACCCATCCATTTGTGACTCAGTAAATGAAGACAAATGTGTGAATCCCCCAAGTACTGAGGTACAAAGCTTCAAGAGCCTTCATCTGCATGCTGCTCTGGACACAGGAAACAAGGTACTGTATGCTTCCATTGCCATTTAGTAGTGCACATTATTCCCACTCTTGAACTCTATTAGTTTTCACTTATCCCTACATGAACTCAGCAGGCAAAAGAACAGATGAAACAATGGGTATGAAACCTTTTTGATTTAAACTCCTGGTCTAGAGCATAACAGAATCAATATTCACTGTAGTCTTTTGAGCTACCTCCCCTTGATAACAAAGTCGACCCGGGAGTTCAATCATTTTTTTTGCCCCTTTCCTCTTCCTTTCTTAAACCCAGTGACTTAGGCTGATAGATTGTATCACAGAAGTAACAGTCCTCTGGTAACTCTCCCAAGTAACCATTCTTCATGTGTCACCGGACAGTAAGTGCTATTTGACTGACTTGGTGCTGAACTCGGTACAGAGACCGTTGCTGGAATTTGATGAACAGTTGCGGGCAGAACAATAACAGATGAAATTTAATGCAGACACACATGTAAGAAGAAAAATGGGTGACACACATTCTCCATGAATGCTGTTGAAATAGCTAAGGATGACATTAAGAGAAACTTAGGAGTCTTAGTAGACTCGATTTTCCACAGGTTTAACTAAGAGCCAAAACAGTAGAATCTATGTCTGAGGAAGTTGTGATCAAATTGTACAGTGCTCTGGTCAACCCGCACCTTGAGTGCTGTGTCCAGTTTGGGTGCCGAGACAGAAGGGAGACTTAGGTGATGAAGGCAGTGCAGAGAAGGGCCATCAGGTTGATCCCTAGCATCAGTGGTCTGAGATATGAGGAACATAAGAACATAAGAAACAGGAGCAGGAGTAGGCCATTCGGCCCCTCGAGCCTGCTCCGTCATTCAATAAGATCATGGCTGATCTTCTACCTCAACTCCTGCACTATCTCAATATCCCTTGATTCCCTTAACATCCAAAAATCTATCATAGAAACATAGAAACATAGAATCTAGGAGCAGGAGTAGGCCATTCGGCCCGTCGAGCCTGCTCCGCCATTCAATACGATCATGGCTGATCATCCAAATCCAGTACCCTGTCCCTGCTTTAATCCCCACAGTACACATATCCCACCCTACCCCCGTAACCCCACGTATTTAATTCCCCCTAACATATCCCATCCTATCCCCATAACCCCACATATTTAATCCCCCCTAACACTAAGGGTCAATTTATCATAGCCAAATCAACCTAACCCACACATTATCGATCTCTGTCTTGAATATACTCAACGACTGAGCCTCCACAGTCCTCTGGGGTAGAGAATTCCAAAGATTCACCAACCTCTGAGTGAAGAAATTTCTCCTCATCTCAGTCCTAAATGGCCAACCCCTTATTCTGAGACTGTGACCCCTGGTTCTAGACTCCCCAGCCAGGGGAAACATCCTCCCTGCATCTACCCTGTCAAGCCCTGTAAGAATTTTGTGTCTTTCAATGAGATCACCTCTCATTCTTCTAAACTCCAGAGAATATAGGCCGAGTCTACTCAATCTCTCCTCATAGGACAATCCCCCCATCCCAGGAATCAATCTGGTGAACCTTTGTTGCACTCCCTCTATGACAAGTATATCCTTCCTTGGGTAAGGAGACCAAAACTGTACACAATACTTCAGGTGTGATCTCACCAGAGCCCTATATAATTGCAGTAAGACATCTTTACTCTTATACTCAAATCCTCCACATTATATTCCATTTGCCATGTTCTTGCCCACTCGCTTAGCCTGTCTATATCCCCTGAAGCCTCTTTGCATCCTCCTCACAACTTACATTTCCACCTAGCTTTGTATCATCAGCAAACTTGGATATATTACATTTGGTCCCCTCATCCAAATCATTGATATAGATTGTGAATAGCTGAGGCCCAAGCACTGATCCTTGCGGTACCCCACTAGTTACAGCCTGCCAACCCTTAAATGACCCGTTTATTCCCACTCTCTGTTTTCTGTCCGTTAACCAATCCTCAATCCATGCTAGTATATTACCCCCAATCCCATGAGCCCTAATTTTGTTTAATAACCTCTTGTGTGGCACCTTATGGAATGCCTTCTGAAAATCCAAATACACCACATCCACTGGTTCCCCCTTATCTATTCTGCTAGTTAGAACCTCAAAAAATTCTAACAGATTCGTAATTTTCTAAGTGCCCTGTTACCACGTCCTTAATAATAGATTCTAGCATTTTCCCTATTACTGATGTCAGGCTAACTGGTCTGTAGTTCCCCGTTTTCTCTCTCCCTCCTTTCTTAAATAGTGGGGTTACATTTGCTACCTTCCAATCTGCGGGAACCGTTCTAGAATCAATGGAATTTTGGAAGATGACAACCAATGCACCACTATCTCTATAGCCACCTCTTTCAAAACCCTAGGATGTAGGCCATCAGGTCCAGGGGATTAATTGGCTTTCAGTCCCATTAATTTCTCCAGTACTTTTTTTTACTAATACTAATTTCTTTCAGTTCCTCATTCTCGCTAGACCCTTGGTTCTCCACTATTTCCGGGATGATTTTTGCATCTTCTTCCATGAAGGCAGACACAAAGGGCTGGATTTTCTCAATGGAGATGAGTTGGAGGTGGGATTGCTTCTTGTCATGTCAATGTCCTGCCTCCATCCTCGTTTGACCAACCAGAGAGATTTTCCCCTGATTGACCTTGTTAAGCCTGCCCTGCGGGCTCAGCAGGCCAATTAGGGAGGAAGTCACTGACAGAGCACGTCAACATCAGACGTGCTATCTGTCAAGACTTCTTGGAAGAAGAAATGTCAGTGTTTGACTGCTCTGTGAAGCTGGCAAACACTGACATTCTCTGTAGTTTGATGAGTCCTTGTGTTCAGGACTCATCAAACCTTTCAACTTTGTCGATTTCAAATGGCTGTTGGTTTGGAGGATCCAACAGCCAGTCTGTGAAATCGACAACGAGGATGTTGGGTCTCCTGATCCAGAGAGGATGAAGGCTGTAGGAAGAAAACAAGGTAAGTGAAATTTTTTTTTACACTTATCACTCACCTTACATACTTGCCACTCCACACTTGCACCCATCACTCACCTCTACATCTTACTTCCAGGTGCCTCCGACCGCCGCAGACCTCCTCCAACCCGGCGGGGTTCTCCGAGGTCGGGAAGCCTTAACCTGTGAAGGTAAAATGGCACTAATCCTTTTTTCTGCCTGTTAACTACCTGTTAACAGGCAGTTAAAAGTATTTAATGCCTTTCCCGCCTCCAGGAGACAGGACCCGAAGCAGCACATCTTCCCGCCTTCTGGCAAAAGGGCACGGAGGCGGGATGGGGGCTGGTTTGCCATCCGCCCCCACTTTCTGCTACTTTACCAGCAGTCCCGCCTCTATGCCTGCCTCCTCGGGGTTTGGAAAATCCAGCCCAAAGTATTTGTTTAATTTCTCTGCCATTTCCTTATTCCCCATTATAATTTCTCCTGTCTCAGCCTGTAAGGGACCCACATTTACTTTTGCTAATCTTTTCCTTTTTACATACCTATAGAAGCTTTTACAGTCTGTTTTTATGTCTCTCGCTAGTTTACTCTCATATTCTATTTTCCCTTTCTTTATCAATTTCTTGGTCCTCCTTTGCTGAATTCTAAAATTCTCTCAATCCTCAGGCATACTGCTCTTTTTGGCAACATTATAAGCCTCTTTAGAAACATAGAAACATAGAAAATAGGTGCAGGAGTAGACCATTCGGTCCTTCGAGCCTGCACCGCCATTCAATGCGTTCATGGCTGAACATGCTACCTCAGTACCCCATTGCTGCTTTCTCGCCATACCCCTTGATCCCCCTAGTTGTGAGTATTATATCTAACTCCCTTTTGAATATATTTAGCGAACTGGCCTCAACAACCTTCTGTGGTAGAGAATTCCACAGATTCACCACTCTCTGGGTGAAGAAGTTCCTCCTCATCTCAGTCTTAAATGGCTTCCCCTTTATCCTTAGACTGTGACCCCTGGTTTTAGTTTTCCCTAACATTAGAAACATTCTGCCCGCATCTAATTTGTCTAAACCAGTCAGGATTTTAAACGTCTCTGTAAGATCCCCCCTCATTCTTCTGAACTCCAGAGGATACAAGTTCAGTTGATCCAGTCTTTCTTGATATGTCAGTCTGGCCATCCCAGGAATCAATCTAGTGAACCTTCGTTGCACTCCCTCAATAGCAAGAATGTCCTTCCTCAAGTTAGGAGACCAAAACTGCACACAATACTCCAGGTGTGGCCTCACCAAGGCCCTGTACAACTGTAGCATCACCTCCCTACTCCTGTACTCAAATCCCCTTGCTATGAAGGCCATCATGCCATTTGCTTTCTTGACTGCCTGCTGCACTTGCCTTCCCACCTTCAGTGACTGATGTACCATGACGCCCAGGTCTCGTTGCACCTCCCCTTTCCCTAATCTGCCACCATTCAGGTAATAGTCTGCCTCCCTATTTTTACCACCAAAGTGGATAACCTCACATTTATCCACATTGTACTTCATCTGCCATACATTTGCCCATTCACCCAACCTGTCCAAGTCACTCTGTAGCCTCCTAGCATCCTCCTCATTGTTCACACTGCCTCCCAATTTAGTGTCATCCGCAAATTTGGAGATATTACAATTAATCCCTTCGTCCAAATCATTAATATATAATGTAAACAGCTGGGGCCCCAGCACCGAACCCTGCGGTACCCCGCTGGTCACTGCCTGCCATTCTGAAAAGTACCCATTTACTCCTACTCTTTGTTTCCTGTGTGCCAACCAGTTCTCAATCCACGTCAACACATTACCCCCAATCCCATGTGCTTTAACTTTGCACACCAATCTCTTGTGTGGGACCTTGTCGAAGGCCTTCTGAAAGTCCAAATACACCACATCTACTGGTTCCCCCCCGTCCACCCTATTGGAAACATCCTCAAAAAATTCCAGAAGATTTGTCAAGCATGATTTCCCTATCACAAATCCATGCTGACTTGGACCTATCATGTCGCCACTTTCCAAATGGTCTGTTATGACATCTTTAATAATTGATTCCATCATTTTACCCACCACCGATGTCAGGCTGACCGGTCTATAATTCCCTGCTTTCTCCCTCCCTCCTTTTTTAAAAAGAGGGGTTACATTAGCCACCCTCCACTCCTTCGGAACTGATCCAGAGTCTAAGGAATGTTGGAAAATGATCGTCAATGCATCCACTATTTCCAAGGCCACCTCCTTAAGTACTCTGGGATGCAGACCATCAGGCCCTGTGGATTTATCAGCCTTCAGTCCCATCAATTTCCCCAACACCTTTTCCCAACTGATAAGGATTTCCCTCAGCTCCTCCCTCTTACCAGATCCTTTGATCTCTTTTATTTCCGGAAGGTTGTTTGTGTCCTACACAGTAAACACCGAACCAAAGTACTTGTTCAATTGATCTGCCATTTCTTTGTTCCCCATTATGACTTCCCCTGTTTCTGACTGCAGGGGACCTACGTTTGTTTTTACTAACCTCTTTCTTTTACATATTTATAGAAGCTTTTGCAGTCCGTTTTAATGTTCTCCGCAAGCTTCCTTTCATATTTTATTTTCCCTGCCCTAATCAAACCCTTCGTCCTCCTCTGCTGAGTTTTAAAGTTCTCCCAGTCCCCGGGTTTGCTGCTACTTCTGGCCAATTTGTATGCCACTTCCTTGCTTTTAATACTATCCCTGATTTCCCTTGTTAGCCATGGTTGAGCCACCTTCCCTTTTTATTTTTACGCCAGACAGGGATGTACAATTGCTGTAGTTCATCCATGCGATCTCTAAATGTCTGCCATTGCCCTTCCACTGATAACCCCTTAAATATCGCTTGCCAATCTAACCTCGCCAATTCACACCTCATACCCTCAAAGTTGCCCTTATTTAAGTTCTGGACCATGGTCTCTGAATTAACTGTTTCCTTCTCCATCCTAATGTAGAACTCCACCATACTATGGTCACTCTTCCCCAAGGGGCCTCGCACCACAAGATTGCTGATTAGTCCTTCCTCATTACACAACACCCAGTCCAGGATGGCCTCCCCTCTAGTTGGTTCCTCAACATATTGGTTTAGGAAACCATCCCTTAAACACTCCAGGAAATCCTCCTCCACCGTATTGCTTCCAGTTTGAGTAGCCCAATCTATATGCATATTAAAGTCACCCATGATAACTGCTGCGCCTTTTTTGCATGCACCTCTGATTTCCTGTTTCATACCCTCCCCCACCTCACTACTACTGTTTGGAGGTCTGTACACAACCCCCACTAACGTTTTCTGCCCTTTGGTGTTCTGCAGCTCAACCCATATTGATTCCACATCCTCCAAGCTAATGTCCTTCCTAGCTATTGCATTAATCTCCTTTTTAACCAGCAATGCTACCCCACCCCCTTTTCCTTTTATTCTATCCTTCCTGAATGTTGAATACCCCTGGATATTCAGTTCCCAGCCTTGATTGTTCTGGAGCCACGTCTCTGTAATCCCAATCACATCATATCCGTTAACATCAATTTGCACAGTCAATTCATCCACCTTATTACGGATACTCCTTGCATTAAGACACAGAGCCTTTAGGCTTGTTTTATTAACACCCTTTGTCCTTTTAGACTTATGATTTAGTATGGCCCTTTGTGTTTCTTGCCTTTGTTTACTCGGATTTCCCTTATTGTTTCTCACCCTTCTAACATTTGTTTCTGACTGCATATTACTTCCCCCTGTTTCGCTACATAGGTTCCCATTCCCCTGCCATATTAGTTTAAATCCTCCCGAACTGCCTTAGCAAATATTACCCCGAGGACATCGGTTCCAGTCCTGCCCAAGTGCAGACCGTCCCTTTTGTACAGGTCCCACTTCCCCCAGAACTGGTTCCAATGCCTCAGGTATTTGAATCCCTCCCTCCTGCACCACTGCTCAAGCCACGTATTTAATCTCGCTATCCTGTTCATGCTACTCTGATTAGCACGTGGCACTGGTAGCAACCCAGAGATTACTACCTTTGAGGTCCTACTTTTCAATTTAGCTCCTAGCTCCCTAAATTCTGCTTGTAGGACCTCTTCCCGCTTTTTACCTATATCGTTGGTACCTACATGCACCACGACAGCTGGCTCTTCACCCTCCCTTTCCAGAATGTTCTGCAGCCGCTCCGAGACATCCTTGACCCTTGCACCAGGGAGGCAACATACCATCCTGGAATCTCGGTTGCGGCCACAGAAACTCCTGTCTATTCCCCTTACAATTGAGTCCCCTATCACTATAGCTCTACCACTCTTTTTCCCGCCCTGCTGTGCAGCAGAGCCAGCCATGGTGCCATGAACCTGGCTGCTGGTGCCTTCCCCTGGTAGGTCATTTCCCCCAACAGTATCCAAAACGGTATATCTGTTTTGGAGGGAGACGACCGCAGGGGACTCCTGCACTACCTTCCTTATATTGCCCTGCCTCTTGGTCACCCATTTACTGTCTGACCTAGCCTTTACCCGCGGTGTGTTCAACTCACTAAATGAGTAATCCACAAAGTTTCTTTGATCTAATATTATCTTTAACTTCTCTTGTTAGCCACGGTTGGACCACTTTTCCTGTGGGGTTTTTGTGCCTTAAAGGAATGTATATTTGTTGTAAATTATGTATTAATTCTTTAAATGCTAGCCATTGCGTGTCTGCCGTCATACCTTTTAATGTAGTTTCCCAATCTACCTTGGCCAACTCGCCCCTCATACGTATGTAGTTTGCTTTGTTTAGATTTATGATCCTAGTTTCAGATTTAACTAAATCACTTTCAAACTCAATATAAAATTCCATCATGTTATGGTCACTCTTCCCTAAGGGCCCCCTTTACTACAAGGTTATTAACTAACCCTTTCTCATTGCACAATACTAGATCTAAAATAGCCTGTTCCCTAGTTGGTTCCTCAACATACTGATCTAGAAAACTATCTTGCTTACATTCCATGAATTCGTCCCCCACACTATTATTGCAGATTTGGTTTGCCCAGTCTATATGTAGATTAAAGTCCCCCATGGTTACAGTATTACCCTTGTTGCATGCACCTCTAATTTCCTTATTTATACTCTGCCCGATATTACAACTACTGTTTGGGGGCCTATAAACAACTCTCACCAATGTTTTCTGCCCCTTGCTGTTTCTTAGCTCCACCCAAACTGATTCTTCTTCTTGATTTTCGGAGCTAAGATCCTTTCTCTCTACTGTCTTTATCCCATCCTTTATTATCAGGGCTACCCCTCCTCCTTTTCCATTTTGCCAATCTCTTCTAAAAGTTAAGTATCCTGGAGTATTTAGTTCCCAACCTTGGTCACTTTGCAACCACGTCTCCGTAATGGCTATTAGATCAAACCTATTAATTTCTATTTCCGCTATTAATTCATCTATTTTGTTGCGAATGCTTTGCGCATTCAGATATAGTGCCATTCATTTTGACTTTTTTCTATTTTTCCCTGATGTCACCTTAGTCACTGATGCTCTATTACCTTTGTTGCTCTCTCTGTCCCTTCCTGACTCACTCTGCTTATTTTTACCCAAAACTCTGCTCTGCTCGAGAGCCTTGACATTTCTCTTGCTGCTTTTAAATTTACTCTTTCCTGAATTCTTCCACCCCGCCTTCATTAGTTTAAAGCCCTGTCTACTGCCCTAGTTATTGGGGAAATTTGTTTTTCTTTAGCCAGGAGGTGAGAGTAGGACAGGGAACACATTTTAAAACTAGTAAAAAGTAAACTGAGGACTGATATCAGGAAATTCCTCTTCATACAACCGTCTGACTCAGAGGCGAGAGTGCTACCACTGAGCCAAGGCTGACACCGCTACTAATATCAGAAGAGTTTACTCCTATTGTAATAGTGTGACATTTTTCAATATCTCACACCAACAATTCTATGGGGGAAAAATTGGGTGGCGCCCCTTTTGGGACACTAACGTTGCCAGGGAGCTAATTTTAGCGCCCCAAAAAAGTTAGCGCTCCTCTGCCGGAAATTGAGTTGTAGCGCCCCAAGAGCGCTCCACCTCTTGCTTGGGGCGCGACAGCTGAAGATCGTGGCACTACGTGCAACAGCGTCACGTGCGTTGGCACGTAGTGCCGCGTCATTGCAGGCCTCCTCCGCTGATTAAAGGGGAGGGGCCTAGTGCTGTGTGCACCGGGGCCCTGCTAGACCACCGGGGAGCAGGGTACCGTGAAAACAGCCCGGCACTCAAGAGGAGTGCTGGGCTGAGCGATCGCGGCGAGCACCCCGAGGAAAAAAAGGGGAAGGGGGCAGGTGCTGGCAGTCGGCCAAAATAAAAATGGCCGCCCGACACCTGCCCTTTAAGTAGCTCTGCCGCCGCTGCAAAAACGCCTCCTGATCCTGTCGGACACATCGTCCGGCGATAGGTCAGGGGGCGCAAGGGAAGTTTGCGGCCGGGGCGCGAGCGGGGCACTGCGCACGACGATGACGTCATCGCCGGCGGCACAGCACCGCGGGGCGCTACTAGCTACCGCCGCCGCTAACCTCCCGCTGAATTTCGCGGGAGGCATTAGCAGCGCCACGCCCAGGTGCTCGGGGATTTGTGAAAAACTGAAACTAAGTGATGTGCAGTGTCTTGGTGCGTTGTTAATAAGCTGTATCACTAAGTTGTAAGATGTGGATTAACGAGAGGTGCAAATCAACCCAATTTTTCCCCCTTTGACTTCTCTGAGAGAGGCTGCTGATTAACATTGAAATTGGGGCAGATTTGTACTGAAACCCATGACCTCTAGGAACTGATTTGAGACTGTACAAAATAATTTCTTGTAAGACATGTATAGCTAGCTAACAGAGGAGACTTTCACACCAGCAGTCTGGACTGGATTTGAAATAAGGTCCCAGAGGTGAAAGGTCAGCATCTAATCCACTGAGTTACCCAGTCCCCCAATTATGTAAAGTTTGTTTGGTCTTAAAAACATTTTTTCTCCTCCTTCTCTTTAGCTTACCCACAAAATGCATCATTCCCTGATTGAAAGGACAAGGAGCCCAGTCTCAACTATAGATGTGCCTTCACTGACTCATCCACAGATTTTATCTCATTTTGTCCATTACGGGGAAAGAACAGCCTGGATGAAAGGAAGAACAAATTATTTGCCAGGTCATGAACCCAAACCCACATCTTACAACTTAGTGATACAACTTATTACCACACCAAGACACTGCACATCAAATAGTTTCAGTTTTTCACAAATACCTGTGTGATTTTTTTTACCCCATTCTGGCCTTGTCCAATGCCCCAACAAAAAAAATCACATTTATATACACTTTGTATCTTCTCTTTCTCTCCCATCCTCCACAAAATGAATGAGAAATTGTGCTTGGGATCAGAAAGAGGAGGGGAAGAGGAGGAATACGACAGCTATTTGTACCCTGTGTCTCCTTCTGCAATTTTTCTCTGCATCATGGGTCCAGTTATGGGCACAGACAAGACTTCTTTGACCAGCATATGAGGACTCTATGTCCTGGACACTTCTACTTATTCAGTTTATTGAAATGTGGGTCTGAATCCAGGGCTTTCTCTGTCTTAAGAAATGGGTTGTAACTGTTAGCAATAAGGAGCTCCCCAGATGACCTAATAGGTTAAAAATACCCCATCGTGTGGTATTATTCCAAACACAACTTTAGTGCAAAAGTATCACAGTCGTCTTCCTGTCCTTCCAGTGGCTATTCCTTCTGATCCGTTGCCCAAAGTGGTCTCTCCTTTCCCATCTGATGTTACATTAGCTAGCTCTCCTTTCCTTCTTGCCAATATTAACATAGAAACATAGAAGGTAGGAGCAGGAGTAGGCCATTCGGCCCCTCGAGCCTGTTCCGCCATTTAATGAGATCATGGCTGATCATCCAAATTCAGTACCCTGTCCCTGCTTTCTCCCCATATCCCTTGATCCCTTTAGCCTTAAGACATATATCCAACTCCTTCTTGAATATATTTAATGAATTGGCCTCAACTGCATTCTGTGGTAGAGAATTCCACAGGTTCATCACTCTCTGGGTGAAGAAATTCCTCCTCATCTCAGTCCTAAATGGCTTACCCCTTATCCTTAGACTGTGACCCCTGGTTCTGGACTCCCCCGCCATCGGGAACATCCTTCCTGCATCTAGTCTGTCTAGTCCTGTTAGAATTTTATAAGTTTCAATGAGATCCCCTCTCATTCTTCTAAACTCTAGCGAATACAAGCCCAATCGACCCAATCTCTCCTCATACGTCATTCCTGCCATTCCAGGTATCAGTCTGGTGAATCTTCGCTGCACTCCCTCCATGGCAAGAACATCCTTCCTCAGATAAGGCGACCAAAACTGCACACAATACTCAAGGTGTGGTCTCACCAAGGCCCTGTACAATTGCAGCAAGACATCCTTGCTCCTGTACTCGAATCCTCTCGCTATGAAGGCCAACATACCGTTTGCCTTCTTAACCGCCTGCTGCACCTGCATGCTTACCTTCAGCGACTGGTGCACAAGGACACCCAGGTCTCGTTGTACTTCCCCTTTTCCCAATCTATTGTCGTTCAGATAATAATCTGTCTTCCTGTTTTTGCCACCAAAGTGGATAACCTCGCATTTATACTGCATCTGCCATGCATCTCCCCAATCACCCAGCCTGTCCAAATCATACTGGAGTTTCTCTGCATCCTCCTCACAGCACACACGCCTACCCAGCTTTGTGTCGTCTGCAAACTTGGAGATATTACATCTAGTTCCCTCGTCTAGATCATTAATATATATTGTGAATAACTGGGGTCCTAGCACCGATCCCTGCTGTACCCCACTAGTCACTGCCTGCCACTCGGAAAAAGACCCGTTTATTCCAACTCTTTGCTTCCTGTCTGCCAACCAGTTCTCTATCCAAGTCAGTACCTTACCCCCAATCCCATGTGCTTTAACTTTGCACGCTAATCTCTTATGTGGGACCTTATCGAAAGCCTTCTGAAAGTCCAAATACACTACATCCACTGGTTCTCTCTTATCTATTCTACCAGTTACATCCTCAAAAAGTTCCAGTAGATTAGTCAAGCATGATTTACCTTTTGTAAATCCATGTTGACTTTCTCCGATCCTGTCACTGTTTTCCAAGTGCTCTGCTATTACATCTTTTATAATGGACTCTAGCATTTTCCCCACTACCGATGTCAGGCTTACCGGTCTATAATTCCCCATTTTCTCTCCACCACCTTTTTTAAATAGTGGGGTTACATTAGCTACCCTCCCAATCCATGGGAACTGTTCCAGAGTCTGTAGAATTTTGGAAGATGACCAGCAATGCATCTACTATTTCTAGGGCCACTTCCTTAAGTACCCTAGGATGTAGATTATCAGGCCCTGGGGATTTATCGGCCTTCAATCCCATCAATTTCCCTAACACCATTTCCCTACAAATACTGATTTCATTCAGTTCCTCCCTCTCATTAGATCCGATGTTCCCTGACATCTCTGGGAGGTTATTTGTGACCTCCTTTGTGAAGACAGAACCAAAGTATGTATTTAATTGGTCTGCCATTTCTTTGTTCCCCATTATAAATTCCCCTGATTCTGACTGCAATTGACCTACGCTTGACTTCACCAATCTTTTTCTCTTCACATATCTATAGAAGCTTTTACAGTCAGTTTTTATGTTCCCTGAAAGCTTACTCTCATACTCTATTTTCCCCCTCTTAATTAATCCCTTTGTCCTCCTTTGCTGAATCCTAAACTGCTCCCAATCCTCAGGTTTGCTGCTTTTTCTGGCCAATTTATATGTCCTCTCCTTGGATCTTATGCTATCCCTAATTTCCCTTGTTAACCATGGTTGAGTCACCTTTTTTGTTTTATTTTTATGCCAAACAGGGATGAACAAATTCTGTAGTTCATCCATGCGATCTTTAAATGTTTGCCATTGCCTATCCACCGTCAACCCTTTAAGTAACGTTCCCCAATCCATCCTAGCCAACTCGCGCCTCACACCATCGTAGTTTCCTTTATTTAAATTCAGGACCCTAGTCTCTGAGTCAACTACTTCACTCTCCATCTTAATGAAGAATTCTATCATATTATGATCGCTCCTCCCCAAGGGGCCTTGCACAACAAGATTGCTAATTAATCCTTTCTCATTACATAATACCCAGTCTAAGATGGCCTGATCTCTAGTTGGTTCCTTGACATATTGGTCCAGGAAATCATCCCGTATACACTCTAGGAATTCCTCCTCCACAGTATTGTTACTAATTTGGTTAGCCCAATCTATATGTAGATTAAAGTCACCCATGATAACTGCTGTGCCCTTATTGCACACGTCTCTAATTTCCCATTTAATGCCATCCCCAACCTCAGCATTACTGTTTGGGGGTCTGTATACAACTCCCACTAACGTTTTCTGCCCCTTGGTATTTCTCAGCTCTACCCAGACAGATTCCACATCATCAGAGCTAATATCCTTCCTTACTATTGTGTTAATCTCCTCTTTAACCAGCAATGCTACCCCACCTCCTTTTCCTTTTTGCCTGTCTTTCCTGAATATTAAATACCCCTGGATGTTGAATTCCCAGCCTTGGTCACCCTGGAACGATGTCTCCGTAATCCTAATTATATCATATCCGTTTACATCTATTTGCGCAGCTAATTCATCCACCTTATTACGAATGCTCCTCACATTAAGACACAGGGGGGGAAAAATTCAGCTGCTTGCGCCTCCCATTAGCGCCTTAAGAGGGCGCTAATGGGGCGTAAAGCAGCTAACGCCCGGGCGCAGCGCCGCCCACGCCTCCCGAAAAATTCAGCGGGAGGTTAGTGGCGGCGGCAGCCGGTAGCGCCCTGTGGCGCTGCGCCGCCGGCGATGACGTCATCGCCGTGCGCAGCACCCCGCTTGCGCTCCAGCCGCGATCTTCAGTCGCGCCCCCTGATTTACCGCCAGACGCTATGTCCGACGGGTTCAGGGAGGCATACGTGCGGCCGGGGCGGCGATATTTAAAGGGGAGGTGGCAGGCGGCCATTTTTGTTGCTGGCCGCCTGCCAGCACCTGCCCCCGTTGCTGTCCCCGGCCCCCGTGAAGCCCCCCCACCGTGAAGTGCCGGCTGCGCTCCAAGAGCCCGGCACTTCTCTTGAGTGCCGGGCTCTTTTGCCGGCACTCCCGATCCCTGGGGGCCCAGCTGGGCCCCGGTTCGCGCTGCGCAGGGTCCCTCCCCTTTAAGAAGGGGAGGAAGGCCTGCAATACCGCGGCGCGACGTGCCGCAGCGACTGGCGCTGCGGCACGTAGCGCCAGGATATTCCCTCGCAGCGCCCCAAGAGGGATGCGGGGTGCTTCCAGTGGCGCCCCGCTTCCCTCTTGGGGCACAACCACTGAAGTTCCGGCGCGGGGCCGCTAATTTTTTCGGGGCGCTAAAAGGCGCGCCCCGGCGAGGTTAGCGCCCCAAATGGGGCGCGACTCAATTTTTACCCCAAAGCCTTCAGGCTTGTTTTTTTAACACTCTTAGACCTTTTAGAATTACTATTTACTGTGGCCATGTTTGATTTACACCCTTGATTTCTCTGACTGCCACTTTTGCTTTTCTCCTTCCTGTCTTTTGCTTCTATCCTTGCTTCCCTTTCCTCTGTCTCCCTGCACAGGTTCCCAACCCCCTGCCATTTTAGTTTAAACCCTCCCCAACAGCACTAGCAAACACTCCCCCTAGGACATTGGTCCCAGTCCTGCCCAGGTGCAAACCGTCCAGTTTGTACTGGTCCCACCTCCCCTAGAACCGGTTCCAATGTCCCAGGAATTTGAATCCCTCTCCCTTGCACCATTCCTCTAGCCACGTATTCATCTGAAATATCCTTCTATTTTTACTCTGACTAGCATGTGGCACTGGTAGCAATCCTGAGATTACTACCTTTGAGGTCCTATTTTTTAATTTACCTCCTAACTCCCTATATTCAGCTTTTAGGACCTCATCCCGGTTTTTACCTATATCGTTGGTACCTATATGCACCACAACAACTGGCTGTTCACCCTCCCCCTCCAGAATGCCCTGCAGCCGCTCAGAGACATCCTTGACCTTTGCACCAGGGAGGCAACATACCATCCTGGAGTCTCGTTTGCGGCCGCAGAAACGCCTGTCTATTCCCCTTACAATAGAATCCCCTATCACTATAGCTCTCCCGCTCTTTTTCCTCCCGTCCTGTGCAGCAGAACCACCCATGGTGCCAGGAAGTTGGCTGCTGCTGCCTTCCCCCGATAAGCCATCTCCCTCAACAATGTCCAAAGCGGTATATCTGTTTGAGAGGGGGATGGCCACAGGGGACCCCTGCACTACCTGCCTGCGCTTACTACTCTGCGTGGCGGTCACCCATTCCCTTCCTGCCTGTGCAGCCTTTACCTGCGGTGTGACCAACTGATCAAACGTGTTATCAACGACATCCTCAGCATCGCGAGTGCTCCAGTATGTATCCATTCGCAGCTCCAGCGCCGCAATACGGTCTGCCAGTAGCTGCAGCTGGATACTCTTCCCGCACACCTGGTCGTCAAGGACACAGGAAGTGTCCCTGATTTCCCACATATTGCAGGAGGAGCATTCCACGGGGCCGAGCTGTGCTGCCATGACTTACTCTTTAATTAATTTAAATTAAATTAAATCAAATCAATACCACTAATTACACTACAATTAAATGATATACTCAAGGGCCCTTGTTTACTCGCACTCCCCGCTACACAACAGAGACCTTAGAAACTATAACCACAAAAATTAAGACCTTCTAAACTTTATAAACTATTAACCTTAACTGTCAAAGTATAGAGTAGTATAAATACTCACCTGGCCGTACTCACCCAATCAGCTGCTTCCTCTTGCCCGCGTCACTTTGAATCGTGACGTGGCTCTGGAACACCGCCGCCGGTCTGCGAGATTGGTAAGCCTCTGAAAAAACCCGCGAAAGTGAGTTGAAATACTCACTGTACTCTCCTGCTGCTCCTGACACCGGCCTCTTCCTACAGGGTGAAAAGTTAGGAAAAACAAAGGCAAAGCAAGGGAGCTCCTCCTTCCACTCCTCACCTAACTTTGACTCACCCAACTCGCAGCACTCTGTTGAAACCGCACTCAGTTTCAAACCCCGCCTCTCCTGAAAGAGAGGACTCCTAGCTGGGGCATGGTTCTATTCACCATTCACCCTCTCACCATCTTGCTCAAGTGGCCATTATTCATGGATGAGCCTTGACAGCCAAGCTGGATCCTAGCCTCATCTGACATACACACACACTCCTAGAAGAAATTGGTGCATGGCAATTAGGAGTGCGAATTCCAACCAATTTTCCCTCCACTTTCGTCTTTCGGATGACATAAAAGATCCCATGGCATAATTTCCAAGTACAGCAGAGGAGTTCTCCCCGGTGTCCTGGCCAATATTAATCCCTCAATCAACATCACTAAACAGAGATTATCTGGTCATTATCACATTGCTGTTTGTGGAGCTTGCTGTGCGCAAATTGGCTGCCACGTTTCCTACATTACAACAGTACTTCATTGGCTGTAAAGCTTTTTGTGACGTCCTGAGGTCGTTAAAGACACTATAGAAATGCATGTCTTTCTTTTTTTTCTTTTCACAAGTCCAAGGGCACTGAAAAACGTTGTAGTTAGACCTTCTGCGTCTGTATGATTCAGCTACTCACTGGTTAAACTCACTGAGCCTCCCAGGGAGACGGTGCTGTCTCTCAAAGAATAAGCTAACCTCTTTAACTTACTTTTCTCCCCCACGTCTAATCTTGCTGAACTTTAAAGAACTTCCCATCTTTGCTCCATTCCGTTCTACTCTTATGACTGATATTAAGGTCTGTTGGGTCGTCCACTCTCTGGAATCCAACACGATCTCTGGTCCTGATGGCACATGTCCTCATCTTCAAAAAGTTGATCTCTGAACTTAGGTGGTGGAAATGATGCAGTTGATTTCAGTGTCCCAGGGCAGACTGGTAGGCGGGAAAAAGTCAAGGCTAGTGCAACTGATCACTGTCCAGAGATAGCCCCTCAATAGAATAGCCTGTTGAAACTCGTGTACACTCACACATGAAGAGTTGACACTTATGATATGTCTACTTCCTACCCCTGCTAGGACCACAAAATAACAAACCATGCCTTCCTGTCGCCAGCTGGGCAGAAAGTGGTACTAATTTTTGGTTACAAGCTGTTTTAGAGTTCATTTAGCTGTACTCAAATGTGTATAGGTGTTTGGAATGACTCACGCTGACTGCCCAGAAGGAAATCTCTGCCTCTGTGAGGGCACAACAAGCCTTTTTTGATTTAATTAGCCCACGAGTGTTCCACCAACATCAACTGAAAACAAAGGATGTTGATGGCCAGAGGTGTTTCTTTAATATCTCTCCTCTACATTGGGGAGACCAAACGCAGATTGGGTGACCGCTTTGCGGAACACCTCCGTTCAGTCCGTAAGGGGGACCCCGAGCTCCCGGTGGCCTGTCACTTTAATTCACCGCTTCACTCCCACTCTGACCTCACCGTCCTCGGCCTATTACACTGTTCCACGGAAGCGCAGCGTAAGCTCGAGGAACAGCACCTCATCTTTCGTTTAGGCACGCTACAGCCCTCTGGACTCAATATCGAGTTCAACAATTTTAGATCATAACCTCAGCTCCAATCACATTTATATTTTATTTTTTCCATCCTTTTATTTGCCCCCCCCACCTTTTTTTTTCCTCCTAGAAGCTGGCAGCTGTCCTTCATTCTGCCAGTGGATTTCACACTTCTTTCAGCCTTAATCTGTCACATTAACACCACCTCTAGCCTTGCATATCTCTTAATGTCTCTTGATGTCTCTTCATCGCCCCCTTTGTTCTTTTATCCCCTCCCCCTTTTCCCAGCTTTACTCTGGCCTTAAATCTATTTGATTTCCGGCTCTTCACAGTTCTGACGAAAGGTCATCGACCTGAAACGTTAACTCTCTTTCTCTCTCCACGGATGCTGCCTGGCCTGCTGAGTTTTTCCAGCATTTTCTGTTGTTATTTTTGGTGTTTCTTTAATGATGTGACTATTTGCTGAATGACCCCTGTGGTTTTGCCCATTGTCTCAAAGCTAACATAATATGCATAAGTGAGCAGCTCGATGGCAGTCTCATTTCCCTTCGGCAAAAGAACCAAAGGCGACGTAAGAAAAAACTTTTTTACGCAGCGAGTGGTTAAGATCTGGAATGCACTTCCTGAAAGGGTGGTGGAGGCAGACTCAATCTTATCTTTCAAAAGGGAGTTGGATAAGTATCTGAAAGAAAAAAAATTGCAGGGATACGAGGAAAGAGTGGGGGAGTGGAACTAGCTGAGGTGCTCTTGCAGAGAGCTGGCATGGGCTTGACGGGCCGAATGGCCTTCTTCCATGCTGTGACCATTCTATGATAGTTCATTATCATTTCCAATCACACAGTCCTCCATCCATTGTCCAGTGACTACAGAATTTTTAATATTACATCAAAAGCTAATGCTGCATTTGATATTTATTATTATAAATTGACAAAATTCTGCACAAGCTATGCTGGTAAAAAAAACTCTAAAAAATTACAGGCACTAATAACTACTTACAAACAGATATTGACGTGAAAGAAAATGCAAAAAACTGCAGATGCTGGAAATCTGAAACAAAACAGAAGACGCTAGAAACTCTCAACAGATCAGGCAGCATCTGTGAAGAGAACAGACAAGTTGGTGTTTCAGATGTGGGCCCTTCATCAAAACCTCGCTACTGAACCTGCTGAGTATTTCTAGCCACAAAAATGGCTAGGCTATTAGAATAGGTCAGGGGTGAGTGCGTGGCGAGTGACTCACCTCCTGACTTCCCAAAGCCTCGCCACCACCTACAAGGCACAAGTCAGGAGTGTGATGAAATACCCTCCACTTGCCTGGATGGGTACAGCTCCAACAGCACCACCATCCAGGCCAAAGCAGTCCACTTGATCGGCACCCCATCCACTAGGCTAAACAACCACCACTGGCGTACCGTGGCTGCAGTGTGCACGATCCACAGGGTGCACTGCAGCAAGTCACCAAGGCTTCTTCAGCAGAATTCCCCAAAGCCGCAACCTCTACCTCCTAGAAGGACAAGGGCAGCAGGTACATGGCAACACCATGACCTCCAAGTTCCCCTCCAAGTCACACATCATTCTGACTTGGAAATATATCGCCGATCCCTCAGCGTCGCTGGATCAAAATCCTGGAACTCCCTCCCTAACAGCACCTTCACCACATCAACTGCAGTGGTTCAAGAAGAAGGCCCACCACTGCCTTCTCAGGGGCAACTAAGGATAGGCAATAAATGCCGACCTTTCCAGTGGTGCCCACATCCCGAAAAATGACAAAAATAAACAGGTGGGAAGAGGACGCAGAGCAGCTGCCAGCCGGGAAAGATCCGGCAGACTTTTGGCTATCTGCCGGCTTCCAGTTAAGTGGTGGAGAAGGGGTTTCCGGAGGGTGGGGCGGGAGGGAAAGGGGGTCTCCAGGGCAGGGAAGGCTGCAACTGTCCTTGTGGTGCCTGTAGGAGCACTTACCTAGAGGGCCTCTTCGTTCTTCCCACCAGCTGCTGACCTGTTTCAGCCTGGCTGGAAAGCTGTGGTGGCTTCACTGCTCAGGCCCTGGTTAAAGTGCCATCATAGTCCTACTGACATAATAGGACATTGATTTGCCGGTTAATATCGGAGATGGCGGTAAAGGGTCAAGTTCCAATCAGGTAAGTAACCTGCTACATAGGAATAGGAGTAGACCCATCGAGTCTCTTCCACCATTCTATTACAGTCCTCACCACTTAAAACTTTCTCGTTTAAAATGAGCAGTCGCTTCTATCGGCCAAAAGGGGATAACTATTATCTATTTGCATTAATGTCTATTTCAAAGTTGCCACTTATAGCATCTTATGTGCTCCGTTTATTTTGGGCAGAAACAGAAGATGCAAGATGTAGTGATAAACTTAAAAGAAAATTCTCCTTAGGTGCTGTCAACTGATAATAGGGAAATCAAGGAGAAACTCTGCAAACCAAACTCATATTAAAAGAAAATACTGTCAGCGCTACCCTGCTATCTCATGACAATAGTCTATGATTTCACAAAGAACTTATTCCAATTGACAATAATAGATCCATTTTAACAGTCAATGCAAAAAGGCTGTAATTTTATAAAATTAGAGATATACTGCTATCGTAGATTGTAACGATTATCTTGACAACTGCTACTGAACAACCATCAATGTTCACTTCTTCCCAAATGGTTTCTAAACAGATTTTTGTTAAAACGAAAACAATTAAAACAAGAAATATGTATTGGTTTTGAAATAGTCCATTACCGATATTAAGAAAAGCACAGCTGTCAAATATGTAACTGTGGCACCATCTCAGCTATTCCAACCATCGCATATGTTGGGAAAACCACGTACGCACGAACACGCCTGCGGTAAGTGGTGGGGACTGTAGCTTGTGGCTGATCTGTACCTCAACTCCATTTTCCTTGATGCCCTTACCCAACAAAAATTTGTCGATCTCAGTCTGAAAAATTTAAATCGGTCCAGCATCCACAGCCTTTTGGGGAGTTCTAGATTTCCACCATCCTTTGTGTGAAAAAGTGCTTCCTGATTTCACTCCTAAATGAACTAGCTCTAATTTTAAAATTATGCTCCCTTGTTCTGGATTCCCCCACCAAAGGAAATAGCTTCTTTGTAACTCCCCTATCAAATCACTTTATCGCTTTAAGAGGGAAAAATTGGGTTGCACTCCCTTTGGGGCGCTAACTTCACCGGGGTGCTACTTTTAGTGCCCCGAAAAAGTTAGCGTCCCCCGTGCCGGAAATTGAATGTTAGCGCCCCAAGCAGGAGGTGGGGCACTACTGGAAGCGCTCCCCCTTCCCTCTTGGGGCGTTACCATTCAATATCGCGGCGCTACATGCAATAACGCCACGCGCGTTGGCACATAGCGCCGATGTATTACAGGCCTCCCTCCCCTGATTAAAGGGGAGTGGCCTAACCGGGGCCCTGCTGGACCACCGGGGAGCGGGGTGCTGGCAAAAGAGCCCGGCACTCAAGAGGAGTGCCAGGCTGACCGATCGCGGCCGGCACCCCACAGGAGGAGGCCAGAGGGGGCAGGTGCTGGCAGGCGGCCCAAAAAAAATGGCCGCCCAGTACCTGCCCTTTAATTTGCGCCACTGCGGCCGCAAAGACAGCACCCTGACCCTGTCGGACATAGCGTCCGGCGGTAAGTCAGGGGGCGAGAGCGAAGTTTGCGGCTGGGGCGCTGCGCACGGCGATGATGTCATCGCTGGAGGCGCCGCGTGGCCGCTAACCTCCCGCTGAATTTCGTGGGAGGCGTTAACGGTGCCGCGCCCGGGTGCTAGGTGCTTTGCGCCCCCCATTAGCATCCCCTTGGGGTGCTAACGGGAGGCGCAAAACAACCCAATTTCCCCCCCTAAAGACCATAATTAGATCACCCCTCAACTTTCTAAATTTAAGGGAATACCAATCAAGTTTATGCAACCTGTCCTCATAATTTAACCATTTAAGCCCTGGTATCATTCTGGTGAATCTGCACTGTATCCCCGCCATGGCTAATATATATTTCCCAAGGTTTGTGCCCAAAACTGAACGCAGTACTCCAGATGGGCTCTGTATAACTGAAACACAACTACAGGAAACTCTTTATTAACCGGCACCGACGGGACCGGCGTGGTGCCGGTTTATCAAAAAGTCCGGATAACGGAGAGTTATATCTACCAAGGTACGGGGAGCCCCGTACATGGCCACAGATCCAGGAGTCCCTGGTGCACGGCCACAGGTGCAGGAACCCCGGTCACATTAAAGAATTTCTGCATCTCCCTTCTTGTGACAGATCTTACAGCGATCTTACAGCGAGCATTCAGCAAAGACTTGGCCCATATAATGCTACGATCCAGTGTAGAGAGATGAAGGAAAACCCCGGTTACCTACTCAAGAATTTTGCCGGTTAAGAGAGATTTCCGGATATTTGGGTGCCGGTTAATAAAGAGTTTCCTGTACCTCACTTTTCTATTCCAGCCCTCTTGAGATTAAGGCCAACATTCCATTAGCCGTTTGAATTACTTTTTGTACCTGTGCACTAGCTTTTATTAATAGTGTACCTGGACACCTAATTCCTTTGTTCCTCCATAGATCCTAGTCTCTCGCCATGAAGAAAATATTCCGATGTGTCTTTCTTGGAATTTAAATGGATGACCTGTCTATATCCCTTTGTAACTTCCTGCTCTCATCTATACAAATTAACTGCTCATTTTAACTGCCCATCCACCCAGTTTCCACTGGTTAAGTAGAGTTAAAATTAACCCCTGACACTTTTATCTGAGGTAAGTATGTTCCAGGTAAATTCTGATAATTTTTATGATTGATTGCAAGATTTCAAAGAGGACCTTATTTAAAAACTCTGCCCCCTTACCCACTATTCAAGAAATGCAAAAACTGCTGACAGAATTTTATTAGTTGAACGTAAAAATAAATCTGTTCATTAAAACGGCCATGTGTTTGTTTACCATTTCATTGAGGTATAGAATGGAATCTTAATATTTCTTTATACAGCGGTGGTATTTATGCAAAAAAACCAGTATTTATTTATTTTCCAAGAACCAGTCAAAAAACTTAATTTCGTGTTTCTACGGCGATCTGTTGCAAAAGTATAAACCAGTACTGTCAGACCCGCAACCTTCTACCTCAATGCTGCCAAGCCTGTGCACTCACCCCTCCAATGCTGACACAGGAAACCCCCAGTGAGACAAATCCCACATTCCATCCTCGCTTTGACAAGTGCATGGTTTTATTGCACCTCTTATGTTTCACCTCGGCATCCCATTTTCTTATATTTCTTATTTGAGGGAACGGTAGCATAGTGGTTATGTTACTGGACTCGCGACATGAGTTCAAATCCCACCACAGCAGCTGGGGAATTTAAATTCAGTTAATTAAATAAATCTGGAATAAAACGCTAGTATCAGTAATGGTAACCATAAAACTATCATATTGTCGTAAAAACCCATCTGGTTCACTAATGTCTTTTAGGGAAGGAAATCTGCCGTCCTTACCTGGTCTGGCCTATATGTGACTCCAGACCCACAGCAATGTGGTTGACTCTTAACTGCCCTCTGAAATGGCCTAGCAAGCCACTCAGTTGTAACAAATCGCTGCGAAAAGCAATAATAAGAATAAAACTGGACGGGGTGCCCAGCCCATTCGACTTGTGCCAAAATTGGAAGAACTGTCCCACAGATCAGATCAAAGCTCTGCAGTCCTGCATGGTGGTGGACAATTAAACAACAAATGGGAGGAGGAGGCTCCATGAATATCTCCATCCTCAATGATGGCGGAGCCCAGCACACGAGTGCAAAAGACAAGGCTGAAGCGTTTGCAACCATCTTCAGCCAGAAGTGCCGAGTGGATGATCCATATCGGCCTCCTCCCGAGGTCCCCACCATCACAGAAGCCAGTCTTCAGCCAATTCGATTCACTCCACGTGATATCAAGAAATGGCTGAGCGCACTGGATACAGCAAAGGCTATGGGCCCTGACAACATCCAGGGTGCCGTGCTGAAGACTTGTGCTCCAGAACTATCCGCACCTCTAGCCAAGCTGTTCCAGTACAGCTACAACACTGGCACCTACCCGACAATGTGGAAAACTGCCCAGGTATGTCCTGTCAACAAAAAGCAGGGCAAATCCAATCCGGCCAATTACCGCCCCATCAGTCTATTCTCAGTCATCAGCATAGTGATGGAAGGTGTCGTCGACAGTGCTATCAAGCGGCACTTATTCACCAATAACCTGTTCACTGATGCCCAGTTTGGGTTCCGCCAGGACCACTCAGCTCCAGACATCATTACAGCCTTGGTCCAAACATGGACAAAGGCGCTGAATTCCAGAGGTGTGGTGAAAGTGACTGCCCTTGACATCAAGGCAGCATTTGACCGAGTGTGGCTTCAAGGAGCCCTAGTAAAACTGAAATCAATGGGAATCGGGGGGAAAACTCTCCACTAGCTGGAGTCATACCTAGCACAAAGGAAGATGGTTGTGGTCGTTGAAGATCAATCATCACAGTCCCAGGACATCGCTGCAGGAGTTCCTCAGGGCAGTGTCCTAGGCCCAACCATCTTCAGCTGCTTCATCAATGACCTTCCCTCCAACATAAGGTCAGAAATGGGGATGTTTGCTGATGACTGCACAGTGTTCAGTGCCATTCACAACTCCTCAGATAATGAAGCAGTCCATGCCCGCATCCAACAAGACCTGGACAATGTTCAGGCTTGGGTTGATAAGTGGCAGGTAACATTCGCGCCACAGAAGTGCCAGGCAATGACTATCTCCAATAAGCGAGAGTCTAACCACCGCCCCTTGAAATTCAACGACTTTACCATCACCAAATCCCCCACCATCAACATCCTGGGGGTCACCATTGACCAGAAACTTAACTGGACCAGCCACATAAATACTGTGGCAACAAGAGCAGGTCAGAGGCTAGGTATTCTGCAGCGAGTGTCTCACCTCCTGACTCCCCAAAGCCTTTCCACCATCTACAAGGCACAAGTCAGGATTGTGATGGAATACTCTCCACTTGCCTGGATGAGTGCAGCTCCAACAACACTCAAGAAGATCGACACCATCCAGGACAAAGCAGCCCGCTTGATTGACATCTCCTCCGCCACCTTAAACATTCACTTCCTCCACCACTGGCGTACCGTGGCTGCAGTGTTTACTATCTACAAGATGCACGGCAGGAAATCGCCAAGGCTTCTCCTAAACCGGCGACCTCTACCACCTAGAAGGACAAGGGCAGCAGGCGCATGGGAACACCATCACTTGCAAGTTCCCCTCCAAGTTACACACCATCCTGACTTGGAAATATATTGCTGTTCCTTCATCATCGCTGGGTCAAAATCCTGGAGCTCCCTTCCTAACAGCACTGTTGGAGTACCTTCGGACTGCAGCGGTTCAAGAAGGTGGCTCACCACCACCTTCTCAAGGGCAATTAGGGATGGGCAATAAATGCTGGCCTTGCCAGCAATGCCCACATCCCATGAATGAATAAAAATTAAAATTAAAATTTATTTTATTCAAATTCAGAGAACGAGAGAAAGTGGAACACAAAGAGAGTGGGAAGGAAGCAGAGAGATCATTACAGGAAGAAAGTAGTTTTTGTTCATGAGCTAAGTCATTGGAGAAAAACTTTATTATAATACATTGCACTTAACATAATATGATGCAGCTGACCTTATAAAGTAATGTATCCTCTTACTCATCAGCAGCAATGCCATGGAATGCTCCTAGAGCGCATCAAGACAGAATCTTCTTCCTCTTTCATTTGGTAGTAGCAAAGCAAATCAAATGTCAATATCTAAGTCAGATATCCAGGCCAAAACTTCCGGTGTAACAGCGTGGATATCTTGTACGCTGTCTGCGAATTTCCTCCGAGGGCAGTGCTTAATGTTGTGCTCCAGGGTCTGATTAGGAGCTCCACAGTCGCATGATGGGGATGCTTTAATCTTCCATTTATGGAGAAGGTGGCAGCATCTACCATGACTGGTGCTGAGGCGGTTGATGGTTGTCCACTGTTAGTGAGGAAGGTTTGATCCTCCAGGTTGTACAAAACAGAATGAAAATGTCCATCAGTTAACTGAGCCTTAATTAGCATGGCTGATAATTCTGTTCAAAGTGAGCTGGGAATTATTCCCAACCCAAACACTGGATGAAATTAAGAACATAAGAAATAGGAGCAGGAGTAGGCCAATTGGCCCCTCGAGCCTGCTCCGCCATTCAATAAGATCATGGCTGATCTGATCCTAACCGCCAATCTACTATCACAGAACCATCTCCTGAACCTAACAGAATTGGACACACGAAATAGGAGCAGGATCAGGCTACACGGCCCCTGGGCCCGCTACGCTACCCACAGGGCCATGACCGATCCGAACCTAGACTCATGTCCAAATTCCTGCCTGCTCCCCGTAACCCTTAATTCTTGTAGCAAAGTAATTTATGATGTCTCCATAGCACCAGCTTTTGGAAGAAAATCTCTTCCGGAATCTCAAGACTTTATGCTTTTTAATTCCTTTGTCGTCAAAATCATGACATCTGAACCTCTCTTTGATGCACTCGTAGACTAACTTAAACAATATCTCTTCCAGCCTTCCTATTAATGTAAGAGATTGTAACAGTCTAAGAATAATGCAATCTTAAATCAAACTGAACAGATTTCACCAAAAGGAATATATACAATTGTCTGCTCAAATACGAAAAAAGAATTGCCTGTACGAGGCGTATGGATTTGTTAGTTAACCAGATGATTCCTCAACCCATCATGACCATCGAATGAGATAAAGGAATTCTTAGCGATGGAAATTCTTCTATTTAACTCAGACACCATCTGCAATTTAAATCAATGAACCGATCTGCTCTAACATCAAATACACCATTTGAAAGTTCAAGTCAAGAAACAATCAATACAGACTTTGTTATGACAAGGAACAAGGACAATGGAAAATTATGGAGATTGAAAAGAAAAAAAGGTAAGTATCTCCTACATGCCAGTCAAAAAGCATTCTTCTGGAGACTCTGCCTGGCAATATATCCACCTTTGGGAACTGTCATTAAGTTGTACGGGGAACAAAATCCTTCCTAGTTCTGTTTATGGATCTCAGTAGAAACCATTAACCTGTCGGGACTTGAGTCATCTGTGACGTATTTCTGCACTTTTTCTCTGTTTCTGCTTCTTTCTTAGAACTGCTGAGCCTTTTTTGGCTTCTTTGGCTTCTTCTATGGTTTCTTCCAGCTGACTTAGTTCTACAGTCACTCTATTAACCATTCGGTTATTTGTGTGTTTCACTAACTTGTACTATACTTTGTTGCTTAGTTTTGCAGATTTCTGCAGTTCCTTTGTCCCTCTTAGCTTTGAATGTCTCAGCACCTCCTACTTCTAGGCTTGACTTTATAAGTTTCTATGACCCTCTCTGCTTTGTAGGTTTGCCCACCATCCACCACACATCCTGAATCAGCTTCACAGGTCTATTACCTCTTGTCTTGGTCTTGTCAATCTCTGCACTCCTGTTATGCTTTTAGATCTTCCATAAATTGCAATATTTCCTTGGCTTTCCTACCTCAGTGCTCCATCAACAGTTTGTGCACTTCAAAGCAATTTATTGTGTGAAGCATCGAGACACGTGATAAGGTGCTATATAAATGCAAGTTCTTTCTAACCAACTGCATTAGCTTTATAGGTCTTTGTGCTGGACATCTTACTAAGTACTATTGCATTCCTTACCAGAACATTTACTACTGATCTGTAGAGCCATGCCAGATAGTGGATTGAGTGAATACTTGTAAATCTCAGATGCATGGCTTTTGTTAATATCTCAACCCCATCATCTCTGCTTTCCAGTTTAGCTTCAGTAATTTTATAAATATAGACACAGTACTTGATCTCTTGTGGCATTGCACATGGGGAGCAAAGACCAAGTATAGCCTTGAAGTGAAGTGGTTCGGACCAGTGTATGCAGATGCAATTCAATTGCCATTTTAAAGTCATTCATTCTCTGCTTATTGTTTATATTTCCATTTAAAATTCCTATGTCCACATTTAAAATGGAAATTGCCGATAGATATATATATATATATATATTTATCACACTACATTTACAGCATCCTGCCAGTGATGAACATAGAGAATTATAATGGAAAAGTTGACGGGAAGTGCATGCAAATGTAAGATTTTAAAATATATCATAGATGTATATAACATATAGGAAATTATATTCATATTTCTATCAGATATGTCTATATTAGAATATTTATTTACAGTGAATGACAGGATATATTTTTGAAAGTAATTTAAAAGAACTCAGAGTTAGAGAGTACAGTTCCTCCTCTTCCCCTCCCACATGTTAAAATCAGATGCTATTGTCTATTTAGCAGTTATTTTACCTTGCATTTTCACCCTTGTATTCCTTTAGGCTAGAGTCTGAAAGTCATTCAAAAACGTTCCTCCGCACTCCTGCTAAATGAGATTTGTTTTGTGGATAAACTTGGCCAAATTATTTTCTAAAGTATCCAAAATATTTTCATTTTATCAATGTAGGACCAATTTGTATATATTTTTCTCTGTGAAGTGTGGCAATCATTCCTGTCATTTATACCATTTACCATTTGATACAATGGCTCATTAATAGCATAAGATTATCTAATTTATCACTGGATGGATTAACGGGATAAATATAGGGGAAGTATACAATACCATATCTACAACTCAGAAGTAAATATTCATTGGTTGTGTACATTTATCACCAAATTGTCCCTTTACGCCATGAAGGTCAATTCCTCCATTTTGTATTCATTTTTAATTATCAGAATTGCTATTTTTCCCTCATGTTGAAAAAACCTACCATTATTGAAGCAATACTCTAAAATAATTAAATCCTATGTTTAAATGGAAAGGAGAATCTGAAAACTGTTGTTTAAAAAAGCAATCCAATTTCCAAATACAGTGAACACTCTCTTCCATGGTCTTGCCCGCGTCCAGGTGGCCCTGGAGAGGGAGCACTCGGTGCCTGCCCGTATGCTTGAGGCCTGCCACGAGCGACTGAGGAGAGATCGAGTAGACTAGGCATACATTCTCTAGCGTTTAGAAGAATGAGAGGTGATCTCATTGAAACATGTAAAATTCTTAAGGGGCTTGACAGGGCAGATGCTGGAAGATGTTTCCCCTGGCTGGGGAGTCTTGAACTAGGGGTCACAGTCTCAGAATAAGGCGTCGGCCATTTAGGACTGAGATGAGGAGAAATTTCTTCACTCAAAGGGTTGTGAATCTTTGGAATTCTCTGCCCCAGAGAGCTGTGGATGCTCAGTCATTGAGTATATCCAAGACAGAGAGTGATAGATTTTTGGATACTTAGGGAATCAAGGGATATGGGGATAGTGCGTGAAGGTGGAGTTGAGGTAGAAGATCAGCCATGATCTTATTGAATGGCGGAGCAGGCTTGAAGGGACAAATGACTTACTCCTGCTCTTATTTCTTATGTTCTTATGACTGGTGGGTACCGCAGGGACCAGAGTCGATAATAGCAATAAGTTTATAAGTTTCCTTTGGTTTTGTGGTTAACGTCTTTCGGATGAGACGTTAAACCGAGGCCCCTGTCTGCTCTCTCAGATGGACGTAAAAGATCCCATGGCACTATCTCGAAGAAGAGCAGGGGAGTTCTCTCCGGTGTCCTGGCCAATATTTATCCCTCAATCAACATCACTAAAAAAAAACAGATAATCTGGTCATTATCACATTGCTGTTTGTGGGAGCTTGCTGTGCGCAAATTTGCTGCCGCGTTTCCTACATTACAACAGTGACTACACTTCAAAAAAGTACTTAATTGGCTGTAAAGCGCTTTGGGACGTCCGGTGGTCGTGAAAGGTGCCATAGAAATGCAAGTCTTCCTTTATGAGTCGTGCCCCTTTGAAAGGGGGGCGCGGGCACTTTTGCTTGGTTGTGCGGTGGGTGAACACTGGGGCAACACAGTGCCTGCTTCTGGGTTAATGTGGGAACAGAATGCAGTGAGCACCCAAAGGAGGGGGGGGGGGTAGAAGTGAGTTGAATTCTCGCGAGATTCTACTCCCCGGCAGGGGGGGGGCGGGAAATCAAGCACCCCCCCTTTCAGCCTTCGCCCCGCCCCTTCGCCCAGTGACGTCACGGCGCGGTCAGCCTTGATTCTGTTGTGCGTGTGACGTAGCCGGGCGGAGCGTCGTGCGGCGGTTTGCGTGACATTTTGGTGCTGGTGCCACCAACATGGCGGACCCGAGAGAGGAGGGCGATCCTTGCGCCTCCAGATGCACAGGCTCGCCGCACACGGTAGGTCTGGCAAGTCCGCTGCCTTCACATTCCGAGCCAGAGGCGCCCTTATTTTTGTTGTCTTTGGAGAGGAGGAGGAAAATAATAAAACAAATATAAAACCGCCGCATTGGAAATAGAGGGGAAGCGCATTGAGGCGAGTGGTCTGCCGGGGAGGAGGGGGGGGGTCACTTGTCAGTCCAGGAGCGACACAAACACACACCACACACATGCAAGGCCTTGGGTGCCGGTGGGAGGGAAAGCTGCGAACCTCCCCCCTCATTTACCTTTAAATACGCCTAGTTGCATTATTTACCAGTGAGGTGTGCAGCTCTTTGCTGGCTGCAGCTTCTTGCAATTCAAAATATTGACCAAGTGGCGGGAGGGAGGGTACTCAGTCCTTTGTAGTTAGGTTTTTATGTATCTTCTAAATGACCCAAGGTGGAACTTTGTCTGGGGGCTTTTAATATCGCGATAGTGACTTAGTGTGGCCCATGCTAAGTGGTCCTGCGCGTGTGTGTGTGAGTGAGAGAGAGAGGGAGAAAGATTTCTTTTTTCAAGACCCAGAGCATTGCTTTTAAATAAAGAAATCTATACAATGCCCATTCATTTTACAATTAACTCATGATCTTTGTTGAGGTGCGTCTACGTTTGGATCAAAACTTCAAAAAGGAGGAAAACTTCTGTAAGCACATCATTTAATTTTTTTTCACAAACTTTGGATGTTTTTATATGGTAGTTGAATGCCACAATACTTACTGAGTTTTTGTGTGTTAATTGTGGGAAATCTACTCTGAGATAAGAATACTCTGGACTTGTGGTGATAGTTTGGATAAATGCAATTGGTTTTTTGGGTTTTTAAGTTTCATAGTGGTTCCTATAAGTTGACCTTTTCTCTACAATCCCAAAGCTGTACTTTTCCTGTAATCTTCCCTTGTAGAATGGTGGAACTCAAGGCTTAAGAATTATACTATGTGTAATAACTGTTTTACTGGATTAAACATAGTCGTCTTCTACAAACACAAAAGCAAAATACTGCGGATGCTGAAAATCTGAAATAGAATCAGAAAATGCTGGAAATACTCAGCAGGTCAGGCAGCATCTGTGGAGAGAGAAACAGAGTTAACATTTCAGGTCGATGATCTTTCATCAGTACTGGGGAAAGTTGAGATATAAGAGGATTTAAGCAAGTGCAGGGGGAGGGGGAAGAAAGAGCAAAAGGGAAGGTCTGTGATAGGGTGGAAGGGAGGAGAGGTTAAATGACAAAAGGTGTGATTGTACAAGGCAAAAGGATATGGTAATGGGACAAGTATAGAAACAAAAGATGGGTCTAGAAGAGGTGTAAATGGGACTCCGAATCATCAGCAACAGCTGCTGTCAGAAAAAATGGGTGCAGAGATTATGATCTGAAATTGTTGAACTCAATGTTGAGTCCAGAAGGCTGTAAAGTGCCGAATGGAAAGTCGTCTTCTATGCTGCTGTACTCACTTCAGAATGACATGTTAAATATAAATTGGGTTGTAAAGATAAATTTAATGTTACATTTATAAATACAGTTGATAATGCAACATATGTAAACTTGAAATATGTTTATGCAAGTGTGAATCCGAATAGATTTGTTTGTTTGCAACAATCATTTGATTCACAAGTAGCCAGATATACAGGTCTATTAGCCAAGACATAGCCAAGCACACAATTAGCTTGTTCAGCTGGTAGGAAATTTGAATTGATGTGGTCTTTAGCAATCACAATCGATTAAGCGAGCTTTATCTAGGATCAAAAATCCATCTGTGCAAGGAAATGAACTCTTTTGTGGCAGAAACCGCAGTCTGCTCTTTAAAATTAAATGTGCACATTCTGTAATTGTGATGTATACTTTATTTGCAATTTTTAAAATGCACATTTCTCATATTAGAATCCCATATGAAAAGTGTAAATAATTTGTTCACAGACTACTGGTAAAAGAAAGAGAGAACTCCCATTTATATAGCGCCTTTCACGACCTCAATGTCCCAAAGTGCTTTACAGCCAATTAAGTACTTTTTGAAGTGTAGTCACTGTTGTAAGGTAGGAAACGCGGCAGCCAATGTGCAAACAGCAAGGTTCCATGAACAGCAATGTGATGATGACCAGATAATCTGTTTTAGTAATGTTGATTGAGTGATAAATGTTGGCCAGGATACTGGGAGAACTCCCCTGTTCTTCAAAAAGTGACACTGGATGTTCTACGTGCCCCTGAGAGAGTAAACGGGACTCAGGTTTAATGTCTCGTCAGAAAGATGGCACCTCCTTAGTAAGCTGTGAGGAGAACACAGAATCTGCAAAGGGATATAGATAGACTAAGTGAGTGGGCAGTAAGGTGGCAGATGGAGTATAATGTAGGGAAATGTGAGGTTATTCACTTGGTAGGAAGAATAGAAAAACAGAATATTTTTTAAATGGTGAGAAACTTTCAAATGTTGGTGTTGAGAGAGATTTGGGTGTCCTCGTGCAAGAAACACAGAAAGCTAGCATGCAGGTACAGCAAGCAATAAGGAAGGCAAATGGCATGTTGGCCTTTTTTGCAAGGGGGTTGGAGTATAAGAGTAAGGAAGTCTTGCTACAGTTGTACAGGGCCTTGGTGAGACCACACATGGAGTACTGTGCACAGTTTTGGTCTCCTTATCTAAGGATGGATATACTTGCCTTGCAGGCGGTGCAACAAAGGTTCACTAGATTGATTCCTGGGGTGAGAGGGCTGTCCTCTGATGAGAGATTGTGTAGAATGGGCCTATGCTCTCTGGAGTTTAGAAGAATGAGAGGTGATCTCATTGAAACATACAAGATTCTGAAGGGGATTGACAGGGTAGATGCTGCGAGGTTGTTTCCCCTGGCTGGAGTGTCTAGAACTAGGGGGCATAGTCTCAGGATAAGGGGTAGGCCATTTAAGATTGAGATGAGGAGGAACTTTTTCACTCAGGGTTGTGAATCTTTGGAATTCTCTGCCCCAGAGGGCTGTGAATGCTGAGTCTTTTGAGTATATCCAAGGCTGAGATCGATAGATTTTTGGACTCTTGGGGAATCAAAGGATATGGAGATCGGGCGGGAAAGTGGAGTTGAGGTCGATGATCTTATTGAATGGCGGAGCAGGCTCGAGGGGCCGTATGGCCTACTCCTGCTCTTATTTCTTATGTTCTGTCCTGAAATATCAGCCTAAATTATGCGCTTAAGTCTCTGGAGTGGGGCTTGAACCCATGACCTTCGACTCGGAGACAAGCGTGCTACCACTGAGCCTCGGTTGTCACTTGTATACTCTGTGATCAGCTGATAGGAAGTATGTTGTGAGATGAAATGACTTAAAATGTAACAAGGCTGGACAATTAGACTCATGAACAAGCTCAATGTGAGTTAATTTCTAGCTTTGGTGAGTCTGGAAAGCAAAGCAACTTATTAATTTGCAAAAGGCAACCATTTGTTTACCCTTTCCTTTGGGAACTCTCTCTGCATTCCTGAGGATTTGATTTAATATATTGCAGCTTTTATCCCATAGCACTGATTTTCTCTTCTAAAACCCGAGATATGTGTTTTTGCTCCTAGCTTTTACTTTCCTTCACTACTGAAGGATGTGGCATGCGCCAGAGTATGATTCTAAGGGAAGTGGCATTCACCTGAGGAGTCATTGCTCTAGTGTGAGCATGGACAGTGTGTGCTGCTCATCCATGAGGGCATCATGGCCAAGCACAGTTCTGCTCTTTGTTCAGTGTAATGATCAAAAGTGAAAACGTTGGCTAATTTTTGTTTTGTACTCTGTCTTTTACTGGATGTTGAGGCCAATTTTAATAGCCGTAATGCTGAGGTTGGCTAAGTTGATACAGATCTGGGATTGAACCATCTAGTCTCTCTGGTCCCAAGTCACATGGGGTGCATTGGGGAACTATCAAAGATGTGTATTTTGTTCCTCATTAGAATTAAAATGAACTGGTTAAAGTTTTTTTGGCAAGTTTTATACTAACTTTGGGAAATTAAAATAAAATAACCAGTGAATAACTTTTAAAATAATATTTTAAGCCAGAAACAGTTATTAATGTGAGTTTTGAAGCTGAATCCTGACAGGTTATTCAATTGTGGAAATCATCACAGCTGGACTCTATCTGTTGTATAGTGATCAGGAGTGAGAATCTTGACAAGTTTCCCCTTCCTGAATCTAGGGATGCTGTGGCCTATTGTAGCATCCTTACTCCAGTCCTTCCTATGATCCCAAATAAAATTACAGGTGAGTGAGGCCATTTGGCCTATCTAGTATATTCTTCTATAGAAACCTATGATCCCTCACCCCACCCGTATCTTGGTATCTAACTGCCTATTGAATAACTCCAGAGATTTTTCCTCCATTACCCTACTTCCAAGATTTGGTCAATGGGTGATGAAACACTTTTTGACATCAGTCCTGACTTGCCCATTACCAGTTAGCTATGTAGCCTTGTCCTGCAGTATGAAATAACACTCAGGATTAATGTTTCCTATTCTAATAATTATCACATCACAAAAGGTCTCTTCTCAAATCACCTTTTTTCAAGGCTGATTTAACCAAGGTTTGTAATCTTTTCTCAAACTCCGTCTTCTGACACTATGGATTGGCCTTGTGGCTCTTTTCCGGATGACTTCCAGGGCTTGGGTGCTTCTCTTGACCAGTTAACAGAGGTAGTATTCAAGGTGGTGCACCGTGTTAGCATGATGGTCTCTTAGTAGATTATTTAGCACAACCTGGGGATCAGCTGTGGACCTCTTGGTCTTTATGGCTCTAAGGTGGAGGTTTTACTTTTGAATCATTGGGATATCTTGCAATCATTTATCTAAGAGCAAGTATCCTAATGGGATGAGTGTATTTCTGCATTTCCTGATGCAAAGTTTTGATATTAAATACTTAGAGTTGGCACAAAACAAAAACCCTACAATTGTTATTTCTTTAAGGTCGGAGACAACAGATGCTCGCATCTCTTGGAAATATTTGACCCTGACAGCCTATGGTACTGATGCTGATCCAAAATATACATGTCCTTCAGTATTCCAACAATTGTCTTTTGAATGTTTATAATATTATGGTGGCAGAATTTAAGCACTGCAACAATACAGTTGATTTACTCTCCATTGGTCCATTGACCTTTACAGACTTACTGGTTTGGGGATGGGATACGTATCTTCAAATAGTGGCGGTTTCAATTGCTGAGATTTTCTACATGTGGCCTCTTCAATTAAATTGCAAAAACTGTTCATGTAAAAGTCAAAAAACGAGATCCCTTTATTTGGTTCAGAAATGCAGATTGTTCAATTGTATGCTCAGTGTTTGAAAGCATATTCTATTTAAGAGAATACTATGCATTCAAACATAATTTGGAATAACCCCCATGTTATGCTTTAAGACTTATTTGGTGGGAGAAGGAATTGGGCAGCATAGTGAATTAATACACTGGCAACTGATCTGCGCAACATGTGTTCAGATATAGTTTAGACTGATGGCTCGAAAGAAGGTGCATAAAATAATTATGAGCTATTTCCAAACAGTTTGTAATGTTTGTAGGTTCACATCATTAAACTGTCTACAGATCGGCACTTTTACTGAGGTCATAATGACTGGTAGAATAACTGTCAACAGTCATGCTGACTTTTGTGAGGGATGTTAAGGTAAGCATTTGGGCAGAGTATTGCGAGCTTCACACTGAAGCTGTTAGTGTGTGATGCTGTCATTGAGTGTTCAAAATGGCAAAACTGTTCCATTCCCCAGCACTGACATCCCTCACCTTGATAAACACAACAATGTGGACAGTGTCAGCCAGTTGCCCACTTCATCACTTGATTTCGGCAGCAATCACCAATCCAACTTTCTCAATTGGAACTTGCTAAGTTTTCAATTTTTCCAGATGTCAGAACATTAGAGAACACTTATTGGAAGTTGTGAAGGAAAGTATGGAATGGACAATCACTTGTATTACATGGGAGAATTGAACAGGCCAATTGAAGAATTCTGATCAACCTGTTCATTCTCAGTATATTGTAGCAGATGCTTTATTTTTACTCAAATTTGCTTTGAATTTAGTCCGTAGTATGTTTTTTTTCTACTAGTATTTTAACCTAATCTTCTTCACACAACCCATTGATCTGTCACCATATGGCAGTGAATGGAAATATGTAGGTCTGTTGTATTCTCTACATCTGTAATGATTTATTTTAGCAACCAGTGGCTGTCCTGATTGAGATGAGCTAACAGAATAGACTGAGAACCAAACATTTGACCCATGGTCTGTGTGTCTTAATGGTACACTGGGTGTTAATTTGTGTTTTATTTTGGAACAGAGTTTCTGTTCTGTCTTCTGAAAGTCCTGACAACTGTGCACCTTTAATAATTGCATTTCTGTGGGTTCAGTAGTGCTTCTGTTAAATGTCTCTTTATATGACATTGCAGAATGGGTGCATTTGGTTAGCAATTCTATCTAGGTTAGAATAAACTTGGGCTGATTATAATAAACATGACTACGATTAAGAGTGACAGAGGGGTGACTGAAGGTGTGGTATCAGTGTTACAGCAAGTAAGTGTGACACTTGCAGGAAGTGTGCATAATGTGCAGGACTATTACATAAATATTTAATACATTAGAGTACCGTATATAAAACTTATTAAAGTAAATAAATGATTTTTGAGCTGAATAACTTTCAGGAGGATCCTTTCTCCTGGCCAGAAGTGGAACAGAGTGCAGTTGTAGTCAGTGATTACTTGTCAGTTGTTTCACTCCAACATTTTTGCGACTTTTCTGCTTTCAGGATGATGACGAATTTCTCGGCAATGCTGCTTGTCATTCTCCTGGCACGTGGGAGGAAGATGGCGATGCAAGTAAGTGCCTTATTTTTGAATGTTGAAGAATTCAGAAAACGCTTCTTAACAAAAACATTCCATTGATCCTGCGACGGGTTAATTCTCCATCTGTTGAGATGGTACAATAAGATTGGAGAGTCAACAGGTCACTGCAGAACTGTTCACCATTTTACTACACGCAACATAGGAAAACCGTGCGTTAGTTTAGTTGGAAATAAGCATACCAGATATGCTCTTGGTGGGATGCATGATTGGGCATCGAGTAAGGAAAAAAATGTTTGTTAAAATTTTCAATTTGTGTGGAAATCGATCTCCAATGTAAAATGTTACTGAACACGAGTGAATCTCCTGTGGCGTTGCTTAAGCTGAGTTGTTGCAAGGGGGTAGGGGAGGGAGGCATGTGGCTGCTGAGGGGATTTGCAAAGAAGTTTGTAAGAATTCTATTCAGACAGTGAGGCAGGTGTTTATTGAGTGGTGTCTGGAAAATTTGAGACGGTTAGGACATTTTGTGTGATGGACGCTGAAGACATGCTGAGACCAATTGTACCGCCCTACTGTATTACTGGCTGAAATCAGATTAACTAAACACAGATTGGGAATTGAAGCCGGACCTTCTGGTCTGCATAGCTCAGATACTTGTTGAGAAGAAACATTCTTGTTACAGTTTGTACTTTGCAGCAATTTAAAGTTGAAACTGCAACATCACTGATAGAGCTTGATTTGCTTTTCCGAAGAAAAAGTACATGAGAAGGGGAGGAAGGTGTTGGAGAACCATCAAAAATTGGCAAAGTTTATGAAGAACTGGTAAGATTTATTTCCGAAAAGTCTACATAAAGTCTTGCCAACAGTGCTGAAGGATTTAGTGGACTTCTGAAAGTTTTTGTTGGCACCGCTTGGAATTTAATTCAAACTGTTGTGTCTGTGGCTGCCAGTAGCTTGTGTTTTTTTAAAACAAAAATTATATTGCAAGCTGGCATTTCAGAGACAACATTTATTTTATGTCTCCTGAATTGGAGAGGATTTAAGATAGTGTAATAGATGCGTGCTGTATGTTAAGATTAGCTGCCTCCATACTGCTGTCTGCCGTCACCAGGGCTGTTGCTCCTGCACCAGATTATAATTTCTAAAGTGGAGAAATATGACCAAAATTGATATGCAAAACCTGGTTTGTTACCTGACTAATTGCTTGGGACAGCTTAGTGTCTTAGTTTTAATTTAGACCATCAATTCCTTATTTAAAAATTAACTATTTTTATTTAATCTACTGTATATCAATCCATTAGCAATTGTGAATGTTGGCCTTTTTGTTCCATACCTTCTTGTGAATTTCTAATTTGACTCCTGGTTGGTCGTCATCATCATGTCTAAATGGAAACTTATCCTTGGGAGCAAAACATTTCTAACTTGGTCTTCATCTAAATTCTTTGGCTTCTCTTCCGCCCTTGCACTCGCATGGTGGTTACCTCTGCAGTCTCAGGAGGATCTATCCTTGACCCCCTTGGTAACATCATCTGAAGACATGGCGTCAGGTTCCACGTGTAGGCTGACGACACCCAGCTCCACTGCCTCTCTCGACCCTCGCACTACCACTGTGTTGTCAGCCTGCTTGTCCAACGTTTTATCCTGGATAGGCCGCAATTTCCTCCAGTTAAACATTCGGAAGACCGAAGCTGTAGTCTTCGGCCCCTGCTATAAACTCCGCACCCTCGCTTCCCATCCCCAGCCTCTGTCTCAGGTTGAAGCTGACTGTTCACAACCTCAGTGTCCTATTTGACTCTGAGCTGAACTTCCAACCCCATAAAATTTCCATCAGAAACATTGTCTAATTCGACTTCTGTAACTTTGCCCTTCTCTGCCACTGCCCTGTGTCGTCAAAACCCTCGTCCATGCCTATGTCACCTCCAGACTCAATTATTCCAATACTATCATGGCTGGCCTCCCATCCTCCGCCATCCATATCATCCAAAACTATGCTGCTTGTATCCTAACCTGCATGATGTCCCACTCATCCTTCATGCCTGTGTTTGCTGACCTACATTGGCTCATGATCTGCCGATGCCTCCAATTTAAAATTCTCATCCTCATGTTCAAATTCCTCATCGATGGCCTCGTCCCTCCCTATCTCTGTAAACTGCTCTAACCATACAATCCTCCAAGAATTCTTATGCATCCCCCATTCCCTTTGCCCCACCATTGGCCTCCTGGCCTCAGCCGTCCAGGCACTAAGCTCTGGTATTCCCTCTCTAAACCTCTGTCTCTTCACCTCTCCTCCTTTAAGATCCACCTTAAAACCTGACTTTGTCTAAGCTTTTAACCACAGCTCTTAATATCTCCTTTTTAGGCTCAGTGTCAATTTTTTTGTCTGATTACACTTCTGTGAAGTGCCTTGAGATATTTTTTCTTATGTTAAAGGCACTATATAAATGCAAGTTGTTGTAAATTCGAGTAACCGTTTTGTATTGTATTTTATTTTTTATTCTGCATTTCCCAATGAAGGTATTTGTTAGTATTCCATTTTTTGCCACAGGAAGCCTTTTTAAAACATGCAGTTTGATATTTTATTTATATTGATCTTTCCAAACTCAATCTTGAGCCAAGTGTAGTAGTTCTGTATCATTCAGTACAGTTCAATTTTTTGAACATTTGTACAAATATAAAATGCAAAATTATGATGCATGATGAAAATAAACTGAGATGTACTTTTTTTTCTTGCTAAAAGCTAAACAAAATCTAACTCATGCATTATTTTGCATAGTTGTGTGTTGCGTCGATGGTCATATTGAATAGAATTGCCATGTATTTGCTTTAAAAATGAACTCCAAAAGTACTTAGATTTTAAAAAACAGGTGCCAGTCCCCTCACCTCCCCTTTCAGCATTCCACAGGGACCGCTCCCTCCGCGACACCCTAGTCCACTCCTCTACCACCCCCAGCACCCCTTCCCCTTCGCCCGGCACCTTCCCGTGCAAGCACAGGAGATGCAACACATGCCCTTATACCTCCCCCCTTCCCACTGTCCAGGGCCCCAAACACCCCTTCCAGGTGAAACAGCGATTTACTTGTACTTCCTGCAATTTAGTATACTGTATTCGCTGCTCACGATGCGGTCTCCTCTTGCCTTGAATATCTCTCAATGTCTCTTAATCTCTCCTGCTTTCTATCCTATCACTGACCTTCCCTTTTGTTCTTTCATCCCCTCCCCCTTTTCCCAGCATTAAACTTGCTTTAAAATCTATTTCATTTCCTGCTTTTTTTCCAGTTCTGACGAAAGGTCTTCGACCTGAAACGTTAACTCTGTTTCTCCCTCCACGGATGCTGCCTGGCCTGCTGAGTTTTTCCAGCATTTTCTGTTGTTATGCCAGTCAATGTTCCCTCTAATTTTTTTTTTGGGTGCGTGACCCTTTTAGTGGGCTGTGCAGCCCATTCAAACTTCCGCGCATGCATGGTTTTTCCATTTTAAAAGCTGGTGAGCCGGCTGCATGGGACTTTCAGACCGCTGCTTGGCCACGCAGCTTAACAGGAGCATTGGTGCCGGTTCATGTCACACTGCAGCGTCACTCAAATTAAGCTGCAGGATCAGTTCCATAAATACTGTTTAGGCATTCTAGATCCTTGGGCCAAAATTGTTTCTAAATAAATGTTTCATTGCTCTTCCAAATAAATAAATCCAGTCTTCAAATTAATACCAGCCTATGTAGAGCTGTGTAGTTGGAACAGAATACTTAAACTATTAAAGGCCAATCATAATTGTCTCTTTTTAATGAGTTTAAAAGAAAAACTGCATTTCTACAGTGATTGTAATTGATATATATTGGATATATGGGAATGATTACAAGGCAGTAATCTCATTGAGTGGCTGAGATGATGTCATGAACTATGCAATGAGGCTACAACCTTGAAATAACTCTAGTAATATCATTATGTAATGTGAAGCTCATGATGCGGTTTTATTCTGCCTTTTTGTTTTGCTGACATTGGCTTTCATGGTGGGTGTTGACCGCCAGTGCTCTCCATGTCAGTGATGCGTGATGACGTCCACACTGAAGGATCATTGATTTTAATGTAATCACTACAAGTTACTTTGGATATATGTATAAATTGAGCCCCATTTCCCGCAGCGACTTAGCATTCTCGTAAAAATGGCATTTATCAATAGCCCTTTCAGTGCCCGACTCACGTTTGTGTGTGTGTGTTTGTGTGTGTTTAAATTGAAGTGTATTCTCTATGAATTATGGACAAGTGTTTGGTGTTAAACTGTGTGATGGCGGGTACCATAGAAATGCACTGTGGGGGGGAAAAAAAAAGTTGAGAGTTTTACAGATGTACATAAAATAGTGGTAAGAAAGTGCTGATTCTGCACAAATGCAACAGGCAGACTCATGTATTTGGTGACCTGTTGTAAATAATGCAAGGCAAGACCTTTTTCTGCTTTAGAAGTAAGTGTTTTCAGAACTTTCTTACACAATACTTTGAGCCTTGTTAACCTCAGAGCTTCCAATGTCACAGCAGCCAAAGTTCATGTGAAGGCTCTGTAGATACTTGTACAGTATAATGTAGAAGCAGTTGATGAACTTTAAAAAAAAAAAACTTTTTTAATAGCATAATGCCAGATCGAGATGTGTTTGTATCATCCTTGTTACACATTTTAAGCTTATGAAAATAAATATATAGGCTAATGAAACAATAGTTTAAAAAAAATGCCTTTTCAGCAAAATCCCTCATACATTTTGTAGTTGGTTATGGAGGAAAATCTTAGGTAGTAAGTCTTTTATTTTTCTGTCCTCTCATAAAGGATTGACTCCCTTTGCTGGAATATGATTCCACTGCTGCTGGTCACCAACTGGTACTTCACCCAAGTAACTATTACTCTTGTGCAATAGTAAGCGTCAACAGGCTATCTGTCAGTAGAGGACATCACGGGCTCAGCTTGATTTTGTCCTCACTGGACGATCACACGCATGCACTTCTAGCCAGTCTCTATAGCAATGGGAAGCAGGAACCGTGGCTGATACTTATTTCCTTTGCTAATCCAGGGCGCTGCAGCTAACTGTAGCACCTCTGCTGCTGCACTGGCTGTTATCAGTTAACTCACATGTGGCGCCTTCTCACTCCGTATGCCTCCGAGAATGTGACTTTACCTCTGGGTCATCAGGAGAGCCCAACTTGAAGATCTGTACTGACGCCTTGCTGTCTTCTGGCAATTTCATCTTTGGAGCAGATGATATTTGCAGAAGCTCTTGATTCTTAATTTTTAAATTTAAATATTCACACGTTCTAGGGAAATCCATTGGTGCTAATCTGGGGGAGTTTTTTTATCATCTGTTAAAATTGTACTCAAAAATAAATGTGTGTTGGCAGCAGAATGTAAAATCCAGTGCCTTGCAAATAAGCCGTCTTCTACAGAGCAGAATTAAATATAGAACAGTTGAAAGAGGGGAATATTTGCACAGGGAAAATCAATAGCAGGAAGTGGTGACAGGGTACTAATTCAATTAAAAGGTTCAAATTATGCCATAAGTTGAGAGAGCATGGCTGTTTTGGTTTATATTGTCCCCTAAATCCCAAAATTAGGTTATAAGATTGAAATCACGATTGGCATACTAACTTTAGTATGCTAGTTGATCATCTATTGCTTACTAACAATTTAAAAATATTAAACAATTTTGAAAATGATCTACGATCCCCAATTTATACACATTTTGTTTGCTTTCTATCAGTTTGTTTTTAAAATTTCTCTTCATAGTTGGCTTGCAATCCGCAGTTTACTTTTGTAGTCTGTGTAATTCTCCTTTGTAATTCCTTCTACTGCTTTAGACTATGTTTGTGTGCAAAATTGCACTTATCTTTGTATGTAACAATCTGTGCATGTTTTCAGATTAAGTACTTACCCCTGAACAGTATATATTGTAATTAAAGCAATCATTATGTCCCAGTTTTTCTTTTAAAGGTAGTGACACCAGTATGGAACTGGAGCAGTGATCAGCACTGGAACATGTGTCGTGGAAGGGCCTGAGTTCAGGCCAGGAGTGGGGCCTATAAGGATAGTGAGAGCAGATTGAGTGGTGTTTATAATCCAGGTGAACAGGCTTGGGGATAGAAGGCAGCCAGGCCTGGGTCGAGGCCAGGAGGGAGTGACAAGTTGTGGAGCTTAGGGCTTCTGGGGATTGTAGTGTAATTTTTTTCCCGCCCAGAATGCCAGGGTTTGGCTGAATATGTTGGACCATGAAGTATTGAAGAAGGCATATTTGTACGGTATACATAAGCTTATTAACAATGTATAAATACAACTGTCTTTCTGCTTTTCTCTTAGGTGAGGAGGAGATGGATACTGAGGGTGGTTGGCAACAGGTTCTATCCAGAGAATCTTCTCCTGAGGCACTAGATTTCAGCACAACAAATAGAGCTAAAGCTGAGAGAAGACTTGAACTGTCTGTAACTGTGAATGAAAGCAGCTTTGGGCAGAGAGACTCATTTGGAAGGCAAAGTGATGTTTTTAACAATAAAGAGCAAACTTTGTTACACAGAGGACATCCTCTGTCGGATGAAGATGAAAATGACTATATGAGCTCGAGTGAACTTGTTGCTGTGCCTTTAGGGGAAGATAATGACAATGAAGTTGATTTTGATCCAGTGGACAGTCCACAGGTTCAGGACTCTCAGAGTAACCAGACTGCTCTTAGTAATGATTTTGAAGAAGAAAATGGAGTTGAACAGGGCATGTTTAAAGAAGCTGAGGAAAAGAGGAGAAAGCCTGAGCTTGATGAGTTCAAGTGTAGAAAGCAGTCTATTGGAAGCAAACCTGATGAATATGAATCAGATTGTGCTAACAACTTTGAGAAGGACTTCCTATTAAAAAATGATTGTGGCAAGAGCTTTGACTGTGAAGATGAGAATCGGCATGTTCACAAAACAACTTTGTCTAATGAAGATAGCTCGACCTTGCATAAAACAGAACTATTTAATATTGCTGAAAATGGAGATGATATTGAGAGAGCAGGAGGTAAGCCTGCTCTAGGTGAAGAGGAAAAGTCTGCCACATTATCACGCAAAGCAATTACCCTAAAAGAATCTGTGGGATTTCCTGTGAAACGGCCAGACAAGAAAGATTTTGTGTCAGAGAGTATGTTAGCAATCAAAGATGGTTTGCCAACCATGGTCGATTCTCAACCGAGAGTGACTGTGGAGGGACAAGGTGAATCTCCAAGAGCTGAAGCCCTGGCTAAGGGAAAAAATGAAAAGAAACAGAAAGCGACGGAGCATGAAGATATATCTGCAGGTTAGTTCCAAAAAGAAGAAATGTGTAGTACTAAGGCATACAGGCTCTAATCCTAGTCTGTGCTGAGTCAGCTGGTCTCAGCCAGGAGAAACATATTATTGGCCTTTGCTCCTGTTCCAGGAAAGGGAAGATCAGCCATAGTTTCTGCTCCTGTTCACGAGCCAGTGATTCTTGCAAGGGCCAATAATTTCAAAAGAGAAGGGGTGAAAATTGGAATAAGAATAATTCCCATGTTGTAAATACTGTCCAAAATTAAAGGAAAACTCCAGGCCGTAAGGCGTTCTATAGGTGCTTCAATGCTGTGTAGGGAGAGCACCAGCTGTATGCCACTTTCCCCTTTTACTTTTAATATCTTGTTGGGTTGCACCATGGAATATGGAGACCCAGCTGCTCTTATCAGTAGAAACGTGGAGGATTGGCGCTTCATGTTTACTTCACCAAAATTGGCTTACTTAATCTGACAGTGGCCGCTGACCTCTAAGAAAGCTGCCCACAAAGATCTTGTATTCTCTGTGGTGAAAACTTGAGATTTCTCAACGTTAAATTGATTGTAGAGCTGTCAAAAGGGGATCCCTAGCGTAGTGCAGCAGTGATGTCATCTAGCTGTCTAAGCAGCCAATCATATTGAAGAATTCTCAGACAGCAAACCAGGAAATAAAAAGCACTGATTCAATTCACTTTTTAAATATTTTGCAGGGAGCAAAATAAAGATTGTGACATACACATGGGGTTTTAAGGTAGAAGCTGAAAATCCTAAAGTTAAAAAAAAAATTTCAATTTTTTTTATTAGTTAGAAAATCTAGTAATTTTCTATCATAATGGAGAAATTTGACATTCCACAAATATAAACTTAGTTTTTCAGGGCCAGAAAAGTTGTTCAGTCAATATGCGTTAAAACCCCAGCTACACCTATTCCAACAAGGCTTAACTTTTAATGGGGTGCTTAACCGCGTAATTAGATCGGAAAAGCTCAAGTTTTCGTCAGTTCAACTGATTTCAGTGATTACACTGATTGCCGGCTATTGGCGGGGGGGCGGAGTTCACTATCGGAGCAGTGAATGACTGACCGCAACTTCAGGATTTCCGCGTTTATCTACGCATGTGCTAAATCCTGAAGCTCCGGTCATTTTCTGAGGGGTAATGAGGGCGCACGCTGACAGTTCGCCGTCATTACCATTGCAAAATCCAGGCCATTTTATTTGTAGGCCCATATTTTTGTGGTCTTAAAATATTGTTCGTTCCCCAAGCATGGGGCCTTTATATCGTGCAACATAAAAACACTTTATCTCAAACACAGAGCCCTCTACTACTGTAACTGGTTTCTGGGGCACAATCAATTTGTATCATTAAACTTGTAGAGTGAAAACATCCAATTTGCAACAACACGTTTACTGCTGACTCAGGTGAGAGAGCAACCACTGAGCCAAAGTGTCAGCCTGAGTACTCTTGCCTTTGAGTCAGAAAGCTGTGGGCTCAAACCCCACTCCAAAGAATTGAGCACATAATCTTGGCTGACATGCCAGTCTAGCACAGAGAGTGCTGCACTGTCGCAGCTGCCGTCTTTTGGATTAGATGTTAAACCGAGGCCCTCGGATGGATGTAAAGGATCCCATGTCACTATTTGAAGATCAGGGGAGTATCCCAGTGTCCTGGCCAACATTTATCCCTCAACCAACATCACTAAAACAGAGTATCTAGTCATTGATCTCATTGCTGTTTGTGGGATCTTGCTGTGTGCGCATTGGCTGCTGTGCTTCCCTACGTTACAACAGTGACTACACTTCAGAAGTACTTCATGTTCTGTGAAGCACTCCGAGGTCATGAAAGACGCTATATAAATTGCAAGAGCTTTTCTTTCATTGTAGAAATTCATTAACAAGTAGATTCCAGATGTTGCTGCGGCTAAATAAATAGGAAGCTACAGATGTTTGTGCAGGAGGCCTTTTTAATGGAAATTGAGTTTTTTGATAAAACAAGTTTTAAACAGTAATCAGACAGGGAAATTTTGTCTGTGTGTATGATTGCTGTGTACTTTGAAAGCCAAAAGTGACATTGAAAGCCCTTGAACATTGAATGAGTACAAGTAAACAGCACTCTTAAATATAAAGGACCAAACCTCCAGTGACTCAGCCAGATTTTCATGGGTCCAACCAACTGCAGTCGGGCCACCCCTTATAACTAAACAGGAAGATCCAGACTCCCCTTTTCAGCAATGGGAATTGTGGATGTGCAGCCCTGATTGAAGCGACAGAAGGAAGTAAGATAATTAGGGGAGAGCGTGGTATTGAGGTTTCAGGTCTCTCTTTGAGCAATTCTGCCCCAGAACTCCATATGTCCATGTCATTTCAGTCAGCAGCAATGAGTGAGCTCAGGATGTATCCGAAAGTTGCTGCCAGTGAACTGCCCACAGCAATCGGTGGTTCATCTCAAAATAGAAAGTATCAACTTTGAGGCTGGTTTTTACTGCGTAGGTGAAATGAATTAGTCGGGAAAGGAATATGTGGGGTATTAAATAGAAATTGAAGCCCTTTTTTAACTCGGTGCATTAGGAAATGGATTCTGAAAAATAATTAGCCTGCAGGTTTATAAGCTCAGCATCTTCCTTACATCACCAGGAACTTAATGACAAAGTTGGTGCTGGATTATCTTTACTTGCTAACTATATAGTATACTAACATGCTCTGATAGTCAGCTGTCATGTGTTTTGATTCTGCAATAGTATTTTGAGGATTGTTTCCTGGGATGAGAGGGCTGTCCTGTGAGGAGAGATTGAGCAGAATGGGCCGATAGTCCCTAGAGTTTAGAGGAATGAGAGGTGATCTCATTGAAACATATAAAATTCTTAGAGGGCTTGACAGTGTAGATGCTGTGAGAGGCTGTTTCCCCTGGCTGGAGAATCTAGAACTTGGGGTCACAGTCTCAGGATAAGGGGTCGGCCATTTAGGACTGAGATGAGAAATTTCTTCACTCAGAGGGTGGTGAATTTTTGGAATTCTCTACCCCAGAAGGCTGTGGATGCTGAATCGTTGAGTATATTCAAGACTGAGATCGATCGATCTTTGGACACTAAGGGAATCACGGGATATGGAGATAGGGCGGGAAAGTGGAGTGATGTAGAAGTTCAGCCATAATCTTGAATGGCGGAGCAGGCTCAAGGGGCTGTGTGGCCAACTCCTGCTCCTAGTTATGTTATGTTCTTAGGAGGAGGGAAGATGGAGTGCTGAGATTTTATGCTGTCTTGGTCATAACTGTTTGGCAGGCGCTTCTGTTCAGTCAGTGGTCTGTGTTGCTGGTTTTCGATTGGTGAGATTGCTTTAAAATATGTGGATAGCATCCCAATACTCACACAGCGTATTTCAGAAATGGGTTAGTTTACTTTGAAGCTACAGGAGGATGATGATGAAAAAAAGTTGGTGCTCCAACTTACTGTTTGTGGTCTTTCCCACATATAGTTTTCCCAATCTTGGCTGTGTTATTGGGTGCAGAGGCAAGGCAGAAGTCTGGTAGCTAGTTTCCTAGCTGCCCTTTATTTAAGGAATGTTTTGTGACTCAAAAATATCAAAAGGAATGGAGGAAAAATATAAAAAGAAAAAAAATAGGAAATGTTATGTTCCAAATTAGCAAAAATAACTATTAAATCAATTAAGGAGTTTTTTAATATTGTGATTAATGGGGTGTTATTGACATCTACTCCTGGCGTGTGTTTTTTTTACAGAGCCAGTGGTGACCCCCAGGGTAAACCTGCTTAATTCACTAAGACCAGTTGTCAGAAAATCCTGATATAATTTGGGTCTTCCTGGCCACTGCCTTGGGCATGTTGGCAACTTTATTCCGGCTGATTTATCCCGACAGCAGAATCATAGCTCTATTGTCTGTGGGTTTACAGCATTTGGAGATGTGGGGATGAGGTCTCTGAGTACCACTAACTCTGCACGCTCCACATCCAGGACTTTGCCACACCCAGTACAGGCTGGCCCACCCCAAGCACTGGGTTTGCCAGCTGACAGCAAATTGACCGCATTGCATTTCTGCTTAAATGTGCTCTGTGCTACGTCACCCCTCCAGGTCTCGCCTCACTTGGCTGTCCTGTTTCTAGCCCTGTGCTTAGTCCCCCTCGTGATTGCTCTGCTCCATTCTCCACTTAACTGTTCTGCTGCATGGCCTGTGCCCTAGACTATCCGTGAGCAGCGCCACAGGAAACGCACTACTTAGCTTACAAAATTATATTAGTTGAACTGTGTTCAGCAGGTAGCTAGTGCTTTAGTTGCCACATTGACAAAAAGGTGATCTAATTTATGTTGCTAAACTTAGGAGATCCCTTCATTTTCCAGTCACCAGTAGCCATTTCTTTTTTTGTTTTAGAAAGAGCAGCAGTGGTGAGCAAATTGGCCCAGAAATTCGGGTTGGAGGCTTCCCGCGGGTGCAAGCATAGTGGGTGCACTTACATAGCGCGCCTGCCGTTGTGCTGTGGGCCCGCGTGGGATTCCGCTCCTGGGCCTCCTCCAGCTGCCGGTGTGCAGTGCTCGCGTATCCCAGCGGCGCAACTAGTTCGCACCGTCCCCTGGGATCACGTGGTCCATGCGGAGCCAATCGGAGCAGGGAATCTCCATTCATAGATTTGACAGGAAGACCTGTCAAATCTATGAATAGAGATCGGCCCCAAAACCTAAGTAAAACTTCAAATAAATTAAAAAAAAATAGTCACATTTTTAAAATAACTATAAATTACATAAATTAACTATTTTAAACAAAAATTTAAATTTTTGAAAAAATTTATTAAAGTTTTTAATGGGGCTAAAAATAAACTTACCTTTCTTTTAAAGTATTTAAAAATGATAAACCTGTGGAAAAAATGTTTCAATTTTACTTAATTCACCTCTTACCTTGTTAAAAGCAGGCCTTGCGCCTGCTTTTTCCACACGCAGCTGCTAGGGACTTACCTGCATGGAGAAACCTGTATAAAATTTTTTTTTTTAAAAAGTGGAAGTTTGATGCGTGCGCGCTGCCTTTCCCGCGCATGCGGTTGTCCCGCGAACCCCTTCCTTCAAGAGACTGGAAGTTCCGGTATTCCGTGCATGCGCGAAACCGGCACTTCTGGTGGCCCTATGGGTGAGTACACAGCGCGTACTCACCCGTGGGGATCCGAATTTCTGGGTTTCATAGAGCCTTACCTTCATATACTATAAACAATTTGCTGTAGCTTTTTACATAATTGACAATAATTGAATATGTAAAATCTACTGAATGATGGGCTGCATAATTGCTTACTTGGATGATATGAGCACTTTATTTTCTGTGTTTAATCGATCCAAAGCAGATCATTATATTTATGCCCAACTTGTTGCTCTATTTTTAATGTTAATTTGAAGTTCTATATAAACTAAAATAAATTGGATGGTACACCATGTATAACATGATGGAGTCGTTTTAGAGGTTCATATTTGTGATTCTTCACAGTCAGTCTTAAGACACCTTTATGCTGGTGCTGTTTTAGTTTGGATTTTGGGAGACTGCAGTCCGTAAGCTGGCTTCTGGAGTTTACATGACTATTCGCCTCCCTTATCCTGGTGGCAAAATCGTAGACCGATTTATTTTCTTCTTGGCATTAAGAGATAGGACAGGGAAGCTGAGTACAGTGTGTAAAGTCTGGAAGCCATCTCGGAGACTCCAGTCTCTCAGAATCTGCACGAAAACAGCGGCAGTCTGGGAGGTGTCAGGTGGAGGTTAGATATTTTTCCACAGATAAGGAAAGAAGATTGGAGGCAGTTAACCTCGGACTGTTCTCGTGTGCTTCCTAGTATCTGGTTACAGATACTGTCAAAAGCCTTGAAGCAGATTGCTTATCTGCTGTTTAGCTTGGAGAACATGCGCTAAAGAGAGAGAATCTAAAATAACTGACCAAGCATAACTGTAAAATCAACGTACCATTACAGAAATTACTGGTAAATTAAGCACTATTTGGAAATGCCTCCATGATGTTAAACCATGGGAACTAACCAACCCTTCTGGTGATCTGGTTTGTACAGCTATACTGGTTGGGCTCTGTTAGTTTTGTTGCTATTAAAACTTTTAATGCTATGATAGACTTTGTTCACCAATTGATGTTCCAATTAGTGTTTCAAAAGTGTGTCAGTTTCACGCGCTAATTTTCTGAGTCAGGTTCTTTTAGAACACACTTGAACTTGCAGTTTCTCAAGATATACCTCAGTAGCTGGGTATTTACTCCTTAAAACAATTCTCAACTTCAGGAATGCATTGACCACGCAATGCATCTGTGATTTACTCCCAGGGCAAAAAATATGGCTGCCAACTTGCTTGCTCGTTCCCCCTTTCTGTGGGCAGCAGCCACCCCCATGCAATGGGTATTCCCTCAGGTTACCTTGGCAATCCGTGGGAACCAACCTGGGAAAAATCAGAAATGTAAATAAAAAGAAAATGTGCTAAACGGTGATCTGTGTGTTCATGCATGCAGTGATTTAAAAAAAAAAGTAACTTCAGGCTTCTTCACTTGATCCTTATCCTAATGCATACCAGATGGGTGGGAAAGAATTGGTAGAGGTAGCTGCAAATGTGCAGGATCTGGAGATTTGGTGAAGAATACTCCCCAAGTACTCACCTCTTTCCTATATTCCTAGCTGCTGTGTAAGTAAGAGCATTTAGTTTTAGTTTAGATGGCACCCCATCCACCACGTTAAACATTCACTCCCTCCACCATTGGCGCACCATGTACGCAGTTTGTGCCATATACAAGATGCACTGCAGCAACTCGTCGAGGCTTCTTCGACAGCACCTCCTAAACCTGCAACCTCTACCACCTAGAAGGACAAGGGCAGCAGGCGCATGGGAACACCACCACCTGCAAGTTCCCATCCAGGTCTCACACCATCCTGACTTGGAAATATATCGCTGTTCCTTCATCGTTGCTGGGTCAAAATCTTGGAACTCCTTCCCTAACAGCACTGTGGGAGTACTTTCACCACACGGACTGCAGCAGTTCAAGAAGGCAGCTCTCCACCACCTTCTCCAGGTCAATTAGGGATGGACAATAAATGCTGACCTTGCCAGTGACGCCCACATCCCATGAATGAATAAAAAAGGTTTTGAGCAGGTGTGTCCAAGGTTATTCATGGACAGCTTCGGCGCCTACAGTGGGTTTCATGGGCCACATATAAAGTTTAAGTCAATGCTCCCATTAATTTTAATATACCTCAACCTGTGGCTACTAATAGACTTCGGTGCTCTGATTCAAGGTTTTTCCAACAATGGGGAACTTGAGCACTGATCTATATTGAGTGGTTTCTCCACAGTGTGTGTGTGTGAGTTCATACTCATTGAATTGTTACCACTACTAGATGCGTTTTCACTTATGGCTGAATACAAGAAAACGTATCGGAAAATAATCAAGACATACAGGAAAACATTTCCTTCAAACGGGAGCTGGACCTGTTTCTGGCTAGGGCAGAGATGACCTTTTACAGAAGGTGGGTACTGCAGGGAATTCGGGGCCAGAGTGGTGATCTGGACTAGTTTTGATCGCCAAGATGAGTCGGACAGGAATTTCCCAGATTTTTTCCCCCAAATTGGCCTGGGATTTTTAGATTTTTTTTGCGCCTCCCAGGAGATCAGATGGTTTCGGGTGGGGTGAAAAGTATATATTGTGATACACAAAGTATCTCAATTGTGTGGGACAGGCTCGATGGCTCAGAGTCTTTTCCTGTCAGTCATTGTTCGTATGTTTGTATTTAGTATAGAGGGAGTTGTGCAGATGGCATCTAACAATTTTACAAATACTTGGAATCTGCTAAGAATGGAGCTTAAGGGGAAATGATTGTCCAGCTCAGCCAAGATGACGACTAAACAGCAGCAGATATTTTGATGGGGGGGTGGCGGGGGTAGATATAAGCCTGAAATTTATCAGTAATTGAAATCTTCATTGCTTTTAGTTTCTAATGTGGCGTTATATAAGTGCAAATTCTTGTAAATAACTTACTGAAATCATTTTCGCAATTCTTAGATGAAACACAAGACATTGATGGTATCGAACCAGAAACAACTATAACAGCGGTAACAGCATCTCCTTTGGTAAGGAACAATATTGTCAATTTTCTGAGCATTTAACCACGATTGACCTAACACAAATTTGTTTCTGTATTGAAAGCCAAGGTCCCACACACAGTGTAATTTAACATGCTTTTTCCCCCATTGGTTGTGCTGACCACAAATCCGTTGTATTAATCAGTTTGTGCTGGGGAAAAAGGAACAGTCCTTTAGGGGAAGAAGGAAGAATGCCTAAGAATTAAATTCAAATGTTGTGGGATTGCCTGCTCTTGGTGCTGCTCACCAGCACTTTAAACAGTCGAGCAGCCCCAAGAGTAGGCACTCCCGTTGTATTTTAATTTAATTTTTAGGTGTACTTTTAATATTCCTCCACTGGACTTTAATGAAAGGAAGTTGATCTTTTTCGTGGGAAAGTATTTTGGATGGTGTACCGTTTGAGCAGCACAGCAGCTGTACCGATCTCTGTTTAAATCTCTGATGCGCTACGCAAACTGCCAGTATGACGTGCAGAATGCCTTCCCACGGAACAGATCAGCTCCATTTCACTGAAGTCCATAAAAAGAATGTTAAAAGAATGCCTAAACATTCAATTCAGATTTAACTGGACTCTCTGCTCTCTGAACTGCTTGACTGCTCTATCAGATATAATGATCATTTGGTTATTGAGATCATTGTAACCAAATGCCACTGTAATCAGTTTTTAATTGTAATCTTCACCAGTACTGAATCCATTTTAAACTTAGATAATGTGCTGAAATGACATGTTTGGTGCCTGCACAGGAATGGAAGTAATGATTCCATACCGACAGATTTAAATGGATAGTGAGCTCTTTGCTTATGGACATCTAAATTTAACTATATAGAACTTTAAAACAGACTCAAATTGTGATTTAAAAAAAAAAGCCTCCCTGGTTCCATCATTATTAAGAACATAAGAAATAGGAGCAGGAGTAGGTCATTTGGCCCTTCAAGCCTGCTTCGCCATTCAATAAGATCATGGCTGATCTTCTACCTCATCTCCACTTTCCTGCACTATCCTCCTATCCCTTGATTCCCTTAATATTCAAAAATCTATCGATCTCTGTCTTGAATATACTCAACGAATGAGCCTCCACAGTCCTCTGGGGTAGAGAATTCCAAAGATTCATCACCCTCTGAGTGAAGAAATTTCTCCTCATCTCAGTTCTAAATGGCCGACTCCTTATTCTGAGACTGTGACCCCTTGTTCTAGACTCCCCAGCCAGGGGAAACATCCTCCCTGCATCTACCCTGTCAAGTCCTGTAAGAATTTTGGATGTTTCAATGAGATCACCTCTCATTCTTCTAAACTCCAGAGAATATAGGCTTAGTGTTCTCAATCTCTCCTCATAGGACAATCCCCCCCATCCCAGGAACCAGCCTGGTGAACCTTCATTGCACGCCCTCTATGGCAAGTATAACCTTAGGTAAGGAGACCAAAACTGTACACAATACTCTAGGTGTGGTCTCACCAGGGCCCTATATAATTGCAGTAAGATGTGTTTACTCTTATACTCAAATCCTCTTGTAATAAAGGCCAACATACCATTTGCTTTCCTAATTGCTTGCTGTACCTGCATCTTAACTTTCAGTGATTTGTGTACAAGGGCACCCAGGTTCCTCTGAACACCAACATTTCCCAATCTCTCACCATTTTAAAAAATAATCTGCTTTTCTATTTTTCTTACCAAAGTGGATAACTTCACATTTCTCCACATTATATTCCATTTGCCATATTCTTGCCCACTCACTTAGCCTGTCTATATCCCCTTGAAGCCTCCTTGCATCCTCCTCACAACTTACATTCCCACCCAGCTTTGTATCATCAGCAAACTTGGATATATTACATTTGGTCCCCTCATCCAAATCATTGATGTAGATTGTGAATAGCTGAGGCCCAAGCACTGATCCTTGCGGTACCCCACTAGTTACAGCCTGCCAACCTGAAAATGACCCGTTTAGTCCTATTCTGTTTTCTGTCCATTAACCAATCCTCAATCCATGCTAGTATATTACCCCCAATCCCATGAGCCCTAATTTTGTTTAATAACCTCTTGTGTGGCACCTTATGAATGCCTTCTGAAAATCCAAATACACCACATCCACTGGTTCCCCCTTATCTATTCTTGTAGTTACAACCTTCAAAAACTCTTAACAGATTTGTTAAACACGATTTCCCTTTCATAAATCCGTGTTGACTCTGCCCAATCCTATTATTTTCTAAGTGCCCTGTTACCACGTCCTTAATAATAGATTCTAACATTTTCCCTACTTATGTCAGGCTAACTGGTCTGTAGTGCCCTGTTTTCTCTCTCCTTCCTTTCTTAAATAGTGGGGTTTCATTTGCCACCTCCCAATCTGCGGGAGCTGTTCGAGAATCTATGGAATTTTGGAATATGACAACCAATGCATCCACTATCTCTCTAGCCACCTCTTTCAAAACCCTAGGATGTAGGCCATCAGTTCTAGGGGATTTATCGGCTTTCAGTCCCATTAATTTCTCAGTACTTTTTTTTTTACTAATACTAATTTCTTTCAGTTCCTCATTCTCGATTCCCTTGATTTTCCACTATCTCCGGGATGTTTTTTGCCTCTTCTTCTGTGAAGACAGACACAAAGTATTTGTTTAATTTCTCAACCATTTCCTTATTCCCCATTATAATTTCTCCTGTCTCAGCCTGTAAGGGACCCACATTTACTTTTGCTAATCTTTTCCTTTTTACATATCTATGGAAGCTTTTACAGTCTGTTTTTATGTCTCTTGCTAGTTAACTCTCATTCTATTTTCCCTTTCTTTATCAATTTCTTGGTCCTCCTTTGCTGAATTCTAAAACCCTCCCAATCCTCAGGCTTACTGCTCTTTTTGACAACATTATAAGCCTCTTCCTTTGATCTAATACTATCTTTAACTTCTTGTTAGCCACGGTTGGACCACTTTTCCTGTGGGGTTTTTGTGCCTTAAAGGAATGTATATTTGTTGTAAATTATGTATTAATTCTTTAAATGTTAGCCATTGCTTGTCTACCTTCATACCTTTTAATGTAGTTTCCCAATCTACCTTATCCAACTCGCCCCTCATACCGATGTAGTTTGCTTTGTTTCGATTTAAGACCCTAGTTTCGGATTTAACTAAATCACTTTCAAACTCAATATAAATTCTATCATATTGTGGTCACTCTTCTCTAAGGGCCCCTTTACTACAAGGTTATTAATTAACCCTTTCTCATTGCACAATACTAGATCTAAAATAGCCTGTTCCCTAGTTGGTTCCTCAACATACTAATCTAGAAACTATCTTGCATACATTCCATGAATTCGTCCTCCACACTGTTGCTGCAAATTTGGTTTGCTCAGTCTATATGTAGATTAAAGTCCCCCATGATTACTGTATTACCCTTGTTACATGCGCCTCTAATTTCCTGATTTATACTCTGCCCTACATTACAACTGCTGTTTGGGGGCCTATAAACAACTCTCACCAATATTTTCTGCCCCTTGCTGTTTCTTAGCTCCACCCAAACTGATTCAACTTCTTGATTTTCGGAGCTAAGATCCTTTGGGGGAAAAATTCAGTATCGGCCAGGCGCAAAGATTAGTGCCTGGCGCTAATTATCGCCTCCGACTGCAAACTTGACTTTTATCGCCCCTGGAGGTGATTGGAGCGCTAAATCAGGCGCTACACATCTGTCTTAAGGCGCAAAGGCCGAGGAGCGAGGCGCTAACTCAGAGTGCTGGCGAAGCTCATGTGATGTCAGTCAGCAATGGAACACAGACACAATGGCCCCGGCCAGTTCGTAAAGGGGAGGGTTGATCTTGCTTTCCATCCACATCCTGCTCATTGCAGCCTTGAATCTCGGCCTGGAGAGACCTGTACATCAAATCTGCTGGTAATAACAATGGAGAGGCCCAGGGAAAGAGCTCAGAGTGTAGCCCCCACAGTCTCTTCTAAATCGATACAAGGAAGGGCAAATCAAAATGAACCTGCAAAGTGCTGCTCAGTACCCAAAACTCCTTCACACAGCGTTGAATCTCTCCAGAAGGTCTCTCTCTCTCTCTCTCTCTCTCTCTCTCTCTCTCTCTCTCTCTCTCTCTCTCAGAATGCGTGGTTCAAAAATGTCACCAACAAAAAAAAGCAGGAAGCGGTCACCTTTAAATAGCGCTCCCCCAGTCCCTTCCTGACTGCAAAACACTCCCCTCAACCTGTCGTTGCTAGCGGTAAGGCAGGGGGCGCCATTCAATATCTGCTCCGGGGCGTTGCGCACTCGACTGACGTCCCGATCTGCCGTCGCTGGAGATCGTGGCGGTAGTGTTTAGCGCCGCCGCAAAATGTCTAGTTAATTTCGCGAGCGGCGCAAACATCGCCGCGCCCGGGTGCTAGTTGCTTTGCGCCCCATTAGCGCCCTCTTAAGGCGCTAACGGGAGGTGCAACCAACTGAATTTTTCCCCCTTTCTTTCTACTGTCTTTATCCCATCCTTTATTATCAGGGCTACCCCTCCTCTTCCATTTTGCCTATCTCTTCTAAAAGTTAAGTATCCTGGAATATTTAGTTCCCAACCTTGGCCACCTTGCAACCACGTCTCCATAATGGCTATTAGATCAAACCTATTCATTTCTCTCTCTGCTATTAATTCACATGTTTTGTTGCGAATGCTTCGCGCATTCAGATATAGTGCCTTTAGCTTTGACTTATTTCTATTTTTCCCTGATGTCACCTTAGTCACTGATGCTTTATTACCTTTGGTACTCTCTATGTCCCTTCCAGACCCACTCTGCTTATTTTTACCGAAAACTCTAGTCTGCTCTAGAGCCTTGACATTTCTGTCGCTGCTTTTAAATTTATTCTTTCCTGATTCCTACCACTGCCCCCCATACTTCATTAGTTTAAAGCCCTGTCTACTGCCCTAGTTATTCGATTCACCAGGACACTGGTCCTAGCCTGGTTTAAGTGGAGCCCGTCCCAACAGAATAGCTCTCTCTATCCTCAGTACTGGTGCCAGTGCCCCATGAACTGAAACCCCTTCCTCCCACACCACTCTTTGAGCCACACATTTAAACCTCGAATCTGGTTGTCCCTATGCCAATTTGCACGTGGCTCAGGTAACAATCCAGAGATTATTACCTTTGAGGTTCTGCTTTTTAATTTGGATCCTCGCTCCTCAAACTCCCTCAGCAGAACTTCATTCCTAGTTCTACCTATGTCGTTGGTTCCTACGTGGACCACGACAACTGGATCCTCCCCCTCCCACTCCAAGTTCTTCTCTAGCTGCGAGGAGATGTCTTTAACCCTGGCAGGCAACACAACCTTCGGAACTCCCGGTCGCGGCTGCAGAGAACAGTATCTATCCCCCTGACTATACTGTCCCCTACCACAACTACATTCCCTTTCACTCCCCCCTCTTGAATGGCCTCCTGCCATGGCCATGGTCAGCATGCTCATCCATCCTGCAGGCTTTTCCCTCATCCACACAGGCAGCAAGAACCTCATACCTGTTGGACAAGGGCAAAGGCTGAGGCTCCTCCAGCACTGCACGTGGGGTCCCCTTACCTGCCTGAGTTGCAGTCACACTCTCCTGTCCCTGACCACTAACCAGACCTGTACCACTACCTAACCTAAGGGGTGTGACTGCCCCCTGGATCAAAGTGTCCAGGTAACTCTCCCCATCTCTGATGCCCTGCAATGTCTGCACCTCAGACTCCAGCTCAACAACTCTGAGCTGAAGTGCCTCAAGATGCAGGCATTTACTGCAAACGTGGTTGTCCGGGATCACAATGCTTTCCACAGATTCCCACATGCTGCAGTTGTGGCACACCACCTGCACTGCCATCCCAATATGACCTTGTTTTATTTAATTAAATTTGTAATTTGTTAACTTAGTTTACAGTGTAGCTTCTTGACTACTTACTTGATCTAGATTAAGTTAAGGGTACTGAAATTAAATATCTACCTGTAATACAAAGCACTACAAGTAGTGTCGGCAAAAAGCAACAACACCTTCCCCCTCTTCTCCAAAAACCCACTCTTTCCACATTCCCAAATAAAACTCTGATCAAGTCCACTCCGTTTAATCCTGCTTTGTGCAGACATTTTACTATTGATTTATGAAGCATATTATGGGAATGTAATGTTCCATTGATTTATTATAGTTTTAGGTATATTTACAATCCTCACAAAGGAGGATTTTTGTCCAATGTTTTGTTAATTTACCTGAGAATTTTTTGAGATGTAGGCACGAGCTGGTCAGCAGCAGGAAGATTTCTACCTGATTGAGTCTGGTCCTGGCATTTCCATATAATGCTCCAGCCAGCGCTCATAGCTGAAAACATGAAAAACGTTGGCCAAAACCGGTAAACAAGTTTCAATGACTACCAGAGTACCTCGACTCACAATTTTCAGGCTGTGAATCAAGTGATTGAGTTAGGGATAGCTGGTGAGTTAATGTTTAAAAATGTTTTGAACAATCTTCAAAAAGTTTTTTTTCTCATCTTATTTTAGGAAAAGAGCTCAAATTCACACAGGCACACTGAAGCTCCTAAAAACACTTCCAACTCCAGTTTTATGCTAGGTATGAAAATAAAAGACGAACCTTTGGATGAAGGATACGAGAAAGCCTTGGCACCACAAGCAGGTGTAAGAATTAAGGACGAGCCAGATTCTTTACAGGTAAAGTTAAATTTGGTTTTATCGCGCAAAATACGGCGAGTAACAAACTTCAACAAATGAAATGAAATAAATGAAGAATGAGAATATAATATGATAAGGTGTTCTATAAATGCAAGTCCTGCTTTCCTATTATGCAAGTTCAATGTCTTGGGACTACTAAATGCACTACAAATATCTCTGGTATTCTATGCATTAATGTACTTAGTTGCAGTAGCTTTTAACACAAACAGTCGCCTTCACTGGTGGAAAAGTGCTATACTTTTGAAGGTAATGACAAGGTTGAACAGAGCAATTTTTGAAGCTCCAAGTATATTGGCCCAAAAATTCGTGAGGAGCCTTCGTGCGAGGGTAAGGCTTCCCCGCGATCTCTCACTGCGCGTTGGCTTTTTCAGTCTGAGCTCGCACGAACTTGATGTGCAGTGCTTCCGTATCCCACAGGCGCAGTTAATTCGTGCGAGCTGTGGTATCACATGACTCAGTTAGAGCCAATGGCAGCACACCATCTTTCATTCATAGCTTTCACATAAGTGCTGTGAAAGCTATGAATATATACCCCCCCAAAAGAACAGCTAAACCTCAATTAAATTTAAAAAAAACCATCACATTAATAAAATAAGTATAGTTAAATAAATTAACCATTTTAAACAAAAAATTAAATTTTTGAAAAAATTTAAAATCTTTTAAAAAGTTATAAAAATAAACTTACCTGTCTTTAAAGTCTCTAAAAAAGATATACCTGTTAAAAAAAATTCAAAATAATACTTAATTAACTACTTACCTTGTTAAAAGAGGGTCTTACGCCTCCTTTATGTCTAAAATGTTCCATGCTTACCTGCGCGTTCAAAGCACTAAGTGCACTGCGTGCGCGCAGCCTGTAGCGCGCACGCAGTTCACCTAGGAACTGCCCCCTTTTGAATTCACCAAGTGCCGGTTTTCAGCGCATGCGCAGTGCATGCAGAAAACCAGCAATTGGAGACAGAATACGCGAGAGTACACAGTGCGTACTCTCGCGTAGCGGCACTAATTTTTGGGCCATTATTGCTTTAGCCATAAAGAAAGCAACTTCTCTAGTGGTGATGCAGGAGAACCATAAGTGTTATTTTAAAACATAAATGTGTTTACTACTCCAATTTTCTCTCGTAGCAGTAAGCCACCCAACTGATCATTCTTCATGCACAACCTCAGATATCCAGCGTTAATAGGGTATTCAGTTATGGAGGGCTTGTTAGTCAAACAGTCGTCTTCACTTGAAGTCACTTTGTAGCAGAGGTTACTGGACAGTGATTGGGCATTCTGGCTTGCTTTTCAAACCCCTCCCCTTCCGCAACCTGTGGACACTGAGGCAATTTATAGTGCTACGTTGCTGCTCAAATTTAGATCAGGGGAAGACTCGGGTTTGAATCTGGGAGCTTGTTGGTTTTTGTACCACATCGTGTTGTGGCTTTTTCCTTTTTTACCAATTTTATTCCCATCTCTCCTGAAGACACTACTGCCTGCTGGGGCATTGTTTAATGGGCGCCAGACACCCTCCAGTCCCTTTGTTGTTGCCACCTACATTGCTATTCTTCATTTGTGAGCCTAGGCAGTGAGTGTAAGTGGGGTATTCAATTATCGGAGTCACCACAGCTGAGCTGGATACAGTTTTCATCTGATATCTATACACTGGCACTTTTCAGCACAGAGTCATTCCATGGCAATCAGGTACATGAGCACTGCCTGTTTTTTTTTTTGTTTTCTTCTTTTCCCTTCCGAGCCCAGAGACAGCAAGGCAATTGTAGCACCCCAATTGCTGCCCATGATAAAATCAGCTAAGTCGGTACTGCTGAAATTAAACCTTCAACCTTTTGGATTGTATAGTGTGACAGGTGGCGTTTTTAATCTACTGGGTGACCTGATTCTGTCTCCATTTAAAAAAAAAAAAAAGTTTGTTTATCCTTCTCTGTATCTACTAAGCCTTAACTTCTATGGTTCCCCAACGGCAGGACTGAGTCCAGGACCTTGCTGTATGAGGAATTATGAACTACAATAGTCAAGTGAAATAAAAAGACTTGCATTTATGTAGCACCTCATCATGTCTTTGAGAAATCTCTCAAAGTACATCATATACAGTGAGTTACTTTGAAAGTGCAAATGTGACCTATTTTGTATATACAGGAAACTTTCGTTTATCCGGCATCGACGGGACCGGCGTGGTGCCGGTTTATCGAAAGTACCGGATAACGGAGAGTTATATCTACCGAGGCTATTTTTAACAAAGAGACTCCAGGCAGCGCGGGAGAATCAACTCCTGCTACTGCAGTATTTCGGACTTCCGACAGCGCCAGGAGGCCGAGTAGTGGCACTTTTGAAAAGTACTCCTGCCTGACTAAATCGGCGTTCGCGGACTCGGACTCAGACTCGGGATCGGCAACATTGCCGGTTATTTGAGAGGAGTTTTCGGAGCACTCGGCGTTCGCGGAGACTCGACTGCGACTCGGCAACATTGCCGGTTATTTGAGAGGAGTTTTCGGAGGATGATTTTTGCCGGTTAAGCGAGAATTCCGGATATTTGGGTGCCGGATAAACGAAAGTTTCCTGTAGCATGGTCCCACGTACACCAATAAGAGGAATAAGCAGCTATTTCTGGTTTGGCAGACAAATGAATATTGACCAGGACATGGGTAAAACTCCATGCTCTTTTTCACATAGTGCCCTTAGATCCTCAGAATTCACCTGAACACGTAGACAGAGCCTTAATTTAACATCTTATTTGAAAAATGGCACCTCCAACAATCCCTCTGTACAATACTGCTCAGATTACGTGCTCAAGTCCTGGATTGGATCCAGAGGCAAGAGTGTTATCAACTGAACCCATTTTTCCAAATGATTGTTCTTGCTCATCTGTGGCATGGCATGTTGGTGAACTAAAGTAACTCTAAAATGGTGTTTCATTTTGTGCACAGCATTTTGCAGTAATTCAAGAAGTGTGAGCATCAGCAAAGTGCAAGGCTGAGAGTATATTGTATATGCAAGTGTGAAAGCAAAAATAACTTTTCGTTTTTTATTTCAGGTATATGGCCAACATTCCAAGCCTCAGGAGTCTGATATTCGAATCAGTGCGGTGTTCTCAGTGAGTGGCAGCCCCCTTGGTAAGCATTGTACATTACTGCTGCGGAATTCGAGACCAATGAATTTCTACATGGAGGACGAAGTCTTAAAAGCATAGGAAAAAAACTCGCATTCGTCGTCGTGTCGTGTAGCTACACCTTCCCTCGCCACTGTTCCACGCAGGCTCTGGCTCGAGAATTGAAGTCCCTCCGATCTTTAGGTCTGCATGGCTCTGGTAGTAGAGGGCATTCTCAGAGATGCTCCATTGTTTGAGATGCCTCTCCGGCAGCCAGAAATAGCTCTGCAGGCTGTGTTGAGGACTGGATCCATCTTCTTGGCATGTGAGGAGCGTTCTCAAACTGGATAGGCATATTCAGCTGCTGAATAGCACAGAGCAAGGGCTTTAGTTCATAAGGTCCTTGGGTCAGTTCCCCATTTAGAGTTGGCCAACTTCCTTAAGATGTTGTTTCTGGCTCCCACCTTTGCTTTGATGACATGGGCCTGAAATTTCCGGGGTGGTAGCGGGTGCGATCGGTGGTGGGTCGGGTAGGAAAGTTGTTATTTTTGACTGGGTCGGGAACCCACTGTCATCGCTCCCCTACGCGCCTTTCTCCCAGGCGCGTCTGTCATCACAGACCTGACCGGCAATGGCAGGCGACCTAATTGAAATCATTATCAGATAGTTTACAGCACTTAAAACCTTTTCCCCCCATACATTTTAAATTTCCCTGCATGACCACGGGATTCGCGCAGTTCGGGAACCACGTCTGTCAACCTGAGGCGGGAGTTCCGTGGCCATTGCTCCAGCTGATTATTTGACAGCATCAAATGTACAGTAAAAGCTCCCACCTGACAGCTGATCACTTTCCTCAGGCAGAAGCTGTTGCTCAGTCCATTGCCAGCGCAGATTGAACTTTCTGCAGGCTGCAAGCCTTTCTAGCAAAGTCTCCATCCAGTCTCACCTCATTGGAAGAACTCTCTCACCATTGACTGCTTCTGTCATCTGTACTTCACCTGCCATCTATTCCATCAACATGGGTGCCGTTTATACTGTCTCACCTTGGTCCTCAGAATCTGACCACGATCAGCCCCCACACCAGCAGCACCAACAACAACACCAATCTTCTCTGCAATCACCTGATGCTGCAGAGGGCATCAGCACCCGAGCACATTGCTGCCAGGGATGGCCTCACCATGGCCAGATTTAGTTAACTTTATGCTGTACACCCATATGGCTGCCACATGATGCGCCAGGTTGGCACCACCCCACACCAACACCATAAAGCATCCCTACAATGCCCAAGCCATTCCTTTCACACTCATCACCATTGCGGGGGGTACCTTATGTCTCATCATTCACTGCAACTCACTGAACCATTTCCAAAGGTGCACACAAATCTGTCCAAGACTGGAAAGTGTTGAAAATAAAGATTTTTATGTTTAACACCACATTAACAGAAACTTTACATATAAAACACCCAAGTGGCTACCCTTGTGTGTTGTTAGTTGGTATGATTGCACTAGGGTGAGGGTGAGGGTGAGTGTGAGGGGTGACTAGTGAGATTGGGATGTGATAGAGAGGGATGGGTGGATGTGCAAGGTATGTTGGTGTGAGTAAGGATGTGTAGGAGTAGGGTAGAGAAGGCGGATGTGGTGAGAGGCACAGCGGGATGAAGTTGAGTGTGGCTTTGTACAATGAGATCATTGAAACGTTTACGGCACTGCACCCAGGTCCTCCTGACCACATCCCTGCTTGTGACCTCCTCTGCAATCTGCAACCAGGCTGTCTTGGTCTCCTGGGGAGGTCTCTTCCACCCATGGGAAGGGAAGAGAACCTCCCTGCGTGCTCTGACTCCCTCCATAAGCATATGGAGGGAGTCATCGGAGAACCTGGGTGCAGCCCTCTGCCTCTGAGCAGTCATTGTCAGCGTTTGCAGCACTCCGATGCTGCAGTACACTGACCGCACTATGTTGGATTAAACTTCAAATGTTATGTGGCCATGGTCCCTTTAAAGATCCCGGCTGAAAATGCGTCATGAATGATGTCACCAGAACCGCTCCATCTAATTGGGCCGGGTAACGTGCTGGGCGGGCTTAATAGGCCCCATTAAGGTAAGTTCATTTTCAACAGCGGGGTCATGACCCGCCACCGACACCACCCGCAACGGACCCGCTGAGGTAGGCAAAATTCCGGCCATGATCGTTGTAGCTGAGGGTGCACCCAACTCAGCATTAACAAACATATTAAAAAACGCATTGTGCAGTAGGACACCATTAATCTGAATGATGCTAGACCGCACATGTCAGTCATCTGGTTTAAAAGGAAAACTTGTTGGCAATTCCTACGAGCTGTTTTAGAAAGACCCTTTCCAAATTTAAAAATCATGTTTAAAACATTAGCTTTGGGAGCTAGGCCACAAGTAAAGAGTAGGAAGGGAGAATTTTTTAAATATCGCAATGGTGGAGGATTGGAGCACATTCCTATCAGCTGCGTTCCTCCAACGCTATGCTGCTGTACATAAATAATACTTTTCCTCACAGATTTAAAATTTACATGGTTAGTCACATTACTCCACGTTTGTTAGAGCTATCAGTATTCCATACATCAAATTGTGAGCGATGAATCACTAGTTTAAACTGTCTTCAGTCCCAACGGGTTAGAATTAATTAGTGGCCTTGTACTATATTGGAATGCAGGAGAAGCTCGTAAAGGATTCTGCACCATTGCAAACATCTTCCATTTAAAATGTCTGGATTTGCTGATAACTGTGTATAGTGATCTTTTGCTTATAGTGATCAAAATCTATCTGATACTCTTATTGTGATCAATTATAATTGTCAGCAATTCCACATTCTTGAAAGACAGTTGCCTCAGTTGTAACATTACTAATTTGTTGGAGTTCTGCTGTACTGTTGAAACATTGCTGCTCAGCATTGACGAGCTTTTTAAACATCTGAACCGTAAACTGTTCATTAAATAGCTGCTCAACTTCTCTCCAATGCATGGTTCAGAATGATGGTTCAAAAAAGAATGTTAATGCTTCTGGTTTGTACCATTCACTGCTCTCACCTTAACTAGCTTCTGGCATAACCTTGTTCAGCAATTAAAAGTACTGGCAAGAACTGACTAGTGCTCCATTTAGAGAGCCAGTTTTGGGCTGAGAGCAGTGAATGGAACAAAATAAAACGCTAGCATTCTGAGCAGTGCATCAAAGAGAAAAGGCTGAGAAGCTTACTGGCCAAATTAATCACTGTAACTGGATTCTGCTGTATCCAGTTATACCCAATAAAACTTCAGCTACGGATGTGTTGTGCACTTACGCTGCAGACTTCCATTCTATTCCTGTAGGTTGCTGTTTAATTATAAAACCAGAAAGTCAGGGCCAAGAACATAGATCATCAATAAAACAGCACAAACATGGTGCTTCTGAAATAGATTCCTTCTGTGTAAGAGGTAGATTTGGTAACGTTTTGTTTAAATTCATAATTTCTTTCATTAAGCTTCCCTGTGCTCTCCCTGGCTAACTGGATAGGTTTGAAGCCTGTCTTTAACGACTAGCTAAGAGGCGTGCTGACAGTAGGCTTGGATCTCACTTGCTATCACTCATGTCCTTGCTCATACGAGCTCTCTCATGTGCATGTTCACTCTCGCTCCCGTCAATTACCCAATGCTTAACTAAGATTCCAAATGTACAATCATAGAAGATGCTTTTACATTAGAAGTTGATGGCGTGTGTGCAGTTCTTCCACCAGTAGTTGCATTCCTAAATATAAACAACTCAAGTCAGTCTTTTTGCGGTTGCGGGTGGGGGTGGGGTGGCGAGGGAGCGGGTAAGAGATCGCTCTTCTGAGACGGGAGCAAAGTGAAACCATGTAAAGAATTGCAGTCTCAAACTTGAGTCTCCCCACTCCATGACATAATTAACTGGGACCGCCCTATTCTGCTGGCTCAAAATACTTTTTGAAAATATAGGTATTCTTAGCTCTCCTATACATTAGAGAAAAAAGGATTTTGCAACATCAAGTTACTGCAGATGCTGTTGAATATATTGGCAGTGAAATGGCATATAAGTAAATGAGAGAGCATTATTGTGGTGGCAATTACTTAATGTGGTCTGCTAGCAAGAATTGAGATTTATAGTTCTTTGGTTTTATTAAAACCTAACTATATTTTGAATGTACCACTGTGAAGAACTTTGCTCATTAGTACTTACTTCTACACTAATGTTCCTTTTAAAATGGACATTTGCATCAATGGAGGTAATTGTATATATATAAAAAAATCGGCAAAATATTTAGCAGTCTTTTTCCTTGTTGATTTTTCATCTCTTCCCTCCTGGCTGGAGTGTGATTCCATGGGTGTTGGTTCCCTCCGGATGGCCTTTATTCAGATGTGAACTTTGACAGTGAGGGTCAGCAGGATTTTAGACTGGGGATGTCAAAGCTGGGCCAAATCCAGTTCTTGCCTAATGTCCATTACAGATGTGCACTTCCAACAGGGGTCAATAGATGGTGATCTGGAGCAGAATTTTTTTCCCCTCGAGCTTAAGGAGGCTGCACTTGGTGTGTGGCGCTAGGGGAAAAAAGCCCTCAGCAAAAATAAAATAAAATAAAACAGGCACAAGCACATTGGAATTGTAAGTTTGTTCTAGCAGATTTTTTTGAGACAGTGTCTTATTGTGTTGCAGTATCACAGTTGGTGCAGCAAAATACACCAAGTACGCTCAGCACGGCAAAGTCACCTGCAGGTGGCAGTGGCCAGCCAGCTCCCACTCCTACTATGAGTGTACGGGTCACCTGTTCGGGATGCAAGAAGATTCTACAGAAGGGACAGACTGCCTATCAGAGGAAAGGTTCAACCCAGCTCTTCTGTTCCACCCTCTGCCTTACTGGATTTTCAGCACCTACTCCAAGACCTCTTCCTCCTGCAAAAAAATCCTGCTATCTGTGCAGCAAGTATGACCTGCCTTTAATTTAATTTAATAGTATTTGCTTTAACTGTTCTGAAGTGAGCATGAGAGGTCTTTCCTTCCTAATGAAGGTTAGCCTAGAAGAATGAGAGATTATGCTTTCTACTTTTGATCAGTAGCCGGCAGGTTGTAAGTTAGCCCAGAAATTCCTGTCGAACCCATCCGGTAAGAGACAGTCAACCAGTGGAAAGAACAGTTATGTTGCAGGGAAGATATCCCAAAGCAGCTTCAAAGTGACCATTTTTGTTCAGTTACTTGTAAACTGCACAATTGGATTACTGCTTTGTAATTATACTAAAGTATCCATATATATTTTAACTTGCTGTCCTTTTTTAAAATAAGGTCATATTAGGCTAGATAACTACATTAACCAAGTGGATAATTGAGTAACTTTCTACAGAAGACCAATGAATGTAAAATTATGGGAAGTTTCTATGTCTAACACAAAAGTTCAAAGCACCATTGTGTTTGTGTCCGTAACAGGTTACTCTCTAACTTTAAAGGGGAAGTATAATATTTTATTGACTACTTAGAGGCATTTTTTACAGACAAAAATTGTTCTTTTATTCTAAGGCTGTTTATCGCACCACCTCATTTATATAGTGACATCCATGTGTAGTTCTCCATTCAATTGTTCCATATTTCTGCATTATTTTCACCTAAGAGCCACTTGTGACAGATCAACTAAAATAGAATTGAATCGGTACCTCTGTTGAACAGCTGATTGGTTAGCTGTGTGTTGCTTTCTAGCAGGCTCATTGGTTGACCAATCAACCAACAGTAATAATTGTTACCACAGATGACATCGCAAAGGAGCTACAAAGTAACTTTTTTCTTGTTACTTGCTTACCAGTCTTGGTATGTCTGCCAGAAGCCATACTGAATATTGACCTGTTTGTGGCTAGCTGCTTGAGAGGTTTCATTTGTGCTCAGAGAAAATAGGGAAAAATTTCAATGTGTTGTCGGATCAAGATGCCATGCCTATTTAACTTGTTAATACAAAAAGATTTTGTTTTGTTAAGCTATGGTTTGCATGCCCTTGAGTCCAAAGTGCCCACTGGAAATATTTCAGCAGGAAAAAGACACGGGCCCATATTTCCTGACCCCCACGGGTGCGTAGGCGCCCATAGGGGCCGCGCAAGTTCCGGGTTTAGGCATGTGAAGCGCATGTGTTGCAACCCGGAACTTGCGATCTGTCAAGAATTCTCCTGACAGATCCAACGCATGCCCAAGAAAAGTGTCTCTGCGGGTGGAGAGTTGCGCTATTTGCTCAACTTCCGCCCGCTGAAAGGCCGTGGAATTCTTGCGCCTGGTAAAAGCAGGCGTAAGGCCTCCTTTTACCAGCATAAGAGTTTGGAAAAAATAGAAAAATAAGATTTTATCACTCACTTATAAATTAAAACCCCTGTCCAATAAGGTAAATTTATATTAAGCCCCGTTAAAACATCTAACAAAAATTTCAAAAAATTAAATTTTTGTTTAACATATTTAATTAAATGCCATTTTAATTAATTTTATATATGGAATGGTTTTTCTTTCTTTATTTCAGTGTGTTGGTGCATTTTTGTCATCATCCCCATTCATATTTTTGACAGTTCCGTGCGTATGGAACTGTCAAGTATGAGGGGGATTCCCTTCTTTCATTGGTTGAGCTGGCCCAAGTGATCCCAGGGGTGCTTGCGAACCGCATGCGCCCCTGGGCCTCTGCGCATTTTCAAGAGTAGAGACCCAGGATCGGAAGCCTCCGTATCTCGGACCAGCAGGTAGGTTCGTAGATTTTTTTGCTGATCGGACGCATCCGCCCGCAGGAAGCCTCCGATTGGAAATTCAGGGTGAAAATTTGACTCCAATCCAATTTTTTTCTTGTTTTTCTTTGTGATCAGTGAATAATTAGTGTAATAAAATTCTTGTGTTTGTATTGAATATCTGACTGCCAGCTCACCCTTAAGTTTTTCTGATTGATTTAGTGTAGACTCAAGTTTGAACTTTGATTGTTATCATGGTAGAAATACTGAACTAATCGGATAGTAGGGGATAAAAATAGCCATGGTTTGGTAGCACTCTCGCTTCCGAGTCAGAAGGTTGTGGGTTGAAGTCCCACTCTAGAGACTTGAGCACAAAATCTAGTCTAACACTCCAGTGTAGTTCTGAGGGAGTGCTGCACTGTTGGAGGTGCCACCTTTCAGATGAGACGTTAAGCCTCGTCTGCCCTCTCAGGTTGACGTAAAAGATCCCATGCCACTATTTCGAAGAAGAGTGGGGGCGTTCTCCCGTGTCCTGACCAATATTTATCCCTCAACCAACATCACTAAAAAAACAATATCTGGTAATTTATCTCATTGCTGTTTGTGGGAGCTTGCTGTGTACAATTTGGTTGCCACGTTCCCTACATTACAACAATGACTACACTCAAAAGTATTTAATTGGCTGTAAAGCTATTTAGGATGTCCTGAGGTCATCAAAGGCGCTATGTAAATGCAAATCTTTCTTTTCTTTGACCACGGAGAAGGTTTGTTGTACTTGTTTCACTTTTGTCATACCACAAAGCCCTAAAATTTAGTGCATAATTCGTAGCTTCCTGCAGGTTTTTATTATTTGCTAGGCTCTGATGTAACTTGTGCAAGTATGAACAATTTTGATTTTCATTGCCACCCAGTTTGAAAGTCATAGGTACATCAGTGTGACCATCTGTCTGATTTCATAGCAGTTGTATTCCATTTGGGTGCACGCTGTAAACTGACACTCCTCTTTATATAAAAAAAAAAGTGAAACCCCAGTGTCAGTCACAAGACCAAAGGTTTGGACGGCCAAGTGTCTTCAACCCATTTGATCTGTCCTTTGCGTTGATGTATCATCTTCTCATTTTAGCATCTAAATACTTCTCAAGTCAATCCGGTGTCCTGGACTCAACCACCCTTTTTGTAAATCCATTCCAGCTGTTGATCACCCGTTCCTCTGGCTGGTTCGTTACTCTTTGAGTAAAGAAATACTTTCTGCAGCCTGTCCTAAAGTTACACTTTACAACTCTGGACTTGGCCCTGTTGTCCTGCAGCCATGGCACACCGAGAACCATTCTGGGTTTACTTTATCCAATTAAGTATCGTATATCTTTCTCTAATGCCCATTCTGAGACATCTTTTTCAAGGCTGGAGATGACAGATACTTGCCCAAGAGGAGAAAAATCATTAGATGACTTATGCCAGGCTGCTAGGGAAATTCCTTCCTTGCCTTTGCTTGATGTCGTTCACCTTGCAGACAGCTGATAGTCAGAGCTTGTTCTGTGGAGAAAATGCCTCTTCCTGTTGTTCCAGTTACATTTTTATAAGGCCTCTCTTATTGCTTGTGGAGTAGTGTGCCTTAATCAGGAAAGGGAGAGCAGAATGTTTGTAACTGGATATTGGCAGAGAGGATCCTTTTGCTCTAATGTATTCAAGCTTAGTTGGGAAAAGTGCTTCCTTATTTCTGTAATATGTGATGGTACCATTTTTTTTGTAACGGCCTTCAAAGTAATTGAAGAGTATAAAACCACATCAGGGAATACTTTCCAGCTTAAAAAAAATTGCTTTTGCTGCACGTGATTGACCAGTGTGGTCACTGAAAAGCGAGTAGCAGCTGCTGCAGATTGTACTCTATCGTTCTCAGTCTTGAAAATTTCAATTGACCCAGCATTCACTGCCTTTTGGGGTACAGTTCCAGATTTCTACTACCCTTTGTGTGGAAAAAGTGCTTCCTGATTTCACTCCTAACCATCCTAGCTCTAATTTTAAGATTGTGCCCTCTTACATAGAAACATACATAGAAATATAGAAGATAGGAGCAGGAGTAGGCCATTCGGCCCCTCGAGCCTGCTCCGCCATTCAATGAGATCATGGCTGATCATCCAAACTCAGTACCCTGTTCCTGCCTTCTCCCCATATCCCTTGATCCCTTTAGCTTTAAGAAATATATCTAACTCATTCTTGAATATATTCAATGACTTGCCTCAACTACCTTCTGTGGTAGAGAATTTCACAGGTTCACCACTCTCTGGGTGAAGAAATTCCATCTCATTTCTGTCCTAAATGGCTTACCCCTTTATCCTTAGATTATGACCCCTGGTTCTGGACTCTCTGACCATCGGGAACATTCTTCCTGCATCTAGTTTGTCCAGACCTGTCAGAATTTTATATATTTCGATGAGATCCCCTCTCATTCTTCTATACTCCAGTGAGTATAAGCCCAATCGACCCAATCTCTCCTCATATGTCATTCCTGCCATCCCAGGTATCAGCCTTGTGAATCTTCGCTGAACTCCCTCCATGGCAAGAACATCCTTTCTCAGATAAGGCGACCAAAACTGCGCACAATACTCAAGGTGTGGTCTCACCAAGGCCCTGTACAACTGCAGCAGGACATCCCTGTTCCTATACTCAAACGCCAACCCCCAACCAGAAGAAATCATTTCTCTGTATTTACCCTATCAAATCTCTTTGTCATTTTAAACACCTCTATTAGATTACCCCTCAACCCGCTAAACTCAAAAGGAATACAAACCAAGTGTATGCAACCGGTCCTCATAATTTTAATCTTGAAGACCCGTTATCATTCTGGTGAAGCTGCACTGCACCCCCTCCGAGGCAAATATATCTTCCCTGAGGTGTGGTCACCAAATCTGAACACCGTACACCAGATGGGGTCTGACCAAGGCTCTGTACAACTGAAGCATCACTTTTTCACTTTTCTATTCCAGCCTCTGAGATAAAGGCCAACATTCCATTATCCTTTTTGATTACTTTTTGTAGCTTTTAGTGGTTGGTGCACATCGACACCCAGATCGCTCCTCCACAGCTCCTCGTCTCTCATCATTCAGAAAATATTCTGATTATTTCTTACTTGGATCCAAAGTGGATGACCTCACACTTTCCTACATTGAGTTCCATCTGTCACAGTTTTGGCCACTCACACAGTCTGTCTGTGTCTCCTTGTAGCTTCCCGCCTCCATATTTACAACTTACTATATACTTCCTAACTTAGTGTCATCTGCAAACTTGGATATACAACTCTCTCTTCATTCATCCAAGCCATTAATATATATGGTGCAAAGCTGAGGCCTGGGGAGCACCATTTGTCACATCCCGCCAATCAGAGAATGTTCCCTTTATCTCCACTCTCTGTCTCCTAACTCCCATCCAATTACCAATCCATGTCCAAAGGTTACCTCCAATTCCAATTTCATTTTTGATAATCTCTTGAATGGAACCTTACCGAATGTCTTCTGAAAATCCATTTCGAGATCATCCATAGATGCTCCCCATCCACCATGCCAACTCTGACTTTTATCTGTGCTGGTAGTGCCCTTTTGAGTGTGTTTTCTCTTCCCACTTACCTGAATGAATCCTGTATTGTGTCTCTTCATGACTACCAGCAACAATTGCAGTGCAAGTGTTTTTTTTTTGACATAATCAAGTCTCTGTTTTCCCTTTATCCAAAAACCCTTTTTCTGGAACCTACAGAAATAAGTGAATTTTGTATGGTCAGATCACATTTTTTGTGCTGGGTTATCCCATGAATTTTAGAATCAAATTAAAGAAGAAAATTCCTGATGCAGAATCAAAATGTGCAAATCTGAGGTACTCCTAGTTCTTGGAAAAATTGTCATGCAAGTCCTCGGCAGTTAAATGAAATAACTTGCCAAGTAATACTCCAATCCAGTATAGTTTGGCATATTGTTCAAAGTGTTCCAAGATGCAAAGATCAGTAATAAGCTGTCAGTTGGCATAGTCCTTCAGCAGTAACAGATTAGATTCCCAACCAAGGTGGTGTGCCTTTGATTCTGTCCTAGACTTTACATTCAAACTTGTATGCTATCATTGTGAGAGAATTCTCAACCTACACCATTAAATGGAACTGCTTACTGCACTTTGGCAGCAACTATGGACAGTTTCCTCCTTCCAGCTAAAGGAGGGGAAAACTTGGGTACAAGAGAGGGAAAAGTGGGGAAATACAAAAAATAAAGCAACGAATGGAAGTAGCTACCTGAAATGTAAACCAGATATCTAGAATATCGCACCCAGTATTGTTTCATACACTCACAGTACGTGGACTATTTTATCTGTATTTGGACAGGACGACATTTATATTTTGTTTCAAATGTTCAGCATTTATATTTTGTTTCACTTTGATCTTTCTGGTGTGGTTTTGAAACTGTCTATTGCTCATAACATGTTTACTGTTCAGAAATAGTTCTGAGGCTAGCATGTTGGAAAAGAACGCCACCGTGAAGTTTTATTTTAGTCATTTTGGAAAGAAACAGCATCTTTGGTTTGATAATGTGTGTTTTTAAAATGGAGGAAGCTGCTGAAATTTTCTTTAAAATGTCATTTAAATTTTATTTTCCAGAGAAATCATGAACCTAAAGGACTTAGTAATGGGTCAGATTGATGGTAGGGGTCCGTACAAGGAATTCTGTAACCATAACTGCTTATTTGAGATGAAAAGAAAGTCTGCTTCAACGACTAATAATATCACCACCAAGTGCAGCATTTGTCAGAAAGTGTCTGTTGTAAGTTTAATATCTATTCATGTCTCTCTTTTTTATGATCCACTCCTATTCAGTGTGTAACTTGTTCTCCACAACATTTCATTCATTGATCAGGAATTCAAAATGAAAGTATCGTAAGAATTATATTCCAGTTTCTTGTATGCTTTGAATTGTAAAGGAAGTATTCTCTTGTGAAAATAGAGAACAACTCAATAAATGACTCTAATTTGGATAATAAAATAAGTGTTATACCATCTGTGAGGATATCGCCCAAGAAATATTCATGGCTTTTAGAAATGAGGTTGCAGTTGAGAGGCAACATAATGGAACTGCTCTTACCAGAACCCCACTACGATCCAGTTCCTAATTCAATGTAAATTTTAACTACTTAGCTTTTGCTTACTTACCCTGATTATGGTATAAATGGATTCAGTGATGAAGATATGTTTTATGTCTCACTCGGCATGTTTCTCATACATCATGTGCAACTTTGTCACATAGTTATCTGGTCAACCATTTACGGTGTTGGTTCTGAATCTCCTGTACCTTGAGGAGTACAGTCATCATAACAGGTTGGGGATAAGCATTATGAAAAAAGTTAATATTATGTTTCTAGTTGTGTTGGTTATCCTGTCAGTGTATGGACTGCAGAATGCATTCACTATATTTAGACAGAAACAAAAGGCCCAGCTGAGAGATCAATTACAGGTGACCACTGCTGCTCTGTAATCAGCTGTAAGGAGGCACATGAGAACAGTCTTGAGTTGGTTTTCCCTTAAGTCATATATAAACATTGGCCCAGATATTCCGATCCCTACGGGTGTGTACGCGCTGTGTACCCACCCGTAGGGACGTCGGAAATGCCGGTTTCAGGCATGCGCTGAAAACCGGCATTTCCGATCTGTCAAGAATGGTCTTGACAGACCCGCCGGCTGCCCTGGAGAAGGGCCTCTGCGGGCGGATAGTTCCGCTTTTTGGAGACCCTCTGCCCGCAGAAAACCCTTACAATTTTTACACCTGGTAAAAGGCCTGCTTTTACCAGGATAAGAGTTGGAAAAAGTAAAAAAGTAAAACATTTTTTTCACCGGTTTATCATTTAAAAAAGGTAAGTTTATTTTTAGCCCTGTAAAAAAAAAAACTTCAATTTTTTTCAAAAAATTTAATTTTTGTTTAAAATACTTAATTTATTGTAATTTCAAGTCATTTAAAAAACGTGTTTTAAAAAAAATTTATTTAAAGTTTTACTATGTTTTTGGGGTGATCTCCATTCATGTATTTGACAGGTCTTCCTGTCAAGTGAATGAAGGGAGATTCCCTTCTTTGATTGGCTCCCCATGGCCCACATGATCCCAGGGACGCTGCGAACTGCATGCGCCCCTGGGATACGTGGGCCCTGTGCGTTTGGAGTAAGGGCGTAGATTTTTCCAGATCGCAGGCCCCCACCCGCGGGAGGCCTGCGATCGGAAAATACGGGCCATTATCTCTTTCCCTGTGGAACTGTACCTTCTGGCATGTGATGGCACCAGGGGCGATTGAGCTCTATTTGGGGAATTAAACGTGCACAAAGCTTTGTGGGTGAGCACTTCAGTGCCACAACTCTTCGGAATGCCATGTTTATCACTATTCTTAATTGTATCCTATTATGCATCATACGATTTTATTCTTTATTTCAGGTCCGCCATGAAGTGAACTACCAGAACGTTGTACACAAACTTTGTAGTGATATATGTTTCTCCAAGTTTCGAATGGCCAACAATCTCACTATGAATTGTTGTGATAACTGTGGAGCTTATTGTTACAGTGGGTCTGCGCAATGTCACATGCTTCAGACCGAAGGGCAGTGTAAGAAGTTCTGTGGTTCTGCCTGTTTGTCCACATTTAAACAGGTTTGTTGCCTTTTAAACCAGAAAGACAATAGTGAAATAAAAACAGAAAATGCTGGAAATACTCAGCAGGTCGGGCAGCATCTGTTGAGAGAGAAACAGAGTTAACGTTTCAGGTCGATGATCCTTCGTCAGAACTAGACAATAGTGAAATCTGACTTCAATCCTCTACCTACCCCCAAGTCTCAAAACAGCTGTTTGCACATTACTTAACATGATGCCACATGCCTGTGTTTTTCTTGAATACAAATTAATTGTTTAAACTTGTTCCTCCATTCCTGTCCAACTGGACACCATATCATCTGTATAACTGCCCTCATTTCAGGGGCATAAAATGAATGCTGGTTTATCTAACATTTGCCAAGCTGTCCATTGTTACTGTAAGCCTACTGATAAGATGGATAGACGGACAGGACCAGTGTAGTAGTGAGTCAAAAAATACTGCTAATCGTGCTGTCAAAGCACTAGTACACAAGTGAAATAAACCGCCTGCCTGCCTTATTTCCAGATCTCAGTTGTACATGATTGCACTATTGCACTTGATCACCTGGTACTCTTTGTTTAGATCTAATTAAGGACTTGTGTCTGATAAAGGATGTCCCCATAAGGTGCTTCAGCAAGTGTAAGGGTAATCTTGAGTCATTCCTTTAACTGGCAGGACCACCGGAGAGTTAGTTGTTGATATTTGAGATTGAAGTGGTGACTTTTGAAAGCTGCAGTAGACTTGGCGGGGTGGGGGGGGGAAGGTCGCACAAACAGCAGCTGATCAGACAGTTATATGGACTGTATGAAGAGAACTGAGGATAGCTGGATGACTGAAGGGCAAACCTGTTAAGTGTATCATCACAATTCTCTAATTGAGTTCACGTTGTGAACTTGCATTTACATAGCACCCGTCATGTCCTCGTGACATCCCAAAGTGCTTCATACCTAATTAATTACTTTTGGAATGTAGCCACTGTTGTAATGTAGACAAATATAGCAGCCATTTTGCAGACAACCAGGTCCCACAAACATAAAATTAGATAAATGATCAATTAATCTGTTGGTGGTTTTGGTTGAGGGATAAATATTGGCCAGGACACTTTGAATACTCTACTACTCTTCTGTGAATGGTGCTTTCTGATCTTTTACATTCATCTGCAGACCGTGGTATAATGTCTAATCTTAAAGACAGCACGTCTGACAATGCTCTCGGCATTACACTGATTATGTGCTCAAGTATGTAGTCAGCTTGAACCCATGACCTTCTGACTTGTAGGTGAGAGTGCAACCATTCAGCTAAGCTGACAATTGTTTAATATTGGACAGTGATGCCACAGCAAAATTAATTCTTCCTTTCTCCCCATCTCCAAGTGTTGGTCCTATGTTAATTATGCTTATGCCAGACTCTAAATGCAGCCACACTGTAAACCTTAAAAAAAAAAAACACTTGTATAAACTTTTGGGGAAATAACTCTGATATTTGTGATAAACATATTACAGCGTTTGTATGGAATTCCTCTATGCTATTGCAACTGATTTATTAAATTGCTTAAAGTAAACAGGTTATAGAATACTTTACAATGGTGCATAAAGAAATTTCATACCAACATATAATGTGTTTGTCATCGTAGAATCAGCACAGCACAGAAGAAGGCCATTCGACCCATAATGTTGTAATTATTGCGGAAAGGAATTGCACCTCGTTTATTGGTGTGGAGAATCTTCATGAAGTAAACTTAAGACCTTAATATGCCAGCAAAGTATTGCATCTCTGTCTTGCACGTGTAGCGTTCTTGGGTCACTTTTTCCCATAATGATTTGAACAGCCAGTATAACTTTGTGTTCCTCCACCTCCCCGAACTTGTACACAATCGGAGCTTATATTGTCTCTACAAGTGCACAATGTTGAAGTCCGATATTGCCTCCAGTCTGGAGTGCAGTTATTTGACATCTGTATGGTTAACTGTATGTGAAATGTTGGTAGATGTCAGGGCCGTTCTCAAATAATGAATATTAGAGTCTCAAACTCCAGAATGTGAGGCTTTCCCATTGGTTCAGTTGGTCACTGTGCCTAGTCTGGAACTGAGCCATACAGACCAGTAGGTTTCTAGATTTGAATGCAGTCTGTGTTGAGTCACAATTGACCACAACACAGCTGTAGAAAGGGGGAAATTCATCCAAAGTTTCTGTTCCTGATGGTTGCCCATTGACTTTTAAAGTATATGTATATGGACCAGATAAGGACAGGATTGGACTTGACTGTGAAATCTGCCAGGATCAGATTGCGTGCACTGTTTAGGCTCATGCAGAAAGAATGGCCACTTGGGTGAGATACTGGACTCTTTCTTGACACTGTACCCCAGCATGAGTAAGTGACTTCAGGAAAGCAGGAACAAAAATTGGATTCAAAATAGAACTTCAGACACTGTTAGTTATTCATTTATTTTGCATTGAAGAGCTGTACAAACATTGAGCCTCTCATTCTCTGCTTGAAAAAAGTCTTTTGTATGAAAGAAACTCAAGCTGCAAATAATAGAAGGTTGGTTGACTCCCCCCCACCCCCACCAATTCCAAGTCCCAATCTCTCTTTATATTACTAGTGTGTTTCATGTTTAAGGTGCTTCTAGACAGATGAATGGCTTCCCTTATCTGTAATTATCTTGTAAAATAATAAAATGGTCTGAATCCTTGTTTCACACCTAATACTTTCTATTCTTATAACAGAAAAATGCAAAGATTACTCCCTGCGCTTGGTGTAAATCTCTGAGGGCGTCCTCCGAAATGATTGAAAACACAAACACTTTTGGAAAAGCTGAACTATTTTGCTCAGTTAACTGCCTTTCAGCCTATCGAGTGCAAATGGTAACTACACAAGGTAGTGGTATAATTTCTTCAAATATTGAGTAAAACTTTTGGAAGGCTTAATTGTTTACGGTGTATTTGGCACCTCAAAGGCACTTTTTTTTTTACTCCGAAGCCATAAATTTCCTGGTCTCAAGCAGTGAGGTGCACTTTTTTGTGGGTCTGCTGATGGCACCACAGTCTCCCCTTGTTGGTCTCGCAAATATGCTGAGCTGTGTCAGTTTGATTGTCACATGATGCAAGCTCGCTGTGCAGTGCAGAAAATGTCACTTTGCCTGCACGAGGGAACCGTGCATCTGTGGAACAGCAGGTTTATTGTTTTCAGAGCCGCCCTTCATTGAGGTTGCTCTCCCGAGTCTCTGATTACATAGTTACATGGCAAAAGCTAGAATTACCGTGAACTTTAAAACTAAAATATAATGTCCTGGTGGTGAGTCTCTCTTTATGCACTTAAAAGTGTTTCATATAAAGCCTGATTGAACGTGCATGGACTCTTCTCTGTATGAATCTGTTTTTATTTAGCTTCAATTGGAAAAGGCTGAATGTGAACTGTGGTTTGTTGAATAACTGGAGATCTAAAGTTATACTATAATTACATTGGAAACAACTTATTTATTTGACAAAAGCAAAATACTGCGGATGCTGGAAATCTGAAATAAAAACAGAAAATGCTGGAAATACTCAGCAGGTCAGGCAGCATCTGTGGAGAGAGAAACAGAGTTAACGTTTCAAGTCGATGACCCTTCGTTCTGACGCAGGCTCATCGACCTGAAACGTTAACTCTGTTTCTCTCTCCACAGATGCTGCCTGACCTGCTGAGTATTTCCAGCATTTTCTGTTATTTATTTGACTTCTGTTTTTTGTTTAAACACAACACATTCTTAATTGTTGAAGATTTAATGTGATTCGGATACTTTAATCTGTCTTTAAACATTCCATTGAGAAAAATGCCATTATAAGAAGTGATCAATAGCTTATAATTATACAGGACTGTCAGCCTTGATTTGTGAATGCTACATCACATAACTGGGATTAAATGTGCCATTAGGTTTAGAATGGTGACTTGTCTGCTTTAGGACTGTTAAGTCTGTCATTGTTTGTATTTCATTATATTTCTCTGGTTTTAGGTGATGCTTGTAGCTAATGCAGCACTCTTGGACATATCATGACTTTGTGTGTTGTATCCAATTAGGTACCAGTGTTCAGTGCAATTACTGTAAAGTGACGATGACTCCTCAGTATCACCTTGCCATGTCAGATGGCAGTATTCGGAATTTCTGCAGTTATAACTGTGTGGCATCATTTCAGGTATGGGTTTTTATTAATATAAAAAAAATTATTTATCTTTTTCTTCGCCCCTGGACTTCCCTCGCCTCGACAGCATAACGACATAACTTGCTGTGTTGGGTTTGTAAGGGACAAGGCACTGCACATTTTTGGGCAGACGATGTGTTCTGGGCATTTGCAGTTAATGTTGGGGAAGAAGGGACGGGACTTATTAAAATGAAAAGGACATTTTTTCTACATGCTTGTGATGCTATTCACAATTTTTGCTGGCAAGGCTTACACTCTCAAAAATTATATCAGTATTAGATTAATTTTTAATGGCAGTACTTACTCCCAAATGTACATGGAGCTTTAGTAACAGTTAATTAAATTATCAACTTCTTCCAAGGAGTTTCTATTTACACCATTGAAGAATATGTGCAATGTCTTCACTTCTGCCTGCTTCGTATCCATACGGCCTGAACTGAGCCTCTGCATGTCGATGTGTTAAATGTGTGAAATGATTAGAGTGAGACTGTGAATAAGAAGCCAGGCTGTTGCTTAGGTGGTTTGCACAATCTGTGTGTTTGTTACAGCATCGAACTACAACTTGTAATTGGACAGAACTACATGTGGGCTGTCAGGTGAGACAAATGAGCAAATCCAGCCCACCTACTCTAATTAGGGGATTGCTGTTAGGTATATTAACTGGGAGAGCCCGGAAAAGTGGTGGCATTATAAAAATCATATGTACTAAAAAGGAGATTGGTTTTAATGTGTGTTATATTAATTTACAAAATCTCTTCTGTTTAATCAAACATTTAATTTTGAGCGTCGACCTAAAGATTTATTTTGGAACATTCTAGACGAGAAGTATAACTGTTTATTTTTTCTGTTAATTCTTGGGATGTGGGCGTCGCAAGCAATGCTGGCATTTATTGACCATCCCTAGTTGCCCAGAGAAGGTGGCAGTGGGCCTACTTCTTGAACCGTTAATCATTGTAGCAGTTTGATGCAACTGAATGTTTTGCTAGGCCACTTCAGAGGGCAGTTAAGAGGTGTGGGACTGGAGTCACACATAGGCCAGACTGAGTAAAGAAGGCAGCTTTCCTTCCTTAAAGAACATTAGTGAACCAGTTGGGTTTTTATCATAATCCGACAGGTTCATGGTTACTTTTTACTAATACAGTACTAGCTTTTTATTTCCAGATTGTTTTTTAAACTGAATTCAAATTCTCAAACTGCCAAGGTGGAATTTGAACTCTTGTTCTCTGGCTTATTAGTCCAGGCCTCTGGATTAAGGTGGCACTACAGGTGTTGTACATCATTGTACCCTATTAATAATAATTCAAATAAAATATACTAGGGATTGACTGGGGAAGGTTCATACAACCTAACGAGTATAAAACTGGCCATCATAGGTCTCCTGTGCTTTTTTCATGAGTGCTGAAAGTGAGAGGACTATCCTGCAAAGGCAGTATGTTCTCCAATTGAAATGTTGTGTTCAGTGCCCAAGTTGGAGTTGTTGGATCTGGCAACCAGCACTTCCATTCTGTTGTGCGCCATTTTTGGGTGCAGTATTGCTCTCGTAATGATCGTGGAAACCCCGTGCTGGTGGTATCCGTCCTGCTATGTGGAATGGCTATTGGAAAATTTAGAAAGGAACGTTCCATCTGTTATTTTTAATTGAATTTTTTGGTGTTGAGTGATACCAGATGCTACACAGAAGGCTCCCAATTTTTAAATGAGTCTTCCCTGTGGCATTTCTTTGCGTGTTAAACCTTCTAAACTTCCAGACTGCTTTCAAAACCAAAATACAGTCTGTTCCACTGATTCTGTGTACAGTTCTGTTGCCCAGTTATATTACACTGTTCCCATTGAGCTGAATTCTCTATTTATACTGTGTTGTGAAATTGGCAACACCGCAATAACTGCAATGACGCAAAATTGCACAGTTAACAGAAAGTCACATGTTCGCAACAGTTCCTTACCTTTGCTGCTGGTGGCACTTTGCCCCTGAAGTCAATTAGTACACTTTGTATATGTTTCAGTGCTGACGTCTGAGGCAGTGATACAACATAAGTGGGGTATAAGAAGCACAGGGTTGCGTCCAACAGCAAACTTGGCCTCAGACGCAGCATTTCAGCATAAAAAATGCAGCACGTAGGCTTCTGCTGGACCAAACTTTCCCTCGAGACGTTGGGGATTTTCCTGCTGATTCCAGAAACAAAGTGCAGTCAGTGGCAAAGTTAAGCACTTGTTGCTGCCCAGTGCTTGGTGTCATGCTTCTGAGCATGGCCAGAGAACCCCTACAGGGGAAGGTCTGTGGACAGAATGAGCAAGTGACAAATTCATTGCAACTGGACATACACACCGCTTTATATAAACCTCATCACAATAGGATGTGAAATTCCCAGAATTTAAAACAAAAACCAAGCTAAATTTCTTCCAGAAAAGTTACATTTACACAGATGTGTGTTGTATACAAGATATGTGACCAGGCATGAATGACTTCTGGAAAATACAGCCCTCAAACTGCAACACAGCTTTTGTAGTGCCCAGTGTTTTTTTTTCTCTTTTACTTTTGGTAATCCACCACTGTTCACACTCTCTTTTTTGGCTTGTGTGAGTGGACTAAAAAAGTCTGACATATCAGACATGCAACAGTAGTGCAGGCAGTTTAAATTTTGGGTAGTTCTTGCTTTGTGGATACCTGCTTTACAAGCTATACAAAACCCTGGTTAGACCACATCTGGAGTACTATATACAGTTCTGGGCACCGTACCTTAGAAAGGATAAATTGGCCTTGGAAAGAGTGCAGCACTGATTCACCAGAATGTTACCAGAGCTCCAAGGGTTAGATTATGAGGAGATATTGCTAGGCTTGTATTCCCTAAAATATAGAAGGTTAAGGGGTGATTTGATTGAGGTTTTTATGATTTGAAAGGAATTGATATAGGGTAGATAGAGAGACTTTTTCTGCTGGTGGGAAGTCTAGGGCACATAACCTTAAAATTTAGAGCCAGGTCATTCAGGAGAGAAGTTAGAAAACATTTTTTGTCGCAAAGGGTGGTAGAAGTGTGGAACTCTCTCCCACAAAAAGCAGTAGCTGCTAGCTCAATTAATAATTTTAAATCTGAGCAATAGATTTTTGCAAGCCAAGAGTTTGAAAGGATATGGAGCCAAGGCAGGTGGATGCAGTTAAGATACAGATCAGCCATGATGTCATTGAATGCCAGAACAGGCTTGAGGGGCTGAATTGCCCATTCATGGTTTTTATATTCCTATGCTCTAGTTTTAACTTTTCCCAGTCTCTATTGATAGGCATGTTAATATAATGCACTTTACCTTTTCTGTAACCTATTCTTTCTGTTTTAATGAGACGCATATTACACTTGATGTCCGAAAATGTAGTTTTGAATGTGTTGAAAAAGTCAAGAGCCTAGGCCCAGTAGGCTAAGAGAGGTAATGCAGTGTTATCACTGGGATTTCAGTAAAGCTCATGATTTTATACTGCATAATCTGCAACAGTGGAAAAACTTGCAGCTACGTCCTTGAGTTGTAAAGCACCACGGTTAAGTATTGGTGCTTGCAGGTCCAGTAGTGTTGGTAGGGTGAAATTGGATGTGATGAATTAATATCACACGAGAAGTATATTACACAGCATTTAAAGCACGTAGACCGAAGTGTGATTTTCCCCCCCCCCCCCCCCCATAGCATATTGATGCACCTACTGACAGCAGTGTGGTATAACAAAGCTTTAATGAGTGTGGTGACTGTATGCAGTGATTAACTTCTCTTTTTCAACTAGTATTACTAATAATTTTGAAGCAAAAAGTTCAGACTTTTAGTGTGACCGTAATCATCCTCTTATAACAGAACAATTAAATTACAAGAGGAAAAAACGTTTGGTTGCAGTATAAATTGAAATCTGTATGAGAGAAGTTGGTTCTATGAAATTTGTGTCCAATATAAAAAAAATAAATTGGGTTTCTATCGTTTCTGTTTTTTCCCCCTGTAGGGATTATTCAACCAGGCCGCTCCAGGCTCACAAGCTGTCGTACCCCTGTCCCAGGGTCAGGTAACAGTAAACATTCCATCAACCGCTCCGGTAGTGGCTGGTGCTCCTGTGGTTTCTTCAACCTCTGTCACCACATCCGCGGCAGCAGGGTTACAGAGGCTTGCACAATCCCAGCAGGTGACGGTGGCTCGCACTCTTATCAGGTTGAAATGTCAGTATTGCCAGCGGTTGTTCTCCTCTAAGCCCGAGCTGCTTGAGTACAAGGTAAGAATTTCTGATTCAAGATGTTTTAACTTTTATCTAATATTTCTGTGCACTATGCAAGGGTAGACTCTCCAATGTCGGTGCTCTCGGGAGTTCAAGAACATACTGAATCTTTTTAAAAAGTGGTAGTAATGTGCAAAGTTTCATAGCCTCTTGTGCTGTAAAATTCTATGATTCTATCATTTTAAACTTGTGTCCAAACACCTCATAACACGTAATAAAATATTAATTGAATATTTAAATTCAGAATTTTAGAATTAATTTTCAAATAAGGAATCTCTATTTTTGAAATTTAAAAATTTATTATGAACAAAGGTTTATTGGTTTAATTGAACTTACTTTATCATAAGTTAATAATTTATTTTTCACTTAAATTAGTTAGATCTGTGCAATAAAGCACATTTTTGTGAGACCTTTACTAGAGTGCCGGCAGTCACATTTAACTTTCTTCCTCACTCAGGGTCGAATGGTTCAGTTCTGTGGAAAGTCTTGTTGTGATGAATACAAGCGGATCAACTCTGTGGTTGCAATATGTGAATACTGTCGATCAGAAAAGATCGTCAAGGAGACTGTAAAGTTTTCAAGCGTTGACAAGCCATTTTGTAGTGAAGGTAATGGGTGTGTTTTGAAATAGTTTGTGGTGCTGAATGAGCTAAAACTTTAACCCTCACATCACGTTAATAATTTATATCAGCAATAATTTTTGATAAACTGTGAGATTTCCATTGAAGCCCTATGCTGGTTGATTTCTTGTTCCTGTGGAGAAAATGAGGATATTTTTGTTTGCACTATGTTCAGAATAACTTGGAATATGACAAGATGCCACCATAGGATCTTTAGAGGTGTTTGAGCTGAAAGAGATGCATGTAACCTGCCATATAATTGAATGAAAACTGGTGACTAACATTTTTAAAATGTTAGTACATAATATATGGAATGAGAAAAGGTGGTGCTTGACCCATCAAGCATGTTCTTTCCAAACTTCCATTTACAATTTCCATTGTCACCAATTTATTCAATCTTTCAAGGAAGATAAAATGCCCCTAGGTAAAGCTTCACAGAAGGTAAAATTGAGATTTTCCCCCTGTCCCATGAAGTTAATTGAGGAAAACTTGACAATTCACTGACATTGTAGTCTTCATTATTTAAATCTGACTTGGTTATATTCTACTGATGATATTTCCAAGGTTTCTGCAAAACTGGATGACATTGCTTTATTTCTTTATTTTGCTCCTCCTTTAGTTGAGCCCCTCTCTATACCGTGCACCATTCTGTAGCCAGGTGATGGAAAGGAAGAAAATGGAAGGTATAGCTAAGGTCTGAAGTTAATAAAAATAAATGTTTAGACTAGAGAGTTGGAGAGTGCCCAGCAGAAAGATGAGATGCTGTTTGTGAAGTTTGCATTGAGCATCGTTGGAACAGTGTCGATGACCAAAGACAGAGGGAGAGCTAAAAGTGGCGAGCTATGGGAAGGCCAAGGTCACCATCCCTGCTGAGATCAAATATCCAAGTACAGACACAGGACTGGATCCAGGAGCCTTCCTGGTTTCCATTGGACAGGGCATTTACCCACTGAGCCAAATGGAGCTCCTAAAACTGATTCGGAACAGCATGACTTCAGTAATCTGCAACTGTGCAGATCTCACTACCTAATATTGGGACAGAGAAAGGAATGAAAATATGGTGAGGCGGTGGGGTGAGGGTTGAGGTCCAAAAAAGAGAGGGTGGGCTTGTTTCCTGTTCCTGAAAATACTGTTTTCATTTTAAAAGCACTCTTTCATTATTTCATTTGCAGGTTGCAAGCTTCTTTACAAGCATGACTTGGCAAAACGTTGGGGACTTCACTGTAAATCTTGTAGTTCCTGTTCACAGTCTTCAAAACGCCTACTTAACCAGCAGTTTGGGGGGAAAATCGAGGAGTTCTGCAGTGAAGAATGTTTGTCCAAGTTTACTGTGTTGTTTTATCAAGTAGGTATCTATGTCCTCATTTGTATAAGTCGCAATTGAGTGGCTCTGAATTTTAATTGGTTTATCTTCCTTTTCAGTTGTTTGTGCTGATAAAATATTTGCTGAACGTTTCCTGAATCACTTCACAGAATCACAGAATCCCCACAGTGCAGATAGAGGCCATTTCGGCCCATCGAGCCTGCACCGACACATATCCCACCCTATCCCCGCGTATTTAATCCCCCTAACACTAAGGGTCAATTTATCATAGCCAAATCAACCTAACCCGCACATCTTTGGACTGTGGGAGGAAACCGGAGCACCCGGAGGAAACCCACGCAGACACGGGGAGAATGTGCAAACTCCACACAGACAGTCACCCGAGGCCGGATTCGAACCCGGGTCCCTGGCGCTGTGAGGCAGCAGTGCTAACCACTATGCCGCCGTGTTGCCTTGAAATCTTTCAGGAGTCAAAACTGTTGGGACTGCATGCAGCCGTGTTTAGAGTGTACAGGGTAGCTTTGCATCCATGGCATCAGTTCTCAGGGCCTCGAGCCTAATGTGGTTAGGCGAAGACCCATCTTCATATCCAAGTTTCATATTTAAATCCATTTGGGCAGACTTAAGTGAAGTATACCAATTGTGCATCAGGATTTCAGAGCTGTTCCAGAGAAAAATATTTTTTTCAGGCATGCATATGAGTGTGTGTGGGACTTGGGTGGGGTATCAGAAAGCTACTGATACCCAAGGAACTACACCTGAGGAAAAGGCTGCAATCAGTCTTACAAATCAAGCCTATAGCATTAATGATACAGAGCAGATGTATTGTAAAAGAACTTCCTTGCTTTATGTTACTTTAATCCTTTAAAGTTATTAAAAAAGCAGCTGTCTTTGATTTATTCAAAACCAAAATACTGTGATGCTGGTAATCTGAAATAAAAACAAATTTCTGAAAATACTCAGCAGCAATGTTCCCCCTAAACTGTGCGGGCGCGCATCTGCGTAGCAATCTGGAGGTCCCGTGCAGGCCGCTCGCAAGCTCGAAGAGTTACCACGCACGCTGCCCTGCAGCAAATTTAAAAGGGACCGCGCGCAAAAAAAAATGAGAGGGAACATTGCTCAGTAGGTCAGGCAGCATCTGTGGAGAGAGCAACAGAGTTAACTTTTCAGGTCGATAACCTTTCGTCAGAACTCTGTTTCTGTTGACTGTTTTTCTCTCTCCACAGATACTGCCTGACCTGTTGAATATTTCCAGCATTTTTTTGTTTTTATGTCTTTGATTTATGTCTGGTGTCTCGGTAAATATGCATCATTCCTTTTAGTCGTCCTAACACTAGATGGCACTCCTGCTTCTGCAAAGTCCATCTCATTCAGTTTGTCTACCTGGCATTGCAGGGAAGTTCATTAAATTTTATTTAAATTGCTGTTTCTTTCAAGTTTATCTTTAAATACAATTTTAGAATCGCACAAAATAACAGATTTTAGTCATTGTAAGCAAGTGGTCTTGATTATGATCTAAATACTCAAATATTGCATAACAATTTTGTACTGGAAGACATTCTGCATGTGAGATTTTCCAGTATACCTACATGTTGAATCTTGATCTCTACCGATCTTTTCTGAACTGTGGAAGTTTGCCATTCCTGTAGAATCCAAGGTATAACACTTTATTTATGGTCCTTAGTTAAGGCCTTGGGCCTCCCTTACTTGTCTTCCAACCCCCCTTCCCTGGCCGGTTCGCTCCATTCCTTATTCTCAATCTTACCCTGGCTGTCCTGCTCTGGTTCCTTTATCCACTCTCCTGCCCTCTAGTCACTCCTGCTTCCAGTCTCCTCTCCTCCCCCCCCCCCCCCCCCCCCCGCCTTTATCTTCTGGATCCTCTCCTGCTCTCCAGCTGTCCCCACTTGCCCATAGCCGGTTGCTCACCCATTCTCGAGCTGTTCGCACTTCCTAGCTCCAGCCTTAATCTTGCCAATTCCTGGTGATTGCAATTTGTTTTTTTTTACGTGCTATAAGGGAGGCATTCGGAGCAAATGGTGTGATGGGAAAGGGAGGGTTTAGAGTGAAGGGAAAGTGATGAAATCTAGGGTACAGCATGAAGCAGGAGGGGCATGGAATGGAATTGGGGTGCTGAGGAGAAGGTGGAGGTGATGGAACTGAGGGCCAGGGTATAATACAGGAAGCAATAGGAGAAAGGGTGCAGGGTAGGGGCATAGAGTACAAGATGGGAGTGTGGGTATGTGGGGAAACATGTCAAGCAAGGGGTCTGGTGCACCATCCTCTTTACATTGATTTCTTCCAGGGCCCTTCCCCACCATGATCTGAAACTTATCTGCATCCTTGCTCTGATCCCTCACCTTCCCATCTCCCCTGCAGCTGTCACCCATGGCTAGAAAGTCTGCCACTGAATGCAACCGTGTCACCCTGGCCAAATTCTCCCCCTCCAACATGCAATCTGCACGGCCTAAAAGTCCACCATCCCAAAACAACCAAGCAACCCCTAGCCAGATTTCTCCTCCCACCCATTGATTGTGCTCCTTCCAGAATCACTCCCGTAACCGGTGCCCCATACAAGCCACCAGAAATTGCAGCCTATATTCCTTCCTTGCCATGCCATCCTCCACCTCCCAACCAAAGGACAATAAAGGTAATCAGGTAATAGAGGGAGTACCAAAAGGGAAGGAGAAGCAGAGGTGCAGACAGACAGAGAACCAGCAACGTGAAGACAGCCAAGTCAGGTGAGAGACAGACCTACGCATCGCGTTAGCATGAGCTTACACAGTGGGTGATCTGCTAGTTTTTAAGACACAAGGCTAGAATTTACTGTAGCCAGCGAGAGAATGGCGCCCGCCATTTGTTAGACTTGCCCTTGTCCATTTAATTCCTATGACCTTTTGCACTGGAAGTTGCTGTAAATTAGAGATCCAAACTAGACGCGTCCCCTACAGGGTATCTGGGAGCTGTGTGAACAGGGCAAGCAACTGTGTGTCTCCTTAACCAATCAGATTGAAGCATTGTTAATGAACAGCACAGAGTCTGACCCAGAAAGTGCAAGTTAGAATAGTGAATTCAATGTCAAATCAGGTACAGAAAGCGAAATAAAGAGAGGGAAAGAAAGATTGTAATGAGAGAGAAAAAAGAGACTTTTAAAAATTTTTTTTTATTTACTTTAAAAAACAAAACTCCAACAATGATTAAAATCTGAAGGAATGAGACGCCACACTTGTAACTGTTAATTTTCAGTGCCAGAGAGGTTGTTTGGCAGTAATTAAGTCTTATCACGCCATTCAATAGGGTGCTTAGACTGAAATGGGCAAGCCCTAACTTTCTGTGGCGAGTTTAGTCCATATCTATGACGTCAGTTCAGGAACTTCACGTCGTTCAATAAATTTGAATAGGGAGCCAGACAGTGAGATGCTGTTTTCACGCAGTTTACGGAGGAGCGCCGCATCTCCGACAGCAACTTCTGGATTTTCACATTTAACGGCGAATTATGTTGCTGTCCGATTTGCGCATTAATAACGGTGGGCGCTGTTAGCCTCATCATTATTTTTACAGTAAATTCTGGCCCAATTTGTTGCATGCAGTGCCACTTTCCAACCACGAGAGGGTGTTGAAGCACCAAGTGTTTACCAGGCATGTTACACTAGCCAAAAAGTCAGCAATGAACCTTGTTAAAGCGTCACACTGTGTGGGAGGGAAGGTCATTTTGTTTTCTACATTGTCCTTTTTGGAGTTGTACTTGCGGTACTTACTTCGAAGAGCAGATAATAATCAGGACCACTGACTTATGAGGTCTGTTATTTTGACGGATTCTAGGATTTTTACCTGTGCTTTAGGGATCATACTGACAATTTTGTCCATTTTTTAATGAAAACTACAAACCACTGACCTTGATTTGTGGTTTTCACCATGAAGCTGTGAAGTACCTGCTTTCTTATGTAATGCATAGGTTATTCCAGCAAGCACATAATGGAAGCCTCAGTGTGCTGGAGCAGTATTCAGAAAACTGGTGGGAACAACACTAAAATGGCACTTAATCATAGTATCTGTGCTATAAAGAATATAAGAATTGGCAGCCTTATGGCCAAAAATGATATCTCTCGTTTATGAAGGTATTAAATCACTCAGTTAATGACATTCAGATTTCTTTCCAATTAATTCTGGGGTAAATATTGAGTATGTTTCGAGTATACACGTTACTCTTTGGAAACAGCAGTTTAGTTTACCCCAAGCCTCATACTATTCTGTGCAAGAGTGACCTTAATTCTGGCTCAGCAGGGTTGGTTTCCACTGTAGTTTTTGGAGCTTCTGAGCCAGCACTGGCCAGGGTTAGTCAGTTAGCTAACCAGAGACAGCGAGGGGTTGATTGAAAGTGGTGCCTGCTAGGCACTGACTCCAAGACTGGACTGGACCGGAAGTAATGCCACTGTAGTTTGTCCTGGCACCTGCTGTTCCATTTCATGGTCACTGGGCTAGTTATTAAGACTAATTCTGAACAGCAACTGTTCACATATTTATGCGCACGCCTAGATATTTTTTCTCCTGAGTGCATTGACTTAAGCTGGTGTTTGGTTTCATGGCGCAGACAGCCCTCGAAGATCTTACTCAAATAGGCAGTCTTCATGATTGGCCCTGGGCAATGCATTTCAATGAGCTATGTGACTTGTACCGGATCATGTGCATGCCCGAACTGCACACAAGCTCACTTTTCAGAATGGGCACTTGATGGTGATCAGGAGTAGGAACTTCAGCTAATTCCTTTTTCCCCCTCTCCCAAAGCACTTCAAAGCCAATGTATTACTTATTAAGTTTAGTTATTGTTTTGTCGACAAATGTGGCAGCCAATTTGTGCACAGCAAGGTCCCACAAACAGCAAATGAGATAAATGACAAATCAATTTGTTTTGGTGATGTTGGTTGAGGGGAGGAATGTCATCCAGGACACGGGAGAGCTCTCTTGCTCTTCAAGTAGTGCCATTCATCTGTACCCCTTGCTTAATGTCATCTGAAAGACAGCCCCTCCGACAATACAGCACTCCTTCAGTACTGCATTGAGGTGTCAATTGAGACGTGCTCAAATCCTGGAGTGTGACCCTTATGACTCGAGAGTGTGCTACCACTGAAAAAGCTGACACTTCGAACAGAGACCTCCAATTAATTTACAAAATACCTGCTGTATCATTAGAATGGAGTTGGACAATTTGAATTTTATTTTCCTTTTTCTTCTGTAGATGGCTAAGTGTGATTGCTGCAAACGTCAAGGTAAACTAAATGAGTCCATTAAATGGCATGGACAAACCAAAAATTTCTGTAACCTTCATTGTGTCCTCACCTTCTGCAATCAGCATCACCTAACGGAAACAGCACCTCAAGATGGAAAAGGTACTAAATGCAGCTCCTACAGTTCTGCGTATGTTTTTTTATGGCCTTGGCACATAAATGTGTGTATGTTACCATACGAGAGGGATACCTAACCTACAGCTCTAATCCCTGGAAATTTAGCAATTAAGCCAAGTCAACTCAGTCCTATTTGCATTTATTTCCTGGTTTCCAAATGAATGGAAATTTAGATTTAAACCAGTTGAAACTAATAGATAGCAAATCATGCACCGTGCACGCTTGAACTCTTGATGCATGCTCGCTGCCGGGAGTGCAAAGTCGGAATATTTGCCGAGGCTTCATAGTACTTGCCTTAGTGTCCCAGGAAGTCAAAAGTTTGGACATCCCTGCACCATGATGTTGAAAATATAATTCAAATCGCTATCAAATCTTGAGCTTCCTTCAAATGGATCTTGAGTGAAGGGAATGTAGGTCACTGATGACATCTGTATTTAACAGCTGATAATCACATACAATTGACCAAAAACACAATTTCAATCCCCAAGTAAGTTGAAACTATAATTTAAAAAGCAACTGTGATTAAAGGGAAAGAGTTCATCTGAATTGCTACACAATGTAACAAAGGAAAATCTGTGCACTTATTAGTGTCCACAAGCAATTCCTTGTTTACAATATAAACTAAAAGGTACAATTCTAAAGGGGGTGCAGGAACAGAGACACCTGGACATATGTGCACAAATCGTTGAAGGTGGCAGGACAGGTTGAGAAAGTGGTTAAAAAAGCATACTGGATCCTGAGCTTTATAAAAAAGAGGCATCGAGTACAAAAGCAAGGAATTTATGATGAATCTTTATAAACTGGTTCGGCCACAATTGGAGTATTATGTCTAATTCTGAGCACCGCACTTTAGGAAGGATGTGAAGACTTTAGAGAGGGTGTAGAAAAAATTTACAAGAATGGTTCCAGGGATGAGGGACTTCAGTTACATGGATAGACTGGAGAAACTGGGGTTGTTCTCCTTGGAGCTGAGAAGATTGAGAGGAGATTTGATAGAAGTATTCAAAATCATGAGGGGTCTAGACAGAGTAGATAGAGAGAAACTGTTCCCATTGGCGGAAGGGTCAAGAACCAGAGGACACAGATTTAAGGTGATTGGCAGAAGATCCAAAGGCGACATGAGGAAAAACTTTTTTACGCAGCGAGTGGTTATGATCTGGCATGCACTGCCTGAAAGTGTGGTGGAGGCAGATTCAATCGTGGCTGTCAAAAGGGAATTGGATAAGTACCTGAAGGAATTTTTTTTTGCATGGCTACAGGGAAAGGGTGGGGGATTGGGACTAGCTGAAGTGCTCTTGCAGAGAGCCGAATGGCCTCCTACTGTGCTGTAACGATTCCATGATTCTATACATGCTTTAAGCTTTTAAAGTAAATTGCCTAAGGTAGCTTGGGAAAAGACATTTAGTATTGAATCCCCTGTTCAGTTGCAACACGATTGTGATGTGCCCCAGTAAAGAGCTATGATTCTCTAAAACGTGTATATGTATGTGTTTGCATGTACGTCTGTAATATATTAAAATGGAGGTAAAATCAACCAATTTTTAGTACTAATTAAGGCCACTAATTAGTTTTCACACATACATGCACATAGAATGTGAACCTGAAATGTTCACACACCCCACCAATACTCTAATAAAAATGCAATTTGACTTATTAAACCATTATAAATCAGTGGCCATGATCTATTGTATAAAAGAACATATACTTTGATTCACTGAGCAACGCCACTGGAGGTGGGTGTCTGTGCAAAACCAGCATGCTGTGGCACAAGTTACCCTGAAAGGACCTAGCCACTGTGTTATCCAGTTCCCTAAAATTTGTTTGTGTGCATTTTTAAACATCTGCATGTAAAATTGTCACAACTATGCAATATCCATTGTTTCAAAAATCTTAATGTATCCTCTAAATAAAATAAAATTCTAATTCTGATGATTTGATACAGAAATACTGCATTGGTCCTCACAGGTTACTTTAAAACTTACAAATATTTAAAAAAAATCTAACTTCAATTGATATTTGATGAACTATAAACTACTCAAGATTAAATGTTTTGTATGATTACTGAAAGATTTTTTTTTAAAATCACCATCTTTCAACAGTAACGGTACCAAATGTTCCCAGTGGCCAGAGGAAGGAGTCTACTCCTGTCATAGCAAACGTGATGTCGTTGGCTAATACCCCGCCAGTACAGAATGCTGCTAGTTCAACCACAACTTCAAATGGTATGGAGGCTGCTACAAGCTAGAGTTTAACATTTGCCCATCTTATAACAAAGCAAAGTACGTGGAGAATTAAATATGTGTTGAATGCTAGTAGAGGAACATCAATTCCCAGCTAAACATGATGTGCTGCCTGGTCTTAAGTGCATTTTTTCTTTGTTGGATATTTTTATCTCTCCTACTCCTGAAAGAATGTCTTCATATTGTACACCATTTGCCAAGCAGGCAGGTGACCTCATAGGTCTCTGTTAGTGATTCCCTGTAACTATTTACGAGCAGGTACAGGCAGCTGGTCTGAATTAGGTGACTTGCACCATTCATTTCTTTCCTTCTCTCATTATGGAAGTTGCCCATCCATTTCTCATTGCATCCTCTGACCACAAGGCCAATTTTGGAAGCTTATTTTGTGGGGCAAACCCACTACCTGCTACTATGTTCTGTAGGCCCGCAGCCTTCAAGTACCCCTCTCAGATGGCTATTTTTCATGTGAAAGGCTTGAAGGCAGTTTGATTGAGGAGTCAGTAGGTGGTAGTATCTCAGCTGTGTATTCTATCTTCGTTAAACAGCCATTCAAACACTTCCAACAGGATCAGTCGATAGCAACTATGAACCCTGACTGATTGAAGTGAAATAATAACTCTACCAGGGCCTAAACAGACTGACCACATGATTTTGGATGGCTGATTGTTTTCTACTCTTTGAGGATTTTTCTCTGTACCTGAAGTTCTTCAAATGTCTTTTTTTTTTAATTGTCGGTTGATTGTGCTTAATTATAAAACTGTAGAAGTGTACAGCACAGAAGGAGGTTATTCAGCACGTGTATAGAATATTTGCTTGAACAATCCAAAATGAATTCCACTGTCCTGCTATGTCCCCATATCTAGTGTCTTCCTCTGATTCAAATATTTACCTACTCTTTCTTAAATAATACAGCGGTGTCTACCTCAATCACTCTTGTGGCAAAACATTCCATACTGTTAACTACTCTTTAAGTAAGGAAATTTATCCAAACCTCCCCCTTCACTTTTAGTGACAATTTTAAATTGATCCTCAGCACTTAGTCCCCCAAACAGTGGAGCAGTCTCTTCCTATTCACATTATTAAAGCCCTTCCTAATTTAAAAAAGCTTCAATTAAATCTCCTCTTGGCTTTCTCTGCTTCAGTGAAAATAGTCCCAGTATCTCAAGTCTATCCTCATAACCATAGTTTCTCATCCCTATTATCATCCTGGTGGATTTACACTGTATATTCTCTGTGGCTTTAATGCCCTTTCAAGAACGAGCCGTCCAAAACTTCTCGACTCCAGCCATGCCCTAACCATTGTCTGGTACAAATTTATCACAATCTCTTCACTTTTGTACTCCTGCCCTTATTTGTAAAAACACAAATGCTATTGGTATTTTTAAGGGCTTTTTTTTTATCTACTTGTACTCGTACTTTCAAGGAATTATACATTTGCACCGCTAGGTGTCTCTATTTCTCCCTACCTTGAGCACCTTTCCATTAATTCTATAGCCCAGAATTTGCGGTTGTAATGGTCGTGAAACTGTCGCCGTTTGCCGTCATTACTCTGTGAAACTGACAGCAACTTCTAGGTTTTGCACATGTGCAGTTAAATGTGGAAATCGAGAAGTTGCTGTCAATGATTCCCCGCTCCTCCACAGGGTGCGCTGTTGAAGTCCTCGCAGATGGAAATCTTACAAATCACTTGAATTGACGTGAACCTCCATTTTTTTACGCTCTAATCTCGCTGTAAAAAACCCCCGAAAAAGTTAAGCCTGTTGAATGAGGTATAACTAGGTTTTTAATGGCATACCAAGTCATAATTACTGCTGAATAACCTCTCTGGCCCTGAAAAACTAATTTTATATTTGTGGAATGTCAAATTTCGTCATTATGATAAAAATTCCCACAGATTTTTAAAATAAAATTTTTTTTTTTAAAGATTGTTTATGATATTTCAGCTTAATCCCATGTGTATGTCCTAATTTTTATTTTGCTCTCTGTAAAGTGATTAAAACATGAAGGATAATCGGTGCTTTTTACTTCCTGGTTTGCTGACTGAGAATTCTTCGATGTGATTGGTTGCTTAGCCTACTTGATGACATCACTGTTGCTGGATGCCGGAGATCCCCTAGAAATGGCGCCAGAATCAAATTAATGTTGGGAAAGGTGAAATCCCCGCCACAGTTTGCTAGAACTTTGTGGGCAGCTTTCTTCAAGGTCAGCGGCAAGCGCCGTCACTTTGCCGCTGGCCACAAAATCCGGGCCTATATTTTTCCTGCCAAATGCATTACCTCACACTTCTCAACAATGAATTGCATCTGCCACCTGTCTGCCCATTCTGCTGACATCCTCCTGAAGTCTTTTACAGTCCATATTGCTGTTGCCAAACTAATTACTTCCGTATCTCAACAAATTGTGCTTCCTTTGCCCAAGTCCAAATCATTTATAAATCTCAAGATGTTAACCCAGCACTGAACCCTGGGGTACACCAGTTCCAATCCAATGCAACATCCATTAATTCTAACCCTTTTGGTTTGTCAACCAACTTTATATCCATGCTACTACATATGCCTGAATTTTTATTATAAGCTCCTGCAAGATACTTTATCAGGCTAATACAGAGGAGTGTTTAGGAAGACATCAATCATGGTAGATGAAGATTCTATTTTACGTTGTTATCTTTTTCGTTTGGCTACTCTGGCATACTTTTTAAGCATAGTGACACAAATGAGTATAAATAATTAATGTGTCTGTGCTTTTGTGTGACGAGTTACATGTACAGATTTCTTCATATGCATGTTCATAGGAGTTTTTCTAATGAGATTATTTCTTTACTCCTGTTGTGCTACTACTTTGTGATTGCAGAATAATCTCTCCCTTTAGTCCCAATAATTCTATCTCTTTCCCATTGCATGGCAATAGAGTTCCACTGACTTCAGTTTGCCACCCAACCAGTTTGCAGCAACAACTTGAACAAAAAGGCAGTTGCCAAATTGACCACGATTAGCGTTCAGATCAACAAAGGGTTAAATGGATGCTTCTTTACCAATAACTCATCTTATAATTGACTTTCTCTTGTATTTCTTGTTAGGTGAAAGTTTTGTTTGAGAGGAGAGCAACATCTCTGGGGAAAATATTTAGGCAACCTGTAGCATAGCTTTTTACCGACCCTCCTTGAAGTCCACCTCTTTGACCAAGCTTTTATCTTGACTCCGTGTCCATTTTTTGATTGTACCTATGTGAAGCGCCTTAAGATGATTTTCTGCGTTGAAGGCACTATATAAATGCAAGCTGTTAGAGAGTGGTACCACAGATTCAGAAAGGCATTTTCCTTAATCTTGTTTCCTTGTTTGTGTATGTAGTTGTTGCATGTCTATTTAAAAAGTACACTTTTTGTCCTATGTTGAGTGGCTGAATGTTAAGAGCAGAAAGGATAGGAGGAAAGAGGTATATATTCAGAGGGTGATGTGTAATTCGTTATACTGTTGAGCTCTTGTCTTGGGTGCTGTTCACCAGTATATTTAAATAAATTCGAGGCATACTGCAATGTTTTTCCTGCAGAACTAAGCAGGCCATGATTGTGTACTGAGATTTATTTATTTTTAGCAGGTGGAACTCGTACCACTTCAGGAACTCAGGTTAGTGGAGAGGTAAGTAACGAGTTTGGTTAGTGTTTAGTTCAACTATTCTGAATTGTTTGCAGTTAACGGTGTCTTTACATCAGGTTTCTTCAATCTGTTAATTAGATCAGCACTCAGACGGAAACTCCTCGATTACCACCTTCTGCTCCACCCAAGGTGCTCAAGAATAAAGCACTACTGTGTAAACCTATCACACAGACCAAAGCGACCTCCTGTAAGCCACACACTCAGACCAAGGCTTGTCAGACAGGTAATGTGTGTGGATGTATGTTCACTTGTACGCATGTGTAGTAATAAGTTTCATTATATATGCAGTTGATTATCATACAACTAACTTGTTAAGAAATATATTTGAATGAAGATTTCTATTAACTCTATTAAAAACAGCCAATTTCCAAAGCCTTGTGCCACAGTCCACGTAACCAATCAGTTAACAGTTCAATCCAAACAAAAACAGTTGAAATTTGGAGTGTTTTTGTTTCTTCTGTATCTGAAGTGGCGCAACAGGAAAGCACCTGCAGCAAGGGCTGTACCCCATAAACTTTACACAGAATGAATTGAAGGTATTGCACTGGTGCCAGAGGGTAAGCCAGAGATTTCCTGAGCCTAACGCAAGCTTCAACGTGATAATCAGCGACTGCACTTCTGAGTAATTCTTTGTCTCTTAAGATTGAGACCGTCCGTTCAGCTGCCTCTGCCACTTCCCTTCCTTCCCCATGCCCACCGGGACAAACTTCCTCTAAGGTTCCCCCCTACCCTAGCCCTGAACTCACATCTTTTTCCAGTTTCTCTCCGATCTCCCCGAATGACCTCTCTGCGCTCATCTTGTCCATGAGACCCACTTCCTGCTCCCTCGACCCTATTCCCACCAAACTGCTGACCACCCAACTTCCTTTTCTGGCTCCCATGTTAGCTGACATTGTTAACGGTTCTCTCTCCTCAGGTACTGTCCCCCTCTCAAAAACCCAAGCCTTGATCCCTCCGTCCTTGCAAATTACCACCCTATCTCCAGCCTCCCTTTCCTCTCAAGTCCTTGAACGTGTTGTCGCCTCCCAAATCCGTGCCCATCTTTCCCGTAATTCCATGTTTGAATCCCTCCAAATCAGGTTTCCGCCCTTGCCACAGTAGCGAAACGGCTCTCATCAAAGTCACAAATGACATCCTTTGTGACTGTGACAAAGGTAAACTACCCCTCCTCGTCCTTCTTGACTTGTCTGAAGCCTTTGACATGGTTGACCACTCCATCCTTCTCCAATGCCTCCACCGTCGTCTAGCTGGGTTGGACTGCACTCGCCTGGTTCCATTCTTATCTATCTAGTCGTAGCCAGAGAATCACCTGCAACGGCTTCTCTTCCCGCTCCTGCATCGTTGCCTCTGGTGTCCCCCAAGGATCTATCCTTGGCCCCCTCCTATTTCTCATCTACATGTTGGTAACATCGTCTGAAAACACAGCATCTGTTTCCGCATGTACGCTGACAGCACCCAGCTCTACCTCATTACCACTTTCCTCGACCCCTCCACAGTCTCTAAATTGTCAGACTGCTTGTCCGACATCCAGTTCTGGATGAGCAGAAATTTTCTCCAATTAAATATTGGGAAGACCAAAGTCATTGTTTTCAGTCCCTGCCACAAACTCCGTTCCCCAGCCACTGACTCCATCCCTCTCCCTAACATCTGTCTGAGGCTGAACCACACAGTTCGCAACTTTGGTGTCCTATTTGATCCTGAAATGATCTTCTGACAACATATCCTCGACATAACTAAGACCACCTATTTCCATCTCTGTAACATTGCCCGTCTCCGCCCTTGCCTCAGCTCATCCGCTGCTGAAACCCTCATCCATGCCTTTGCTACCTCTAGACTTGACTATTCCAATGCACTCCCGGCTGGCCTCCCACACTCTACCCTACGGAAACTTGAGGTGATCCAAAACTCGGCTGCCCATGCCCTAACTCTCACCAAGTCCCATTCACCCATCGCCCCTGTGCTCGCTGACCTACATTGGCTCTCAGTTAAGCAATGCCTCGATTTCCAAATTCTCATCCTTGTTTTCAAATCCCTCCATGGCCTCGCTCCTCCCTATCTCTGTAATCTCCTTCAGCCCCACAACCCCGCCGAGATATCTGCGCTCCTCTAATTCTGCCCTCTTGAGCATCACTGATTATAATCGCTCAACCTTTGGTGGCCGTGCCTTCTGTTGCCTAGGCCCTAAGCTCTGGAATTCCCTGCCTAAACCTCTTTGCCTCTCTACCTCTCTTTCCTCCTTATAGACGCTCCTTAAAACCTACCTCTTTGACCAAGCTTTTGATCACCTGCCCTAATTTCTCCTTATGTGGCTCAGTGTCAAATTTTTTGTCTTTTAATACTCCTGTGAAGCGCCTTGGGATGTTTTACTACGTTAAAGGCGCTATATAAATACAAATTGTTGCTGTAATTAGTTGAATGTGAGGTGCTTCAAGCCACTTCTGAGAGATGTGCAAGTCTTACTTTCAGCAATCTTGTTTCCGTAAGTGATGGTTCACTCTGAATGTGATTTCTAGGTACAACAGTTCCAAGCAATGTGACTGGGACAGAGTTCCACTAATTACAACTCTGCTTAGTGTTCTTTCCTAAAAGCTCTTAAATGTAGAAGAGTTTACGCTTAGATCAGAGATTTTATACAATGGAGGTGATTTGGTGCACTGGATTTGTATACAGTAGGGCTGCATAGGGAGTAATGTGGCACATTGCAATTCTATGCATAGGTCAGATATGTGATTATCTGGAATTGTACTACAGTAGTTAGTTAAATAACAGGACTATAGAGTTTACAATGTGTAAGAACAAATTCTGAAACAGACCACCTGGCCTTGTAGCCTTGTTGAAATTGTCAATTTATGTTGCTGGAAAGCTTTGGCATTGATTAAAGGTGAAACATTTTGTATCTGTTTACAAATTAGCACATGATTCTATATTATTGTTCCTATCTGCTTTGTCTCTTTTTTTTCCAGAAGAGGATTGGAAGCCACAACTGATTGTTTTGCCCATTCCTGTGCCAGTCTATATTCCTATGCCTCTACATCTTTACTCACAGTTTACACCATTACCACTAGGGATGCCTGTGCCCGTAAGTTACACTCAAAACGGTAGGCGTCTGTCAAAAAGTTTCCTATCGGCTGTTTTAGATAATACAATGCAGAGGCTTCAGTGTGTTATAAGGCAGTAACACGTTATTCTAAGGAGCAACGGTCGTGATTTTTAATACCACCTGAACCTCGAGATGCTAAGTTCTTGAAGTACATTGCATCTTGTGTTTTTAAAGGCATACTAAAGTTAGAGTTTCTGAGACTGGTTTTAATACATTTTCAGAAACCTTTAAGTTGGTGTCAGGTATCGTGATGGACAGCAACAAATAGCAGGCTTCACTATCATGTGATCTGAGCAGCATTGATATTAGGACTTATCTTGTTAAGTGTTACAGAATAGATTGTAATTGTAATAGATAATGACAGCACATTACAAAGCAGTAATTCAAACAAGTAGTTCTGATAACATCTTGGCAACGAGTATCAGGACTGTAACTGTCAGGCCACGCCATATCCCTGATGCTCTGACATTCCTGTAAGAAGACGAGCACATGAGGTGTCATTACAGCAACTTGCTCAAGAAACCATCAGTTAAAATGAGGAAATTCAATGCAATGTACAATTCAGATTCAGAGGCGGCACCAGTCTGAGTCTCGGTAGATTGTGTGTGAGATGCATTGCAGACCTTGGCATAGCTGTCCTGCAATAAAGTTTTGGAAACTTGGAGTTTTAGACTAACTGTTACTGTGACAGTCTGCAGATGAGAGACTGTATCCAGTCATCCTGTACATTCCAAAAGTTCCAAGTCCATAAGTATTAGACTTACAAGAAGGGAAGCAGTAGGTCAATAAGTTTCTTTTACTTTTTTTTTCTCGTGTGCAATTTTTTTTTACATTTATAAATAAAACCTCTTCATCTTAATCAGAATGGAAGTGCCTGTGAAGATAACCACATTTTTGTTGGGCTGATCAATTCAAGATAGTCAAATGCACAAATGAGATTTATTCTGTGAAATGCTTGGTCAACATAATGTAGAACAAAATGCCTGGTGTTATCTTGTTTCCGTGAGTTCACTATGACCGTATCGGCCTTCTGCACTTGTTTGATTGAGATATTGTCGAGAGCATTATGGCCATGTTGTAAATATGAGACAAAACTGTATAGAATAAGAGCTCTAATAGAATCAGATAATGATACAGTAGCATGCATTACTGATGGTACTTCTAGTGTTTTCTAGAGACTCTATGATGCCACACTTGACGCTACAATAGAGAAACGGGCAAAACCAAATCTGGGAATATTTAGAAATAAAGCAGTTATCACTTCTAGTAATTTAACAACAGAATTTGATTGGTAAAGTTAAATACTTGTAACTGGTTCTCTAAAGATTTTCAATCTCTTTGATTAATCTCTTGTAATTGCCAAAGTACAATAAATACTCCATGGAGTAGATTTTCACTTGACTGCCTGGAGGAGCAGATCAGCCACTCCTTATTGAAACCGCCTGATTTTCATTCCATTGATATCCATGGAATGAAAATCAGGTGAGTTATATAAAGGGCGGGTGAAACGCTCGGCCAAATTACTGCGAAGACGGTGGGGGGAGATGAAAATCTAGCTTTGTATTCTAAGAAAACAAGATTTTCCCTTGCATTTCAGCTGCCAGTTCCAATGTTCATTCCAACAACGCTGGACAGTGCAGACAGAATAATCGAAACAATCCAGGAAATAAAGGAGAAGATTCCCTCAAACCCTTTTGAAGCAGATCTTCTAACAATGGCTGCAATGATTGCAGAAGAGGAGGAGAAAGAGAAAACAATTTCACATGGTGGTCAGTATAGATTAGAAATGTAATGTCCAGTTTCTAATTCAACTTTTTGATATTTAGTTTGGAGAATGATCACTTAGAGCAAACCTGTTCCGAAGGTGGCACAAATTTTTTATTTTTTCAACGTGAGAGCTGCAAGAGCCTATCTTTTTTAAATAGTTTAATGAAGACTTTCTTTTAACTCTTGGTTTCTGATAATCGCATAACCCGAGGTCAGCGGTGCGAGTGCACAAACAATTGTATGCCTGGAATTAATATTCACCATTAATTGTCATTGGGACTAAGGTAAACATTATTGGGGTGATAGTAAGCTGTTACAAAAACAGCTTGTAACATAAACAATGTCCCATGCACTTTACAGAGAGGAGAAGAAAAAGGGAATAAAGGAATGGACAAGAAACTGGTGCAAGAGTTGGGAGCAATGACAAAGTTTGGTTGAAAAAATGGATTTTAAGAAGCTTTATAAAAGCGCAGGAGAGGGCATGAAGCTGGCGGAGATTGCAGAGTGGGACAAGGCCATGGAGGGATTTGAAGATGGGGATTTGAAATTTAATGCATTGGGGATCAGGAAGCCAATATAGATCAACGAGAATGGAGACGATTGGCAAACATGACTTAGTGCAGGTACAGGATACGGGCAGCTGACGTTTGGAAAAAGTTTGAGTTTTGCTGAGGAAGCCAGTAAAGTGGATATTGAGGAAATTGAACCTAGAGGTGACAAAAACATGGGTAAGGTATTGAGGTTAGGGTGGGGGTGGGCACAGGTGAACAATGTTGTGAAAGTAGAAATAGGTGGTCTTGATGATGGACAGGATGTGGGGCCTGCTCTGGTTTCAACAGGGCGTTGAAGTTTTAATCAGTCTGAGTCAGGCTGTGCAGGTAGCTGGGAAGGGGGATAGAGTCAGTGGCAAGGGGACGGAGTTTGTGGGCCAAAAATACTGGCTTTGGTTTTCCTGATGTTCAGTTGGAGAAAATCTTGACTCATTCATGACTTGATTCCTGACAGGCAACTTCAGAATTTTGGACATGAACCACATCATAATGTAGTGCATTCATGTCAAGGAGTGTGAAGGCGCCACTCACCACTTAATAGCATAGTGCATTTGTGCCCTAGAGTGCAAGGGAACAACTTTGTGTCTACCATACCCTAAAGTGGAAGTTTAGTAATCCTGGAAAGCTGTTGGTGGAACTGCTGAACAGAGACCAAGCACTTCCTCATGGGAAGGGAAAGAAAACTCAGTAGTGCAAGCAAGCCCAGAATGTATGCACATACATCTGTAACAGCTAATTACAGAATAGCATTGCCAAATTTTGGAAGTAGATTGTTTGCCTACCTTCATGCCTGCATGGAATACTAAAGGAGGAGAGGAAATTTATAATTCAGGGAAGACATTTTTTTTAAAACCTAATTAGCATCAAATCTCATAGTTAGCTTGAGTTAGTTTTTATGTTGCAAGGCTTTTTGTTCAATGAAATACAAAGGAGATTAGTTGGGTTAGCACTCACCTCCCATCCCAAGAAGTCCTATGCAATATTACGGTATCTTCACTCGTGGCTGTCCTTATCCGCACATGTACATACTGCTTGATTAAGCTCCATCCACAATTGTACGTATTTATACTTGAGTTTGTTGCATTTCTGACATTGCACTACTTTTAAGAATTGCTGACCTGTTTCATCTACATACCACAACAGTATCTCAGTAAAATTACTTTTGATCTCTTGAGGAAAGGGATGCTACTTAAACATAGCTCTACCTTAATACAATCTCCACTGCAATTAGCATACAAACAACTAAATCGGACCTTTTCTTAAGGGTTTAAAAACATGCAATTATTTTTTCCTTTTGAGGTAAGTCATGTGGTAAAGTTAAATACATTATCAACCTGAGCAGATGTTCTATTCATTGTGGTTCTCCTTTCAGATCAGGGTAGCACTTACAGCGGGGATCTTGAGTCGGAGGCGGTGTCCACTCCGCACAGCTGGGAGGATGAACTGAGCAACTTTACTCTGAAACAGTCTCTCACATCTGCACCTGCACCTGCACCTCCACCTCCACCACCACCTGAGCCAGAGATACAGTCACTCGGCGTTGAAGAACTTGAGGACGATCTGGAAGCCGACATTACAACAGGTCGGTAATAGCAGTCAACAGAGAGGTTTTATAGTCATATGTGTCTTTGAAAGTAAAGTCTAGATCTAATTCGTCCAAAATGCTGTAGTTCCCCCCCCCCCCCCCCCCCCCATGCCCCTTGTCCACCCAGCAGCATTAAAATGTTTGAATCTTGGAATTTAATTAAATAAAAATTTTGAAATCAACTGCGGTTTCATGATAACTTGGTGGTTAAATGCGCTGTATAGTATGACACTGAGCCAGTGGACAAGAAAGCTTTTTGATTCAATACCTGTTCTTTGTTGCGTTAGTTAATGCCAGTCTGGGCTGCATTAAGTATTGTTGCTGGCCGAGGTAAGGGCAAAATTAAAGAGTTTCTGTCCCTCATTGCTATATGCTAGCTTCTGCTTGAAAGTGCATATATGTGGACATCAGATGAAAACAAGATCAGATTCAACTGTGGGGCCTTCTGTGGGCAAATAGCCTGTTGACATTCATTGTTTATGCATGCACATGGAGAATAAGCATTTGGATGAAATACTGGACTTTTGCCGCACCTGTGGAATGGTACCACAGCATCAGTCAACATCATTAGGAGAGAAGAAGAGAAATTGGAAATGGTGGGGGTCCAATCTAAGAAAAAGAGTATAAAAATTAAACCAGAAGTCATGCATTGTCTTAAAATTATACAGACTCCTAGAACTATTAGCCTGGATTTTGCAGTCAGTGGCGCTCGCCGTTCATTACACTTACACTTGCCCACAGACTTTCTATGGCTTTTGCACTGGAAGTTGCGGATCTGGGACCTGTGAACAGGGCAAGCAACAGTGTGTCTCCTTAACCAATTGCATTGAAAAATCCTTACTGATGCATGCAGAGTCTATACCAGGAAGTGTAAGATAGAATAGTTAATTCAGTGCCAGATGGGATTGACAGAGAAAGAGAGAAAAGAGACAAAGAAAAAGTAAAAATACAATTTTAATTAAATTTTTACATTTTTTAAAGTCTCCAACAATAATTAAAATCTGAAGGAATGAGACTCCACACCTATAAGTTAATTTTCTGTGCCAGAGAGGTTGTTTTGGCAGTAATTAAGACTTATCACGCCATTAAAAATTCACTTGCACTTAAATGGAGAAGCTCTTAACTTTTTCTGGCATTTCTAATAGGTATCTATCACGTTAGTACCGCAACTTCACGCCCTTCCATGTATTTTAATGCCAAGTCTCTTGGTGCGATACTGGTATAGCGCAGCTTTTGGAGGAGCAGGGCAACTCTGACAGCAACTTTCTGGTTTTTGCATTTAACTGCGTGTGTGCAATCGCCGGAAGTTGCTGTCCGATTTACTCCTTAATTTCCTCCTTTAAGACGCTCCTTAAAACCTACCTCTTTGACCAAGCTTTTGGGTCATCTGCCCTAATTTCTTACGTGGCTTGGTGTCAATTTTTTTTGTCATAACACTCCTGTGAAGCGCCTTGGGACGTTTTACTACGTTAAAGGCGCTATATAAATACAAGTTATTGTTGTTAATAACGGTGAGTAGCCTCACCGTTATTTCTATTGCAAAATCTGGGCCATTGGGTAAAGACCACTCACTAAAATAAATTACAGTGCAGGCCTTTACAGCAAAGTCATGTTCACTATGTTCTCTTGTACCAGGAGCCAGAAGTTTGAGCCTTAGAGTTGTAAACCAAGTTTGTAGAGGATGCTAAGTTAGGAAGAACAGTAAGTTGTGCGGGAAGTTACAAAGGGACATAGACCGATTAAGTAAGTGGGCAAAACTGTGGCAGATGGAGTTCAATGTGGGGAATGTGAGGCAGTCCACTTTGGATCCAAGAAAGACAAATCGGAACATTTTCTAAATGGTAAGAGACTAGAAACTGGAGGAGCAAAGTTGATTTGGGTGTCCAGGTACACACATCACTAAATGCTAGTGCACAGGTACAAAAATTAATCAAAAAGGCTAATGGAATGTTGGCCTTTATCTCAAGAGGGTTGGAATACAAAGAGAAGTTGTACAGAGGATTGGTCAGACCCCATCTGGAATATTGCGTTCAGTTCTGGGAACCACAATTCAGGAAGGATATATTGGTACTAGAAAGGGGTACCAAAATTATAGCAGGGCTAAAAGGCTTAAATTATGAGGACAGGTTGCATAAACTTGGGTTGTATTTCCCTTGACTTTAGAAGGTTGGTGGGTGATCTAATTAAAGTGTTTTAAATGATGATGCAATAGAATAGATATAGAGAAGCTATTTCCTTTGGTGGGGGTTTCCAAAACAAGGGGGCACAATCTTCAGGAAGCACTCTTTCACACAAAGGGTAGTGGAAATATTCAGAGTGAGTTCAGTTTAGAGTTGTGACATTCTGGACATGTGCTTAGTTAGGCCCACTGTAAAACCACTACTGTCTTCCACAGACAGGACTTCACACATGTTTCCTAGGCTTCATGGTGCTTGTATGATGCCGATAGTTACTGAATAAAATTGTAATGTCAAACCAGATAAGTAACCATAATCATTTATGTGACTGAAGCTGCTATTTGGAATGGCCCACTTGCATGTCTCCCAATATCTGTAAGAAAAACTTTTCCTATTCTAGTATTAAACATCTAGGTTGATGTAAAGGAAAATGGTTAAGAACAAAATTATTAGGAAATATCACGGATCCGTTCATAATTACATGTGCTCTAGTATATTGCTCGTGGTGTTGCAGACGGTTACTTGATGAATATGTTTTTTATATACAAGATGACAATGGAGTTCACTTCAGAAGCTCGCTCCATAGAGCCACCTACTGGCTAGAGGCTGCAATTACATTATCACAGGCAACTGTTTACATGATGGAGTTTCATTCTAAATGTTTACCTAGGCAGTTTCAATGTTAAATGTTGACCTAATAATGTGCTCACTTTATAGTTATTTATATATGGGTATATTTTTCCTAAGATGATGGAGTGATTATAGTTTCATTTAGAAAGACACGGATTAATCAAGGATAGTCAGCACGGATTTGTTAAGGGAAGGTTGTGTCTGATAAACGTGATTGAATTTTTTTTGAGGAGGTAACAAGGAGGGTAGATGAGGGTAGTGCGTTTGATGTAGTGTATATGGACTTCAGCAAGGCTTTTGATAAGGTTCCACATGGCAGACTGGTCATGAAGTTAAAAGCCCATGGGATCCAGGGCAAAGTGTCAAGTTGGATTCAAAACTGGCTTGGAGGCAGGAAGCAGAGGGTAATGGTTGATGGGTATTTTTGTGACTGGAAGGCTGTTTCCAGTGGGGTTCCGCAGGGCTCAGTACTAGATCCCATTCTTTTTGTGGTATATATCAATGATCTAGACTTGAATGTAGCGGGTATGATTAAGAAGTTTGCAGATGATACTAAAATTGGCTGTGTGGTTGATGCTGAAGAAGGAAGCTGTAGACTGCAGGAAGATATCAATAAATTGGTCAGGTGGGCAGAACAGTGGCAAATGGAATTCAATCTGGAGAAGTGTGAGGTAATGCATTTGGGTAGGGCTAACAAGGAAAGGGAATACACATTAAATGGTAGGACACTGAGTAGTGTAGAGGAACAAAGGGACCTTGGAGTGCATGTCCACAGATCCCTGAAGGTAGCAGGCCAGGTAGATAAGGTGGTTAAGAAGGCATACGGAATGCTTGCCTTTATTAGCCGTGGCATAGAATACAAGAGCAGGGGGTATATGCTTCAACTGTATAAAACACAAGTTAGGCCTCAGCTAGAGTACTGCATGCAGTTCTGGTCACCACATTACAGGAAAGATGTGATTGCACTAGAGAGGGTACAGAGGAGATTTACAAGGATGTTGCCGGGAGTAGAGAATCTTAGCTATGAGGAAAGACTGGATAGGCTGGGTTTGTTTTCCTGGGAACAGAGGAGGCTGAGGGGAGACCTTATTGAGGTGTATAAAATTATGAGGGGCCTAGATAAAGTTGATAGAAAGGACCTATTTCCCTTAGCAGAGGGGTCAAAAACCAGGGGGCACAGATTTAAAGTAATTGGTGGAAGGTTTAGAGGGGATTTGAGGGGAAATTTCTACATTGAGGGTTGTGGGGGTCTGGAACTCACTGTCTGTAAGGGTGGTAGAGGCAGAAACCCTAACCACATTTAAAAAGTACTTGGATGTGCACTTGGGATGCTGTAACTTGCAGGGCTACGGACCAAGAGCTGGGAAGCGGGATTAGGCTGGATAGCTCTTTGTTGGCCGGCGCGGACACAATGGGCCGAAATGGCCTCCTTCCGTGCTGTAACTTTCTATGATTCTATGATGTTCACCGATTCCTTACATAGTGAGTTCATTTTCTCCCATGTCAAGTTTGTCAGATGTTTCCTGACAGGAAGGCTAATTGTCCTTAGTTATTCTTACCCTTTAGCCAGCTGTTAGGAGGTTAATATTGGTGGAATCTTGGGAGTGAGTCATATATACGAACAACAACAGACAGCAAAAGACCCTCTGGTCCACCAGCCTGCCCCACACAATTGCGATACCTTGTGTGGGTATCTCAATATATACACACTCCACCTCACCTGGAAGTCATGTGATCTCCTGGGAGAGGCGAAAAACCAGACAAAAGCCCAGGCCAATTTTGGGAGGGCGTGGGGGAGAAAAATCTGTAACATTCCTCTCTGACACCCCCACCCCCATCCCAAGCGATCAAAACTAGTCCAGAAGATCACTCTGGACCTGACGATTCCTTACAATACCTACCTTTTGTAAGAGGTGATCTTCACACCAACCAGAAACAGGTCCAGCTCTGGAAGGAATTCAGCGCATCTGCATAATCGCACAAGCCAGCAGCCTGTTCCAGAAACCCACTGTTCTCTGGGAAAGGAACCACCCCCTGACCAATGTCCCCCCAATTTTTTCTGGGTGTCCATTCACAGTTTTGCGCATGCGCAAAATTTAACATTGAAAAAGCCGGTCCCGGGCTGCACAGGACCGGCAGAGGGCTGCGCAGCTTAGAGGGAAAGTTTCTCCTGACATCTAACCTAGATCTGGCCTTGTATATCTTAAAATTGTGACACCTGGTCCTCCCTAAACTATTTAATTGGAACAAACTGTCAACTCAAACACAATCTATGTAAACTTCAATCAGATCACCCCTAAGTCTACGCTTCTCTAAAGTGTAGAGTCCCAGTTCTTTTAGCCTATCTTGATAAGATGGTCAATAAATGCAGGTCTTGCCAGTGATGCCCACATCCTGTGAATGAAAGAAAAAGATGCCTCAAACTGGGAATTAGTCTAGTAGCCCTCCTCTGCACCCTTTCTGAAGCCTCAATATCACCCACCATGTGAGCAGACCAAAACTGGACACAGTATTTCACCCGAGCCCTGACCAGAGTCTTGTACAAGGACAAAATAGTATGCTTTGTCTTGGAGTCAGTTCTCCTATAAATGCATCCCAACATCCTATTCGCTTTAGCTATCGCTTCACGGCATTGCTCATTAACCTTTAGAGATCTTTGCACTAGAACGTCCAGCTCTCTCTCTCTCTCTCTCTCCACCTTCTGTAACGCTTGTCCCTGAAGGGTGTACGTATGTTTACCATTCACCCTGCCCACATACATAACACTGCACTTTCCAAATTAAGCATCATTTGCCAGTCATGAGCCCAATCCTCCCAACAGATCAAGATCCGTATGAAGCAGTTGAGCATTGTCTGCAGTTCTGACACACACAGATCTTAGTATCATTTGCAAACTTGCAGATCGTACCCCCAACAGCTACATCTAGATCACTAATAAAAATAGTAAACAGCAGCGGTCACAACTGCAGGACTCCACTGGTGACCGGTCTCCAAACAGATCCAAATCCATCTGTAATGGATCAATAATCTTATTGAATGGCGGAGCAGGCTCGAGGGGCCAAGTGGCCTATTCCTGCTCCTATTTCTTCTGTTATGTTCTAACTACTTTCTGTCTACGGCCTTGCACAGCACGTGTCCCATCACCCCGAGGACCCTCGGCTGGGTATCATCCGACCTGGCTGCTCTATCTATTTTCAGGTTCTTAATTCTATCTAAAACAATATGTTCATCGATGTTAATATTACTAGTTTTATTAACTTCATCATTAAATTATAACAGTCGAGCATTGTCTTCAGGAGTGAACATCGATGCAAAGTACTCATACTATTTCCACCATATCCTGTGAGTCCTTTGTTGCCTGTCCTGGAGCATCCTCCAATGGCCCAATACAGTCTTTGACAGTTCTCTGACTCTTCACATAACTGAAAAAGCTTTTCCCATTACCCAGGGATCAAGGGATATGGGGAGAAAGCAGGGACAGGGTACTGAATTTGGATGATCAGCCATGATTGCATTGAATGGCGGAGCAGGCTAGAGGGGCCTAATGGCCTACTCCTGCTCCTATCTTCTATGATTCCACAATTGTCTACAATCCTCTCTTCCATTATCCTTTTAGCTGATCTAATTGCAGCCTTTGTTTTCGTTAGCTGTTCCTTGTACTTAACTGTTTAGTTGAGTATCAGATGCCTTTAGCTTGCTCAGCCTCTTATCTATGAGGATAAAAGAAACAAACTCTTATACATGTCCAGTGGCACAGTTGTCAACACTGATTTCACAGGGAGATTTGAATGATGAAAGTTGTTTACTTTTCCATTTCAAACAATGTAAAGACTCCTGCAGATGGTATTTGCATACTTAGCTTTTGACTTAACTTTTGAAATAGCTACCTTTGAATCATCCCGTCGAGACCGAATAGCAACAGCACGGCAGCATAGGGCAAGACAACGTGCAAAGAACAAAGATGGCTTCCCGCAGCCAAGGAAAAGGGTGAGCTTATCCTATTTATTTTGTAATCCAGTTTGATTATTGCATTTACTTAATGCATTCATACAGCAAATATGCTAACTCACTGGGGAGACACGCTCAATAAAAAGTACAAATTAGCTGGATAATTCTGACCATTGAACTTTTTTGAGAAGCACTATAAAAACTGTTGTCTTTTCTTTTAACTATTTAGGGAAGGAAGAAATCTATTGTTGGGTATACACGAGATGTTTTACAGGAGCCTGTAACTGGAGGGAGTGACGTGGGTCTGTTTCTAAAATACATGTATGGTGTGAAGGCTTGGAAAAGATGGGTACAATTTAGGAATGAAAAAGGAGATCCCATCGAGGAGCTGCGATTTGGATGTAAGTAGTTAGAGGAAACATTTACCTCCGATTGGATCTAAAATGAAGTTGGTTCTTTATTTGTTGCCCTCCACATAATTCAGTATATCACCCAAGACAGCAAAAGGAGAACATTGCAGGCACACTGTTCTTTCAATACGTATGTGCCAAATGATGAGATATATCTATCTAGAAATATATATCTCATCATTGGCAAGCAGTCCCTATCTCATTTCCAGTTGCCAATGTAGTGGATCCACTTGTTGCCATTTTTGATCTCATTCTTAATATCTATTATTTTCTCCTTTCCCCTTTTTAGGCATCCACACACCATACCTAAGCCAAGAGAATGGGCATGCAGTCTGCTCCCAAGGTTTGCTAATGCTGCCCTGTAACTGGATAATGTTCTCACACATTTTTTTCTCTCCACTCCCTGTAATACTTGTGAGATTCCATATCTGTTCAAATTTCTCTGTTCACATAGGCATATAAAGAAAGAACTTGCATTCGTACAGGGCTTCACTTCCTCAGGATCCCCTGAAGTGTTTTATAGTTCACTGAATCACTTTTGAAATGTAGACACTTGTTTTGTAGGTAAATGAGGCAGCCCATTTATGCAAAGTCTCACAAACAGCAATGAGATAAATGATCAGTTGATTTGTTTTGATGGGAGTTGACTAAGGGATAAATATTGGCCAGAGCACCAGGCGGACTCCCCATGCTTCTTTGAAAATGTGCCATGAGATCTTATACGCCCACCTGAACGAACAGGCAGGTCCTCAATTTACCGTCTCGTCCTCTGACAATGTGGGACTTTAAAACAGTCACTTTAGATTATATGCTGAAATCCTGGATTGAGGCTTGAACCCACAACTTTCTGTGGTTCTAAGTTGGTCATCATACACACAATTAAATTAGGTATGAGTTTTGCTGCACGTGCAGTCCAACATCCAAGCTAGTGCCAGCTGCTAGGAGATACACAGAGAACCTAAGCCCTTTTATCCCACTAACATCCCAGCCCAGGTAGACACCTGACAGGTTGGGGAATTGCAGAAGTAAACCTGTTGTGCATCAACTCAGCGTACCACTATTAAAAAAAAATCTCTTGGTTTCAATGGCAGTGTTTGTTTTGTGATGTGATGTCACTTTATTAATGATTTACACAAATTTATGTGCAGCTCGACCAATGAAATTAAAGGAGGACATCCTTTCATGCACTGCTGCTGAGCTCAGTTATGGGCTGTGTCAATTTATTCGAGAAGTACGGAGACCAAATGGAGAAAAGTATGAGCCGGACAGTATTTTCTACCTTTGTCTAGGAATTCAACAGGTATCTCACAATATTAACAATACTAAACTGACTGAAATTTATATGGAGCTTTTTATCTCACTGTTTAAAAAGACACGGCGATACCTGGGAGATAGTTATACATAGCCATGTAGACTATTATTTCCTATTATCCGCCGGTTAAATTGTGTTTTGGGGATAGACCTTCAATCGCTCTCGCACTGATCTGGTGTTAGCAGTTGTGTATTGTACTAAACTGTAATGATTGGGAGAGAGGCAGTGAAAAATTGCATTAAAATTCTACCAAGCCAAAGAATGATTTGCTCCTTTGTTGTACTACCTTTATTGGAAGAAGACGCAAAAAACTTCCCGGAAATAGTGGAGAACCAAGGCTCTAGCGAGAATGAGGAACTGAAAGAAATTAGTATTAGTAAAAAAAAATAGTACTGGAGAAATTAATTGGACTGAAAGCCAACGAATCCCCTGGACCTGATGGCCTACATCCTAGGGTTTTGAAAGAGGTGGCTATAAAGATAGTGGATGCATTGGTTGTCATTTTCCAAAATTCCATAGATTCTGGAACGGTCCTGCGGATTGGAAGGTAGCAAATGTAACCCCACTATTTAAGAAAGGAGGGAGAGAGAAAATGGGGAACTACAGACCAGTTAGCCTGATATCAGTAGTAGGGAAAATGCTAGAACCTATTATTAAGGACGTGGTAACAGGGCACTTAGAAAATAATAATAGGATTGGGCAGAATCAACACTGATTTATGAAAGGGAAATCGTGTTTGACAGATCTGTTAGTTTTTTGAGGTTGTATCTAGCAGGATAGATGAGGGGGAACCAGTGGATGTGGTGTATTTGGATTTTCAGAAGGCATTCAATAAGGTGCTACACGAGAGGTTATTAAACAAAATTAGGGCTCATGGGATTGGGGGTAATATACTAGCATGGATTGAGGATTGGTTAACGGACAGAAAACAGAGTAGGAATGAACGGGTCATTTTCGGGTTGACAGGCTGTAACTGGTGGGGTACCGCAAGGATCAGTGCTTGGGCCTCAGCTATTCACAATCTACATCAGTGATTTAGATGAGGGGACCAACTGTAATATATCCAAGTTTGCTGATGATACAGAGCTGGGTGGGAATGTAAGTTGTGAGGAGGATGCAAGGAGGCTTCAAGGGGATATAGACAGGCTAAGTGAGTGGGCAAGAATATGGCAAATGGAATATAATGAGAAGTGGTGTGAAGTTATCCACTTCGGTAGGAAAAATAGAAAAGCAGAGTATTTTTTAAATGGTGAGAGATTGGAAAATGTTGGTGTTCAGAGGGACCTGGGTGTCCTTGTACACAAATCACTGAAAGTTGACATGCAGGTACAGCAAGCAATTAGGAAAGCAAATGGTATGTTGGCTTTTATTACAAGAGGATTTGAGTATAAGAGTAAAGACGTCTTACTGCAATTATATAGGGCCCTGGTGAGACCAAACCTGGAGTATTGTGTACAGTTTTGGGCTCCTTACCTAAGGAAGGATATACTTGCCATAGAGAGAGTGCAATGAAGGTTTACCAGACTGGTTCCTGGGATGGGGTGATTGTCCTATGAGGAGAGATTGAGTAGACTTGGCCTATATTCTCTGGAGTTTAGAAGAATGAGAGGTGATCTCATTGAAACATGCAAAATTGTTACAGGGCTTGACAGGGTAGATGCAGGGAGGATGTTTCCCCTGGCTGGGGAGTCTAGAACCAGGGGTCACAGTCTCAGAATAAGGGGTCGGCCATTTAGGACTGAGATGAGGAGAAATTTCTTCACTCAGAGGGTGGTGAATCTTTGGAATTCTCTACCCCAGAGGGCTGTGGAGGCTCAGTCGCTGAGCATGTTCAAGACAGAGATCGATAGATTTTTGAATATTAAGGGAATCAAGAGATATGGGGATAGTGCAGGAAAGTGGAAATGAGGTAGAAGATCAGCCATGGTCTTAATGAATGGCGGAGAAGGCTCGAAGGGCCAAATGGCCTACTCCTGCTCCTATTTCTTATGGCTGATTTTCTTTATAAATACAGCTCTGTGTAATGTACTATTGTGACCAGGGGATGGCATCAAACGTCTTGCTGCTCTTTTTATTTTCAATTAAAAATTTTATTTAAAGGAAGCATTCATTATTTGCCAACTAACAGACTTCTAATAAGAGTTTTACAGCAGTTAAAGGTTTAACAAGTAGATTTGTCAGGAGAAGAATAATGAGGAACTGGGAGCGCCAAAACATTCAGATCGGAGGAAATTATCAAGTTTCAATTCTGTTTTCATAAAAGAGAAACCTCTCCTTGTATAGGTCAGCAATGGACAAATACTGTTTTTAGTCAGTTGATGCCAAAGAATCACAGTCATTGCTTTAAAAGAATGTGACCAGTTTCTGTCTAGTGATGGAACATACCATTTCCCTTGATGCCCCCCCCGTCCTTTTTCCAGCCAACAATAGGACACGTACCTCCTATGGCCAATGCTACAAAGCCTCTTCACAGGCCTCTGCCAGTTCTGCGCTAAGCAGGTCACCAAGGAATTTTCTACCCCATGTGGGGACTTGCTTGACCTCTGGTTTGTGCCTTGCTGTGCAGTTAGACGTCAGGAAGTCAGCAGGACAGAGGATTGAGCTCCGTGACAGTATTTAACATTCCAATGTGCAGCTTCAACACACCAACAATCTGGCAGTTTTAAACAGTCCTCGGCTGCTATTAAATACTGTACCTTACTGTAAGCAGGATCTGGATGGCACAGTCAATTAAATGTTGCCATTTGACCTCTTAGAACTGTGTTGCAATCTAGGCCATAGAGGTTGTTCATGTTCTCAATGTGATATGAGTTTGCCCATCTTATCCAGTTGCCACAATCGACACTACAAAAGCGCTTACTGTTCATCATTAATTGACAGGCTTTGTTAGAGGTCAGAGAATAGTTAGTAAATAGTATCACACTGGTGTAGTAGCTGCTCTTCTGATGTAGAGATAGTTTGAGGAGAACTTTACACTGCATAGAACCGTTATTGAATATATAACCTGTTAATGTTTAATGCTGGCATTGAGAGTGAAACGTGCGGAAGGTGTGCAATTCTCTACTAACTTAAGAACTAGGAGCAGGAGTAGATCATACGGGCCCTCGAGCCTGCTCCGCCATTCAATAAGATCACGGCTGAACTTCTACATCAACTCCACATTCCTGCCCTATCCCCATATCTCTTGACTCCCTTAGTGCCCAAAAATCTATCGATCTCAGTCTTGAATATATTCATCGACTGAGCATCCATCCCCTGGGGTAGAGAATTCCAAAGATTCACAACCCTCCCGAGTGAAGAAATTTCTCCTCATCTCCATCCTAAATGGCCAGCCCCTTATCCTGAGACTAGGACCCCTAGTTCTAAACTCTCCAGCCAGGGAAAACAGCCTCTCAGCATCTACCCTGTCGAGCCCTCTAAGAATTTTATATGTTTCAATGAGATCATCTCTCATGCTTCTGAACTCCAGAGAGTATAGGCCCATTCTACTCAATCTCTCTTCATAGGACAGCCCTTTCATCCAAGGAATCAATCTGACTGTGTTTGGCATAAAGTCACCTGAAAAGGAGAGGGGGAAAAGTTCTTGTCTTTGAGCAGAATGTAATGTTTCTTCATAATTAAAATGACAAGATGCTGGATATACATGGTATGCAACAGAGCCATCAGCATCTGAAAAGAGGTAAACGTTTGTGATGGAACCCTCCATCACACTGGTTCCAACGGAGGCCTATCGAATTTTAAAACTGTCTTGTCAAATACTGAAGGAACTTCCAGTATTTTTATTTCTGATTTCTAGCATTCGGGTTTTCTGTCTATAATTAAAACGGCCATAGAGATTATATTTTGAGAACTGTATAATTCAGATGTTCTGCTTTCTTTCAGTACATATTTGAGAACAGCCGGATTGATAACATCTTCACAGATCTTTACTACACAAAGTTCACATCAGAGCTTACGAAGGCTCTGAAATGTTGGCAACCGCAGCTTCTCCCAAGTGGTAAGTGTCTGCACACGGAATCCTTGCCCGTTTGAGAACAGCAGTACCATTCTTTACTACTTTTTAAAAATAATTAAATAATCTGTCTCTTTACATTGCTTGTACAGTGCCTCAGTCATTTCATAAAGGCTAAATTATTGTTGGGAGTATCACAGCATTAGAGTCTATTGGAGTTATAGCAAGTGGGATTGTAGCTTTCATGTGTACTGAGTGGGTGAAGTACACATTCCATTCCTTTTATATATTGCATAATCTTAAATGCTATTTTTATTTAAAAGTAGTTCTTTGTTAACTCCTTTGGTCAGAAGGGCAGGTGTTTTCGGCTTTGGATTCTCCATTAAGGGTATCTCTGCTCCACCAGCAGAGGCTTGTATAGTGGGACACGAGTCAATTATCTGTGTTTCTTCCAAATTCGAGTTTCAAAGTGCTCCTTTGACAGGTATGACTGGAAAATTGTAACGAGCAGGGAGGAACATTTATACAGTGGCCACTTTGGAAATTCAACCCATTGCTTTCTCCCCCTTACCTCTGGAATTACTTGTGGAAACTTGTCTTAGGAACAATACCAAAATTACTTTTTCTTGAGGAAAAATAAATGATCTGTTCCTTCAAAGAACCCATTTCTAATGAACACCTTTAAAAATGACGAGCCAGTTTGCGTCAAAATAAAGGTGATGCTTCATGTGGTCAAATGCCAAAACGAAGTTGTTGTGTACCCTGGTAATATAATGATTGGGTTATTTGCCTGCTTCTAGCAAGATGGTTATAGGATGATGCTCCAGAATTACTTTTTGGCTCAATTTGCTGAGAGCTTGCCTGCCAACAACTGAGTCTTGCAAGTATTCAGTAACTGCATATTCCTTCAATCTGATTTAAGGAGATACATATATCCTTGCCTTGTTCACTCAGATCCCAGATGCTCTCTTTCCCTCGCTGTGTCGTCAGCTTGCACTTTCAAGTTTTGTCGCAAAAATTTAAGAAACCTAAATGTGCAGATCCCGTTGGATGCCCTGCCGCGGCAAATTACTCTTCAAGTTAGAGTCAAAGTGATTCCTGTATGAACATTAATTTTGATGGCAGTTTAATGCAGCTTTACACAAACCTCCAACTTTTGGATCTTTATCTTGCGCCAGTTGTGTACCTTTTTATTGAAGTTTTTACATTTTTAATGCACTAATTTGGTGCAATTTACATTCGGTGAGATAAATATTTATAAGAAAAGTGAAGAAATTAAGTTATTTTATGAGCAGGTTACTTGTGCTTGATGCTGTACTCACTGTTTTGTCTGCAGGCCAGTTATTTTGTCGGATTGAAGAGGAACATTTATGGGAGTGTAAACAACTTGGAGCGTATTCTCCAACAGTTCTTCTCAACACATTACTGTTCTTCAACACCAAGTACTTCCAGCTGAAAAGTGTCAGTGAACATATGAAGCTTTCTTTTGCCCATGTAATGAGATGTACAAAGGCTTTGAAACATAACACGAAGCTGACCTACCTTCGATTCTTCCCACCTATGTATAAAAAGGACAAAGATATAGGTACAAAAAAATCTGTTTTTCTTATGTAAGGTAGCATAATAAGGTACGACTTGAAGTTGTATCGCAAAATGGATGATAGTTTTTGAGGACTCAAAGATCCAAACCGTTTGTGCTGAGGCAAAAGTAGGGAAACTCTGTGTCTTCATGTAGTCTCATGCTTGGTGATCAATCTGTGACCTGCAAGTGAAGTATTACCCATGAACTGCAGCTGCCTGGCTCACAAAGCACTTCTGTCCAATGCTGTACGGCTGATCCTGCAATTGCCAATCAAACTACATTGGCCATTACAGTTATCTGAACCCGGGGTGCGGTTTGCGTACTTGTCCCACCTCCAATGCATATTGCTAAGGAAACAGTGGAATTGGATGTGTACACCACTTTGCCGCAATAACTGTGGAACTCCTTATTCCTACCAGTAAGTGTTTAAAACAATTATGATTTCAAATATTCACAACAGTAAGAAAATTCCTCCAATTCAGTGTTTTGTATTGTTTATGTGGGGAACTGCCTGGAATGCAGAAGTGACCCACCGAGACAGGAAGTTCCGACGCCCCAGCTGGCCCTAATGCATTCTCTTGCAGTAGCAGTCCAGCAGGCAATCGATAACTGCACTTTGAACATGGAAAGCAGGCAGCAAGTGATTGTTGACATGGACACTTCGCCAACAGTGCATTCACACTAAGTTTAGTGTCGGTGTGAAGTGGTCTTAGCTTTGACTCAAGATTCGGGCAGCATTTACTCTATAACTGCAAAGTTGGTACAATGCTGCAGTTAATGTGAACGTACTCCGTGACGGTCCATTAAAACATATGTAGAGAGGTTAATGCAAGGTGATTGATTCTATTCGGTTTGGGAACCTGCTGACACAGGCACTTTCTACAGTAAAATTTGGTCAGAATTTGCACCCGTGTGCATTTCATTAATGTCTTTTTGAAATTTAGGAGGCTGACAGTGCAATTTATGAATACAGATTTTTATGGAAGTTCAAGGCATCTCGAGATGGATAAAGAATGCATCTTTCTGATGCCAAACAATTTAATTGGCAGCTTCAGGGCATCAGATGAAGTCAGCTGCCTGTGTGGTCACCAATAAAAGAGCACAGAAATGAAAAAAGGTGTGGTTCAACACAAATAATAGCTTTAAAGCAAGACCTACTGTGCTTTTACATTGTGCAATAGGAGTGCTCTTCTAGGATAGTAGTTAAGCAGTGTGAGGGAAACCAGCATACAGCATACGACAATAAATGTGCCAAAAAGGACTAATGGTATGTAGTGACTTGTCTTCGCATATAAAACAAAAAACACTTCCAATGTGAACAAAGTATTCTTGGGTTGGGGTTAGACAGACACTTTTTTAAAAAAAAACCTACATTCTGCAATTTCTGTGAAAATATGCATTCCTGAACAGTTTGCCTTTGGTACAACATGAAATTAGGATGAAGGCAGAGGTTGAAGTAAGTTTAAATGTATTGATTTATCTCAAACCCTTTGTCTCTGTATTAGCAGTGATCGGTGCATCTTAATTATTGAGTTGAGTGTTTTTTCAGTGCAAGTTACCCTGTCGTAATGCCAAGTAACCAATGTGGTGCTGACTTTTTTAATTTTCCCCATATTTTAAGATTTTCTGTCTTGCTTAGAAACAAGAGAAGAAAGTAAAAGGCTGAGAAGAATAAGATCCGAGTCTAAGCCCAGTACCGATGGTGCCACAGGGTCAGAGGAGATACAGTTATATTTACTAATTTGTGTTTGTAATGTAGATAAGCTACAGTTTGGAAAGAGGAAGCGCAGTGATGAGGAGAGGAAGGTGCTATGGAAATGGCTGAAAACACAGATAATCCACTCAGATGTCCAGTGCGCCTCTTTGAATTCTACCTGTCTAAATGGTACGCAATCAGTTTTCTGGTAAAATCAGTCTTGAAAGATGAAATTAAAAGTACACAAAATGAAACAAACTTAATGGCCCTGAAATTCGCCTCTCCGGCTTGCCGCGGGGGTAAGGATCGCGCGCGCACTTACCTACCACGCCTGCCGTTGACCTCTGGGCCCACGGGGACTTCAGCTTCTGGGCCTGCTCCAAGTGCCAGCGCGCAGTGCTTGCGTGTCCCAGGGGCGTAGTTAGTGCGATGCGTCCCCTGGGATCACATGGGCCATGGAGAGCCAATGGCAGCAGACCTGTCAAATCTATGAATTGAAATCGGCCCCAAAAGAACAGCTAAACTTCAAATAAATTAAAAAAAAAATCGCATTTATAAAATAACTAAGTTAAATAAATTAACTACTTTAAACAAAATTTTAATTTTTGAAAAAATTAAAATACTTTTTAACAGTGCTAAAAATAAACTTACCTTTCTTTAAAGTATCTAAAAAAGATAAACCTGTTGAAAAGTTTTTAAAATTATAATTAATTAACCACTTACCTTGTTGAAAACGGGTCCTGCGCCTCCTTTTTAAAAGCGCAGGTTCTTCAATACTTACCCTCCCGGAGAAACCTGAAAAAAAACCTAAGTTTGCTGCGTGCGCGCAGCTTCTACCGCGCACGCGGTTCACCTCTGAACCTGCTCCCTTCACCAGACCGGAAGTTCCGGTTTCCCGCGCATGCAGGAAACCGGCATTTCAGGAGGCCTTGCGGGTGAGTACACAGTGTGTACTCACCCGGCAAGGGCCGAATTTTTGGCCCAATGTTTGCATATTAACATTCTCTTGGATTAATATAAAAATTAAGGACCCTTTATCATTAATTTAAAAAATAACGTGCGCATTCATTACTTCTAACCAGTTTTGTGTTTTTTACCTTTCCATAGTTCTGAGAGTGTGAAGACAAGAAGTGACGTTTTCTACCTTCAGCCTGAACGCTCGTGTGTGCCTGACAGCCCCATGTGGTATTCAACCTTACCAACTGACCCTGCAATTCTGGATGCCATGTTAACCCGTATTTTCATGGTGAGGGAGGTTCACGAGGAGCTTGCAAAGGTCAATCACGAGAATGCTGAAGAGGAAGATGTGTCTGAATGAACTAGATTTTTATCCATTTTTAAGCACTGAATTTTAGAATGCATGTACCCATGAAGAGCAACAGACTGCTAGGAGGATAGCGTACTCTTCCTCTGGGTTGATTTGGTGGGCAGGGAAGGGAGGGTCGATGAACACACTGGTCAAAAAAAAATCTATGTTGGTAATTAAATTGACAGGAAATCTCGGTGCTTTAAAATAATTGCAGTTAAAATGATTTTTTGTTAAAAAAGGACAAGTGATGTGGATTTGTTTTTACCCCATGCTGAGTCACTGGATTGTCATTGTGAAAACTAAGGTTTTTTTTTAAAACAATGTGTGACAAATTCATTTTTAGGGAGAGCGGGAAAGGAGGTGGGGAGGGGGGTGGCGGGGAAGGGCACGGGAAGCACGCCAAGAAGTATTTAAATGGCAATAGTACCATTTTAGAATGTTACAGCTGAGTTCGAAGGACATATTTTGGATGAAACTCTTTTAGTGAGACAGTATTTCGGCCATTTAAATGTTAACACCTATGAATGAAAACACAACGTTTAGTTCCTAGATTGCTGTTAACCGTGAAACTTTCTTTGGAAAAAAATTAACATTGAACTGCATCTACTAACCCCTTGTTAAAATGTCCTGTGCTCGCATTTCATTTAGAGGAGATCCGTGTGCTGTAAGTTTAGGTGTAGATGTGCACATGAGTATAAATTTGTATATTTTGAAGGTGATGGGGCAGCTAAAAGGATGTTGTTATAAGTTTAGGTTCTTGCCGATATGTTTTTGTACATACATTTTAATTACATTTATATCTTTACTGTGTATAAAATAAGTACTTATGTGAAGCCTGGTCAGACTTTACATACTGCAGACTCATTACATTTGTAGAAAAACCCAATGTACTCCCTGTTATATAATACAGTTTGCATTGTAGTAAACAGACGTTTGTGTGAAAGTACCTTTTACCTCTACATTAGCCGAGAAACGCACTGTTCCCCAATTGCATATACAATGGGAAACTTGAAAGTAGTTAATACACTAGATACCGTTTTGAGTTTGGTTTCAACAAAGACAATTTGTACATGGAAATTGCTGTGAACTAGACGTATTGAACTTTTTTCATTGTTAAGGGAAGGACTCGGTTATAATGCATTTTCTTTCTGCTTCATTCTATAAACAAAAGTGCGCATTTTCCTTTTATTTACAATTCCCCAGCCCAGACGATGCGCAGGCAGTGTGCCCGCTACTGGACTGAAAACTACAACTAGAAGATGCACAAGAGCGATGGAGGGGAAAATTGATTTGTTTTTATGATTTTTCTCTGTCCCCTTCCTGTGGATACACATCTGGCTTATGCTCTGCCAGGTAAATTCAGTCACGGTCTCAGCATTGAGCCATGTTCAAAGGAGCTCCAATTGGAGATTTAGTGCTACAGTACTGCAGCCGTACCTTGGATTCTCACTCCCATCGAGCATGGCTCAATGATGGGAGCCTAGAATCACTGAATTTATCCTTACATTTTCTTTTGAACCAGAAAGCAATCGCCAATCAAGCTTGGCACAGTGTGTTGGTGAACATGATTTCAATCGATTTTTGAAAAAAAAAGCTAACAAAAGTGTATTTTACTAGGGTGTAACAGGTTAGAAATAGTCACTGAAAGATAGTTTAATACCTGGGGGAACTGACTGATATGGGGAGATTTTCCACCTCAGCGCCCCGGCACATGCTAGCCGCACCTATCCAGAAATTGCGCATATTGCGCACCCCTGTGATTTTTCATCCGCTAATCTTAATGAAAGGAAAATCTCCCCCATAATGTGTAGCTTTCCCCCCCCTGCATTTAGTAGTGTTTTGTCCTTTATTTTTTTTTCCAGTGAACTTTTAAGCAGGAAGCCGATGCTGGGAAACCGATGATTTTTCCACTTTTATGCACCTAGTGTCAGCATTCAGCCTTCCCCAGTTCGGGTATACCGTAGGTTAAGATACAGGGTGAAACTCCACTATCCCAACGTTGTGCCTTAACCACTATCTAGAAGAGCATCCCTACTGCACAATGTAAATATTCCATTTCCCATCATTATGTGACCATACTAATTTAGTGTCAATTTGTGCTGAATTCTGAGCAGTATTGTGCTGTGGGCTTGCACTGGGTTGTGACTGCCTGAACTTTCTTTTCGGGCCATCACAACCAACAAGAGAGAGGAGGCATTCATACCATCACCCTGGGATGGGATCAAATCCAGATCCCAGAGATAAAAGGATAGTGTTTCTAGCCTATTGCATCACCTCGTCCAACTTCAAGTGGTTATCTTAAAAGTTGCATTACCCCCCCCTTGCACGCCCCCAAATCATATAAATCTGAGGGCGAGTAACTAAAAGCTAGTAAGCACATTTTCTGAAATGTTTTCATTTGATAAGGAATGAGGTGAAGTCGGGGGGGGGTGGGGTGGGGGAGGGGAAAGAATCACCTAGCTTGGTTTTCAGACTTGGTATGTTTTGCAAACTTATCAGCAACTCTTGAATGTTATCACCAAAAAATGAATGGTGTTACATAGTGATCAGGCTTTAAATAAAACTACATGTTGCAAGATGCTATAGTTTGTTCCAAATAGAACCAGCAGTTCTTTTCTAATCATTGAAGAACATAATGCCTTTTAATGGCCTAAAGTAACTGACTGTTATTTTATAATCTCTGCATTTTTCCATATTTCCACTTTGTTGAAATAATATTACAGTGCTATAAGTACATTTTAAAGGGGCACTGTCAACCATTTTTTTTGTGTGGGGTGGGGGTGGGTGGGGTGGGGCGGTGGCATTCAAGCAGGCTGAATTTGTGGAACAACCAGGAACATGCTCAGAAATCCCAGTTGAAACCTGGGTATCTTTTCTGCCAGGATCATGGTCCTGCAGGAATTTCATTTTTTTTTTGCACAGTACTACCTTTTTAAAAAAAAAAAATATTCTTCTCAAAAGGTAACAGACTCTGTGATCATGTCGTGGGTCATTTTTGTTTTACACTTCTATTCGCAAACCTGGTTTAAAGTACAAGACATTGTACCAAACGACTATGCCCCTTTAATAAAATATTTATCAGTAAGAACTACAGAATTCAGCTGCTGTCATTTGAGCCTTTTTAAAGTTTTTAGTCAAACCTTAATTCAACTTATGGTCAATGAACAAAAATAAGTGAATATTTATGTTACCTGAATAAAAAAACATTTTTTTTTAATCTACAGCCATTTGCATTCATTACTGCTTGGATGTGTCTTACAGTTTGATTGTTATCGTCTGTTGTATGTTAAAACGAATGTAGAAAATCTTCCATTGTAATTAAACAGAATGATATCAGTAATGTTTGTCATGCCCTCTTGAGGCCAAGGTAAATCCTGCCAGTGTTTTAAACAGAAAATTGGTCTTGTACAGGTAATACTGGACCATTTGTGAACATATTAAGTTTGTCAGCAGTGGGAATTGTAATAAATGGGAGATATGCAAATTACTAGAATGTCCCTTTTAAAAAAAAAAATGGAAGAAATTTTGTCACAGAAAAATCTTCCGGTACATCGAATCATAGACCTTACTCTTAAGTTTTGTAGCCAAATGATTTATTGATGACTGTACCCAGGCGTGACTAAAAGTTTCCAACTTTTCTGTAGTTGGCTAAAAAACAGAAATTGCAAGGAAAAAATAGTTAATTACAGCTGTTTGAGGCAGCAGGCAGCAGTACCTTCCAACATGTACAGTGATGTCCTAATTTGATCACTAAAGGGCAGAACATTCCAGTTTCAATTATTAACATCATTTTGAAAAAAAATTACAAAATTGGTGAATTTACAAGAACATGTGCTAAGCTTGAAAACCTTGGACAGTGATTTTTTTTAAGTGTAAAATTACTTCTGATTTTCACAGTAATTAACATTTCAGAAAACGATATCCCTCATTTCAAAAGTATAAGCTTTTTGTAATGTACAGGTATCATTGAGAGTACTGCAATGCCCATTAGAGAATAACCTGTAGCATTTGTAAGTCACATTGTTTTATATGCCACCTTTTTGACCAGCTTTTGGTCACCCCTCCTCCAATAACTCCTTTTTGATTACACCTCTGTGAAGTGCTTTGGGCCATTTTTCTATGTTAAAGGCGCAATATAAATGGCAGCAGGTGTTGCTTACAGCTTATTTACTGTCCATTCCATGAATCTTTCCCTAGGTGTGACCGATTATAAAGCCAAGCATCAGAACTTTCAATCACAGGTATGCTGTTTGGTTGGGGGTTAAGGTGCATAAATATATCCCAACAGAGTGGGAAAAAAATCTGAGGTTTACCCCAAGTCATGCATATTAGCAGCTGGTAACTGAAGGCTATTGACCAAGTTCTGGGGACAGATCATTTGCATTTTCTCATTTCCAATATCGATGGCATTGAGAATCCTAAAAGCAGGACAGAAATGACAAGAACAGGAACAACCTTCATTAATATAGTGCCTTTAACATTGAGGCACCTTGGGATGTTGTTCTCCGAGGTCTGAGGAAAACATTCTGAGCTAAAGAAGCAGAGATTAGGAAAGGTGAGCAAGAACTTGGTCAAAAAGATGGGTTTTAAGGAGGGTGTAAAGGTAGAGCGGTTTAGAAAGGAAATGACTGCAAGTGAGGGTTACATGCCTGAAGGGTTGCCAATGATGGGGCGAAGGGAAGAGGCTCCACAAAATGATGGACAGTTTGGTGGGTGGGTTGGGGTGGATGACAGGGACGTATGCTTGGAAATTACTGAAATAGGGAGGGACAATACCATAGATTTAAAGACAAGAACAAGAATTGAAAATTTGAGGTGTTCGATTGGGAACTGATGTAGGTTAGCAATGACGGGAGTGATGGACAATTGAGGCTTGATGTTTTGGACAGATTGAGGTTTACGGAGCATGGTGGATGGGAGGTCATAAGGAGAGCATTGTAATAATCAAACCTGGAGGGGATAGAGACATGGATGTGGGTTTCAGTGGTAGACGGGTTGAGGTAGGGGGTGGAGGCAGGCGATGGTACGGAAGTATGCAGTTTTTGTGATTGCGGGAATATGGGGTCGGAAATGGCTCGGGTCAACTAGAATGCTGAGGTTACAAACAGTCTGGTTCAGTGGTCGGGAAAGGGGTGGAGTCGGTGGCTGAGGAGCAGAGTTTGTAGTGTAGCCAAAGATGATGGTATTAGTCTTTCAAATGTTTTTAGAGCAAGTTAAAACTCATCTAAGACAGTTTAACAAAAATAAATTAGTGGTCACTGGCTATATAGCAAAGGAAGATATTCTCTTGATCATAATTTTTTTGTTTAAAGTTTAAAAAAAAAATTATACTTTTTATCATAATGGCGAAATTTGACGCTCTGCAAATATAAGCATTAGTTTTTCAGGGCCAGAATGTTTGTTTAACAGTCTATATGCTGTTAAACCCCCAGTTACACCTATCCCAACAAGGCTAAACGTTTAATGGGGTATTTAACAGCGACATTACTGCAGAAAAGCCCAAGTTTCCGTTCGTTTCACTGATTGCCGGCTATGGGGGGACAGGGTCCACAGCGCAGCCAGAGTCGGAGCAGTGAATGACTGACCGCGACTTCAGCATTTCCATGTTTCGATGCGCTTGCACTAAATCCTGAAGTTGCGGTCAGTTTCAGAGGGGTAAGTTCGCCGTCATTACCCACTGCAAATTCCAAGCCAATGTTTATCAAGGGAGCAGCCCACTGATCAAGAATTTAATTCTATTGAAATGTAGAGAAAAATCTATAAACGGAACAAACGTCAGCCCTGATCCAAGTGTTTAGGTATATAGAGTAAATGAAAATGATTTCTTGGGTAACAGTGTGCTATGATTGATACATGTTGTGGTGGGCTGACTGGACAACAATTATTGAAGTTTATGGCTGACACTGTTAATTCTTCAAGCTAAAAAATTATCAATGTAATAATACACTCAAGAAGCTGGCAGATTGACCAATCTCCTTCTTCAAGCAGCCTTCTGTGCTCGGTTCCATGGAGCTATACAACCAGTAATCATTATTTTTATACCAACAACAAATTGCATTTATGTAGTTAGTGCCTTTAATGTAGAAAAACATCCAACGTACTTCACTGAGACATAATTTAAAAAAAAATTAGGTAGGGGTGATGAAAATCTTGGTCAAAGAGGTGTGTTTTAAGGAGAAGAGGGAGGCCGGAGGTGTTTTTAGAGAGGGAATTCCAGAGCTTGGGGCCTAGGCAGCTGAAGGCGCACCTACCGATGGTGGAGTGAGGAGAGTGGGGATAAGCAGGAGGCCGGAGTCAGATGAATGGAGCGATCAGCGGGTGTTGTAGGGTTGGAGGAGGTTAGAGTTAGAGGTGCAAGGCCATGAAGGGATGGAAACACGAGGATCAGAGTTTTAAATTTGAGGTGTTGAAGGATTGGGAGCCAGTGTAGGCTCGGGGTGACGAGCAAGCTGGACGTGTTGAGCGAAGATACGAGCAGCAGAATTTTGGATGAGCTGAAGTTTACAGAGGGTGGCGGATGGGAAGCGGTCAGCAGAGCATTGGAATAGTTGACTGGAGGCGACGAAGCCATGGATGAGGGTCTGAAACTCAAATCGGCCAAATCGGTCTCTGAGTTTGCGGACAGTCTGGTTCAGTCCTGGGGAAGTGTAATGGAATCTGGCAAGGTATGAAGTGTGTGGTGGGGGCCAAAGATGATGACTTCAGTCTTCCCAATGTTTAACTGAAGGAAATTGTAAGACTGTATATCGAACAAGCAGTCTCTCAACACAGGCAGTGGAGAATTCGAGAGCGGTGGTGGAGAGATAGAGATGGGTGTCATCGGCATATCCACAGGTTGAGATATATGCAAATGATGAAAACACTTCAGCTTTTTATTGGGGGGGGGGAAAACAAAAGGGGAGGTCTGTGATCGGGTGGAAGGCGTACTGCTGTCGCAGAGCACGATCTCGGCATAAATTAAAGTACCTCTGTGAGTCCACCCCTTCTGCTTGAAAACAGGAGATTGACATCACTCCCACCAATCAGAACCTGCACAGCCCCGCTCACTTTGTTGACCGACCGCAGTGCCGCTTGGGGTCACATGGCTCCTGATTTGAACCCGCACATATTCGAGGACAAGTTTCCTGAACTGAGGACTCTTCTGGGGACATTGTTTACCTGGGGACACAGTCCCTCATCCGGGGACTGTCCCCGGAAAACGGGGACGTATGGTCACCCTCGTGTAAATGGGAACAGCAGAATCATCACCAACAGCTGCCGTCCAAAAAATGGGGGCAGAGGTTATGATCTGAAATGATTGAACTCGATGTTGAGTCCAGAAGGCTGTAAAGTGCCTAATCGAAAGATGAGGTGCTGTTCCTCGAGCTTACGTTGAGCTTCATTGGAACAGTAGGAGGCCGAGGAAGGAGAATTAAAACGAAAGGCGACCGAAGCTCGAGATCACGCTTGCGGACTGGATGGAGGTGTTCCGCCTTCTCCTGTCTACCACCCTATCACAGACACTCCCTTTTGTTTCCCCACCACCCCCACCCCCAGCCTTTTCCTGCCTCTATACTTGCTTAAAACCTGTTTCAGCAGAAATGGAAAAAGTTAGAAATGTAAGGTCATCGACCTGAAACATTGGGCCAAAAATTCATCCCGGGACGCGAGAGTACGCACTGCGTACTCTCGCGTATTCCCACTCCAATTGCCAGTTTTCTGCATGCCCTGCGCATGCGCTGAAAACCGGCAATTGCTCTTTTGAAAAGGGGGCGGTTCCTCGGTGCATCGCGTGCGCGCTACAGGCTGCGCGCACGCTGTGCACTTCATGCTTTGGACGCGCAGGTAAGTACGGAAGATTTTAGAAATGGAAAAAGGAGGAGTAAGACCCACTTTTAAGAAGGTAAGTAGTGAATTAAGTATTTTTTTGAATTTTTTTTAACAGGTATATCTTTTTTAGAGACTTTAAAGACAGGTAAGTTTATTTTTATAACTTTTTAAAAGATTTTAAATTTTTTCAAAAATTTAATTTTTTATTTAAAATGGTTAATTTAATTAACTATACTTATTTTATTAATGTGATGGTTTTTTAAAAAAATTTTATTGAGGTTTAGCTGTTATTTTGGGGGGGTGTAAGATTCATAGATTTCACAGCACGTATGTGAAACTTATGAATGGAAGATGGTGTGCTGCCATTGGCTCTAACTGAGTCACGTGATCCCACAGCTCGCACGAATTCACTACGCCGGTGGGATATGCAAGCACTGCCCAGCTGATGTCTGGAACATCAAGTTCGTGCGAGCTGGATCTGAAAAAGCACAAGCGGAGTGAGAGATCGCGGGGAAGCCTTACCCCCGCGGGAACAGAGCGAGATTAATTTCTGGGCCATTAACTGTTTCTCTCTCTCCACAGATGCTGCCTGACCTGAGTATTTCCAGCATTTTCTGTTTTTATTTCAATGCACGTACTATTTCTATTCAAAGAGCAAAATACTTCAGCTGCTGAAAATCTGAAACAAGAACTGAAAATACTGGAAACACTCAGCAGGCCAAGCAGCATCTGTGGAGACAACAGACAGGATATTTCCGATATGGACCCTGCCGCAACAGTTTCTATTCATACAGGCAAATTAATCACACAAGAATCTGTCAACTGCAGTTTAGGTCAGTTGTTAAACTGGTTAAATCAACTGCTAACTGGATGTAAAACTGCAGAGATTAAATGCAGGTTAGATGATCGCTTTGACGAACTGTCTGCAAGCAAGACCCCCAAGCCCCCTGACTCTTGCAACTTCAATTCTCCATCCAACTCCCTCTGAGCAACAGCATTTAATATTTCTATTGGGTACTTCACTGCCCTCTGGCCTTAATATTGACATTAATAACTTATGACCTTAACTATAGCTCCCATTTTCTCTTTGACAGGAAGTGCTAGGATGAGTGCGCATGGTTAATGGGGGAGGGGATGGATTGATTATTGGGATGGGTACTTTCTGTTGGAACACTGCTGATGGTGCAGTTGGTTTTGACCTGCTTTTTTCTTCTGGACTCCAAGGCTGCTGGAACCTGCCTGTTTTTTGTGCTTCCATTTCTACTTGCCTCATATCCCACCTCCTTCAGCTAGCCACACGCTCTGTGTCTTGTCAATGTCCTTGATTTCTTTGATCTCTCTCGATATGCCTCCTATTGTCTCCGGCTAATAGCACTTCTGCATTTAATCATATCCTGTTTTCCACTTAAGCACTTCACAGGTCACCGTATTTCTTATCTTGTGAGTGTGATTTTTCCCTCACCCGACCCTTTGGTCTGTCCCTTTTTAAATGCTGCTCATTTGTCATATCCTCTAGTTTTGACCAAAGTTCCACACCCGAAATGTTAACTCGTCTCCTCTCGACAGATACTGCCCAGCCTGCTTAGTGTATCTGGTCATTATCACATTGCTGTTTTTGGGAGCTTGCTGTGTGCAAATTGGCTGCCGTATTTCCTGCATTGCAACAGTGACTACACTTCAAAAAGTGCTTAATTGGCTGTAAAGCGCTTTGGGATGCCATGAGGTTGTGAAAGGCGCTATGTAAATGCAAGTCCTTCCTTCCTTCAACCGACCAACCCACCGAAAGAGATTAACTGATCTTTTAAAACAAAACAACATGCTGGAAACATTCAGGTCAGTCGGCATCTATGAGGCATTAATGTTTCAGGTGTAGATGCTTGCTGAGTGTTTTCAGCATTTCCTGATTTTTTTTTTTTAAATCAGATTTTCAACCTCCGCAGTTTTCTTGCTTTTCGTTAAAACTTTTTGATGAGCGCCATAAGAACATAAGAACATAAGAAATAGGAGCAGGAGTAGGCCAATCGGCCCCTCGAGCCTGCTCCGCCATTCAATAAGATCATGGCTGATCTGATCCTAACCGCCTATCTACTATCACAGAAACATCTCCTGCATCTAACAGAATTGCACACACGAAATAGGAGCAGAATCAGGCTACACAGTCCCTGGGCCCGCTCCACTACCCACAGGGCCATGACCGATCCGAACCTAGACTCATGTCCAAATTCCTGCCCGCTCCCCGTAACCCTTAATGCCCTTTACTTCTAGGAAACTGTCTATTTCTGTTTTAAATTTATTTAATGATGTAGCTTCTACAGCTTTTTGTGGCAACATATTCCATGGACCTACCACCCTCTGAGTGAAGTAGTTCCTCCTCATCTCAGTTTTGAAAGAGCAGCCCCTTATTCTAAGACTATGTCCCCTAGTTATAGTCTCACCCGTCATCGGGAACATCCTCCCCGCATCCACCCGATCCAACCCCTTCACAATCTTATATGTTTCAATAAGATCGCCTCTCATTCTTCTGAACTCCAATGAGTAGAGTCCCAATCTACCCAACCTCTCCTCATATGACCACCCCCTCATCCCCGGGATTAACCGAGTGAACCTTTTTTGCACTGCCTCGAGAGCAAGGATGTCTTTCCTTAAGCAAGGACACCAAAACTGTATGCAGTATTCCAGGTGCGGTCTCACCAATACCTTGTACAACTGAAGCAATACCTCCCTATTTTTATATTCTATCCCCCTAGCAATGAAAGCCAACATTCCATTTGCCTTCTTAATCACTTGCTGCACCTGCATACTAACCTTTTGAGTTTCGTGCACCAGGACCCCCAGATCCCTTTGCACTTCAGTACTCTCCAGTTTCTTGCCATTAAGATAATAAATTGCTCTAGGATTTTTCCTGCCAAAGTGCATCACCTCACACTTTCCAGTGTTGTATTCCATCTGCCAAATCTCTGCCCACTTACTTAGCCTGTCTATGTCCCCTTGCAGGTTTTTTATGTCCTCCTCACTCACTACTTTCCCTCCCATCTTTGTATCATCTGCAAATTTTGATATGTTACACTTGGTCCCTTCCTCCAAATCGTTAATATAGATTGTAAAGAGTTGGGGACCCAGCACTGACCCCTGTGGAACACCACTAGTTACTGATTGCCAGTCTGAGAATGAACCATTTATCCCAACTCTTTGCTTTCTGTTAGATAGCCAATCCTCTATCCATGCCAGAATATTACCCCCAATCCCGTGATTTTTTACCTTAAGCAATAATCTTTTGTGTGGCACCTTGTCAAATGCCTTTTGGAAGTCTAAATACACTACGTCCACTGGTTCCCCTTTATCCACTCTATATGTTACTTCCTCAAAGAAGTTTTATCACATTAAAGGCGCTAAAATGCAAGTAGTGGCCGTTTAACTGATCATTTATCTCATTTGCTGTTTGTGGGATCTTGCTGTTCACAAATTGGCTGTTTTTTGCCCACAAAATAACAGTGACTACATTTCAAAAGTAATTCATTGGCTGTGAAGCACTTCAGGATGCCCTGAGGATGTGAAAGGCACTATATAAATGCAAGTTTGTTCTTTCTCTTGCATTCTTTTTCATGCTGCATCTCGTGCATTTTTCACTCTCTCGCAGGCTCTCTCTCCAACTATCTCACATTCCACTGCCATTCTGAGCTGTGAAGTTTGGGGAAATGTTAGGAGTGACATTCATCATCAGCAGGAAAGACATAGATTGCAAATCCCTTGAAACATATAGTACTGGGTTTACTTTTAAGAGTGACGCGCCTCAAACCAGAATGAGTGACACTTGCCAAATCTGCTACAATATTCAGTCTCCACCTCCTTTCCTCCACTCACTCACTGTTTGCTCTGTCATTTGCCTGACTGTCATTTGCCTGACTGGCAAAGCCAACAATAACAGCTGGAGGTGGATGGGGAAATGATGGAACTGGCATTAACAGATCTGCAGTTCTCATAACCCTTATCACTATTATTGTTTTCTCATATGCTTTAGTTGTTAAAAAGCCATTTGTAAAAGCCACAGAGCAGAAAGGGGATGGTCAACACGCTGCTCTAAAAAAACATTACTGTTAAAGAAACATGCTTGGTGATTACGTTTATCCCCCAACTAAAAAGAAACATGCTTGGTGATTACGTTTATCCCCCAACTAAAAACATCAAAGATCTGTCTAATTGGTAAACATAATTAACTAATTAACCACCTAATTAACAAGTAAAGATAGGAAAGGATAGGATGTTTTGAAGTAGGCAGCAATTAACTGTAAAGTATGCAATAAAACAGCAGATTTGAAGACACAACTCCAGTAACTATGGCACCAGGCACTTCCTGCAGGCGATGCCATTTCCGATGAAACAAATGCGTTTTAGACTGACCTCTCCCTCCAGACTGATAGTGTTATCAGAACAAACATTTCCTGTTTACCTGGTGGGGTTTGTTATCTAACAAGTGTTTCAGTGCTTGAGAGAAATTTCTGTTTCAGGTAATTAAGTAAAACAATCTTGTTTTCCTTTTAGTTTTCTTTGTTTGATTAGATAAAGCAGAAAGCAAACTCTGACATGCTATCATATATCATTTTGATAAATGAGTCATTATGTTTGAGAGATCAGTCATTATTTAGGCATGTTAGTATAATGTCAAGAATGATTTATGATTAAAGAGATGGCTGTTGGGGACCTCCATGACGGCTCAGTTGATGTATGCACTGCTCAGTGAGGACTGAGTCATAGAGGCCAGGAAAGAAAAAAAAATAACTTACATTTATATAGCATCTTCCTGACCTCAGGATGTCCCAAAGCAATTTACAGCCAATTAAGTCCTTTTGAAGTGTAGTTACTGTTGTAATGTAGGAAACACGGCAGCCAATTTGCGCACAGCAAGCTCCCACAAGCAACAATGGGATGATTGACCAGGTAATCTGTTTTAGTGATACTGATTGAGGAATAAATACTGGCCAGGGACAGCTTCTCTGCTCTTCATTGAAATAGTGCCATGGGATCTTTTGCATCCACCTGAGAGGGCAGAAGGGGCCTCGGTTTAACATCTCACCTCTGACAGTGCAGCACTCCCTCAGTACTGCACTGGAGTGTCAGCCTAGATTTTTGTGCTCAAGACTGACTGGTGTCACAAGCAGGCTAATTTCAGCTTGGTTGATGGTAGGTTGACTACATTTTCATACCTACCTCTAGCTAGCTAGGGGAAAATAAACTGGGACTCCTATTTCTGATCACTGTTCATTGGCTTCTGCTGGAACTTGAGCATGTGTGGACGTCGGATGAGAACAGAATGAAGCATGACTGTGATTGCCTCATGGTCAAACAGCCTGTCACAGTCGCTGTCTAGGCTTGCACATAAATTCTGGGCACTTGGGTGAAGTGCAGAGAGCTGTTGGTGTCTGTGAAACTGTACCTCAGCATGATTCAGTGACTAGAGATGGGGGAAGAAAGTATGGCTTTTACCATATTACAACAACGACAACTTGCATTTATATAGCACCCTTAGCGTAGTAAAGCATCCTAAGGTGCTTCACAGGCAAGTAATCGGAAAAAATTTGACACCGAGCCACATAAGGATACATTAGGACAGGTGACCAAAGCAGTATCTTAATGCAGGAGAGCGATGTGGAGAGGCAAAGAGGTTCAGGGAGGAACTTCTGGAGCTTGGGGGCCTAGATGGCTGAAGGCACCGCAGCCAATAATGGGGAATAGGAAGTGGGGATGTGCAAGAGGCCAGAGTTGGAGGAGTGCAGAGTTGGAGGAGGTTTGTAGGGCTGGAGGAGGTTACAGAGATAGGGAGGGGAGAGGCCATGGAGGGATTTGAACACGAGAATTTTAAAATTGTGTTATTGGACCGGGAGCCAATGTAAGTCAGCGAGCACAGGGGTGATGGGCGAACATGACTTGGTGCGAGTTAGGATGTGGGCAGCAGAGTTTTGAATGAGCTCAAGTTTATGGAAGGTGGGAGATGGGAGGCCGGCCAGGAGAGCATTGGAATAGTCGAGTCTGGAGGTAACAAAAGCATAGATGAGAGTTTCAGCAGCAAATAGGCTGAGACAGGGACCGAGACGGGGGTTGTTATGGAGGTGGATGTAGGCAGTCTTGATGGTGGAGAGGATATGGGGTCGGGAGCTCAGCTCGGGGTCAAATACGACGCCAAGGTTGCAAACAGTCTGGTTCAGCCTCCGACAGTGGTCAAGGAGGGGGATGGAATCGGTAGCTAGGGTACGGAATTTGTGACGGGGGCCATAGAATATTGGAGAGTTCACATGCTTCTAAAGCCAAGAAAAGCCTGTTCTGGAAACTCTTGCCAGCCTGGCTTGTTGCTTGCTACAGCAACTGTGTTCTGCACTGAACCTCTATGTCTGTCGTGGTGCGGATTTTTAAAAATTTGCTTTTCCTTTTTGTATTGTATTAAATATCATTTTGGACTTCGAGGTACAATCAGCAATGTGAGGACATCATTTCCAATCATCGTTGGACCTTCCTCTGTGCAAGATAACAGCCTTTTAATGAGTCCTGTAAACAATACAAAAAGCCAAATGTTATAATCTGCTCTAAAATAATATCAGTCAATTAAAACCATTTGCTGTCACGATGCATTCATTTATCCTGGCAAACTGGGTGCAGAAATGACTCCAGTTTGAACTCTATTCTGGAGCAAGCTCGTCAGTGTAACCCTTGCTGTCAATTTTTCCCCTCTGCGTAGTGCTTTCTCATCAGTACAACATTTCTGGCCTCCAATAGTGGCTTTCATGCTTAAGAAAGAAAGAACTTGTATTTATATAATTTGTATGACATTCTCAGGACATCCCAAGTGCTTCATGGCCAATGTAGTACTTTTGAAATGTAGTCACTGTTGTAATGTAGGGAAATATTACACAATGCCCAGCGGGAGGCTATGATCTCCCCCTGTATCTTTGGGTGATAAAGGACTTTGGTGGCACTCAGCTTGTGTGTGACAAAAATGAAGCATTTTTCTTTGTATTAGATTTAATGATTTTGGATTATTTATTACTAGCAATATCACACAAAAGTTTAAAAACCTAGGTTCACACATTATTTGCCATTTCTGATGTACAACTGGTAAAGCTGGATGAGTTGTCTGTATGGGCATCGATGGGTTATACATAATGTGCTCAGGAATTCTACAGGGAGCTTAATATGTTTATTGTTTAAAGGCCCAAGTTTTTTATTTTGAAGTTTCTAAATAGGGTATGGTAGCCCAGAGGTTGAGAGTTCAAATCCCACTAGTTGTCAAACTGAATTCAATAAATCTGATAATTTATGGACTGGCACCAGAAAAAATGGCCGTGAGATCTGCCAGATTGACATAAAAACCCAACTGGTTCACAAACGTCCTGCAAGAATGGGAACTGCCACCCCTACCTGGTCTGGCCTATTTGTGACTCCAATCCTACTCTGGTTGACTCTTTATGCCTTCAGGGCAACTAGGTTTGGGCAATAAATTTGCCAGTGTCTCCCAAGAACCAAGTAAAACAGTGGCTTCCAGACTTGTTCCACAAGCATTCTGTGTTTGAACATTGCAAAATGGCAGCCAGTCTATGCAATTAAAATAGCTACAGTTTGTTATTATCTTTTGATCTGACATGCCTTCGCGAGATTTTGAAATGGGTTGGTAAAAACAGCTAGCACAGATCAAAGAACCAAGCCAGCCTGAGTTGATAGTTTTGATCGGCAATTCTGTCTGAGACCTGTGTGAAGGGCAGCATCAATGAATGGCTGTAGTTCTTTGATGGACAGCTCTGTGACCAGACACCTCCAATTGAGGTTTACCTATGGTTACTTGAGCCCAGCTAGTCAGTCTATAGTCTAAACTGTCAAAGAATTCTTGTCTGTCTTATCCTTTCGATGCCTGTTGTCTGGCAGTATCAGAAGACACAGGAATTTGTAGTTCATTTGGTTGTACTCACAGGCAACCACTCAACAGAAAGACTGGAGTGATGTGACAATAGAGAAACTGTGGGGAAGTGAATGATAAAAGTTGATTTAGATTGCCCTTTCACCTCTAGGAATACAGCCCAGATTGATGGATGAAAGTCTCATCTCTTTGCCAGCCATCAGGTTCCTAAGTAAAGTAAGTTTGGGCCAATCTCAACAGTTTCAAGTGGCCATGATCCCAAAGCACAAAAATGCACATAATCTGACACAAATTAGCACTAAATTGTCAGTCTCGGATTGGCCAAATGTATGGCTGCTTTCGAAGGTGTGACCGATTTCCTCCAATTAAACATTAGAAAGACTGAAGCCATTGCCTTCGGTCGCCACCCCAAACTCCGTTCCACTGACCATCGCTCTCCCTGGCCACTGTCTGAGGCTGAACCACACAGTTCACAACCTTAGTGTCCTATTTGACCCTGAGCTGAGCTTCCGACCCTATATATTCTCCATCTTCAAGACCGCCTGCTTCCACCTCCGAAACATCGCCCGTCTCCGCCACTGCCTCAGCTCCTCTGCTGCTGAAACCCTCATCCATGCCTTTGTTACCTCTAGACTCAACTGTTCCAGTGCTCTCCTGGCCGGCCTCCCACATTGAACCCTCTGTAAATTTGAACACATCCAAAATTGCTGCCTGTATCCTAACTCACAAAGTCCCGTTCACCCATCACCCCTGTGCTCACTGATCTACATTGGCTCCTGGTCCGGCAACACCTCAATTTTAAAATTCCCATCCTTGTTTTCAAATCCCTCCATGGTCTCGACCCTCCTTATCTCTGTATCTTCCTCCAGCCCTACAATCCTCTGAGATATCTGCGTATCTGCGCTCCTCCAATTCTGGCCTCTTGCGCATCCCCGATTTTAATCGCTCTACTATTGGCGGCCGTGCCTTCAGCTGCCTAGACCCTAAGCTCTGGAATTTCCTCTCTAAACCTCGCCATCTCACTACCTCTCTCACCTGCTTTAACACGCTCCCTAAAACATACCTCTTTGACTAAGCTTCTGGCCTGTCCTAATATTTCCTTATGTGGCTTGGTGTCAAATTTTGTTTGATAACGCTCCTGTGGATGACGAAAGAGATAGAGAGTAAGATAAAGCAGAAAAAAGGGGCGTATGACAGATGTCAGGTTGAGAATACAAGTGAGAATCAGGTTGAATACAGAAAATTCAGAGGAGAAGTGAAAAAGGAAATAAGAGGGGCAAAGAGGGAGTATGAGAATAGACTGGCAGCTAACAAAAAGGAATCCAAAAGTCTTCTATAGGCATATAAATAGTAAACGGGTAGTAAGAGGAGGGGTGGGACCAAAAAGGAGACCTACGCATGGAGGCAGAGGGCATAGCTGAGGTACTAAATGAGTACTTTGCATCTGTCTTTACCAAGGAAGAAGATGCTGCCAAAGTCATAGTGAAAGAGGAGGTAGTTGAGAAATTGGATGGGATAAAAATTGATAAAGAGGAGGTACTAGAAAGGCTGGCTGCACTTAAAGTAGATAAGTCACCAGGACCGGATGGGATGCATCCTAGGATGCTGAGGGAAGTAATGGTGGAAATTGCGGAGGTACTGGCCATGATCTTCCAATCCTCCTTGGATGTGGGGGTGGTGCCAGAGGATTGGAGAGTTGCAAATGTTAAACCCTTGTTCAAAAAAGGGTGTAAAGATAAACCCAGCAACTACAGGCCAGTCAGCTTAACCTCGGTGGTGGGGAAACTTTTAGAAACGATAATCCGGGACAAAATTAACAGTCACTTGGACAAGTGTGGATTAATTAAGGAAAGCCAGCACGGATTTGTTAAAGGCAAATTGTGTTTAACCAACTTGATTGAATTTTTTGATGAGGTAACAGGGAGGGTTGATTAGGGCAATGCGGTTGATGTGGTGTATGTGGACTCACAAAAGGCATTTGATAAAGTACCACATAATAGGCTTGCCAGCAAAGTTGAAGCCCATGGAATAAAAGGGACAGTGGCAGCATGGATATGAAATTGGCTAAGTGGCAGGAAACAGAGAGTAGTGGTGAATGGTTGTTTTTTGGACTGGAGGAAGGTATACAATGGTGTTCCCCAGGGATCGGTACTAGGACCACTGCTTTTCTTGATATATATTAATGATTTGGACTTAGGTGTACAGGGCACTATTTCAAAATTTGCAGATGACACAAAACTTGGAAGTATAGTGAACAGTGAGGAGGATAGGGATAGACTTCAAGAGGACACAGGCTGGTGGAATGGGCGGACACGTGGCAGATGAAGTTTAACGGAGAAAAGTGCGACGTGATATATTTTGGTAGGAAGAACGAGGAGCGGCAATATAAACTGAAGGGTGCAATTCTAAAGGGGGTGCAGGAACAGAGAGACCTGGGGGTATATGTGCACAAATTGTTGAAGGTGGCAGTACAGGTTGAGAAAGCGGTTAAGAAAGCATACGGGATCCTGAGCTTTATAAATAGAGGCAACGAGTACAAAAGCAAGGAAGTTATGATGAACCTTTATAAAATACTGGTTTGGCCTCAACTGAAGTATTGTGTCCAATTCTGGGCACTGCACTTTAGGAAGGATGTGAAGGCTTTAGAGAGGATGCAGAAAAGATTTACAAGAATGGATCCAGGGATGAGGGACTTCAGTTATGTGGATAGACTGGAGAAACTGGGGTTGTTCTCCTTCGAGCTGAGAAACATAGAAACATAGAAGATAGGAGCAGGAGTAGGCCATTCGGCCCCTTGAGCCTGCTCCGCCATTCGATGAGATCATGGCTGATCATCCAAACTCAGTACCCTGTACCTGCCTTCTCCCCATATCCCTTGATACCTTTATCTTTAAGAAATATATCTAACTCATTCTTCAATATATTTAATGACTTGGCCTCAACTACCTTCTGTGGTAGAGAATTCCACAGGTTCACCACTCTCTGGGTGAAGAAATTCTTCCTCATTTCTGTCCTAAATGGCTTACCCCCTATCCTTAGATTATGACCCCTGGTTCTGGACTCTCCGACCATCGGGAACATTCTTCCTGCATCTAGTTTGTCCAGACCTGTCAGAATTTTATATGTTTCGATGAGATCCCCTTTCATTCTTCTATACTCCAGCGAGTATAAGCCCAATCAACCCAATCTCTCCTCATATGTCATTCCTGCCATCCCAGGTATCAGCCTTGTGAATCTTCGCTGAACTCCTTCCATGGCAAGAACATCCTTCCTCAGATAAGGCGACCAAAACTGCACACAGTACTCAAGGTGTGGTCTCACCAAGGCCCTGTACAACTGCAGCAGGACATCCCTGTTCCTGTACTCAAACCCTTTCGCTATGAAGGCCAACATACCTTTTTTGATTGAGAGGAGATTTGATAGAGGTGTTCAAAATCATGAGGGGTCCAGACAAAGTAGATAGAGAGAAACTGTTCCCATTGGCGGAAGGGTTGAGAACCAGAGGACACAGATTTAAGGTGATTGGCAGAAGATCCAAAGGTGACATGAGGAAAAACCTTTTTACGCAGTGAGTGGTTATGATCTGAAATGCACTGCCTGAAAGGGTGGTGGAGGCAGATTCAATCGTGGCTTTCAAAAGGGAATTAGATAAGTACCTGAATGAAAAAAAATTGCAGGGCTACAGGGAAAGGGCGGGGGATTGGGACTAGCTGAAGTGCTCTTGCAGAGAGCCGGCACGGGCTTGATGGGCCGAATGGCCTCCTACTGTGCTGTAAAGATTCTATGATTCTGTGCGATCCTCGGGACATTTTACTATGTTAAAGGTGCTATATAAATGCAAGTTGTTAATGCAGCAGAGGGCGATCTGCTAAATATATGGTTTAAGTGCACTTATGGGACACCGTAGAAGAAGCATAACTCTGCATTTAGCTGTGTACAACTGATTTGGAAATGCTAAATGCTGATTCTAGGTCTTGTAACAAGGTATTCCATTCCCTAGCAAGGGCATTCTTTCCATGAATGAACATAAAATACAGCATGGTAGCTTACAGACTTAAACATAATGGCCCTGAATTTGCAGTCGATATGACGGCGTACTCTGAGTACGTCGTCATACCGCCTTTGAAATTGACCGCAAGTTCGGGATTTCCACATGCACTAAATCCCAAACTTGCAATCTGTCAAGTTCTGAATAGACAGATGATCCGCTGTGACTTGCAAGTCCTCATTGAAATCGAAAAATTGGACTATTTGCCCACCTACTGTACATCAATTATGCTGGAAAATTTTACGGCTGGTGCAAACAGGCACAGGAGCCTGTTTGCACAGTGTAAGTGGAGGGGGGAAATGAGAAAATTGTATAATAATTAAAAAGGAACATGTAAAAGAACCTACCAGGCAACTGTAAAGGCTCGGTCTGAGGGATGAGATAGTTTTAATCATTTTTAAAAATTTTGCAGTGTCTTCCCGTAAATAACTATACTTACTCCAAAGTATTCCCTGTGCTTTTTAAAGCCAAGTTCTGTACTTGTCAAAGAAATATAATTAGTATCACACCATTTAATTTACAAGTTGTAAAACACAGGGCTTTCTATGTTTCCTGATTGGCTAGTGAAAGGAGTACTGCCCCACGTGATCCCAGGTACGCTTACGCACACAGTGCGCTCCTGGGATCCGTGGGCCACTACGCTGTGCACGACTCTGCAGCGTTTGAAAGCAAGTTTTTGCTTGGGGCTTTGCACAAGGTAAGTGCGGATAGCATTCGGAGGTCGGCGGCGTACTCCTTAGCTACGCCGCCGACCGCAATTTCAGGGCCAATAATTTCATACATTAAGGGTATACAAATAGACTTTGATTTTTTTTAGGATTTCGATCACAACTGGGGTTACAAATATTTAAATGCAAAAATAAAATTGGACCCCTCCAACCTCCAACCAGTGTACAATTTATACCAAAATGCGAAGGGATTATGTTGGGATCTGATAATCAGTGTTTTCATTGTTCTTGGTACCATGTTTTTATAGTCTATTTTTAAATAAAGCAAAATTTGAATACAAACGCTTGCTCCCACAGAGCAGGGTAGTAGTCAGGGGGATGCAGTATAAACGCCCTAAGTCTACACATGTGTGTGAGAGTTCAGCACAGCTCCTAAGTTTATCAAGGATCAGAGATGCAAGCATGAGGAACCTTGTTCCAAGGCTGTGCCTTACAGGGAGTTTGAGGTCCAATTCAATTAAAGGAAGTCTGAAAGAACACTGCCCACGGCTCACAGAATGCAGATTAATTAAAACTTATCATTTCAAAGTCACAACTGAATTGAAAAGTATACTAGTGCTGATATCTAACAGCCGCAAGATCAGTAGGGCCCAGTTCACTGTGCCAAACTGTACATGAGAATGTCCTGTTACTCATTCATCACAGGTGCAGCTGCGCACTTATCAGATTTAACCCTCACATTACCAGCTCCTCCTACATATTTTTTTTAGTGCTGTTTGCTAAGCCCATTGTTATACATATTTTAATCCAGAGACATTTCCAGATGTGCTTGTGGCTCGCTGCTATGGTGTAAAGCAATGGGGTGGTGCTGGGGGGAATGAGGGAACTGGGTTCATCCCTGTAATTAGGAAGATAGGAATCGCTAGACGAAAAAAGACCAAGGCCCGTCTAGTTCCCCTTCAACCATCCTGGTAGTCGCATGGTACAACAATAATGGAGCTGTTGACTAATCATAGCAATCAATCTCCATCAATTAGTCTACAACAGACCCAGAGAGGACACGAGGAAAACCCCAGTGGAATTTGAATTCTTGAGTTTAGGAAATAAAGGGGAACTCGGGAGACAATGGGTGAGATATTTTCCTTCCCCTTTTTCTAGAAAAGAGGAAGGGAAAATTAGAGGCTGATTTGACCCGCACGACGGGCGTCTATTTCCTGATGGGTGTTTTTATAGCTCCATGTTGATGAGGCCTCAAAGTAGGCCATGGCATTGCTCTCTCAGTATTGGAATGTTGTGCGGAATGATAAAAATAGTGAATGATAAATTACGTAAGTGCGTATAAAGGTTAGAATCGGTAAACAATGTTCAGTCAATCTATATTCCTTCTTCTTTAGCATCTGCTAGGACTTCCTTTTTGAATGTCAAATTTATCCACTGCCCGAGGTGGAGTTGGTTCCATAATTGATCAATTCTAAGTGTAAGATAGCTCGACCCCTAATTTCCTTGGGGGTTCCACTGAACTACTGGTTGAACTCACTGGACAACGGCAAGGATTTGCTACCACTGGGTCTACACCGCTTCCGGTATTTTCTTGTCAGCCTTGTGCAGGTGCAACTTCCATCCACCCCTTATGCTGAGTGAGATGTGCTGTACCAGCCTTGACCTGGGTGAGGAGGGAGGGGGCTGCGGTGGGTGAGGAGCTGCAAGATAGGGGAGCAGCCTGAACCCCTGAAGAAATTGTAAGCTTTTTAAAAATCTGGAGTTTCAGGGTCTTACTCTTGAATTATGATTAATTCAAAGCTTCCTTCGTTTAGAATTGTGCCGCTGGGAGTTCTCCATTTCCCATCCTACTTCAGCAAAAAGAACTTCTTATTCATCCGATTCATTTCCCATATCATTTTAAAGATTTTTCGAGATGCTTCTCCAATGGCTGGGTGTGTTTATCCAGTTAATAATTGAGCCACAAAGACCCGGAAAGTCCCAGTGGTCAGATCATGGTCGGGGTAGAAGATCGTGGTGGTGGGGAGAGGGAGAGATCGCAGGGAGGCGGGGTGGGGGGGGAGCATGGTGGTGGAGAGAGATCGCGGGGAGGGGGGAGAGATCGCGGGGAGGGGGGAGAGATCGCGGGGAGGGGGGAGAGATCGCGGGGAGGGGGAAGAGATTGCGGGGAGGGGGGAGAGAGCGTGGCGAGTAGGGAGAGATTGCGGGGAGAGATCGCGGGGAGGGGGGAGAGATCGCGGGGAGAGATCGCGGGGAGGGGGGAGAGATCGCGGGGAGAGATCGTGGGGAGGGGGGAGAGATCGCGGGGAGAGATCGCGGGGACGGGGGAGTGATCGCGTGGAGGGGGAAGAGATCGCGGGGAGGGGGAGAGATCGTGGGGAGGGGGGAGAGATCACGGGGAGGGGGGAGAGATCGCGGGGAGGGGGGAGAGATCGCTGGGAGAGATCGCGGGGAGGGGGAGAGATCGCGGGGAGAGGGGAGAGAGATCGCGGGGAGGGGGGAGAGATCGCGGGGAGAGATCGCGGGGAGAGATCGCGGGGAGCGGGGAGAGATCGCGGGGAGAGGGGAGAGAGATCGCGGGGAGGGGGGAGAGATCGCGGGGAGAGATCGCGGGGAGAGATCGCGGGGAGGGGGGAGAGATCGCGGGGAGATTGGAGTCGACAATTGTGGAGCTGGAAAGAGATAAGCTTGTGGGGCCGGTGGAAAACACTCCTGCTCTTCTTGGCCCACAAGCAATGCTGTAAAGGAGCTTCTGGACCCGGCTCTTCTCAGCTCCTTTAACCTGCCTGGGAAGGCGAGGCCCGGGACACCCGGCCAAAATGGGTTACAAGCAAAAAGCCTATAAAAATGGAGGCACGCAGCAACCTTAAGATTCTACTGACCGACCCGAATCCTGAGAGCGGATTGGTCACCTTCCCCCCCCCATCCCGCCTCCGTTTAAACATGAAGTAGGCGGATTTTAGTCGTTTGAAAGTTTTCAAATTTTAACCTTTCATTTGACCCAATCCCGTGCGTTCTTGGGGGTTAAAATGACCCCCACCTTTTCCAAATGTTTTCCGAAACTTGAAGTGTATAATATTCTAATGGTTCTCAGCTTTTTCACAGTGAGATCTTACGACGGTTGAACCATGTGCCATAATCATAAATGGAGATGAGTTTACAAGATTTCACATTTAAAGTACCCTCAATCAGGCATATCTGAGCTTTCATCACTGGGGGGGCCTGGGGGCCAGATACATGTGTCACTAATTACAGAAGTGTAAGCCCCTGTGTACAACAGGTCTGATCCCATGATCCTGCGCTCCCAGCTAGGAGCCTCAGTCACAGGGAGTGTATTGTGAGAAATCGTGGGCATGCAGTCAATGATTTTCCACATTACGTTTGAGCTCCCATCCAAACATAATCCAAGTTCATCATATACAAAAAAAAATGCCTGGCATATACAACAGACCAAATTTATAAACAAAAATTCAAATCCTAAAACATCCAAACGCCTACATAAAAAAATCTATGCCTGCCATACATAAAAAATCCGAGCACCTCATACACGACATGAGCTTCTCAAATGCAGAAAAAAAATTCAACTCCCTCCCTCGCCCTTCCCACTCCTCCAAAGCTTGAAAACTTAGAAGTTTCAGCCTTGGCTCACTAAACTCCCCAGGCCCGGAGGGCTGTTAAAAGCTGGTTCCCGATTAGTGCAAAGAGGGTGCCCTCTAATCAGTCAAAATCGACTAATCAAGAAAGCAGGCTTCTCCCAGCTCTCCACGCCCGGGAAGTTTAAGGAACTGAGACTGGGCAGGAGTCCCAATCGGCTTTGTGCACACAAGGACAAATGGCCTGTATAAATCGTGTAGGGTGAAAGGGCTCAGGGCTCACTGGGGAATGCAGGAAATTGCAGAAACATGTTAAAAAGGTGATCAGAGAGGCAAAGAGAAATCGGGGGGGGGGGGGGGGGGGGGGAGCGGGGGAAGCAGAGCAGCTGAAGCTAAGCATAACAATTAAAAAGAAGGTAGTCAGAGAAGAAATGAAAACCATAAAAGACCCCAAACTGGCTTGCAACTGAGGAGGAGCAAAAAGAGTAAATATTGAGAAGGAATATTTCCTCAAGTATTCAGAAGGGAAGACATGAGCAACATGCCATCTCCAAGGACATCCCAAGTAAAATCAATGGGGTAAAAATTCAGTTGGTTGCGCCTCCCGTTAGCGCCTTAAATGGGCGCTAATGGGGCGTTAAGGCGCTAACGCCCGGGCGCAGCGCTGTTTGCGCCGCTCGAGAACTTAACTTGAGATTGTGCGGCGGCGCTAAAACTTACCGCTGCGACCACCTGCGCGCGCAGATTGTGACGTCATTCCGTGGTGCAACGCCCTTGGGGCGCCCCGGAGCAGAAATTGAGTGGCGCCCCCTGCCTTACCGCCTGGCGCTTCCAACGACCGGAAGACTGGAACGTTATCAATCGGTGTGGGGCTGGGGGGGGGCGCTATTTAAAGGGGGCCTCTTCCTGTCTTTTTCTGTGGTCGACATTTATGCACCACTCGTTCTGAGAGAGAGAGAGAGATTCGGAGAGAGAGAGAGAGAGACTTCTACATTGACTCAACGCTTTGTGAGGTAGTTTTGCCTAGTTCATCCTAACTTTGCTGCTACTTTCGTTGCTGTACCTCATTACTTTTCTGGCAAAGAGAATATGGGGGCTGCAATGATTGGGGGCGTCGTCCTGCTCCAGCTCAATCGGAGGAGAGTGAGACGCAGACAGAGAGTGGCAATGATGGCCAGACGGAGGAGGCCCATCAGGCGCATGTACAGGAGAGCTTACCCTCCCAGGGTATATCGTGAACAGCTCTCCTACATCCACATGTCCGAGGAGCTGTGTTTGCGAAGGCTGCGATTCAGCAAGGAGGTGGTCACTGAGCTCTGCCACCTGCTGCAGCCAGATCTGCAGCCTCAGCTGAGGTCCAGGACGTCTCTGTCGGTGGCAGTGAAGGTCACAGTGGCTTTGAACTTCTACGCCACTGGCTCATTCCAAGCTGCTGTTGGGGACCTCGCCAATATCTCCCAGTTTGCGGTGCATCGCTGCATCCGGCAGGTCACCAATGCCCTCTTCACAAGGAGACGAGACTTCATCTCCTTCCCTATGACCCCAGACAAGCAGCATGACCGTGCTATGGGCTTTGCGAGGGTAGCGGGCTTCCCCATGGTGCAGGGCGCCATTGACTGCACGCATGTGGCTTTGCGTGCTCCGCGAGAGAATGCAGAGGAGTTCCGGAACAGAAAGGGGTTCCATTCCTTGAATGTGCAGTTGGTCTGTGACCACAGACAGGTGATTCTCGCTGTCAATGCCCACTATCCGGGCAGCTGCCACGATGCTTTCATCCTGCGCCAGAGTACTGTGGCAGAAATTTTCGAGGCACCGCATCAGCCAGTTGGTTGGCTTCTGGGGGACAAGGGGTACGCATTGAGCACCTGGCTGATGACACCGCTCCGTGCGCCAAACACCCCTGCTGAGCTGCGGTACCAGGAAAGCCAACAAGCAACGAGGAACATTATTGAGCGCACAATCGGCGTGCTCAAACAACAATTCCGCTGTCTGGACCATTCCGGAGGAGCCCTGCAGTACTCGCCTGAGCAAGTTTCCAAATTCGTAGTGGTGTGCTGCATGTTGCACAACATGGCAATCCTCAGGACGCAGCCAATGCCACCAGGCCTTGCAGCACCACAAGAGGAGGAGGAGGAAGAGGAGGAACAGGCCGAGGACGATGATCAGCAGCAGCACCAAGGCAGGAGGGCGGCCCACAATGGTCAAACTGCAATGGCCGTCCGTCAACGACTAATAGCAAGCCGCTTCTAGGGCCCCTGCCAGTGCTACAAACACGAATCAACCCAGCACGCAACCCCTAAGCCGGCCAAGGCACCAATAATTCCAACCACCAGCCATGTATATTTTGAATACAGAAACTTATTTATTGTACAAACTCTGTGTGTGTCAATTCCTCATGACAAACTCATAGAAATAAACACAAAAAAACAGTCAATAACATAACTGGTTCTCACAACCTGGAGATAATGTCCAAAACACTAAACAAAAGTTGGGCCATGAACCTCGGCCTTTAATAAAAAAATGACCAGCATTTTGGCACACCTCCTACTTTTTGCCCTTCGAGGGTGATCTCCTTCCCTTGCGCACTTCCCCCCTTCTAACCCTACTGCTCCTCCGTAATGGGACCTCAGTGGCTGCAGCAAGGCTGGTGGAAGGCTGCTGCTTGTCAGACCCTGACACTGCAGATGCCCCTGAAGGACGGCCTCGACCACTTCTGGGCCTGGAGGGCCCGGCTGCAGACTGCACCAACTCTGCATGGGCGGCAGCAGTCTGTCCTACAGGCGGTGGCAAGTGCAGTGGAGAAGTGACAGTGTTGGCAGCAGGAATGCTGTCATCGTGAGAGAGGACAGCAACTCCCTGCTCGCCCGACACACTGGCACTCCCACGGGGCAGCACTTCAGCATCCGGAGCAATTTGCCGGAGAACAGATTGCTGGCCTGCTGCGGCGCGGTGACAGCCCCGGGGACATGTGCACGAACCATCGAGGATGGCAGCAGTCAGTGCTCGCGTGGCCTCAATCTGAGTCTGCATGAGAGCAGGCTCAGATGGGTTCCTGGCAGCCAGTGACTGAATTGCAGCAGTAAGCTTTAGTGTGGCATCCGCCTGTGCTACAGCGAAGTGCTCCACACTCCTTGCCAGTGCCTCAATGCATTCGGGCACCCTTCCCACTGCACCCATGAGCTCAGCGTGCATGACCACCGCCTGGCTGTTCATTTCTGCAATCAGCCGCTCCTCCTCTGCGTCCATTGCATTAGGAGTGTCTGGCATACTCTCCCTCTGGGGAGAAGGCTCCCGTTCTTCCCTCCCCCTCCCATGGCGTGGCTGCAGCCCGCTGGGTCCTGGAACTTCACCATCATCAGCCCCTTCCCCCCTGCTCCCCCGTTCTTCCCTCCCCCCCCCATGGCGTTGCTGCAGCCCGCTGGGTCCTGGAACTTCACCATCATCAGCCCCTTCCCCCCTGCTCCCCCGTTCTTCCCTCCCCCCCCCATGGCGTTGCTGCAGCCCGCTGGGTCCTGGAACTTCACCATCATCAGCCCCTTCCCCCCTGCTCCCCCGTTCTTCCCTCCCCCCCCCATGGCGTTGCTGCAGCCCGCTGGGTCCTGGAACTTCACCATCATCAGCTCCTTCCCCCCTGCTCCCCTCCGGGGAAGGCGTGTTCCCAGTGTGGCCATGGGCTTCCTCGGGAGAGGGTGGCACTGATGCTCCGGCTTCCTCTTCCTCCTCAGCTGCAGCATCACTCCCAGTGGCAGCTTCAGGGACCATCTCCTCAGCTGGTGAATCACCATCTGAAAGCAGGGAGGTACAAGAGTGGCTTTAGCGTGAGGACAGGGTGGCAGTAAGGGAGGAATAAGTGCAGCGAGTTAGCAAGTTGGATTGAAAGTGTCAAAGGCTGGTATTGTGAGGGACAAGTGGAAGGACAGAGGACAAAAAGGTGATGACCTTACCATTGCTGTCCACAACGGGGTCGGCGTCTCCAGTGGCGACGGGACCGATCACCCGGCTTGCCACAATCCTGTGGACGCGCTCCTCCAGATCGCTGAGGGGTTGCAGCTGAAGCCGCCCTCCACCCGTCCGTTGCTGCTGTCTCCGATTATGAGCCAGCTTAGCCTGCAAGAAAAAGGACAGCATCTGAGTCAATATACAGCCATGGTCTTGCCTGATGTGCCTCCCATAGGTGAATAGCCCTTACTGTATGCAGCCATGGTCTTGCCTGATGTGCCTCCCATAGGTGAATAGCCCTTACTGTATGCAAAGTGTGGAATGTGTGTGTGTGTTTGATGAAAGGGCCATAGGTGTTGCATGAGTGTTGTGCATTGGGGTTTTAAGACCCTCTGGCCATAGAGTGAGGTTGAGATGGAGGGATGGAGAGGTATTGAGAAAAAGCCACTCACCCTGACGACCCGAGTGAGGTCGTTGAACTTTTTGCGGCACTGGACATGGGTCCTGGGCACCATGCTCCTGGAGGAGACGCTCTGAGCCACCTCCCTCCACACTCTTCTGAACTCGCGTAGCAAAGGCCTCCTGCCACTCTCCGGGAACAGCATGCATCGTCTGCGCTCCACTGCGTCAACCAGAGCATCCAAGGCCCGCTCGGTGAAGCGATGAGCGCGTTCTCTCACCCTCTCCATGCTTGGCAGCAAAATGGATTACAGGTCTCTCCAGGCTGAGATTCAAGGCTGCAATGAGCAGGGTGTGGCTGGGGAGCAAGTGGCCCCCCCCGCTTTAAGAAGTGTCCGGCGCCAGTGTGTCTGTGTTCCCTCGCTAACTGGCAGCAGCTGCGCTGCGCTCGTGCGCTGAGTTAGCGCCTCACTCCTAGGCCTTTGCGCCTTAAGAGAGGTGTGCAGCGCCTAATTTAGCGCTCCACTCACCTCCCGGGGCGGTAAAAGTGAAGTTTCCTGTCAGTGCCGATAATTAGCGCCAGGCGCTAATATTTGCGCGCGGACGATATTTGCGCCCCAAATGGGGCGCGACCTAATTTCTACCCCAATGACTCTTATAAATGAGATGGAAGTCCTAGACATGCTAATTGAACTCAAAACAAATAAATTCCCAGTGATACATGTTATTTATCCCAGAGTGCTGAAAGAGACAAGGGAAGAGATTTGTGAAGCACAAACAATCACTATAAGGGAGGCACTGGACACTGGAAGTTACCAGAAGATTAGACACAGGCTAATGTGATACCCATATTCAAAAAAGGTGACAAAACAGACCACTACAGACCCATTCGTCTTACATCTATTCCATAATAATAGAATCAATTATCGTGAATAAATTTGATGTTTATCTGTGCAAAAGCAATCTAGTAAACAGTAGTCAGTATGGATTGAGAAGGGAAGGATCCTGTCCGGCCAACCTTTGAGGAAGTGACTACCCTAGTTGCCTGTGGGAAGGCCGATGATGTGATATACCTCAACTTCCAAAATGCTTTGCACAAAGTTCCACACAAAAGGCAATCAATTAAACTCAAAACTGCACGAATTCAGCGTAAGGTCTGGGAATGGATAAGAAACTGATTGAAGGGTAGGAAACAGTGAGCACAGTTCCCAACACGTAAAACGTCCACGTTTAAAATGGGCAATCATTTTTAAAAATGTTTTATTTGTTTTAATGGGATGTGGGCGTCACTGGCAAGGCCAGCATTTACTGCCCATCCCTAATTGCCCTTGAGAAGGTGGTGGTGAGCCGCCTTCTTGAACTGCTGCAGTCCGTGTGGTGAAGGTATTCCCACAGTGCTGTTAGGGAGGGAGTTCCAGGATTTTGACCCAGCGACGATGAAGGATCAGCGATATACTTCTAAGTCAGGATGATGTGTGACTTGGAGGGGAACTTGGAGGTGGTGGTGTTTCCATGCGCCTGCTGCCCTTATCCTTCTAGGTGGAAGAGGTCACGGGTTTGGGAGGTGCTGCCGAAGAAGTTCGGTCATGCCAAGGGCTCAATGCCGATGTCATGTGGCTCGAACCATTTTCAACTCGGGCCTTATTTGACTGCCGCCAGTGAGCACCCTGCCACAGCTTGCTGGTTATGGGAGAGAGTTGGAAATCAAAACAAACATCATTTTTGCCAGTTAACAAACATGCAAGTTCAAAAAGGCATTCAGTACTCAAAAGAGTTCATCTGCGCCATTTCATTTCAGTGATGCGTGCCAGTGGCAAAACACTTGCTTTGGGTGTTTTCTTTTATTGCAGTTCACTGCTGTTGCGAGTAGTTTACTTTGAACATCCTCTCTGCATGTGTGTGGACACTCACGGTGGACAGGATCAGAGTGTATTGTCAATTAGCCCGTTGACACCAATGGTCCAAGCTCAAAGATGAATGGTTATTTAGGCATGGTAGTCTGTGTTGCTGCTGTCTGTGGTACTGTACACCAATATTAATAACCCATCTTTGAAAGATGAGGCATAAGTGGAAAATACTGGAGGAAAAAGTGCTGTGCCATACAGCTAGCCTTTGCTACTGTGCCATTTCTTTTATCCTGAAGGGCCTCTATTTATTCCTGGTACAGCTCTACCCAAATACAATCTATTTGGTGTTGTATATTTTCCAATCCTTTTTGGTCCCCAATTTCCTTAAATCATGCAAGACATTCTTAACCTAACCCAACCAGTGGGCAACTGACAGGCTCGGATACTTTCAATGGAAAGTAAAATCGAGTGGGTAGTAAAATGGGCAGCCGATCCTAGCCCATCCATTTCCCACCAGGTGGGTTTGATTAAAATTGACCTCTTTGGTTTCTTTTTAGGTTTATGCTAACTCGAACCATTATTTTAACCAATTAGGTCCAGGTTTTATCATACTTCTCCAATTTCTGAATGGTATATATCCTTTATCAGCTGTTTTGCTTGGTGTTCGCCCCCAAATCTTCCTTCGTTTCTTCCCTTATTGCCTTAAAATCAGTTTTGAAATTTGGATCAACTGTGGCACTCTCTAGTGCTCCTTCCAGGTTGCTAAGCAGAAGGGACTTGGGTCCTCTCAGATTGGGATAGAATGTGGCATGGGAAGAGGGCAACTCAAGTGGGATGAAACAACATAAATGTGTCAGCCTTGGCTCGGTGATAGCGCTCTTGCCTCTGAGTTAGAATGTTGTGGATTCAAGCCCCAGTCCATGGTTTGAGCACCTAACCTAGGCTAACAGAAATGTCACACTGGTACAGTAAGAGGTAAGCTTCAGAAGGTGGGATAAAAATACATTGTTGGGGGCACTATACCTGAGCTGGGAGTGATGGATGCTGGCATTGAATGTCAAGAGAAAGAAAGTGTCCTGCAGGTTTTACAGTGCTAAAGTTACAACTGTACACTGACACGTGATATAATGATCTCTCTGTTATAAGTCTTCAAGGATTTGGCTCCTGACCTTTTCATGTTACATTTTATCTTATCTTTGAGCAATATACATTGGAGTTCAGGAGGTTGCAAGGGTTTAAAAAGCTCCCATATGTTGAACAAATACAGAGGCCACAGACTAAGTTGTTTAATGGCAGAGGAGACATTTAATACATAATAACTCCTGAACTCTGAAGTATATTGCTATTGAACTTCCTATCATTTAAATATGGAAATATTGTAAAAGGTACTCTAATGGTGGCTGAAATTTCTTATCTTGTTTTTGCAGATTTGGACAGGACTGTTCTAATCTTCTGGCATTTATTGCCTTGGGAGCGATTAATTCTGATTAGCCATCTGGACTCCGAATTGTATTGTTGTTGTAGTCTATAAGGATTAGAATATTTCTTTGAATTATTAGATAATTTAGAAGTAGCTGAAATGTAACAGACTAGAAGAGGTGTGCGCTGGAAATGTTCTTGTGATGGGAGAGATGCTTAGAATAAATTCACAAAGTCCATTGTGCGAAAATTTCACTATGCTTATTTGTTCGCAACAATTGACAGGATATACGTTACAATCTAAAATAGAATACAGTGGCACCTCATTTAAATGTGCCCAGTGCTTGGCTCATTGGACCAGTGTTATAAGCGAGGATGGAGTGCATTAACACTTTAGAGTGCTGCACGTTCTTAGCACGTTTCAAAGTTCATATTTTTCCTTTTCCTTGCAAAGCTACAACAAATTATGGCCTTGGAATTATTCTGTGGAATAGTAGGGTTCAGATTTTGTACACTACTATCCCACGATACAATACAATACGCCAGATGATGAGAGAACCAACACGAGGGAAAATCCTACTTGACCGCGTCCTCACCAATCTACCTGTCACAGATGCATCTGTCCATGACAGTATTGGTAGAAGTGACCACCGCACAGTCTTTGTGGAGACAAAGTCCCGTCTTCACATTGAGGACATCCTCCATCGTGTTGTGTGGCACTACCACCGTGCTAAATGGGATATTCAGAACAGATCTAGCAGCTCAAAACTGGGCATCCATGAGGCGCGGTGGGCCATCAGCAGCAGCAGAATTGCATTACACCACAATCTGCAACCTCATGGCCCGGCATATCCCTCACTCTACCATTACCATAAAGCCAGGAGACTAACCCTGGTTCAATATGGAGTGTAGAAGAGCATGCCAGGAGCAGCACCAGGTATACCTAAAAATGAGGTGCCAACCTGGTGAACCTACATCACAGGAATAAATGAATGCTAAACAGCAGAAGCAGCATGCTATAGACAGGGCTAAGCGATCCCACAAGCAAAGGATCTGATCAAAGCTCTGCAGTCCTGCCACATCCAATCATGAATGGTGGTGGACAATTAAACAACTAACGGGAGGAGGAGGCTCCATGAATATCCCCATCATCAATGATGGTGGAGCCCAGCATGTGAGTGCAAAAGACAAAGCTGAAGCGTTTGCAACCATCTTCAGTCAGAAGTGCCGAGTGGATGATTCATCTCGGCCTCCTCCTGAGGTCCCCAGAAGCCAGTCTTCAGCCAATTCAATTCACTCCACGTGATATCAAGAAACGGCTGAGCGCACTGGATACAGCAAAGGCTATGGGCCCCGACAACATCCCGGCTGTAGTGTTGAAGACTTGTACTCCAGAACTAGCTGTGCCTCTAGCCAAGCTGTTTCAGTACAGCTACAACACTGGCATCTGCCCAACAAAGAGGAAATTTGCCCAGGTATGTCCTGTCCACAAAAAGCAGGACAAATCCAATCCGGCTAATTACCGCCCCATCAACCTACTATCAATCATCAGCAATGTGACGGAAGGTGTCGTCGACAGTGCTATTAAGTGGCACTTACTCAGCAGTAATCTGCTCACCAATGCTCAGTTTGGGTTCCACCAGGACCACTCGGCTCCAGACCTCATTACGGCCATGGTCCAGACATGGACAAAAGAGCTGAATTCCAGAGGTGAGGTGAGAGTGACTGCCCTTGACATCAAGGCAGCATTTGACCGAGTGTGGCATTAAGGAGCCCTAGTAAAACTGAAGTCAATGGGAATCACGGGGAAAACTCTCTACTGGCTGGAGTCATACCTAGCACAAAGGAAGATGGTTATGGTTGTTGGAGGCCAATCATCTCAGGCCCAGGACATCGTTGCAGGAGTTCCTCAGGGCAGTGTCCTAGGCCAAACCATCTTCAGCTGCTTCATCAATGACCTTCCCTCCATCATAAGGTCAGAAGTGGGGGTGTTGTCTGATGACTGCACAGTGCTCAGTTCCATTCACAACTCCTCAGAAAATGAAGCCGTCCGTGCCCGCATGCAGCAAGATCTGGACAACATTCAGGCTTGGGCTGATAAGTGGCAAGTAACATTCGAGCCACACAAGTGCCAGGCAATGACCATCTACAACAAGAGATGTGTCTAGCCTCCTCCCCTTGACATTCAATGAAATTACCATTGCTGAATCCCCCACCATCAACATCCTGGGGGTTACCATTAACCTGAAACTTAACTGGACCAGCCACATAAATACTGTGGCTACAATAGCAGGTCAGAGGCTGGATATTCTGCGGCGAGTGTCTCACCTCCTGACTCCCCAAAGCCTTTCCACCATCTACAAGGCACAAGTCAGGAGTGTGATGGAATACTCTCCACATGCCTGGATGAATGCAGCTTCAACAACACTCAAGAAGCTTGACACCATCCAGGACAAAGCAGCCCACTTGATTAGCACACCATCCACCACTTTAAACATTCACTTCCTCCACCATGGCTGCAGTGTGTACCATGTACAAGATGCACTGCAGCAACTTGCCAAGGATTCTTCAACAGCACCTCCCAAAATCGTGACTTCTACCTCCTAGAAGGACAAGGGCAGCAGACACATGGGAATACCATCACCTGACTTAGAAATATATTGCTATTCCTTCATCGTCGCTGGGTCAAAATCCTGGGACTCCCTACCTAACAGCACTGTGGGAGGACCTGCACCACGTGGACTGCAGCGGTTCAAGAAGGTGGCTCACCACCTTCTCAAGGGCAATTAGGGATGGGCAATAAATGCTGGCCTTTGCCAACGACACCCACATCCCATGAATGAATAAAAAAAAACTGCAAGGCCATTTAACCTTTGTAGTTTTCTTTAACCATATAAATTCATTGTGTGAAATTCCTTCCTCTGCTATTTTAACAATGGCTTTAAATCATTTAAAATAAAAGTAGCAATTTCTTATGAAAGCATTATGATATGTTACTATTCCACAGCGTATTTTCAAGCTCCATAAGTCTATCTAATATTATAAAATGCATAGAAATTAAATACCAATTTCCCAAAAAAGTATTATTTTTGGATTACATTGAAAACAATTGTAATTGAGTTAATTTGTGCATTGAAACCCTTTGAGGGTATTGAAAGGGTTCAGAATGGCATACCGGAAGCATTAGATCAACACTAGATAAAGCACCAAGTCCCCCGAGGAAGTGGGTATTGTGCTGAAAGTTGGGCCTGAAATAGTTTCTCTGAGATTACAGCTACTGACGTGGGATTAGGCCCAGTGATTCCACAAAACTACATTTAAAAGAAAAGAAAAGCCTTCTCTAAATTTTTGACAATTTCTATGGTGATTGTCAATGTTCCGAGGTATTGTTTCAATCAAGCTCGCTAGACTTTGAAGAACACAATCACTGGGCTTTACAAACAATTGATTAAAGGAACATTTCATCTGGGCTTTGTCAAAATATATTAAAAATGAAACAATCGTATTTTGTAAATTGACAATTACCCATTTAAAAAAGTCATTATCTTTTGATAAAGAAAGACATGCATTTATATAGCACCTTTCACAACCTCAGGACATTGCAAAGCACTTTACAGCCAATGGAATAATTTTGAAGTGCAGTCACTGTTGTAATATAGGAAACACGACAACAAATGTGGGCACACCAAGGCCCCACAAACAGCAATGTGATAATGACCAGCTAATCTGTTTTAATCAGGTTGGTTGAGGGATGAATATTTGCTAAGATACCGGGGAGAATTCCCCTGCATTTCTTCAAAATAGTGCCATGGGTTCTTTTATGTGCACCTGTGAGGGCCTTGGTTTAACTTCTCATCCGAAAGACATCACTTCCAACAGTGCGGCACTCCTTCATTACTGTATCAGCCTGGATTACTTGCTCAGGTTTACTGGAGTGGGACTTAGAACCCACAACCTTCTGACTCCAAGGCATGAGTGCAACCAACTGTGCCACGGCTGACACCAAATGAGCTGGGTAAAATGGGCCCGATGGTTCACAATATACCTGTTCTTAAGCAGATTGATTCTTCCACACTCGCATGAGATCGTGATCTCACATTTTCTTGGAATATGCAGGTAACTACTGGTATTTGTCTTGCTAGAGGGACAGCTATACGGAGATGGGGCTATTGCAGCATTTATAGTGTTAACGAGGGTTCTCTGAATTGGATCATGGGATATTCCTGCCTTCATAGTAGCAACAGAAAACTTTTCTAAATCTGACAGCCAGTGAGCCTGTAAATAGAGAGCAATATACAGGAACAGAGAAGCAAAAGACAAAAACAAAACAAAAATGGATACAGTTCGCTGCTTTTAATCATAGTTATGCTTTTCATATGAGGTATATGCCTCAGGTACATGACTCAATTTTGAAAATCTTCCTCCTAGGATTGTCTGATGTTGACAGCTCTGCTTCTCATTGTAGATCCTGAGGGATTGCATACAGCACATAAGAACATAAGAAATAGGAGCAGGAGTAGGCCATTCAGCCCCTCGAGCCATTCAAGAAGATTATGGCTGATCTTCTAGTTCAACCCCACTTTCCTGCACTATCCCCATATCCCTTGATTCCCTTAATATTCAAAAATCTATCGATCCCTGTCTTGAATATACTCAATGACTGAGCCTCCACAGCCCTCTGGGGTAGAGAATTCCAAAGATTCACCACCCTCTGAGTGAAGAAATTTCTCCTCATCTCAGTCCTAAATGGCTGACCCCTTATCCTGAGACTGTGACCCCTGGCTCTAGACTCCCCATCTCATGGCAGGTTGACCCAATGCAACGTTATTGGGATTTTAAGAGAATAAGAAGCAAATGTGAGAAAAAAATAATGGAAAGGAGAGTGAGAGAAAAAAATGGCTGAAAAATAGAAGAGAAGCAACAAGAGTGAGCAACAAATGAGAAGAGAAAAATAGTGTGAGAGAAAGACCATGAGAGAAAGACCATGAGAGAAAGACCACGAGAGAAAGACCACGAGAGAAAGACCATGAGAGAAAGACCATGAAAAAGACCATGAGAGAAAGACCACGAGAGAAAGACCACTACAGAAAGACCACGAGAGAAAGACCATGAGAGAAAGACCATGAGAGAAAGACCATGAGAAAGACCACGAGAGAAAGACCACGAGAGAAAGACCACGAGAGAAAGACCATGAGAGAAAGACCACGAGAGAAAGACCATGAGAGAAAGACCATGAGAGAAAGACCATGAGAGAAAGACCACGAGAGAAAGACCATGAGAGAAAGACCATGAAAAAGACCATGAGAGAAAGACCACGAGAGAAAGACCACTACAGAAAGACCATGAGAGAAAGACCACGAGAGAAAGACCATGAGAGAAAGACCATGAGAGAAAGACCATGAGAGAAAGACCATGAGAGAAAGACCACGAGAGAAAGACCATGAGAGAAAGACCATGAGAGAAAGACCATGAGAGAAAGACCACGAGAGAAAGACCATGAGAGAAAGACCATGAGAGAAAGACCATGAGAGAAAGACCATGAGAGAAAGACCATGAGAGAAAGACCACGAGAGAAAGACCACGAGAGAAAGACCATGAGAGAAAGACCACAAGAGAAAGACCACGAGAGAAAGACCATGAGAGAAAGACCACGAGAGAAAGACAATGAGAGAAAGACCACGAGAGAAAGACCACGAGAGAAAGACCATGAGAGAAAGACCATGAGAGAAAGACCACGAGAGAAAGACAATGAGAGAAAGACCATGAGAGAAAGACCATGAGAGAAAGACCACGAGAGAAAGACCACGAGAGAAAGACCATGAGAGAAAGACCATGAGAGAAAGACCATGAGAGAAAGACCATGAGAGAAAGACCATGAGAGAAAGACCACGAGAGAAAGACCACGAGAGAAAGACCATGAGAGAAAGACCATGAGAGAAAGACCATGAGAGAAAGAAAGAAAGAGAAGCCGAGTGCATGTGAGCAAGACACAGAGAAAAGGAGGGTTGAGATAGTAAGAGCTCAAAAGAAAGAGAAGAAAGTGATAAGAAAATGGTGATTGTGGAAAATCTTGTATCCACACAAGTGATTACCCCTTTAATCCTAATTCCCTGATTTGTGCTGTTGGGGTCTCACAAATCACAAGCAGATTGCGCAACTTTCATTGTTTATATTACATCCTTATCCATAACACCAGAAACAACCCAGAAATTTTGTCAACAATGACAGAAGCCAGGTATTACAATTCAGGCCCTCTCCCAACTCTGCATATTTCTGTTAACAGCAGATTGTTGTTTCTGTGGTTTAACCTGCCTCACAAATGTGCCTCGGGGTCAACAGTGTATCCTTGTTCTGCTGTATTGTACACCAGAGGTAGCATGGGTTGCCCACCATCAATCATTGTTCTTTCCCGATAGACTGAATATTTCAGGTTAAAACTGCAAGCATAATTTATTACAAAAATGAATTCCATACTGATGCAAAAATGAAGAAACACGTACAACTGATTTTATAACTTGAATCTTTCAGAATCTTTAAACAGAGACCTTTTGCAGATCTTCTAAGTAGCTGTATACCACTGTGCTCGTGGAATTGTATCTCACCAGTTTGATGTGGAAATATGATAGCAAAATACTGCGGATGCTGGAAATCCGAAATAACAACAGAAAACGCTGGAAAAACTCAGCAGGCCAGGCAGCATCCGTGGAGAGAGAAAGAGAGTTAACGTTTCAGGTCGATGACCTTTCATCAGAACTGGGAAGAGCCGGAAATCAAATAGATTTAAGGCCAGGGTAAAGCTGGGAAAAGGGGGAGGGGATAAAGGAACAAAGGGGGAGATGAAGAGACATTAAGAGACATTAAGAGATATGCAAGGCTAGAGGTGGTGTTAATGTGACAGATTAAGGCTGAATGAAGTGTGAAATCCACTGGCAGAATGAAGGACAGCTGCCAGCTTCTAGGAGGAAAAAAAAAGGTGGGGGGGAACAAATAAAAGGGTGGATAAAATAAAATATAAATGTGATTGGAGCTGAGGTTATGATCTAAAATTGTTGAACTCGATATTGAGTCCAGAGGGCTGTAGCGTGCCTAAACGAAAGATGAGGTGCTGTTCCTCGAGCTTACGCTGAGCTTCCGTGGAACAGTGTAATAGGCCGAGGTCGGTGAGGTCAGAGTGGGAGTGAAGCGGTGAATTAAAGTGACAGGCCACCGGGAGCTCGGGGTCCCCCTTACGGACTGAACGGAGGTGTTCCGCAAAGCGGTCACCCAATCTGCGTTTGGTCTCCCCAATGTAGAGGAGTCCACATCGTGAGCAGCGAATATGGTTGAATTGAGTGAATTGAAAATGAGTATCTATTGCAAGGCCTATATACCAAAACAAGCCTTTCATGTCACGGGCATTAACTCTGAGGCATTAACTACCTAACCAGCCAGGATAGTTTCCTAATGGCCAGCCATTATAGGTACCAACCCCATCTCCTTTTACAGTGACAAACTTGCATGCATACAAAGAAAGAAAGAAAGACTTGCATTTATATAGCGCCTTTCACGACCACCGGACGTCTCAAAGCGCTTTACAGCCAATGAAGTACTTTTGAAGTGGAGTCACTGTTGTAATGTAGGAAACGCAGCAGCTAATTTGTGCACAGCAAGGTCCCACAAACAGCAATGTGCTAATGACCAGATAATCTGTTTTTGTTATGTTGGTTGAGGGATAACTATTGGCCAGGACACCGGGGACAACTCCCCTGCTCTTCTTCGAAATAGTGCCATGGGATCTAGACTTGAATATAGGGGGTATGATTAAGAAGTTTGCAGATGATACTAAAATCGGCTGTGTGGTTGATACTGAAGAAGGAAGCTGTAGACTGCAGGAAGATATCAATAAATTGGTCAGGTGGGCAGAACAGTGGCAAATGGAATTCAATCCGGAGAAGTGTAAGGTAATGCATTTGGGGAGGGCTAACAAGGAAAGGGAATACACATTAAATGGTAGGACACTGAGTAGTGCAGAGGAACAAAGGGACCTTGGAGGGTATGTTCACAGATCCTTGAAGGTAGCAGGCCAGGTAGATAAGGTGGTTAAGAAGGAATGCTTGCCTTTATTAGCCGTGGCATAGAATACAAGAGCAGGGGGATTATGCTTCAACTGTATAAAACACGAGTTAGGCCTCAGCTGGAGTACTGCGTGCAGTTCTGGTCACCACATTACAGGAAAGATGTGATTGCACTAGAGAGGGTACAAAGGAGATTTACAAGGATGTTGCTGGGAGTAGAGAATCTTAGCTATGAGGAAAGACTGGATAGGCTGGGTCTGTTTTCCTTGGAACAGAGGAGGTTGAGGGGAGACCTTATTGAGGTGTATAAAATTATGAGGGGCATAGATAAAGTTGATAGAAAGGACCTGTTTCCCTTAGCAGAGGGGTCAAAAACCAGGGGGCACAGATTTAAAGTAATTGTTGGAAGGTTTAGAGGGGATTTGAGGGGAAATTTCTTCACCCAGAGGGTTGTGGGGGTCTGGAACTCACTGCCTGAAAGGGTGGTAGAGGCAGAAACTCTAATCACATTTAAAAAGCACTTGGATGTGCACTTGGGATGCTCTAACCTGCAGGGCTACGGACCAAGAGCTGGGAAGTGGGATTAGACTGGATAGCTCTTTGTTGGCCAGCACGGACACAATGGGCCGAAATGGCCTCCTTCCGTGCTGTAACTTTCTATGATCTTTTACATCCACCTGAGAGAGCAGACGGGGGCCTCGGTTTAACGTCTCATCCGAAAGACGGCACCTCCGACAGCGCAGCGCTCCGACAGCACTGCATTGGAGTGTCAGCCTAGCTTTATGTGCTCAAGTTCCTGGAGTGGGACTTGAACCCACAACCTTCTGACACAGAGGCGAGTGTGCTACCACTGAGCCACAGCTGACACTTTACAACAGTTCAAAAGCTGGGTGAATTTCTGATGTAATTAACATGTTATTGGTTCTGGGTGCTGCCTTTCTTCTCAGGAGACAAAATTCCATTCGCTAACCTGCACAGGGAGTCTGTTGAAATGCTGCAACTTCCCCAATAACAACGCACTGCTATTTTTGTAAAGTTTCACATGGCTCTGAAACAACCTACTCCTAGATTAGGGCAGTTAGTTATCTTGACAAAATATTACATAGTATTTACTGTATGAACTTGTGAAAACATTTCTGGAATTGTAAATGAGACCAGAGACTAGCCACCAGCAAAAGAAAACAGCTGATCCCGATCACACTGGTATGTGATACTCTTTGATGCACTCTCTCACATTCAGTCATGTTTAGCTGACTGACTAAAACATGGGGAATTAAAATAAAACACCAGCGTTGATCTTTCGTTCTGCAGTTTTCTCTTCCTGTTGTTCTCATCATTTTATTATACATTTCTCCACCAGTCTATGCTTTCCTTCATTATCTCTCTTTCTTTCTGTTTTTCTTGTCCTATTTTCTTTTAGCAATCTGAGTGTATGAATCTCAGTGTTTCTGTCTCTATTCTCATCAACTTGTTTTCTCTTGTATGTGTGCCTTTTGCTCTTCATTGCCCCTCCATTCTGTAATTTATACAACTTCCCTCATGTCCGGAAGTCTGAAGAGTTGGAAGTCATGGCTGGAATGTTTCCAATTCTCCTTTCGAAGCATTGGTCAAGTAGTAGACTTCTTGAAATCAGCAAGTCTGCACCTTGCTCCTGGCTACATCGGTGTATGAAGGCGATACGGTGTGAATGATCCAGGTATACCTAAGGATCAGATTAAGACACCTTGCCAAAGTGATTACCTTGTATCTAACCAGGTATAAGAAGTGATCCATTTCCCAGCCCTGCCTTTACCATAGGAATTTGGAGAGGGGCAATTCATCAGTAAATAAACTGCAAATGCTCAGTTCACCTAATGTTACATCAGCATCATTAATGTTATCCTTTTGTTACTGCCATAAATGGGAGCTGTACAATTGAAATAAATCATATTACTTGGCTCCCGCTTGCAACTATAAACACAACTGATTTAGAAATGAAAATGACCACTTGTGGGTTTTGTCAAATGATTTCCTGTGAATATCCAGTGCTGGTGGGCTCTAACTATAGAATTTAATACTGCCGGTCTGATTAGTTCCTCGACTTCTTCAATGGTCCTGTCCTCCTGCTTAACATTTTTAGCTGTTCTTGCACTTGTTTTTGCTGTAGACCATGTTTGTTTTCCTCTTATCCTCCTATTGGCAAACCCACCATTGTGTAAATGGATAGCTTTGCCAACAGAAGATGGTGCCTCTGAATGATTGCTCAGACCCAGATTCCAGGTATGGACCAGAGTATCGATAATGTATAATATGGTCAGTCCGGTTGCAAAAGTCTTTAATACTTTGGTTACTTATACCATATCCCTGTGGCCGTTGACTTGAATCCAGGCACCCCCATGGAGGTGTACCAGAGTATTCCTGAGGTGAAACTACAGTCTGATGTGATTAGGATCAGATAGTTTTCCAGTTATTGATCATCGTCTTCATATAACAGTATTCATTACACTGAATAAACTATGACCTGCTGGTTGATCGAATGAGCAGCATTGGTGTGAAGCGATAACCATCTAATTAAATTCTCTGCTATCTGGAGAAACATTGTTGAGAGGATTAAGCTGAGATGTTGATAAGAGTGAGAAGTCGCACAACACCAGGTTATAGTCCAACAGTTTTATTTGAAATCACGAGCTTTCGGAGCGCTGCTCCTTCGTCAGGTAAAGTGAAGGAATACAAATCAGCAAAGCATATATAGACAGAGAACAATGTGTAGCGTACAATGTCAGACGACTACAGTAAATCTTACTGACTGCCCTCCATCACACCTCGGCAGAGAGACAATCAGGTCAGTCAGGAAGGCATTACATCAAAGACACAGCAAAATACAGCTAAGACAATGAGGTGGGGATAAGAGTAGCATGAGAGGGAGAGAGACAACAAAAGGTTTATTCCCTCAGCACATTGATGCTTCAGCACTTGAGTGGTAGGACATGGACTCCTGCCCATGCTTTACCAGCCAATGGAGTCTCTGATGTGTCCGTTTGAATCAGTGGCTGCAATCTGACCTCCGAGAGTTCAAGGCCCACTCCAAAATTTGAGCACCTAATCTATGCTGACACTTCTGTGCACTACTAAGAGAATGCTGCATTGTTGGAGATGCCGGGATAGATTTTCATCCTCACCGCCTGGGCAGTAATCTGGTAATGCAGATCGGCCGTCCTATATATGAAATCAATAGGCGGGTTCTATAAAGGGCAGGCAAAGATTACTACTCAGGCAGTGAAGACCAAAATCTAACCTGCTGTCTTTTAGATGAAAGAAAGAAAGGAAGACCTACATTTCTACAGCGCCTTTCACGACCACCGGACGTCTCAAAGCGCTTTACAGCCAATGAAGTACTTTTGGAGTGTAATCACTGTTGTAATGTGGGAAACTGAGGCCCTCTCTGCCTGTTCAAGTGGTTCGAATGGTAGCAGATGTCAGTGAGTTTCACCAGCTCTCAGCTGCACTGCCCCCAGAGGAAATTTCACCTGCTGAAATACTGCTAGTATACATCTATCCGGCTGCACAACAGCTTGCATCCTGTTCGTCAAGGTTACAATATAGTCTGCGGCCTACTAACCATCCTGACTTCCCAGGCAGATGCAGATGTGTAAAGATTAAAGCAATACTGCAAGTGATAAAGAGAGGAAAAAGGAAATGTTGGGAAGAATCAATTAAAATGAGAGATTTTAATCTTCTATTCAAATGAAGTTCATAATCTCTACACTGGATGGTAAACCACTGTAGATATTTCTCAAATAAGCTCATAATCATTCAGTATGACCATTACTGTGCATTACTCAGGTATGAAACAGTCACAAAACTGACAATCATCACACAGAATCAGAATGTGATTTATTATATAAAAGAAAGACTTCACCTTTCACGGCCTCAGGACGTCCCACAGTGCTTTACAGCCAATTAGGTACTTTTGAAGTTTTTTTTATTCGTTCATGGGATGTGGGCATCGCTGGCAAGGCCAGCATTTATTGCCCATCCCTAATTGCTCTTGAGAAGGTGGTGGTGAGCCGCCTTCCTGAACCGCTGCAGTCCTTGTATACTTTTTTGTAGAGGTTTGGTACAATTGAGTGGCTTGCTAGGCCATTTCAGAAGGCAGTTAAGAGTCAACCACATTGTTGTGTGTCTGGAGTCACATGTAGGCCAGACCAGGTAAGGACGGCAGATTTCCTTCCCTGAAGGACATTAGTGAACCGATGGGTTTTTACGACAATCCGGTAGTTTCATGGCCAACATTACTGATACTAGCTTTTTAATTCCAGATTTATTTAATTAACTGAATTTAAATTCCCCAGCTGCCGTGGTGGGATTTGAACTCAGGGAACAGTAGCATAATGGTTATATTATGGGACTAGTAATCCAGTCGGCCTGGACTAATAATCTGGAGACAAGAGTTCAAATACCCACCATGGCAGCTGGGGAATTTAAATTCAGTTAATTAAATAAATCTGGAATAAAAAGCTAGTATCAGTAAAACTACCTTATTGTCGTAAAAACCCATCTGGTTCACTGATGTCCTTTAGGGACGGAAATCTGCCTTCCTTACCCGGTCTGGCCTATATGTGACTTCAGACCCACAGCAATGTGGTTAACTCTTAACTGCCCTCTGAAGTGGCCTAGCAAGCCACTCAGTCAAGGGCAATTAGGGATGGGCAATAAATGCTGGCCTTGCCAGCAATGCCCACATCCCGTGAATGAATAAACAAAAAGAACTCATGTCACTGTTGTAATGTAGGAAATGCGACAGCCAATTGCACACAGCAAGATCCCACAAACAGCAATGTGATAATGACCAGATAATCTGTTTTTGTTATGTTGATTGAGGGATAAATATTGGCCAGGGGATATCTCCCCTGCTATTCTTTGAAATAGTGCCATGGGATCTTTTACATCCACCTGAGAGAGCAGACTGGGCCTCGGTTTTAATGTCTCATCCAAAAGACGTCACTTCCGACAGTGCAGCACTCCCTCAGCACTGCACTGGAGTGGCAGCCTAGATTTTTGTGCTCAAGTCTGTGGAGTGAGACTTAAACTCACAACCCATAAAAGATATAACAAAAATCCTGGGGGGATTGTGAAACAGTCACAAAACTAAAAATCATGACACAAAATCAGAACATTAAATAACAAAACTCCCAAAGGGATTTCAAGTCAGTAATCTAATTCTAGGGTTCAAATAACAGCTTGTTATAAACTTCTCTTGCTTTTCTCCGGTGGGTTGTGGTGCTATCTGATTCAATCTATTCAATTACAGCCTTGTGATCATCCCATATATTAATTATGGTTTGTTTAAATATTTTGAACTCCTCAATTAGGTTACTATCTTGTGCTGTCTCACAGGGATTTATTATTCTATAGAAACCATCACAGGGATTTATTGGTGTATATAAACTATTACAGGGATTAATTAGTCTATAGAAACCATTACAGGGATTCATTAGTCTAAGTAAATAAGAAAACTTAAGATGAGAAAAGGCCATTTAGCCAGTCAAGCCCACTCTTTCAATAATTCATGATCACCTTAATCATGAATTCTCCTGCCCAGGATTTCTATACTTGCTGGAATCAATTAATTTTTATGTTCCCCTTAATTCCCTTCCTCAATCTGTATTGATCCAGTTACTTTATAACTCATAATTAATTTCTTTTTCTAGCAGTCTTTGCCAGATATGTGCTATTGTGGGAAAAAATGTTCTTTTAAGATTTAAATGCTTCCTACATTACAACAGTGATGACTCTTCAAAAATGCTTCATTGGCTGTCTTTGAAACGTCCTGAGGTCGTGAAAGGAGCATTATAAATGCAAGTCTTTCTATCTTTCTTTTTATTATTCCTTGAGGCATATGTATAAACCACTTGAATACCTTGATTAGGTAAGATAAACTCTTCTGCCCATTTAATCTTATTCTCGCAGGATATTAACCTATCTTCCCATTAGAACATCTGGCCATTTCTTAAATGAGTTCAGTCACGAGTTTAGCCTCAACCACCCTTCCTGGGAAACCATTCCAGCGGTTGATTATCCTCTGAGTAAATAAATGATTTCTGACGTCTCTGCTGAATTTATCTTTTACAACCCTGAACTTGTGACCTCTAACATTCTTGGCCTGCTGTATCTGAATGTAATATTTTGGGTTTTCTGTCTCTATCCCTTTAAGCATTCTGTATATATAGGAGAGAGACAGTAACACACTTTTGGTTATACATACCTTAAACATCCACTCCCTCCACCACCAGCGTACCGTGGCTGCAGTGTGTACTATTTACAGGATGCACTGCAGCAACTCACAAAGGCTTCTTCAATGGCACCTCCTAAACCCGCGACCTCCACCACCTAGAAGGACAAGGGCAACAGATGCATGCGAACACCAGCACCTCCAAGTTCCCCACCAAGTCACACATCATTCTGACTTGGAAATATATTGCCGTTTCTTCATGGTCGCTGGCTCATATTCCTGGAACTCCCTATCTAACAGCACTTTGGGAGTACCTTCACCACATGGACTGCAGCGGTTCAAGAAGGAGGCCCACCACCATCTCAAGGGTAACTAGGGATGGGCAATAAATGCTGGCTTTGCTAGCGATGTCCATATCCTGAGAATGAATTTAAAAACACTCTTGGTTATGTATATTTCTCTATATAATATATTAGTACTAGAAATTTATGTGCTTAGATGAATGCAACTCTGAATTCTGATATTCAGATTTCTGGATTCAAGGTTTGGATTCTTTCAGATTTTAATAATTTTGTTTAGTGTTGTCTTAAAATTTCTGAGTCACAATAAGCAACAAAAAGGGAAACACATTTGACTTTTGTGCTCTGCCTCTTCCATAATCTGCCAGTCTGAACCAATCCAGATAAATCGTAATTCAACCAATTGGGATAAAGATTCAAGATGGATTCCTGAATCCCAGTCCTACCTGATGTACTGGCACCAAAACCTTACGTGCATTGCTGGCACTGAACTATGGTACGCACTGGCACTGAGCCCTGGCATACATTGACTGAGCTCTGGTATTCTGTAAATAAACCCACAGACGAGAAGGTCCCACAGATTGTTGAATGGACAATACAAACAGTTCATGTCTACAAAGCCTGGGTGGACAGTATCTAGGTGAGGGATATGTGGCTAGACTGTTATTGTTACTGGAATAATTTATCTGGGTGCAGAACAATAGCAGACAGCTCCTGGGAAAATGGCAGCGTGTACACTCCCTTTAAGGCTTTGCTTTAAAGAGGCCTTAAAGTGATTCGGAATTAAAGCAGCGACTGTCTGTTAGAAACCCAGGAAGACAATAAATACAACAAGCGTGTTTAAAGATAAATTGGGGCTTTTAGAAATGCAGGAAACTCACTTCAAGGTAACTTACAATCTCAGGATACAGGAATTGATTGGGGCTATTGAGACGGCTTCCTTTCGAAGTGAACATTCACACACTTTTAATATGAAGCAGCCCCTCACTAACTCATAGTAGGAGCTCCCATTGTCTGAATGCTCGGCCTCAGCCTGCTTGAATGAACAATGCTGCTGTGGGATGGCTGCAGTTGATGTAAGGAAGTAACGTTCTTTTTGCTGAGACATTGTACGTTTCTGACATCAAGATGACTAATGGTTTTATAAAGAAAAACCCACTTATCTATTCGGACTTCAGAAGAACACTTAATGGAGAGTACAGCATTCTGAAGCTGAACCCCACAGTAAGGAACCAGGCCACAGTTTTTAACTCTTGCTGCTAGCGACTGCACTTCACAACATGTTAGTTATTTTTGCTGAACAGGAGTTCGATTACACGACATATTTTGTGTCCATACAAAATGGGTAATTTCATATTTGTGTTGCTACAATAGAGAGAATATTGCGGGACTGCTGTCAGCATGGCTCCTCATGGGACAGGATCACGGGTCAGAGATACGGCTTGTTCTGTGACCCAAGCAGTACAGCATTCGTTCACTAGAGAACCTCTCAATGGTGTTTTACTGTTCATATTATGGAATAAAAGCTTAAAAGGATATAAGGAAAGGGCAGGGGAATGGAACTAAGTGGATAGCTCTTCAGAGAGCTGGTACAGGTGCGATGGGCTGAACACTGTCCTTCAGTGCTGTAAAATTCCATGATTCTACATTTGGGGCTGGATTTTGAATGACCCGTGGAGTCGGGTTTGGAGTCGGGGGTGGGGGGGGGTGGGGGGGCTGGTGGTTAAAGTTGCAGATTCGGGGGTCCCGACCCCAGCCCGACTCCAACCCGCCTCCATGCCAGTTTCTCTGGCGGCGGGTACCCGACCTGGTCTGAGACCTGACTCCCCGAGGCGGGAAGAGATTAGTGACAATTAACTGCCTGTTAACAGGTAGTTAACAGGCAGTTTTTTGCATAATCCCTATTTTAAAAACAAAAGTGTGGGCTTCCCGACAGGTGGCAAACACTCCAAGTTATCGGGTCGGGCCGTGGGTCTGCAGGGGTTGGAGGGGTCGATATGTCCGGTGGGCAGGTGAGTGATGGGTGGATGTGTGCAGAGGTAAGTGTGTAAGGGAAGTGCTAAGTGTTGGAAAAAGTTTTACTTACCTTAACTTCCTCCTGCAGGTGTCAGCCCTTCAGTTCTCGGGAGTCAGAAATCTCACCGGCACAGAAAGCAGGAAAGCCGTGGACCTGTCAAAAACAGCAGCCTTCTGTTTTCTGTGCTGGAATGATTTCTAACTCAGCCTGAAAGGAAGGACTGAAGTTAGAAATCATATTGTGAGTGTTTGACAGCTTCACAGAGCTGTCAAATGCTGATATTTCATCTGTCAAAAGCTCTTGACAGATGAAATGTCAGTCTGTGACGTCACCTGTTGCCGGGTGGCCCTTAATTGGCCTGCTGAGCCCACTGGACGGGCTCAACAAGGTCAATCAAGGGAAAATACAGTGGGTTGGCCACATCTCGATGGAGGCGGGTTCACAAGCCAGAATGTGTGATTCCCGACCCCAACACGACTCCAACTTCAAAATCCAGCCCATAGTGTTTGTCAGAGTTAAAACTGAGATAATTTTACCAAATTTTTCACAAACGCATCAATGACGTACTGGCTGGGATTTTCTGTTTCAGCGCTCCTGGGTGGAAAATCAAAGTCTGGGGGTGTGAAATATGTGCTCCCAGCATGTGCCAAGAGCACTGAAGCAGAACATCCTGGTCACTAGTCCTTTAATTTGCACCCGGGTTTATATTTTGCCCAGGTTTCTCTCCTCATCTCTAGAAGTCACTGGTGCTAGAGCATGATTCCGTTGGCACCAGCCCAAGTGGCCACCTAAACCTAGACAGTGAGTGTCAGCAGAATATTTGATTGGGGCATCACAGCCAAGTCAGATCCTATCTTTACCCAACCTGCACACACCTGCACTTTTCAGCAGCAGTTACTGTGTAGCGATCATCCACGGAAACTGTGGCTGAATTGTCCACTCCCTAGCTCAGAGGTGCAGAGGCCAATGTCAGCACTCAAGTGATGTCTTGGCTAAGATCGACTATCTCAAACCAGGGACTAACCTGGGATCTTTCCAGTTTCTATGGCACAGTTCTACACCAGGGATTTACCCAGTAAGGCTTCTTTATGAATAAATGAGTATCTCAGACAAGAAAGAACCCTTCAGAGAAAGATGCTCACTTATTTTGAATTAATCTGGAAAAGTCGCCCTGTCACATTTTTCCAGTTTATAATCATCAGCGTTACAAAGTTACAAGATATCATTCTCCAAATATTACATGACAGACAAGTGGGTGTCTCAACACTCCATCGGGCTATCAGTGCTCAATGAGATAAAGAGAGGATCCTGCATACTGACAGCCAGCTATCCCTTTATCTAACATGTGATAGAGGAATGACAAAATAATCCATGAGTGGCACGGTTATTAGTGAGTAATTGCTTCAATTACGGTGTCTTTCTGGTGAATTGGCCTTGGAGTGGGTGCAGCGCAGATTCACCAGAAGGATACCTGGACTAAAAGTGTTAAATTATGAGGACAGGTTGCATAGACTAGGCTTCTATTCCCTTGAGTATATAAGATTAAGGGGTGAAATAATTGAGGTGTTGAAGATGATTAAAGGATTTGATAGGGTAGATAGAGAGAAACGATTTCCTCTGGTGGGGGAGTCCAGAACAAGTTGGGCATAACTTTAAAATTAGAGCTCGGCCATTCAGGGGTGATGTCAGAAAGCATAAAGAGTAGTGGAATTCTGGAACTCTCTCCCCTAAAAAGCTGTTGAGGCTGAGGGTCTCTTGAAAATGTTAAAACTGAGATTGATAGATTTTTATTAGGCAAGGGTATTACGGGACATGGAACCAAGGAAAGTAAATGGAGTTAAGATACAGATCAACCATGATCTAATTGAATGATGGAACAGGCTCGAGGTGCTGAATGACCTTCTCCTGTTCCTTTAAATTAGAAGACAATATTCAGCTAATTTAGTTTCCATGCCACACCTGTGCACAAACCTTTCCCATATAATACTGTGACAATGAAGGCACAGAGAACAGCATTTGGAAAATTCCCTAGCACCCCTTCAGTATATTGTACTGGGAAAGACCAAGTTAATGTCGACAGTCCCAAACTCCTCTTAACAACATCAAACTTTCTCTTTCAGGTCCCTTTACCTGCCTCATCCACCCTTACCTTCAACACCAAGTGTAAAGAACTTATGGACCTTTTCATCTCCAAGACTACTGGCATAGCTACCTCAGTTGTCTCCTTCTTGCCTTAGCTCCCCCTTCTTGCCTTAGCTCCCCCTCCATCACCCGATCCCAGACCCTTTATCACTAGTTTATCTCCTATCTCATCCATACTCTCACCAGTCTCATCTCAGCTGCCTCCTATAGAAGATAGGAGCAGGAATAGGCCATTCGGCCCCTCGAGCCTGCTCCGCCATTTAATGAGATCATGGCTGATCATCCAAATTCAGTACCCTGTCCCTGCTTTCTCCCCATCTCCCTTGATCCCTTTAGCCTTAAGAAATATATCTATCTTCTTCTTCAATATATTTAATGAATTGGCCTTAACTGCCTTCTGTGGTAGAGAATTTCACAGGTTGACCACTCTCTGGGTGAAGAAATTCCTCCTCATCTCAGTCCTAAATGGCTTACCCCTTATCCTTAGACTGTGACCTCTGGTTCTGGACTCCCCCGCCATCGGGAACATCCTTCCTGCATCTAGTCTGTCTAGTCCTGTTAGAATTTTATAAGTTTCAATGAAATCCCCTCTCATTCTTCTAAACTCTAGCGAATATAAGCCTAACCGACCCAATCTCTCTTCATACGTCATTCCTGCCATTCCAGGTATCAGTCTGGTAAATCTTCACTGCACTCCCTCCATGGCAAGAACATCCTTCCTCAGATAAGGCGACCAAAACTGCACACAATACTCAAGGTGTGGTCTCACCAAGGCCTTGTACAACTGCAGCAAGACATCCTTGCTCCTGTACTCAAATCCTCTCGCTATGAAGGCCAACATACCATTTGCCTTCTTAACCGCCTGCTGCACCTGCATGCTTACCTGCAGCGACTGGTGCACAGGAACTCCCAGATCGCGTTGCACTTCCCCTTTTCCCAATCTATTGCCGTTCAGATAATAATCTGCCTTCCTGTTTTTGCCACCAAAGTGGATAACCTCGCATTTATCCACATTATATTTCATCTGCCATGCATCTGCCCAATCACCCAACCTGTGCAAATCATACTGGAGTTTCTCTGCATCCTCCTCACAGCACACACGCCCACCCAGCTTTGTGTCGTCTGCAAACTTACAGATATTACATCTAGTTCCCTCGTCTAGATCATTAATATATAGTACCGATCCCTGCGGTACCCCACTAGTCACTGCCTGCCACTCGGAAAAAGACCCGTTTATTCCAACTCTTTGCTTCCTGTCTGCCAACCAGTTTTCTATCCAAATCAGTACCTTACCCACAATCCCTTGTGCTTTAACTTTGCATGCTAATCTCTTATGTGGGACCTTATCGAAAGCCTTCTGAAAGTCCAAATACACCACATCCACTGGTTCTCCCTTATCTATTCTACCAGTTACATCCTCCAAAAATTCCAGCAGATTAGTCAGGCATGATTTACCTTTTGTAAATCCATGTTGACTTTGTCCGATCCTGTCACTGTTTTCCAAGTGCTCTGCTATTACATCTTTTATAATGGACTCTAGCATTTTGCCCACTACCGATGTCAGGCTTACCGGTCTATAATTCCCTGTTTTTTCTCAACCACCTTTTTTAAATAGTGGGGTAACATTAGCTACCCTCCAATCCATGGGAACTGTTCCAGAGTCTATAGAATTTTGGAAGATGACCAGCAATGCATCTACTATTTCTAGGGCCACTTCCTTAAGTACCCTAGGATGTAGATTATCAGGCCCTGGGGATTTATCGGCCTTCAATCCCATCAATTTCCCGAACACCATTTCCCTACAAATACTGATTTCATTCAATTTCTCCCTCTCATTAGACCCTATGTTCCCCGACATCTGTGGGAGTTTATTTGTGTCCTCCTTTGTGAAGACAGAACCAAAGTATGTATTTAATTGGTCTGCCATTTCTTTGTTCCCCATTATAAATTCCCCTGATTCTGACTGCAAGGGTCCTACGCTTGACTTCACCAATCTTTTTCTCTTCACATATCTATAGAAGCTTTTACAGTCAGTTTTTATGTTCCCTGCAAGCTTACTCTCATATTCTATTTTCCCCCTCTTAATTAATCCCTTTGTCCTCCTTTGCTGAATCCTAAACTGCACCCAATCCTCAGGTTTGCTGCTTTTTCTGGCCAATTTATATGTCCTCTCCTTGGATCTTATGCTATCCCTAATTTCCCTTGTTAGCCACGGTTGAGTCACCTTTTTTGTTTTATTTTTATGCCACACAGGGATGAACAAATTCTGTAGTTCATCCATGCGATCTTTAAATGTTTGCCATTGCCTATCCACCGTCAACCCTTTAAGTAACACTCCCCAATTCATCCTAGCCAACTCGCGCCTCATACCATCGTAGTTTCCTTTATTTAAATTCAGTACCCTAGTCTCTGAGTCAACTATTTAACTCTCCATCTTAATGAAGAATTCTATCATATTATGATCGCTCCTCCCCAAGGGGCCTCGCACAACAAGATGGCTAATTAATCCTTTCTCATTACATAACATTCAGTCTAAGATGGCCTGATCTCTCGTTGGTTCCTCGACATATTGGTCCAGGAAACCATCCCGTATACACTCTAGGAATTCCTCCTCCACAGTATTGTTACTAATTTGGTTAGCCCAATCTATATGTAGATTAAAGTCACCCATGATAACTGCTGTGCCCTTATTGCACGCATCTCTAATTTCCCATTTAATGCCATCCCCAACCTCAGCATTACTGTTTGGGGGTCTGTATACAACTCCCATTAACGTTTTCTGCCCCTTGGTATTTCTCAGCTCTACCCAGACAGATTCCACATCATCAGAGCTAATATCCTTCCTTACTATTGTGTTAATCTCCTCTTTAACCAGCAATGCTACCCCACCTTCTTTTCCTTTTTGTCTGTCCTTCTTGAATATTGAATACCCCTGGATGTTGAATTCCCAGCCTTGGTCACCCTGGAGCTCTGTCTCCATAATCCCAATTATATCATATCCGTTTACATCTATTTGCACAGCTAATTCATCCACCTTATTACGAATGCTCCTCACATTAAGACACAAAGCCTTCAGACTTGTTTTTTTAACACTCTTAGTCCTTTTAGAATTATTATTTACTGTAGCCCTGTTTGATTTACACCCTTGATTTCTCTGCTTTCCACTTTTGCTTTTCTCCTTCCTGTCTTTTGCTTCTATCCTTGCTTCCCTTTCCTCTGTCTCCCTGCACAGGTTCCCAACCCCCTGCCATTTTAGTTTAAACCCTCCCCAACAGCACTAGCAAACACTCCCCCTAGGACATTGGTCCCGGTCCTGCCCAGGTGCAAACCATCCAGTTTTCACTGGTCCCGCCTCCCCCAGAGCTGGTTCCAATGTCCCAGGAATTTGAATCCCTCCCCCTTGCACCATTCCTCTAGCCACGTATTCATCTGAAATATCTTTCTATTTCTACTCTGACTAGCACGTGGCACCGGTAGCAATCCTGAGATTACTACCTTTGAGGTCCTATTTTTTAATTTACCCCCTAACTCCCTATATTCAGCTTTTAGGACCTCATCCCATTTTTTACGTATATCGTTGGTACTATATGCACCACAACAACTGGCTGTTCACCCTCCCCCTCCAGAATGCCCTGCAGCCGCTCCGAGACATCCTTGACCCTTGCACCAGGGAGGCAACATACCATCCTGGAGTCTCGTTTGCGGCCGCAGAAACGCCTATCTATTCCCCTTACAATAGAATCCCCTATCACTATAGCTCTCCCGCTCTTTTTCCTCGCGTCCTGTGCAGCAGAACCACCCATGGTGCCAGGAAGTTGGCTGCTGCTGCCTTCCCCCGATAAGCCATCTCCCTCAACAATATCCAAAGTGGTATATCTGTTTGAGAGGGGGATGTCCACAGGGGACCCCTGCACTACCTGCCTTCGCCTACTACTCTGCCTGGTGGTCACCCATTCCCTTCCTGCCTGTGCAGCCTTTACCTGCGGTGTGACCAACTCCCTAAACGTGCTATCCACGATGTCCTCAGCATCGCGAATGCTCCAGTATGCATCCATTCGCAGCTCCAGCGCCGCAATGTGGTCTGCCAGTAGCTGCAGCTGGATACACTTCCCGCACAGATGGTCGTCAGAGACACAGGAAGTATCCCTGATTTCCCACATAGTGCAGGAGGAGCATGCCAGGAGGAGTATGCCTCCTCTTATCCACACCTTCACTAACGATAGACTCAAATTCTCTGATGCCTTCCTCACTGACCTCCTGGATTTCACCCTTTACAAACTCCAACTCATCCAAAACTCTGCTGCACGCATCCTGCCCTGCACTAAGTTCCACTTGCCCATCACCCCTGTCCTTCTGGACCACCATTGGCTCCCTGTCTAACAAAGCACTAAATTCAATATCCATGGTTACATTTACAAATCCCTCCTTGCCCACTCCACTTTACCTCTACATCCTCCTCCAGGCTTATATCCCAGGCATCTGACTGGTCTCCTGCGCAGTCCCCCCTCACTCTGCTCCACCAATGGTGGCAGAGCCTTTGGCTCCACTCTCTCAAACCCCCTCCCTAAATCATTCCACCTTGTTACCTTTCTCTTTGGTCTTTTAAAACCTTGTTGAAAACTATCTGTTTGACCATGTTTTCAGCCATCTCTCCTGATTTCTCCAATACTGCTCAGTATCTGTTTCTGCTCTGAGGCACCTAAGGGCACATTGTATAATAAAGGCGTTATATAAATATTGTTGCTGCTGCTGCTGCCACTGTTTCCGCCCTTTCCTGCATTAGCCACACAGAGTTAGGCAGAGTTCAATTTTGTTGAACATACAACACGGGGCTCAGTAATGGCTCAATGAGTAGCTTGGCCATATACATCATGAAAGTACACAGGTTTGATTCACTGGTCTGTGCTGGGGAAGCAGAAGGGGCTACAATTGGCCCCACAGTCTCAGATTAAGGAGGGGGGGGGGGGAATCAGCAAGTGAAATTACCTTATTAAAATAGAACTATTTATGGTTCTGTAGTTTTTTTTTCTCTCTTCCTGAATGGCCTCCACATGGCAACTGATATTAAAAGAGCTCACTGTATGGAGAATCGTAGGTGCTGACCTGAGTCTGACCCTCCCATACCGCCTGTTGCAGTATTCCCTTGGGTATGAGATTGATTAGGATTCTGGCCCTTGACAAAAATTTAATGAGTACATACTACACTGAGGTATTTGTTAATGTCAAGTTATCATGGTGTTTTCTTTGAGCAGCAGTCATCACTATGGCCACTGACTGTCACTACACTCCATAATTCTGATGGCACCATTGCACATGTATTGAGAACTAATTTGCACTTTATTACGAGGAAATTCTGTAACCAGCATAAATAAAAATGGCTGAAGTCATTTTGCCTCTTTAGAAACTGAAAAGCGACTGCAACCAAGTGCAGAAGTGATGTCCTATCCTAATGGTGGAAGAATAGATTGTTCTCTTTGTTCTACCACAGGTTAAAAATGTCCTTAAGACCTTTGTGGTGGTATGGGCCTCCACCACAGATCAACCTGGACCTACCACATGCTCAATGGTGGGCTGCAATGCTGTGAAACCATCCATTCCAGTGGACCCAGCATCTGCTGCACATTGTCAGAGATCACCCTGCCCCCCGCCCTACCCCAGTACCTGTGCATTTGTTGGATGCCCTGCAAGTATCCTTCTTTTAAAAAGTGAGATCTGGGTTCCAAGGTTCTTTAGCCAAGGAGAGATGTTTCCTGACCCTCTAGCCAGCGAAGTCTTCCTCCTCATCTTCCACACCCAGCTGCTTCTGCCCAATCGTGTTCTGTGCATCATAGCATGTGCTTCCTGCTTGTTCACCCTTGAAGGCTCCTCAAGTAGATGTCTCGGGACTGGTGCTTGGAGCGGAAAGCAGATGTGATGCAACGCTGGCAGAGCCAGAACCAGAGGGGCCTAGTTCATTATCTTCCTCTCTTTTTTGTTGCAGTAGAAGAGGAGAAGTAAAGGTTAGAGTGGGTTGATGAGGAGCAGAGTTCACATGTGGCTTTTTCAGTCAGAGGGTTGTGGGTTCAAGTCCCACTCCAGAGACTTGAGCACAAAAATCTAGGCTGACACTCCAGTGTAGTACTGAGGACGTGCTGCACTGTCGGAGGTGTCATCTTTCGGATGAGACGTTAAACCGAGGTCCCGTCTGTTCTCTCAGGTGGACGTAAAATATCCCATGCCACTATTTTGAAGAAGGGCGGGGGAGTTATCCCCAGCGTCCTGGCCAATATTTATCCCTCAATCAACATCACTAAGAAAATAAAACAGACTATCTGGTCATTATCACATTGCTGTTTGTGGGAGCTTGCTGTGCGCAAATTGGCTGCCTCTTTCCTACATTACAACAATGACTACACTTCTAAAAGTACTTCATTGGCTGTAAAGTGCTTTGGGACGTCTGGTGGTCGTGAAAGATGCTATAGAAATGCAAGTCTTTCTTTCTTTCTTTGTACATGAGGGGTTCATTATTTAGCTTGCAGACAGATTATGATAGCATGAGAAGGAAGAGAATGTTTCTGATGAATATGCAGCTGGCACCTGCCCTCGGATTTCTCCACCTCCATCCCTCTCTATTGGCAGCCTCTCTAGGAGCTCCAAAGCTTCCTCCACAATGGGGTCAGAGGCCAACGGTTGCAGTCGAACACCACCTGTGGCCAATTTCTCTCTGCTGTTATGGGATGCTTTCTCCTTTGCAAAGAATGGTAGAATCAGAATGAGGTCTGGTTGTCATGAGATGCAATGAAACCAAGGTGTCAGCAGGCAGGTGTTTGAAACAAGCAAATAGTTTTCATGTGAACCTTTTAGTGAGGCTCATGCATGTAAGGCTGTGAATGAAGGAACATTTTCAGGTGAAGGTTGAGGGTATAACGAATCCTGGATAGTAGTTGTAAGTTCTTGAAAAGCTTCAACACAGTGAAAGGCGGTACTTGTAGAATGGCAATCATGCTTAGCACAGAGCAATCTTGGAAGGTGTAGGTGACTCTACTTACATTTCCTGACCTGGTAAGGTCATTAAACTTCTTGAGGCACTGAGCAGCAGTTCTGATGATTTTGGAGGTGACACTTACTGCCACGGCCCTCTACTGTGCTTGGGAAGCTCTCTTGGACAGTCTTCTCCTCCACATCCATTCTCATTCTGATTTGTGCCAGCAGTACTTTTATTGATGCCTCAGACAATTTGGGGCTCTGATGGGCATTGATGTTGATGCCTCGCACTTTAAAGTGCTGCAAGTGTTTTAAAACCTTTCTTTTATTCATTCTCAGGATGAGGGCGTTGTTTGCAAGACTGGCATTAATTGCCCATCCCTAGTTGCATGCAGCTGAGTGGCTTGCTAGGCCACTTCAGAGGGCAGTTAAGAGTGAGACAGACTGCACAGGAGTAGGATAGGCGCACCAACGTCAGTGTTCTCGCTCAGGCCAACATCCCCAGCATCGAAGCTTTGACCACGCTCGATCAGCTCCGATGGACGGGTCACATTGTCTGCATGCCCGATACGAGACTCCCAAAACAAGCGCTCTACTCGGAGCTCCGGCACGGCAACAGAGCCCCAGGTGGGCAGAGGAAACGCTTCAAGGACACCCTCAAAGCCTCCTTGAAAAAGTGTCACATCCCCACCGACACCTGGGAATCCCTGGCACAAAGTGGAGGAGAAGCATCCGGGAAGGCTCCGAACACCTCGAGTCTCTTCGCTGGGAGCAAGCAGAAGCCAAGCGCAGGCAGCGCAAGGAGCGCACGTCAACCCAAGCACCCCACCCACCCGCCCCTTCAACCACCGTCTGCTCCACCTGTGACAGAGACTGCAGGTCCCGCATTGGACTCATCAGTCACCTGAGAACTCATTTTTAATGTGGAAGCAAGTCATCCTCGGTTCCGAGGGACTGCCTAAGAAGAAGAAGACAGGAGACCAGTCGTGTTGGTGTGGGACTTGAGGCACACATAGGTCAGACCGGGTAAGGACGACAGGTTTCCCAGTTGGGTTTTCACAACTATCGTGATCACTTTTACTGATACCTGTTTTTTTCTTTTTTATTTCCAGATTCTTTGAAACTGAACTCAAATTTTCTAATTGCCATGGTGGGATTTGAACTCTCATTCGCTTGATTATTAGTCCAGGCATCTGGATTACGAGTCCAGTAACGTAGCCACTAACACAACCGTATCCCTCATGAAAGCAGCACTCCATTTCCTGCCCTAGCTCCCCAGTGGGTAAACTCCCAACATGAGATAGAAATATCAGCGAGAGCCCGCCTTCTTTATTCAAGTTAAGCTGAACCCACAAAGTTCTCTGGGGTGAGCACAGGTGCAGTCGGTCGGATAGAAGTTCTGCCTCACCTTGCTCGGCTCATTTACACTGACAATTGTGCTGAAGAGGAAGATTCAGCCTGAAGTGATCACTGGTACACTGTACACATCACTGATTGCAGCCCTGCCATCCTCGGGGATGCTCCCACATTTTTAATTTTTTCTCTTGCAAGATTTATTAAGAACAAACAGCTCTGCCCTCTGGTAATTTTCCACGTCTTTGATACTGACCCCTTGTAGCTGGAGTACAGGTCCCATGTGGCCTCTTTATGAAGCTTATGTTTGCTTTCTCAAATGTAAACAGTCAGTCCCTGACCACATGAATTCAGCCACTTTGAAAGAAATCCAAATTTATCGGATGTAAACGGAGAGAGAGTTGACCTTGCCTGCATCAAACAAATTTGGGCTATCTCTGATTACTCGTCTGAATTTACTCACATTCCCAAAGAAACTTATTTCATAAAACTAAAAGAAAAAAAAATTAAAAATGGAAATATTGCTTACCCTTAATAATGTGATATTTAAATACATTTTGTGCTGTCCTGTAAACTATTGGGAGCAGCACACTGTTAATTTGCTCAGTCTTGTTAGCTTCTGTGTTCCTGGAGGTTTATATGGAAGAGGTGATTCCTGACCCAGCGCTCCCAGTGAGATAAAGCACGCTCTGGGAATGCATTGCGGGAAACCACAGGCTCACAGCTCATGATTTTCCACCCACAGAAATGGAGTCCGGGAGCAGCTGAGTATAAACACGCAGCTGCAGCCGTTCGAGCTACAATTAAAGTGGGGGGGGGGGGAAATAAAGAAAGACTTGCATTTATATAGCGCCTTTCATGATCTCAGGATGTCCTAAAGCGCTTTACACCCAATTAGGTACTTTTTGAAGTGGCGTCACTGTTGTAATGGAGGAAATGTGACAGCCAATTTGCGCACATCAAGGTCCCACAAACGGCAATGTGATAACGACCAGATAATCTGTTTTAGTGATGTTAGTTGAGAGATAAATATTGGCCAGGACACTGGGGAGAACTCCCCTGTTCTTCTTCCAAATAGTGCCGTGGGATCTTTTACCTCCACGTGAGAGGGAAGACGGGGCCTCGGTTTAACATCTCATCCCAAAGATGGCACCTCCGACAGTGCAGCACTCCCTCAGCACTGCACTGGGAGTGGCAGCCTAGATTTTGAAAGCAGATTTACCTAGACCCAGGAGTAGGTCCACTAATTCTCATTCTGTTTGAAGGACCATTATTCCTTCGGGGGGGATTCCAACTTTGATCCCTAGTATGTGCTGAGTTAGTTGTCCTCAACTGGGGTGCTACAATTGGCTTCAATATCTGGGCTTGGGAGGAAAAATAATCAGCCAAGATTCCCACTTCTCATTTCTGTCCCATGACCTTCGTTGGAAAGTGTGCATGTGTTGGAAAAGTGCGCATGACTCTATGGGGGAAAAATTCAGTCGCACCCCGTTTGGGGCGCAAATATCGTCCGGGCGCAAAAATTAGCGCCTGGCGCTAATTATCGCCACTGACTGGAAACTTCACTTTTATCGACCCCTGAGGTGATTGGAGCGCTAAATCAGGCGCTTCACACCTGTCTTAAGGTGCAAAGGCCGAGGAGCGAGGCGCTACCTCAGAGCGCTGGCGAAGCTCATGTAATGTCAGTCAGCAATGGAACACACACACAATGGCACGGGCCAGTTCTTAAAGGGGATGGTTAATCTTGCTTTCCATCCACATCCTACTCATTGCAGCCTTGAATCTCGGCCTGGAGAGACCTGCACATCAAATCTGCTGGAAAGAACAATGGAGAGTACGAGGCAAAGAGCTCAGAGTGCAGCCCCCACAGTCTCTCCTAAATCGATACAAGGAATGGCAAATCAAAATGAACCTGCAAAGTGCTGCTCAGTACCCAAAACTCCTTCACACAACGTTGAAACTCTCCAGAAGTCTCTCTCTCTCTCTCTCAGAATGCATAGTTCAAAAATGGCACCAACAATAAAAAGCAGGAAGCAGTCACCTTTAAATAGCGCTCCCCCTTTCCCTTCATGACTGCAGAACGCTCCCTTCAACCTGTCGTTGCTAGCGTCAGGCGGTAAGGCAGGGGGCGCCACTCAATATCTGCTCCGGGGCGATACCGGGGCATTGCGCACTCGACTGACGTCACGATCTGCTGGCGCAGGAGATCGTGGCGGTAGTGTTTAGCGGCGCCGCAAAATGTCTAGTTAATTTCGCGAGCGGCGCAAACTTCGCCGCGCCCGGGCGCTAGCTGCTTTGCGCCCCATTAGCGCCCTCTTAAGGCGCTAACGGGAGGCGCAACCAACTGAATTTTTCCCCCTATGTGTTGTGCTGCACAGAGACAGGATTAGATGTGACTCTCCAATGGTTAAATAACGTGCCAGCACTCAACGGTCTTGGCTGTTTAATTGAGGAATGGTTACTTGGGCAAGGTGCCAGAGGGGCATCTGAAATCCAAGGAATCAGACTAAACATTGGTCAGCTCCTTCAGCAGAGGGATGAGATCATGGGGAGGGGATTTAAAAATTACTTCTCTTTATCTTATTTTTTAAAAAAGGAAACGGGGTAATTTTGACTTTGTGCGATAGTGTAAAATGGGTGATAGCGAATCGGCAGCCTGCTTCACATCTCTCCAGATTTTATTCCCATTGAAGTCAATGGAAATAAAAATCGGGAGAGATGTAAAACAGGCTCCCGATTCGCTGTCACCCATTTTATACTATCGCACAAAGTCAAAATCTACCCCAGTGATTCTAAGCAGATTAGCACTCCCGCTATACTGCAATGACAGCTACTTTAATAATGTCACTGAGCTGACTGCTGCTCCGCATACCCATCCACTTGCAATCTGACCTCATTTGGTAGATGTTTTATGGGATATGGTTTGTTTACAATACTTAGTGTCACTCTAGTTGATCAGGAAGGATGTGGGACCAGCTTGTCTGGAGGTGTGTTGGAGTACCTCCAACAAAAATAAATGCCTAAAAATAATACTTTAAAAGAAAGTACATTCTGGAAGGATTATGGTACAATGTATTTCACAAAATAAAATTAATAAACACAACTGCTTATTTTTTTTCCCTTTGTAAATTCAGCATTTAAAAAAAAATCATTCATGGGATGTGTGCGTCGCTGGCAAGGTCAGCATTTATCGCCCATCCCTAGTTGCCCTTGAGAAGGTGGTGGTGAGCCTCTTCTCGAACCGCTGCAGTCTGTGTGGTGAAGGTACTCCCACAGTGCTGTTAGGGAGGGAGTTCCAGGATTTTGACCCCACGAGGATGAAGGAATGGCGATATATTTCCAAGTCAGGATGGTGTGTGACTTGGAGGGGAACTTGGAGACGGTGGTGTAACCATGCGCCTGCTGCCCTTGTCCTTCTAGGTGGTAGAGGTTGCGGGTTTGGGAGGTGCTGTTGAAGAAGCCTTGGTGAGTTGCTGCAGTGCATCTTGTAGATGGTGCACACTGCAGCCACGGTATGCCGGTGGTGGAGGGAGTGAATGTTTAAGGTGGTGGATGGGGTGCCAATCAAGCGGGCTGCTTTGTCCTAGATGGTGTCGAGCTTCTTGAGTGTTGTTGGAGCCTCACTCATCCAGGCAAGTGGAGGGTATTCCATGACACTCCTGACTTGTACCTTGTTTGTACCTTGTATGTCCCATTAGGTGTCATTGACATAATGGGAGTGCATTAAGTGCTTGGTGAAACCCCTATTTTAGTCATTGTGTCAGCAATATGATACTTTGGCAATGCTTTCTTAATGCATGTATTCATTATAAATAGAATAATAACTGCAAATTAGTGGATAATTAGAGGATATTGGTAATGTGCTACCTAGAGAATAGCAGATGACTAGGTGTAGCTTACATAGAAGATGATAGACAGTTGGGTATGTGTCACATACGGGATGATAGACAGCTGATAGTATATTACATACAGGGTGACAGATGGCTAGGAATATGTTACACCCAGGAACAGTTGGGTATATGTTGCATATGAGAGTGCCTTACATCCAGGATAATAGATTGCTGAGCAGTGTTACAAAAAGTGTAATACAGGAAACTTTCGTTTATCCGGCACCCAAATATCCGGAATTCTCGCTTAACCGGCAAAAATCATCCTCCGAAAACTCCTCTCAAATAACCGTCAATGTTGCCGAGTCGCAGTCGAGTCTCCGCGAACGCCGAGTGCTCCGAAAAATCCTCTCAAATAACCGGCAATGTTGCCGATCCCGAGTCCGAGTCCGAGAACGCCGATTTAGTCAGTAGGGGTACTTTTCAAAAGTGCCACTACTTGGCCTCCTGGCGCTGTCGCAAGTCCGAAACATTGCAGTAGCAGGAGTAGATTCTCCTGTGCTGCTTGGAGTCTCTTTGTTAAAAATAGCCTCGGTAGATATAACTCTCTGTTATCCGGTACTTTCGATAAACCGGCACCACGCCGGTCCCGTCGATGCCGGATAAACGAAAGTTTCCTGTATATGGCTGCAATGTGTTGTGTGCAGGATTGTAACTTGTGGTGTGTTACATAGAGGAGGATAGCTAGGAGTATATTCCGTGGAGAATAACAACTTTGATCATGTTCCATGTGAATAATGGATAAATCTGAACAATTAAAAGAAAATAATCTCAAGTGGTTCAAGAGACGTAATACTTTGTGACAATGAAACTCAAGTAGTTCATTGTCATCTGACCCTGAGCCCTTCCTAAAATAGTTTCTGTTGATGGACTGTTGACGGAGTTTGTTAATAAATACTGCCGGACTGTTCCTGTGGAATGCTCACACATTCTCTGGTAAACTCTTCCCTATTCCGATGGTCTCACCAAAAGAAATTTGTGCTTCCCAGGCATCAAACCTCATTGAACTCTGATTCACAAGCTTAGTCCGTGACTGGAGCTAGCTAAGGACCATCAACTGGAGTCTTGATCAGCTTATGCGGGAACAAGATCCTTGCTAACCATAGTGCCCTGTTTAAAGGGAAGAGAAGGCCCTAAGTACCACTGCAGCACTTGCAACTGTTTTTCTGTATTCATGAGGAGAAAATAGGCCAGAAAAAAAGTTTCCTTGAAATAACTGAAAACAAAGACTTCATTTTATACAGTACTTAGAAATCGCTCTCTTGTCAAGATTTAACTCTAATTCCCTCTGAGGACTCACAAGGTGAGATTTTCTACTTGGTGCTATTTTAATGCTGACGTTTACCCATTTATTTTAAATGGGTTAAATCTGGAATTAAAATAACAGTGATGGGAAAATCTAGACTGACATGTCCTAAAACTGACCACAATTAACCCCGGGCTTGCTGGACGCCATAGTCTACCTAACCCCGACCGGTGGTTAAGTGTAATGTTTTCTATTAAAAGAAAGAAAGACTTGCATTTATATAGCGCCTTTCACGACCACCGGACATCTCAAAGCGCTTTACAGCTAATGAAATAGAATCACTGTTATAACGTGGGAAACTCGGCAGCCAATTTGCACACAGCAAGCTCCCACAAACAGCAATGTGATAATGACCAGATAATCTGTTTTTGTTATGTTGGTTGAGGGATAAATATTGGCCAGGACACTCCCCTGCTCTTCTTCGAAATAGTGCCACCTGAGAGAGCAGATAGGGCCTCAATTTAACGTCTCATCCGAAGGGCAGCATCTCTGACAGTGCAGCACTCCCTCAGCACTGCACTGGTGTGTCAGCCTAGCTTTATGTGCTCAAGTCCCTGGAGTGGGACTATGAACCCACAACCTTCTGACTCAGAGGCGAGGGTGCTACCAACTGAGCCACAGCTGACACTGACATTAGTGAAATACAATCCCAATCTGATGATGACATCTTAACTAAACTACTTTCTGTAGAAAGAAATAGAACAACAAACCCAGGAAGGTAATTCCTAAGCCCTTGTTGGTTTGATATTACATTCCAAGTAAGCATGCCATGCTTGGCAAAACCTAACCTTTGGTTGGGGCCAACCATAACCAAATTTGAGCTAGAAATAGGGACTTAATCTGAATAAATTAAAATGTTAAGACAGTGGATTTTTCTGAAGTTGCTGCTGCTCTCCTTACCTCCATAGCCCAGATTTAAGACCAATCTCAGATACATGTACACACTTGAACTTTAATTGTGGAGGGAGTTAAGGAACATGAACCATATCTCTCTTTCAGCACGTGCCCATTTTTCAGTTCCAGTCGTGTTTTTAGTGCTGCCCTTATCCATACCAAGACAGCTGTGATACTCCCTCACAAAACAAGATCCTCTCTGGGAGATGATATTCATTATTAGCATCTCATTTAACCTTGAATACTGCTGTGTACGACATTGCAGAGTTTACCAGCTGCGGCCTATAAAATTGACAATTACAGATACAACAACCTTTACTACTATGTGAGGTTAGCTTGTTACTTTTCCATTTAAATAGACAAATGAACTATCTATGAGAAGTAATTCTTTTATCTGGCAAGAGATTGCAGAGCAAAGAAATAAAATGCTTCCAGAAGGTTGAAAGGATGGATGGAAATGCAGAATGATTATATTCTTGGTACATGTTCCTTTGTCTTCCCGTTCAAACGGAGCTCTATCTTGACCTTTTTGAGCACGGCTGTGCTGACTATAGGATCAAAATGTAGAAGAACATGATAAAGTTGATGATTATCTTGATTACATATGATTCAAAGTGTTCCCTTTGCTTTTGTCTGCCACCTACATAGAATCTTGGAATAGAAAATGACAGCACAGAAGGAGGCCATTTGGCCCATCATGATTGTGCTGGCTCTTTGGAAAGGCAGTCGTGCTTCATCCCACATCCCTGCTTTTTTGTGCGTACATACTGGAAACTGTGTCATATGCTTTACAGCCTCATGCACATTTCTATGTTCTTTCATTTAGAGGAGAAACTAAGATACCAATACAATTTAGAAGTGTTTACAGGAATCCGCCCCCCCCCCAAAAATAAAAATGAGTGAGGCCATTTGGCCCATCTAGCTCATCCTTCCTTAGAAACCTATGGTCCCACCCTCCTCGGTATTAACTACTCTTGAATGTTTCCGAGAGTTTTATCTCCCCCATCCTACCCCGAAAACCGTTCCATATATTGGCCATTCTGTGTGAGAAAGTGTGTCCTGACATTAGTGCATAACTTGCCTTTTGCCAGTTTGTACCTGCAGTTATAAAACTGGGGTTTTGACATAAGTACCAGCGTGATCTATAGACTTGTTATTCATAATGCGCAAATAATGGAATTTTATAGTGATTAATAATTCACGTCAGTTACTGGCTAATTATGTTGTTCTGATATTTTTATCTTATGTGTTGAATAGCAGGGCTAACTTCATAGAGTATAATAGCCAGTACAAACAAATCATTCTGGACATGGTGAGCTTTAATACATTGGGAGGAAGCATATAAAATCAATATTAATTGTGGTTTTGATAATGCATGATATGAATAGGGATCATTGGATTTTTTGTCATTTTAAGATTATGCATATCATGCAAAGCTTTCTTTCCCTTAAAGAAAGGAAGAAAGAATTTGCCTTTCACGACCACGGGACATCCCAAAACGCTTTATAGCCAATGAAGTACTTTTGAAGTGTAGTCACTGATGTAATGTAGGGAAACGCGACAGCCAATTTGCGCACAGCAAGCTCCCGCAAACAGCAACGTGATAATGACCAGATATTCTGTTTTTTTAGTGATGTTGGTTGAGGGATAAATATTGGCCAGGACAAGGGGGAGAACTCCCCTGCTCTTCTTCGAATAATGCCATGGGATCTTTTACGTCTACCTGAGAGGGTAGATCAGGCCTCGGTTTAATGTCTCATCTAAAAGACGGCACTTGCGACAGTGCAGCACTCCCTCGGTACGGCACTGAAGTGTCAGCCTAGAATTTGTGTTTAGTCTCTGGAGTGGGACTTGAGCACACGACCTTAGGTCTTAGAGGTGAGCGTGCTAACACTGAGCCAAGGCTGACAGAAAGTGTGTAAATTTATAAAAGCCATTCTGGCCATGTCATCAACTCTCCCAACTCATTTATTTTTCTGAAAACTACAGGGAAAACTCTTATTTCTCCCTTGAAGGTAATTGAGTGAAACCCTCCAGGGTGTCAATCTAACATTACAGCCTGTGTTGTATTGGAACCTGACGACTCATTTTCCACGGATATTTCCGTCAATCCAGCCAGACTGGAATCACAAAGCCGTACAGAGTATTTGATTATTTCCATTTCTACTTATTGTTATAACCTTCAACCCTGTTTCTAGCTCGTGTTTTAAAGGAGTTAATCAACATTGCGTTAATCTGTTTTGCTGGGAGTTTATTCACATATCTACTACTCTCTGTGAGAAAAAAATCTTTGAGCCTCTGGTTTCTCCTGAGGTTTGTTAATTTGTACTTGGGTCCTTTAGACCTGGGATTATCCTTTCTGTGGTAATGTTACCAGCTGTTTATCACTTAAAACAGAATTGTTATTTTGGGTTTAATCTGCTTCTGATGCAATTAACTCAAATTCACACTTTGCATAGTGAATTAATCACAGGGACAATGTTTTACTTTTCAGAGAATAATTCCCCATTTAAATCAATTCCTAAAGGTGGACCCGAATAAAATAAACCGGCTAAATGCTTTTTTATTTGTACTGAAAAGAATATCTGAGGTATTGTGTAATACGACCAGTCTGTTAAACAAAAGCTCAGCCAGAAATCTGCTGAGCATAGTCTATATGTGTCAGCTGTGGCTCAGTTGGTATCACCCTTGCCCTTGCAGACGGTTGGTTCATAGTCCCACTCCATACTTGAGCACAAAAATAAAGGCTGCCACGCCAGTGCAGTACTGAGGGAGTGCTGCACTGTCAGAGGTGCTGTCTTTCGGATGAAGTGTTAAACCGAGGCCCCGTCTGCTCTCTCAGATGGGTGTAAAAAATCCCACGAGCCTATTTTGAAGAAGAGCAGTGGAGTTATCTCCGGTGTCCCGGCCAATATTTATCCCTCAATCAACATCAATAAAACGGATTATCTGGTCATTATCACATTGCTGTTTGTGGAACCTTGCTGTGCACAAATTGGCTGCCGCATTTCCTATATTACAACAGTGACTACACTTCAAAACGTACTTCATTGGCTGTAAAGTGCTTTGGGACGTCCGGTGGCCATGAAAGGCGCTATATAAATGAAAGTCTTTTTCTTTTTGAAATCACTGCATCTTACAGAGCTATTGAGATTCAGTATCATTGGTGAGGATACAGCTAAACGGGAGCTAGAAGGTGTTTAAGCGTTCTCTGGTTTTTCAAACTATCAACAATGATTAATTGCAAATATGGACCTTTAACATATTGTTTGTGTGTAATGGGAAATTCCTTGTAAAATTGTATTTTTTTAGTAGTGCAGATATTTGTACATTTCTGTTGTGATTTTTGTTTTGGTGTAAATCTCTATTTCCTCCCCTGATATCGAACAACAACAACTTGCATTTATATAGCACCTTTAACATAGTAAAACGTCCCAAGGCACTTCACAGGAGTGTTATCAAACAAAATTTGACACCGAGCCACAGAAGAAGATATTAGGACAGGCGACCAAAAGCTTGGTCATAGAGGTAGGTTTTAAGGAGTGTCTTAAAGGAGGAAAGAGAGGTGGAGAGGCCAAGAGGTTTAGGGAGGGAATTCCAGAGCTTAGGGCACAGGCAGCTGAAGGCACGGCCGTCAATGGTAGAGCGATTAAAATCGGGGATATGCAAGAGGCAAGAATTGGAGGAGCGCAGAGATCTCGGAGGGTTGTGGGTCTGGAGGAGGTTACAGAGATAGGGAGGGGCGAGGCCATGGAGGGATTTGAACACCTGGAACTCACAAAGCTCAGCTTGGTCATTTGGAGAATGGAGACTTATTTGCCTAAAACATTCTGACTTGTATCTTTTTTTTAGACTTTTTCCCAGCCTTATTCTCCAACCTTGAACTTGACACAATCTTTGAATTGCTGTTTGTAATATCCCCAGGCCATGCTCCACCTGTGCTTGAGAGGATGAGTGGGCAACTTGTTCCTAATCCTCGTCTCAGTGCTTCTCCTGAGCTATCCATTTTGGGTCAAGGATGATTGTGACCCCCCACTCTGATTTTCCCTCTCTCCTGTCTACTCTCAGCAGCTCTGCATCTCAATGTGACTGCAGTGGGCAATTCAGCACCACTGCGATCCAACCTTCATGCACCATTGTCATGGTGCCACATACTGGTACTCTAGTACAGCACCAGACTACTTCACATATTACTCATGTTGATTGTATATTGCACTGTAGGTTAGATGCACCAATCCTGCACTCCCAGTGAGGTACTTCGCTCCAAGGATAGCGTTACAACACTATAGTCCTGATTCTTCGACTCTCTCTCCCTTTGAGTGCAGCTGCCTGCTGGCAGCGTTGAATCAGTGAATTTATCCTTATGAATTTCTTGTGACGTTACAAACAGTAATTCAACGATTGTGTCAATTTCAAGGTTGGAGAATAAGGCTGGGAAAAAGTCTAAAAGAAAGATACTAGTCAGATTGTTTTCGGCAAACAAGTTTCCATTCTCCAATCAGCCAAGTTGTACTTAGTGAGTCCCATCTGATAGACTTGCTAGCAGAATTGAAGCCCATGAGATTAAAGGAGCAGTGGCTGCGTGGATACGAAATTGACTGAGGGACAGAAAGCAGAGGGTAGTGGTGAACGGTTATTTTTCAGACTGGAGGGAAGTATACACTGGTGTCCCCCAGGGGTTGATGTTGGAACCACTGCTCTTTTTGATATATATTAATGACCTGGACTTGTATAAAGGGGCATCATTTCAAAGTTTGCAGATGAGACGAAACTCGGAAATGTAGTAAACTATGAGGCAGATAGATCAGACTTCAGGAGAACATAGACAGGCTGGTGAAATGGGCAGATAGATGGCAGATGAAATTTAATGCAGAGAAGTGTGAAGTGATTCATTTTGGTAAGAAGAATGAGAAGAGGCAATATAAATTAAATGGTACAAATTTAAAGGGGGTGCAGGAACAGAGAGACCTGGGGGTGTACGTACACAAGTCTTTGAACAAGTTGAGAAGGCTGTTAAAAAGGCATATGGGATCCTTGGCTTTATAAATAGAGACATAGGCTGGGATCTTATCTGAAGAGGCGCGTTGGGGGCGGGACTGCTGCCTTTCGGGTTCTAGTCCCGCCCCCAGTGACGTCCGACGTACAGATGCTATTTTGCGTCAATTGGCCTTGTTAAGCCCGCCCTGTGGGCTTGCCAGCCAATTAAGAGAAAGCCAGTTGATGACGCGTCATCTGGCGGTTTTCTTAAAGGGGCCACCACCATTTCTTTTTGACAGATGACTTTTTCAGTATTTGACAGCATTGAGGTGCTGCAAACACTGACAATCACTGTACAAAGGTGAGCCCTTTCACCCAGACTCTCCAGTGACTCTCTTCTTAGACTAAAACAGATGGCAGCTGCAGGTGAGGTTACAGAAGCGATCTGTCACTGGTGAAAGAGGTTCTCCCAATGAGGTGGGACAACACAAACACTTCAGAGCTTGTCACGTACAGAAAATTCTAAACACATCAAAAATTACTTTCCCAACATTTTCTTACCTCTGCAACTCACCAGTGTCCCATTGGATCCTTCACACTACTTCACACCACTTCTGCAGCTGTCATCTATACACAAACATTACAGTAGACCCACAGTATGCCACACTTACCCTGGCGGGGTTTCCCGATGTCGGAAGTCCGTAGTAGAAGTGTCAAAATTGGAAAAAGCCTCTTAACTGCCTGTTAAGTACCTGTTAACAAGAGGCTATAATCCTCTTCCCGCCGCTAGGAGTCGGGTCCCTGCGCAAATCGGGGACCTGACTCCCGGGAAGATTGATTGGAGGCGGGTTGGAAGCTGGTTCGGGACCCGCTGCCAATCTTTTTGATTTTGCCAGCAGTCCTGCCTCCAAACCCGACCCCTAAGCGCCAGCAAAATCGCCCCCAGAGAGTACAAAAACAAGGAAGTTATATTAAACCTTTATAAAACATTAGTTAGGCTCCAGCTGGAGCATTTTGTCCAATTCTGGGCACTACACTTTAGGAAGGATGTCAAAGCCTTAGAGAGGGCACAGAGGAGTTTTACTAGAATAGTACCAGGGACGGACAACTTCAGTTATGTGGTGAGACTAGAGAAACTGGGGTTGTTCTCCTTAGAGCAGAGAAGGTTAAGGGGAGATTTAATAGAGGTGTTCAAAATCATGAAGAGTAAATAAGGAGGAAGTGTTTCCAGTGGAAGAAGGGTCAGTAACCAGAGGACATGGATTTAAGACCATAAGAACATAAGAATTAAGCCATTTGGCCCTTCGAGCCTGCTCTGCCATTCAATAAGATCATGGCTGATCTTCTACCTCATCTCCACTTTCCTGCACTATCCCCATATCCCTTGATTCCCTGAATATTCAAAAATCTATCGATCTCTGTCTTGAATATACTCAACGACTGAGCCTCCACAGCCCTCTGGGGCAGAGAATTCCAAAGATTCACCACCGTCTGAGTGAAGAAATTTCTCCTCATCTCATTCCTAAATGGCCGACCCCTTATTCTGAGGCTGTGAACCCTGGTTCTAGACTCCCCAGCCAGGGGAAACATCCGCCCTGCATCTACCCTGTCAAGCCCTGTAACAATTTTGTATGTTTCAACGAGATCACATCTCATTCTTCTAAAATCTAGAAAATATAGGCCTAGTCTACTCAATCTCTCCTCATAGGACAATCCCCCCATCCCAGGAACCAGTCTGGTGAACCTTCGTTGCATTCCCTCTATGACAAGTATATCCTTCCTTAGGTAAGGAGACCAAATCTGTATACAATACTCCAGGTGTGGTCTTACCAGGACCCTATATAATTGCAGTAAGACGTCTTTACTCTTATACTCAAATCCTCTTGTAATAAAGGCCAACATATCATTTGCTTTTCTAATTGCTTGCTGTACCTGCATGTTAACTTTCAGTGATTCGTGTACAAGGACACCCAAGTCCCTCTGAACACCAACATTTCCCAATCTCTCACCATTTAAAAAATACTCTGCTTTTCTATTTTTCTTTCCAAAGTGGATGACTTCACATTTCTCCACATTATATTCCATTTGCCATGTTCTTGCCCACTCACTTAGCCTGTCTATATCCCCTTGGCGCCTCCTTGCATCCTCCTCACAATTTACATTCTCAGCCAGCTTTGTATCATCAGCAAACTTGAATATATTACATTTGGTCCTCTCATCCAAATCATTGATGTAGATTATGAATAGCTGAGGCCCAAGAACTGATCCTTGCACCCCACTAGTTACAGACTGCCAACGTGAAAATGACCCATTTATTCCTACTCTCACTTTTCTGTCCGTTAACCAATCCTCAATCCATGCTAGTATATTACCCCCAATCCCATGAGCCCTAATTTTGTTTAATATCCTCTTGTGTGGCACCTTATCGAATGCCTTCTGAAAATCCAAATACACCACATCCAATGGTTCCCCCTTATCTATTCTATTAGTTACAACCTCAAAAAACTCTAACAGATTTCTCAAACACGATTTCCCTTTCATAAATCTGTGTTGACTCTGCCCAATCCCATTATTATTTTCTAAGTGCCCTGTTACCATGTGCTTAATAATAGATTCTAGCATTTTCCCAACTACTGATGTCAGGCTAACTGGTCTGTAGTTCCCCGTTTTCTCTCTCCTTCCTTTTTTAAATGTGGGGTTACATTTGCTACCTTCCAATCTGCAGGAACCATTCTAGAATCTATGGAATTTTGGAAAATGACAACCAATGCATCCACTATCTTTATAGCCACCTCTTTCAAAATCCAAGAATGTAGACCATCAGGTCCAGGAGATTTATCGGCTTTCAGTCCCATTAATTTCTCCAGTACTATTTTTTTACTAATACTAATTTTTTTCAGTTCCTCATTCTCACTAGACCCTTGGTTCTCCACTATTTCCGGGAAGTTTTTTGTGTCTTCTTCCGTGAAGACAGACATAAAGCATTTGTTTAATTTCTCAACCATTTCCTTATTCCCCATTATAATTTCTCCTGTCTCAGCCTGTGAGGGACCCACATTTACTTTTGCTAATCTTTTCCTTTTTACATACCTATAGAAGCTTTTACAGTCCATTTTTATGTCTCTTGCTAGTTTACTCTAATATTCTATTTTCCCTTTAAGATAAGAATATAAAAAATAGGAGCAGGAGTCGGCCATTCGGCCCTTCGAGCCTGCTCTGCCATTCAATGAGATCATGGCTGATCTTCGGCCTCAACTCCATTCACCGGCCCTATCGCCATATCCCTTGATGCCTTTACTAGTCAGAAATCTATCGACTTCTGTTTTGAATATACCCAATGACTGAGCCTCCACAGCCCTCTGGGGTAGAGAATTCCAAAGATTCACCTCCCTCTGCGTGAAGAAATTTCTTCTCATCTGAGTCCTGAGTGGCCTACCCTTTATCCTGAGGCTGTGGCCCCTGGTTCTAGACTCCCCAGCCAAGGGAAACATTCTCCCAGCATCCACCCTATCAAGCCCTGTAATAATTTTGTATGCTTCAATGAGATCCCCTCTCATTCTTCTGAATTCAAGAGAATACAGGCCTAGTTTACTCAATCTCTTCTCATACGACAGTCCCGTCATCCCAGGAATCAATCTCATAAACCTTCGTTGCACTCCCTCTATGACAAGTATATCCTTCCTTAGGTAAGGAGACCAAAATTGTACACCGTACTCCAGGTGTGGTCTCACCAAGGGCCTATATAATTGGAGTAAGACTTCTTTACTCCTGTACTCAAATCCTCTTGTAATGAAGGCCAGCATACCATTTGCCTTCCTAATGGCTTGCTGCACCTGCACATTTACTTTCAGTGACTCATGTACAAGGACACCCAAGTCCCGTTGAGCATCTGTATTCCCCAATCTTTCACCATTTAGGAAATACTCTGCCTTTCTGTTTTTTCTACCAAAGTGGATAACTTCACATTTATTCACATTAAATTCCATCTGCCATGTTCTCGCCCACTCACTGAGCCTGTTGAGATCCCCTTGAAGCCTCTTCACATCCTCTTCACAACTGACACTGACACCTAGCTTTGTATCATCAGCAAATTTGGAAATGTTACATTTAGTCCCCTTATCCAAATCATTGATATAGATTGTGAATAGCTGGGGCCCAAGCACCGATCCTTGTGGTACCCCACTAGTCACAGCCTGCCATCCTGAAAAAGACCCATTTATCCCTACTCTTTGTTTTCTGTCTTTTAACCAATTGTCAATCCATGCTAGTATATTACACCCAATTCCATGTGCCCTAATTTTGTTCACCAACCTCTTGTGTGGGACCTTATCGAAGGCCTTCTGAAAATCCAGATACACCACATCTACCGGTTCCCCTTTGTCTACTCCACTAGTTACATCCTCAAAGAACTCCAATCGGTTTGTCAAACAGGATTTCCCTTTCATAAATCCATGTTGACTCTGCCCAATCTTACTATTAGTTTATAAGTGCCCAGTTATTGCATCCTTTATAATAGATTCCAGCATTTTCCCAACGACTGATGTGAGGCTAACAGGTCTGTAGTTCCCCATTTTCTCTCTCCCTCCTTTCTTAAATAGCGGGGTTACATTTGCTATCCTCCAATCTGCAGGAACCGTTCCAGAATCTATACAATTTTGGAAGATGACAACCAATGCGTCCACTATCCCAATGGCGACCTCTTTCAAAACCCTAGGATGTAGGTCATCCAGTCCTTGGGATTTATCGACTTTTAGTCCCATTAATTTTGCTAGTACTGTTTTTTTACTAATAATCATTTCTTTAAGTTCCTCATTCTCGTATTTCTGGGAGGTTTTTTGTGTCTTCCTCCATGAAGACAGAAACAAAGTATTTATTTAATTTCTCTGCCTTTTCCTCATTCCCCATTATAAATTCTCCCATCTCTGACTGTAAAGGACCTACATTTACCTTCACCAGTCTTTTCCTTTTCACAAGCCTTTTATATTTTTCGCTAGTTTGTGCTCATATACCATTTTCCCTTTCTTTATCAATTTCTTGGTCCCCCTTTGCTGATTTCTAAAAAGATCCTAATCCTCAGGCTGACCGCTTTTTCTGGCAACTTGATAAGCTTCCTCCTTTATCAATTTCTTGGTCCTCCTTTGCTGAATTCTAAAATCCTCCCAATCCTCAGGCTTACTACTCCTTTTGGCAACATTATAAGCCTCTTCCTTTGATCTAATACTATCTTTAACTTCTCTTGTTAGCCACGGTTGGACCACTTTTCCTGTGGTGTTTTTGTGCCTTAAAGGAATGTATATTTGTTGTAAATTATGTATTAATTCTTTAAATGTTAGCCATTGCTTGTCTACTGTCATACCTTTTAATGCAGTTTCCCAATCTACCTTAGCCAACTCACCTCTCATACCTATGTAGTTTGCTTTGTTTAGATTTAAGACCCTAGTTTCGGATTTAACTAAAACACTTTTAAACTCAATATAAAATTCTATTGTATTGTGATCACTCTTCCCTAAAGGCCCCTTTACTACAAGGTTATTAATTAACCCTTTCTCATTGCACAATACTAGATCTAAAATAGCCTGTTCCCTAGTTGGTTCCTCAAAATATTGATCTCGAAAACTATCTCGCATATATTCCATGAATTCGTCCTCCACACTATTACTGCAAATTGGTTTGCCCAGTCTATATGTAGATTAAAGTCCCCCATGATCACTGTATTACCCTTGTTACATGCGCTTCTAATTTCCTGATTTATACTCTGCCCTACATTACAACTACTGTTTGGGGGCTTATAAACAACTCCCACCAATATTTTCTGCCCCTTGCTGTTTCTTAGCACCACCCAAACTGATTCAACTTCTTGATTTTCGGAGCTAAGATCCTTTCTCTCTACTGTCTTTATCCCATCCTTTATTATCAGGGCTAACCTCCTCCTTTTCCATTTTGCCTATCTCTTCTAAAAGTTAAGTATCCTGGAATATTTAGTTCCTTACCTTGGCCACTTTGCAACCACGTCTCCGTTATGGCTATTAGATCAAACCTGTTAATTTCTATCTGCGCTATTAATTCATCTATTTTGTTGTGAATGCATCGCGCATTCAGATATAGTGCGTTAGCTTTGACTTATTTCTATTTTCCCCTGATGTCACCTTAGTCACTGATGCTTTATTACCTTTGTTACTCTCTCTGTCCCTTCCTGGCCCGCTCTGCTTATTTTTACCCAAAACTCTACTCTGCTCTAGAGCCTTGACATTTCTCTTGCTGCTTTTAAATTTACTCTTTCCTGAATCCTCCCACCCTCCCCCTTCATTAGTTTAAAGCCCTGTCTACTGCCCTAGTTATTCGGTTCGCCAGGACACTGGTCCCAGCCCGGTTTACGTGGAGCCCGTCCAAACGGAACAGCTCCCTCTTTCCCCAGTACTGGTGCCAGTGCCCCATGAACTGAAACCCCTTCCTCCCACACCACTCTTTGAGCCACGCATTTAAACCTCTAATCTGTTTGTCCCTATGCCAATTTGCACGTGGCTCAGGTAACAATCCAGAGATTATTACCTTTGAGGTTCTGCTTTTTAATTTGGATCCTAGCTCCTCAAACTCCCTCAGCAGAACCTCATTCCTAGTTCTACCTATGTCGTTGGTTCCTACATGGACCCCGACAACTGGATCCTCCCCCTCCCAATCCAAGTTCTTCTCCTGCCGTGAGGAGATGCCTTTAACCCTGGCACCAGGCAGGCAACACAACCTTCGGAACTCCCGGTCGCAGCTGCAGAGAACAGTATCTATCCCCCTGACTATACTGTCCCCTACCACAACTACATTCCCTTTCACTGCCATGGTCAGCTTGCTCATCCATCCTGCAGGCTTTTCCCTCATCCACACAGGCAGCAAGAACCTCATACCCGTTGGACAAGGGCAAAGGCTGAGACTCCTCCAGCACTGCACCTGGGGTCCCCTTACCTGCCTGAGTTACAGTCACACCCTCCTGTCCCTGACCACAAACCAGACCTGTACCACTACCTAACCTAAGGGGTGTGACTGCCTCCTGGTTCAAAGTGTCCAGGTAACTCTCCCCATCCCTGATGCCCCTGCAATGTCTGCACCTCAGACTCTAGCTCAACAACTCTGAGCTGAAGTGCCTCAAGATGCAGGCATTTACTGCAAACGTGGTTGTCCGGGATCACAATGCTCTCCACAAACTCCCACATGCTGCAGTTGTGGCACATCGCTTGCACTGCTATCCTTATATGACCTTGTTTTATTTAATTACATTTAATTAAATTTGTAATTAGTTAACTTAGTTTACAGTGTAGCTTCTTGACTACTTACTTGATCTAGATTAAGTTAAGGGTACTGAAATTAAATATCTATCTGTAATACAAAGCACTACAAGTAGTGTCGGCAAAAAGCAACAACGCCGTCCCCCTCTTCTCTGAATTCCCACTCTTTCCAAATTCCCAAATAAAACACTCTGTTCAAGTCCACTCTGTTTTTCTATGTTTCTATGTTTAATCCCGCTCTGCGCAGACCGCACATTAAGGTATTTGGCAAAAGAACCAGAGGTGACATGAGGAATTTTTTTTTATAAGTAGCGAGTTGTTATGATCTGGAATTTACTGCCTGAAAGACTGGTGGAAGCAGATTCAATAATAACTTTCAAAAAGTAATTGGATAAATACTTGAAGTGGAAAAATTTGCAGGTTATGGGGTAAAAGCAGGGGTTTGGGACTAATTGGAGAGCTTTTTAAAGAGCCAGCACAGGCACGGTGGGTCGAATGACCCCCTTCTGTGCTGTATCATTCTATGATTCTATGATAGAGTAGTGGATTTTGAAAAATCACTCAGCTTAATTAAATAGTTATGCAGATTTCATTCACTGGAGACTTTTAACATCATTAAAATTAATTAAGAGTTTTCGCTTGTATTAACCTCTGGGAGCAGGGATAGCTCATCTCCAAGTACAGACAGTTACTCCGGTTAAGATTAGCCAGATGTTGGCAACAGACAAGAACAAAGTCTTTTCAGTCACTATTCTCAGGAGGCACTTTCATAGGGATGGGAACAAATCTAGACAACTGGTTCTCACGTAAACAGAACCATTGACGTATACACTGTATCCTATGCCCTGACTGAATCATTGTCTTGGGCTAAATGCAGGGCTCTATTTTCAATGATATTTTTTTCACACAGATATCGCAGAAGCTGTTTTGCTGTGCTTTTCGGATATTTAGATACCTGCTTTCAGCAATATTGCATGCGACTTTTTAACATTGTTCCAACTGATTAAGTCGTTATACTACAGAAACAACAGCCCAATGGTATACTTACACGATAGCCAACCCTCGCAATTCACAAGCGAGACCAGCAGAAGTTATTTTAAGGCTGACTATTCGTATGGAAAATCTAAATGGAGCTGTCTGCATGTTTAAATGCCCCGTGTAAATCATGGGCTTAAAACATCCACAAATAGCAGGACTCAAGAATGTTTTAAACCTGTATTTGGTATAGTTTCAATTTAAACGTGACATTGGACTATTGTGAGATGTGGCAGAAAGAACTTTAAGCCCCCTTTAAGTTACAGAACTGCTTCAAGTAGCTGGAGCTCCCGGTGCTGTGGAATCCATCCCCTTTACATCGCAAGGGAGATCCCACAGCAGGGGCTCAAGCAGACAAACGAGGGTGCACACGCTCAGACATTTACTCGAATTCAGCATCTTCGAGCAACACCTTGTCGGCTGAAGATGAGCATGCACATTTTTCCCCCCCAAGAGCTCAAAGTTGCCTCTTTCCCAAAGACAATCATTCATTCTGCAATTGATTACAGATGGGAAGCTGGCATCTGAAGTAGTTGTGGGTCTCACTTGCGCCAGGAGCTGGCCCTGGTACATGCAGGCCTTCTTAGTGTTGGGGGGACAATGGAGGCAGAGCTGGTGGGATTTCTGATGGCCATCCACCACCTTAAACATTCACTCCCTCCACCACCGGCGTACCGTGGCTGCAGTGTGTACCATCTACAAGATGCACTGCAGCAACTCGCCAAGGCTTCTTTGGCAGCACCTCCCAAACCCCCGACCTCTTCCACCTAGAAGGACAAGGGCAGTAGGCGCATGGGAACACCACCACCTCCAAGTTCCCCTCCAAGTCACACACCATCCTGACTTAGAAGTATATCGCTGTTCCTTCATCGTCGCTGGGTCAAAGTCCTGGAACTCCCTCCCTAACAGCACTGTGGGAGTACCTTCACCACACGGACTGCAGCGGTTCAAGAAGGCAGCTCACCACTACCTACTCAAGGGCAATTAGGGATGGGCAATAAATGCTGGCCTTGCCAGCGATGCCCACATCCCATAAATGAATAAAAAAAGGATACTGCAAATCCCACTCTTCCAGATATAGACATATGGCAAGAAGAACCTGCCTCCATTTCCGGTGGATTTTGGCCACTTAAAGAAAAATGCTAGAACCCTGATGAGACTAGGTCCTGCCTTAAATTCCGTTCCACCCGCTCCCAATTGTGTTGACTCATCCCCGGCCCAGGAATTTCAGACCCAAAGTCTCTGAGTATTATGTGGTGGCTTGTTACTGAAAATTCCATGGAATCTGTTTGGCCAATTTATCCCTCTCTGACGGCTTCAGATGACCACTGAATTGGAACAAAACAGCCTGAGAAATACATTCCAAAATTTGATCGGTGCAAAGGAAATTTAAACATGTCCGTCTTAAACTCAAAGGGTAAGATTTTCAACTTTGGCCCAAAATGGGCGCAAAGTCGGCAGTTCCCACTGAAGTCATAATCGGCGGGCCTGAACCATTTTTCAGGTTTGGGCTTCATTTGAATCTTACCAGTGAGCTGCGAGCAGCAAATGGGCACTCCGTCGCAGCACGCTGATTTCGAACGGTGGAAAGTCAGCCAATTTCTGCATCTGCACGAAGCCGGCTGGCAGGTGGGGTGGGGTGGGGTGGGGGGGGGGGGAGTGCAAGAATGGACTGACAGCAGGCTGGAGCATGAATGTCCTTTTTAAGGGCCACTTGTCAGGCTGCTCAGCACCTGGTATAACTAGGACTAGCACGCAAGGCTCTGTCGATTTGTACATTACACATAGAAGCACTGGAGAAAGTGCAAAAATGATTTACAAGGATGGTACCAGAACTGAGAGATTACAGCTATCGGGAAGGATGGAACAGGTTGGGGCTTTTTTCTTTAGAAAAGAGAAGACTTAGAGGTGACCTGATAGAGGTCTTTAAAATTATGAATGGGTTGGACAGGGTAAATGTGGAGAGAATGTTTCCACTTGCAGAAGAATCCAAAACTAGGGGCCATAAATACAAGATAGTTACTAATAAATCCAATCGGGAAATAAGGAGAAATTTATTTACTCAGAGAGTGGTTAGAATGTGGAACTCACTACCACAGGAAGTGGTTGAGAGCAAATATCTTAGAACATAAGAACATAAGAAATAGGAGCAGGAGTAGGCCATTCGGCCCTTCGAGCCTGCTCCACCAGTCAAAGAGATCATGGCTGATCTTCTGCCTCAATTCCATTCACCGGCCTTATTGCCATATCCCTTGATGCCCTTACTAGTCAGAAATCTATCGACTTCTGTTTTGAATATACCCAATGACTGAGCCTCCACAGCCCTCTGGGGTAGAGAATTCCAAAGATTCATCACCCTCTGTGTGAAGAAATTTCTTCTCATCTCAGTCCTGAATGGCCTACCCTTTATCCTGAGGCTGTGGCCCCTGGTTTTAGACTCCCCAGCCAAGGGAAACATTCTCCCAGCATCCACCCTATCAAGCCCTGTAATAATTTTGTATGCCTCAATGAGATCCCCTCTCATTCTTCTGAATTCAAGAGAATGCAGGCCTAGTTTACTCAATCTTTTCTCATACAACAGTCCCGCCATCCCAGGAATCAATCTCATGAACATTCGTTGCACTCCCTCTATGGCAAGTATATCCTTCCTTAGGTAAGGAGACCAAAATTGTACACAGTACTCCAGGTGTGGTCTCACCAAGGCCCTATATAATTGGAGTAAGACTTCTTTACTCCTGTACTCAGATCCTCTTGTAATGAAGGCCAGCATACCATTTGCCTTCCTAATGGCTTGCTGCACCTGCACATTTACTTTCAGTGACTCATGTACAAGGACACCCAAGTCTCTTTGAGCATCTGTATTCCCCAATCTTTCACCATTTAGGAAATACTCTGCTTTTCTGTTTTTTCTACCAAAGTGGATAACTTCACATTTATCCACATTATAATCCATCTGCCATGTTCTCGCCCACTCACTGAGCCTGTCGAGATCCCCTTGAAGCCTCTTCACATCCTCTTCGCAACTGACACTGCCACCTAGCTTTGTGTCATCAGCAAATTTGGAAATGTTACATTTAGTCCCCTCATCCAAATCATTGATATAGATTGTGACTAGCTGGAGCACAAGCACCGATCCTTGCGGTACCCCACTAGTCACAGCCTGCCATCCTGAAAAAGACCCGTTTATCCCTACTCTTTGTTTTCTGTCTGTTAACTAATTCTCAATCCATGCTAGTATATTACTTCTGTGATAGTAGATTGGCGGTTAGGATCAGATCAGCCATGATCTTATTGAATGGCGGAGCAGGCTCGAGGGGCCAATTGGCCTACTCCTGCTCCTATTTCTTATGTTCTTATGTTCTTATTATTACATCCAATTCCATGTGCCCTAATTTTGTTCACCAACGTCTTGTGTGGGACCTTATTGAAGGCCTTCTGAAATCCAAATACACCACATCTACCGGTTCCCCTTTGTCTACTCCACTAGTTACATCCTCAAAGAACTCCAGCAGGTTTGTCAAACAGGATTTCCTTTTCATAAATCCATGTTGACTCTGCCCAATCTTACTATTAGTTTCTAAATGCCCAGTTATTGCATCCTTTATAATAGATTCCAGCATTTTCCCAACTACTGATGTGAGGCTAACAGGTCTGTAGTTCCCCGTTTTCTCTCTCCCTCCTTTCTTAAATAGCGGGGTTACATTTGCTATCTTCCAATCTGCAGGAATCGCTCCAGAATCGATAGAATTTTGGAAGATGACAACCACTGCATCCACTATCCCAATGGCCACCTCTTTCAAAACCCTGGGATGTCGGCCATCCGGTCCTTGGGATTTATTGACTTTTAGTCCCATTAATTTTGCTAGTACTGTTTTTTTACAAATAATAATTTCTTTAAGTCCCTCATTCTCGCCACACCCTTGGTTTTCTCATATTTCTGGAAGGTTTTTTGTGTCTTCCTCCGTGAAGACAGAAACAAAGTATTTATTTAATTTCTCTGCCATTTCCTCATTCCCCATTATAAATTCTCCCGTCTCTGACTGTAAAGAACCTACATTTACCTTCGCCAGTCTTTTCCTTTTCACATACCTATAGAAGCTTTTACAATCCGTTTTTATATTTTTTGCTAGTTTTTGCTCATATTCCATTTTCCCTTTCTTTATCAATTTCTTGGTCCCCCTTTGCTGATTTCTAAAAAGATCCCAATCCTCAGGCTGACCGCTTTTTCTGGCAACTTTATAAGCTTCCTCCTTTGACTTAATACTAGCTTTAATTTCTTTTGTTAGCCATGGTTGGATCACTTTTCCTTTTGGGTTTTTATGCCCTAGAGGAATATATGTTTGTTGCAAATTATGCATTATTTCCTTGAATGTTAGCCATTGTATGTCCACCTTCATATCTTTTAGTGTAGTCTCCCAATCTACCATGGCCAACTTGTCCCTCATACCCTTGTAGTTTCCTCTGTTTAGATTGAAGACCTTAGTTTCAGATTGGACTACATCACTCTCAAACTTAATATAAAATTCAACCATGTTATGTTCACTTGTCCCTAAAGGCCCCTTTACCACAAGATTATTGATTAGCCCTTTCTCATTACACAGTACCAGATCCAGAATAGCCTGTTCCCTGGTTGGTTCCCCCACATAATGATCCAGGAAACCATCTCGCATGCTTTCCAAGAATTCGTCCTCCACACAATTAGTGGTAATTTGATTTGACCAGTCAATATGTAGATTAAAGTCCCCCATGATTACCATATTGCCCTTGTTACATGCACTTCTAATCTCTTGATTGATACTGTGCCCTACATTACCACTACTGTTTGGTGGCCTATACACAACTCCCACCAATGTTTTCCGCCCTTTGCTGTTTCTTAGCTCCACCCAAACTGATTCCAGTTCTACATCACGATCTGCCAAGCCAAGATCTTTTATCTCTACCGTACCAATCTCATCCCTTATTAACAGCACTACGCCACCTCCTTTTCCTATTTGTCTGTCCTTCCTAAATGTTGAGTACCCTGGAACATTCAGTTCCCAGCTTTGGTTACCCTGCAACCATGTCTCTGTAATGGCAATTACATCATACCCATTTACTTCTATTAGTGCCATCAATTCATCCACCTTGTTGCGAATGCTACATGCATTTAGATAAAGTGCCTTCAACTTTGCCTGTTTAATACTTTTCTGCACTTTGACCCTCTTTACTGTTGGCCTTTGTTTCTGCTGCCTACTAGTTTTGCTGACTACTTTTCTAACTTGCACTTCTGGCTTTGTTTCTCTCTGTTCTGGACCCACACTTAGGTTCCCAGTCCCCTGACAAACTAGTTTAAATCCTTCCCAACAGCACTAATAAACCCCCCTGCGAGGATATTGGTCCCGGTTCTGCCGAGGTGTAACCCGTCCAGCTTGTACAGGTCCCACCTTCCCCAGGATCGGTCCCAATGCCTCAGGAATTTAAATCCCTCCCTCCTACACCATCTCTCCAGCCACGCATTCATCTGGTCTATTCTCCTATTTCTGCTCTTGCTAGCACGTGGCACTGGGAGTAATCCTGAGATTACTATCTTTGAGGTCCTGCTTTTTAATTTATTTCCTAGCTCCCTATATTCTGCTTGCAGGACCTCGTCCCTCTTTCTACCTATGTCGTTGGTACCGATATGGACCACGACCTCTGGCTGTTCACCCTCCCCCTTCAGAATGTCCTGCAGCCTTAGATGCTTTCAAAAGGAAACGAGACAAGTACACAAGAGAAGAAGGAATAAAAAGATATGCTGAAAGGTTGAGATGAGGTAGATAGAATCAGAGGAGACTCATGTGGAGTATAAACACCAGCACAGATTGTTGGGCCGAATGGCCTGTTTCTGCGCTGAATATTCATGTAATTGCAATTGGGGTCCTACAACCGGCGAAGGGCTCATATTTGCATATTTAAATAGCCTCCCACCTGTTTCAGGCAGGAGTGTTGGGCACACATTTAAAGGCCTATCTGAAAATTGAATCTGGCAGGCACCCACGGTGCCCCCATCAGCTGGTCACCCATTATTGGAGGTGGTTCTCTTATCTCCCAAAACAGCGCCAACTATTTATTTATATGACGATCCTTCAGCTAAAACCGTGACCGTAGGCATCAGTACCCCCGTGTCATGTAGCGGGACTTACATCAACAAAATCTGTTTGGTCCTCCCATCTCCCCATTTCATAAAAAAATAGTAAAACCATGAAGGAGGTAATGTACCAGATAATATACAAAAGAAACTTATAACCCACTGAAAGGGGTGTATTATTATATAACTAAAGGATTACCCATAAGCCACTAAAGAAGGCATTATTGTAGGATATATAACCCGGTAAAAAGGTGAAATATCTTTCTGTAAAACACACTTCCTGTTATGTGAGAAGGTCTATTTTCATTTTAAATCCCTGGTTAATGTCAAAACCTTACAAAGGTCTTCTTCTTCAGGCCATGTGAAGTATTGTAAGGGAAATTTGGCTGGAGTCATGGAAATTCTGAGATCCAACAGCTAAAATCTGCTAAGGGGGAGTAACATTGAAAAGTGATTAAGTTATAAAAAGACTGCTTTGAGTAGGTTCTAGCCTGTTAGTCACAGATTCAGACAACTGACTATTGCTGAGTTTCACATGCGCGGTTTATGATGCGATAAAAATTTCTTGAGGCTTTATAACCTTCTCACATGCTCTCACCAATGGTTAAATTCTGCATAGTGAACTGTATGCTATGGCATGTTTACTGTGACTGTGGGAAATATTAATCACTGTTTGACCAAAGAAAACGAGTTGGCTATTTAGCTCATTTACAGAACAATTTTGCTAATTATTATGGTTATATTATTACATGTAGTTAGTTCAGTGGTTTATGTGGGTATGATTAATTATGGGAAATGTGATACTCAAGTGATTATAAATGTGACCAAATATGAGGAAATTGTAGAATATGTGTTATATTGTTGATCATATTTTCAGTCCCAGTTCTTGCCTCTTAAAACCCACTACAGTCATCAAGTCTTAGGAACAGGAGTGGGCCATTCAGCCCCTTGAGCCTGTTCGGCATTCAATGGCTGATCTGTATCTTAACTTCATCTACCTCTCTTGGTTCCATAACCCTTAATATCCTTGCCTAAAAAAAACTCTCCATCTCTGTTTTGAAATTTTCAATTGACCTAGCCTCAGCAGCTTTTTAGAGGGAGAGATTTCCAGATTTCCACTGCCCATTGTGTGAAAAGTGCTTTTTGACATCACCCTTGAACAGCCGAGCTCTAATTTTAAGGTTATGGCCCCTTGTTCTGGACTTCCCCCACCAGAGGAAATAGTTTTTCCTCTATCTACCCTATCAAACCCTTTAATTGTCTTAAACACCTCAATTAGATCACCCTTAACTTTCTATATACAAGGGAATACAAGCCTAGCCTATGCAACCCATCCTCATAATTTAACCCTTTTAGCCCAGGTATCATTCTGGTGAATTTAGGCCAACATTCCATTAGCCTTTTAAATTATTTTTTGTACTGCCCACTAGCTTTTAGTAATTTCTGGACTTGGACCCTTAAATCTCTCTGCTCATCTACAGTTCCTAACTTCTCGTCATTTAGAAAATACTCTGACCAATCTTTCTTAGGTCCAAAACCCAACACCTTCCACATTGAATTCCATCTGCCACAGTTTTGCTCACTCACTTAATCTACCAATGTCTCTTTGCAACTTTCTGCACCCATCTACATTATTTAATGTGAGACTTATGAATCTTACACCCCCCCAAAATAACAGCTAAACCTCAATTAAATTTAAAAAAAACCCCATCACATTAATAAAATAAGTATAGTTAATTAAATTAACCATTTTAAATAAAAAATTAAATTTTTGAAAAAATTTAAAATCTTTTAAAAAGTTATAAAAATAAACTTACCTGTCTTTAAAGTCTATAAAAAAGATAGACCTGTAAAAAAAAAAATCAAAAAAATACTTAATTCACTACTTACCTTCTTAAAAGCGGGTCTTACTCCTCCTTTTTACATTTCCAAAATCTTCCCTACTTACCTGCGCGTCCAAAGCATGAAGTGCACAGCGTGCGCGCAGCCTGTAGCGCGCACGCGATGCACCCAGGCCCCGCCCCCTTTTCAGAAGAGCAATTGCCGGTTTTCAGCGCATGCGCAGGGCATGCAGAAAACCGGCAATTGGAGTGGGAATACGCGACAGTATGCAGTGCGTACTCTCGCGTCCCGGGATCAATTTTCGGCCCATTGTGAAAAGCTACGGCCCCAGTACAGATCCCTGGGGGACACCAATAGTCACATTCTGCCAATTTGAGTACATACCCATTATCCCTATCTCTGTCTCCTACCTCCTAACCAATTCCCTATCCAAGCCAATAGCTTGCCTCCCATTCCATGCGCTCTCATTTTTGTTAACAGCCTCTTATGTGGAACCTTGTCAAATTCCTTCTGGAAGTCCATATAAATAACATCCGTAGATATTCCCTTATCTACTACGTTAGTTATCTCTTCAAAACATTCAACTAGATTCGTTAGACGTGATTTACCCTTTACAAATCCATGCTGGCTCTCGCTGATCAGCTCATATTTGTTCAAATACTCAGTCATCTGTCCCTAAAATCAGATTCTAGTAACTTCCCCACAACTGATGTTATACTATTGGCCTATAATTTCCTAGTTTATCTCTTCAACCCTGCTTATAATAGTGGTGTAACATTGGCAATTTTCCAATCTAAGGGGATAATTCCTGAATCGAGCTGTGGAAGATCATGACTAACGCATCAACAATTTCCTCACCTACTTCTTTTAATCCTATGGGGTGGAATCCATTGGGTCCTGGAGATTTATCTATCTTTAATCTCATTAGTTTCTCCATCACCATTTTTTTTAACTTATATTGAATCTAGTTAGTTCCTCTCCTGATTTGTATTTATTTTTCTTTGTATCTCTGGTATTTTATCCTCACCCGCTACTGTGAAGACTGATGCAAAGTAATTATTTAGTAAGTCTACCATTTCCTGATTTCCAATTACAATATCACCTGCGTCTGTCTTTAAGGGGCCCACATTACTCGTAGCCACCCTCTTTCTCTTAATATATTCATAAAAACCTTTAGGGGGCAAAATTCAGTTGCTTTGTGCCTCCCGTTAGCGCCCTAGCGTCCGGGCGCGGCGCCGCTAATGCATCCCGTGAAATTCAACGGGAGGTTAGCGGTGGAGGTAGCCAGTAGCGCCCCGCGGCGCTGCGCTTCCAACAATGACGTCATCGCCTCATGCCCCAGCCGCAATCTTCGGTCGCGCCCCCTGACACACCGCCGGACGTTATGTCCGACAGCGTCAGGGGGGCGTACGTGCAGCCGGGGCAGCGATATTTAAAGGGGAGGTGCTGGGCGGCCATTTTTTTTTTGCTGGCCGTCTGCCAGCACCTGCCCCCTCTGCCCTCCTCCCACAGGGTGCCGGGCGCGATCGGGCTCTTTTGCCGGTAACCCGCTCCCTGGCGGCTCAGCTGGGCCGCGGTTCACGATGCGCAAGGCCCCTCCCCTTTAATAAGGGGAGGAAGGCCTGCAGTACCGCGGCGCGATGTGCCGGCGTGCGTGGTGCTGCAGCACGTAGCCCACGATATTGAGCTGGAGCGCCCCAAGACGGAGGGGGAGCGCTTCCAGTCATGCCCCGCCTCCTGCTTGGGGCGCTACCACTCAATTTTGGGTGTGGGCGCGCTAAATTTTTCGGGGCGCTACTTTGAAGTTTGCATCCCAAAGGGGGCGCGACCCAATTTTTACCCCTTAGTGTTGTCCTTGATATCCCTCACAAGCTTTTTCTTGTATTTCCTTTTTGCAGCTATTACCACTTTCTTTGTATCCCTTTGCTATTCTTTATATTTCTCCCAGGATTTCTGTTCTTGGCCTTCATATAAGCCCGTTCTTTTAGTTTTATACTATCTCTTATTAGCTAGGTGTTCCCTGACCGTTAGATTATTGACTAGTTCAGGTTCATTACTCATTACTAAATCTAAGAAGGCCTGTTCTCTTGTTGGTTCAAGAACATATTGTTCCAGAAAACTGTCCCGAATACACCCAAGAAATTCGTTGCATTTGAGACTTGAACTGTTCTGCTGCCCCCAGTCTACTTGAAAATTAAAACCTCCCATTATAACTACTTTGTTTTTGCAACAAGCTTCTCTGATCTCCATGCTTATGTATCCTGTATCTTTATCACTGCTATCTGGAGGTCTATAAACAACACCCACCAAAGTCTTGTATCCTTTTATATTCCTCAATTCTACCCATAGTATTTCTATGGCCTGCTCACCCTTACTGATATCCCCTATTTCTAATGCTGTAATAGCGTCCCTTATCAATATTGCTACTCCTCCTCCATTTTCAATTTCCCTGTCCATTCTGAAGACCTTATAATTTGGAATATTTATTTCCCAGTCATTCCTATTTGTAGCCATGTCTCAGTGATCACAACAGGCTTACAAAGAGAGTTAGCTATACTGAATAGACACTGAGGTTGATAAGCTTAGCGAGGTCTTAGAGATTGAGTGATAAATGGACAATGGCAGAGGGTTGGAAGCCGTATGAGGTTAGGAAGTCCTGTGCTTTGTGTTGGCAGTTAACAGTAATTTTGCACTAGCGTGTTGTGATGCTTGTGTTAGTGCATAAAGTGATAATAGAGGGCTTTAGATGTTCCGATATGGTGATGTTTCTCTGACAAGATGACAGCTGAAAGCACAGCAGCGACGCTCATAGAGTGTACTATCTTTATAATAATATTCTTGTGTACATTGCCTACAGTCATGACTTTCTGTCAGTTTTCTCCGCCATGGATGGTGAAATGTTTAATTCTATGTGATGTTATTCTTATTAATTTCTTGAATGATTACAGAGTATTTTTTTGCCTCCACTAGCCAATCCTTTCCAGGCATTAATCAGTCTTCGTGCTCTTTTACATCAGTCATGAACTTGTTTATTATCAGGTGGTACCTATGTCATCTTGTCCTGCATTTGTGGTTTAACTTGAAATTGAGCTCAGGATTCAGCTTTTCACTTTGTACCTTTATACTGCAATAGGTCATTTTGTATTTGCCTCCTTTCAAGGGTGAAGAGCCCACATGGCTGATTTCTCTGCTGAGCACAGGTCATGTGGAGGACAACCAAAATATGCTCTGGCTGAACAGACCTGAAATCACCTTTATTTCCAGGTGCAGGCCTTTATAGAATCATAGAAATTTACAGCACAGAAGGAGGCCATTCAGCCCATCGTGACTGCGCTGGCACAGGGATTGAACCCGTGACCTCAGCGCTATTAGCACCACACTCTAACCATCTGAGTTAACCGCCCTCCCTATTAGGCTGGCCCTAATGTGCCCCCCAATTATAGGAATGCCCGTTGGAATGAGCATGCACATAAAAGAAGGGGAGGAAAGTGGACATCTGCTAAAGGCCTGAACGACGGTAAATGGCCGCCAGCTTCAGGGTCTTTTGGCAGTTGTCCAAAAACAGCAACCAAAAGACTTCCAGCCCCAATAATCTGGCTCTGAAAAGAAAGCATACATATTTGGTGATGTAAGGAAGACGCTAGCAGCCCCTTCACTCTTCCTCCACTCTGAGGGGTTTGGGCGCAACCCCCAAGGCCTACTTTCAGTTTCAAGAGGGAGATCTGTGCCTATGTTCAGCAGATATGCCAGAAATGCACGTGATGTACAAGGGGGTCTCCGCCCTTTATTGCCTCAGCTTTACACCCAAGAAATAGGCAATCCTGAGGTGCAAAGCAGAGGAAATTTGGCCCACAAGTTTTTCTGACTTTTCCTTATTACAGGAAACTCTCGTTTAAACGGCACCTAAATATCTGGAATGCTCTATTAACCGGCAAAATTCATACTCCGAAAACTCCTCCCCAATAACAGGCAATGTTGCCGAGTCCGAGTCTCCCGCGAACGCCGAGTTAGTCAGTGGGGGTAGTTCTCCAAAGTGCCACTACTCGGCTTCCTGGCGCTGTCAGAAGTCCGAACACTGCAATAACAGGAGTCTGATTCTCCCGCGCTGCCGGTAGTCTCTTCTGATCTGCCATTTTACTGTGTGTCTCCCGCGCTGCTGGTAGTCTCTTCCAAGCCACCATTTTTCTGTGTGTCTCTCCATCTTTATCGTGAATTATCTCCCCCATCTTGCATTATGGAATTCTCAAAAGCTGGTCCAAGCAAAAGGAAGAGAGTGGTGTTAACTTTAAAACAGAAAATCGAGATATGCCAACGACTAGAAAGGGGAGAGAAGCGTATCAACATTATGAATGAATTCAAAATCGGTTCGTCAACAATCTACGACATCAAATCGCAGAAGGATAAGTTGCTCAAGTTTTATTCAAGCTCGGAGACATCTGAGAGTGTAAAGAAACGGTGTACGCTTCGTAAGCCTAAGCTTGAAGAGCTGGATACCGTGCTTTATGAGTGGTTTTCTCTTAAGCGTTCAGAGGGTGTTCCACTTTCCGGACCCATGCTAATCGAGAAAGCAAAGGATTTCTACGTAAGGATGGAGCTCACTGACATGTGTGCTTTCTCCGAGGGATGGCTAACGTGCTTCAAGTTACGGCACGGGATACGACGACTCGATATTTCCGGGGAGAAGAAATCAGCTGATCACGACGCCGCAGAAGAATACTGCGATTATTTCAATCGGATTGTGCAGCAACATGATTTGTCGCCAGCACAGATATATAATGCCGATGAAACTGGCTTATTTTGGAGGTTTTTGCCAGAATCAACGCTTGCTGGGGCTAGTGAGGCTAATGCTTCAGGTTACAAGAAAAATAAAGATCATGTAACCGTGCTAACATGTGCGAACGCTGCTGGATCACACCGGGTTAAACTTCTTGTTATCGGGAAGTATAAAAATCCCCGTGCATTTAAAAATGTGAGGCACTTACCTGTTGAGTACAAAGATAAAAAAAATGCTTGGATGAATAAGGAAATCTTCTCCTATTGGTTCCATCATATTTTTGTTCCATCTGTGAGGGAACATTTCCGTAAAATAGGGAAACCTGAAGATAGCAAATGCATTTTATTGCTTGATAATTGTAGAGCCCATCCGCATGAATCCGAGTTGGTTTCGGGAAATATTTTCACCATTTATTTGCCACCAAATGTAACTTTTCTCATACAACCCATGGACCAGGGCGTTATCCAAAATCTGAAGTGTCATTACAAGAAAGACTTCCTACGTAAACTGATAAACCAAGATAACAATATTCACGCATTTCAGAAGGAATACAGTATTAAAGATGCCATCTATAATGTTGCATGTTCCTGGAACTTGGTGAAAGGTCACACTCTGATGCAAGCCTGGTGCAAATTGTGGCCTTCTGTAATGTTTGCTGAAGGTTCTTCTTCAGAGGAGGAATTTCATGGGTTCAATCTTCGTCCCAAGAAGAGTACAATAATGGAAATGGCTGGCATGGTGAAAAATGTAGGCCCAGCAAACCCTCTAAGTCACCTCAGTGAAAGTGATATCGAGCAGTGGGTTGATGCAGATAGAGAAGTTGGTGTTGTGCATATGCTAAGTGATGATGAAATAATTGAGAGTGTTTTGAATCCAAAGAAAGAAAAGGAAAGTGAGATGGAAAGTGAAGAGGATGAGATTTCTGAAGAGAAGAAGATTTCTTGGGCTAAAGCTGCAGAAGGATTTTCTTCAATCCTCCAATTTGCTGAAAGGCAGTCTTGCTACTCTGCCCAAGAAGTTATGCAACTCCATATTCTGCATTCCATGTTTCTGCAGAAAAGGCAAGAGTCCACTAAGCAAGCCGACATCCGCAACATGTTTAAGAAAGCTTCCAAAAGAGTTGAAGCAGTGGAAGTGCCTGAAGAATCTATTGAAGTGCATGATCCTGATGAACCAGCTGACTTGGAATAAGTGTACAGTCAACTACAGTACTGTATACAGTCGTTTATAAGTTTTGTTTTACTGTTAAGTAATTAAAGAGTTATGGATTACCCTCAACTGGCAGTACTGTACTTAATCAAGCATCTTCCACCATCCATTTAACACAACATTCTGTAGGTGAGTACCCAATTACTGTATACTGCACATTTCTTGATTTTTTTAATTTTTGTTGGTTAAAAATAGCCTCGGTAGATAACCCTCTCCGTCATCCGGAATTTTTATTCAACCGGCACCACCCCGGTCCCATCGATGCCGGATACCAAAGAGTTTCCTGTACTCAGTGATGTGACACTTGGGGTCAATCTTGTGACCCTTCTATGCAGTGCCTGCACCATTTAAATGTTTCCCTTGTGTCTTGGTGACCAGAACTGAATGTCATATCCAAGATGCAGTCTGACTGCAGCATTATACAGCTTCAGTATAACAGTTTCAGATTTATACTCGACTGGCTTGCCAATGTAATTCATCATACTTTTTGTGCTTTATTTATTATTGTTTTACAATGACTGGACATGGTCAGTGTTGAGTCTGCTATAATTCTCGGTTCTCTTTCAGCCTTTCCTGCAGGCAGTTTTACACCATTCATTGGGCTGTAATTTGCGGTCAGAGGCGTATCTCCGGAGCACGCCTCCATCCCGTAAAAAAATACAAACCTACCTGCTGGCTCCTGGGCTTCGGGTCCTGGGCCTGCCGGCGTACGCCTGTGTAAAGGCCCGTGGATCCCAGGGACGCAGGCGGTTAGGAAGCATCCCTGAGATCATGTGGGCTAGGTAGTCCTATCAGAAAGGAGAATTCCTCATCATGCTTATGGAGATGCCACAGAATCCCCGTAAGCTTATGAGAAATCCCCAAACGAATAAATAATGAACACAACTGAAATAAAAATAATGTTCCCGCGTTCAAAATTAATTAAAAGTCCCTTTAATTAAGCATCTAAAATAAAAATAAAAATTTTTGAAAAATTATTTTACACATTTTAATCCGGGCCAAAATTTACATCAACTAATTTTTACATGTTTTTGTATGTTTTAATCATTTTTAAAATGTCGTGGGCATTTGCTGGGCAGCAGTTGGGCAAATGGCCCAACTCTGCACCAGCGAAGGTGTTTTTCGGGTTCATGCGGACGATTTATCAAGGAGAAACTTGACAGATCGCAAGTTCCGGGTTTTCGTGCATGTCGAAACCCGGAACTTGCGGGGCCATTCTGGGCGGACGCCGTCGTCTGCCCTCCAAAATCCGGGCCCTCAAGTATGGGGAGCCACACTTGACAGGGGTGTGGGTCGGTGAATCAGAGTTCCACGTCCATTGTCTATGGCTTCCTTCCCCCTTGCTGTTTGGGGCGCATTTACGGAGGATAGGACGTCCGTGCACCACAGAGATGCCCCACTAACCCAAGACAACTTTCTAGCCTTGAGTAATTATCATATTGGAGCCAGGCTCCTCAGCCTCGGTGAGAAATTCCTACTGAAAAGAGGATGGAGTTTTGATACAGATGTCTCAGGGGTCCTTCCCCAGCGTGTGGATGCAGTCTCCATGCTGTCTCCAAAACAGCCATTCCTCCTGGTAAAATGTTGTCCCCCTCCCCATCTTGGGCCTATACAAGGCCGTGCTCCCTATGCGCTTGCACAGGTATTGGCTTCCCACAAATGTCTGGCCCTCCTAATGTCTATCGTTAAATGCTAGATGCCTGAGCCGAACAGACAGCCCTTGTGCTCAGCACTTAATCAGTGCAAAGAGCAAGAAACACTGCGAAAAATAGGGTGGAGGTGCACCAAAGTTTGGACACAGTAGAGCGCATTCCTTTACCACTCCTGGCTGCCCCAGATCTACTCAAAATTCTGTTAGTGGGGAGAGGAGGAGAGATTGGGGGTGGGGGGAGGGCGGGGGAGCAGGTCAACTCTCTTTGCTTATTCGGCACAATATTGTACCTTCCCATTAAAAGGCTTCTGCTGCATACTGAACCAGCTGAAGTGAAGTGCATGTAGATTAATTAAAGCTATTGTTTTATTGCCTGTCTGTGATAGATTGTTCCAACGCTCCTTCAAGAAAAACATGTTATTCATTTAGTACTGACACGAGCAATGAACCTTGCACCTTCGTATAATGGTGGAGGTGACCAGAGCTGTAAAACATGCTGTCCTGACGGTCACCTCACGACCTGTGAGAAAACAAATTGGGGAAAATGTAGCACATTGTGTTGTTTTTGGAATTCGAAGAAGGAGTTTCTGCACAGCTGTCGAAGCATATTACAAACACAAACTACTATCTGTGACATGTGCGATTGGTGTTCGGGTCACTCTAAGACTTATCATAACATGAAAACAATGGAAAAGATTGTCAGAAAATAACTTTCTTTCCCTCTGACACACCAAGTGTCAGATTGATTCATTTTGGAGAAAATTAATCTCATCTTATGAAATTCTTGTAAATTTATGGTTGTTTAATTACTGACATTGCTGTTATTTGGAACAATGAGTGTTTTTTGCCAATGGCAATATTTTTTCTGGAGGTGAAAACTCAGAATAATACAATAGAAATCATCTAGCAAAATTACAATTTATGGCTTAAAAGGGATGGTGTTACCATGGTGTCTTGCAGGATACTGTACTATGTGTATATAGTGAGAGGGTTCAAGTCCCACTCCAGAGACTTGAGCACATAATCCAGGCTGACACTTCAGTGCATTACTGAGGGAGTGTTGCACGGTCAGAGGTGCCGCCTTTCAGATGAGACATTATACTGAGGCCCCACCTGCCCTCTCAGGTGGACGTAAAAGATCCACAATTTGAACAAGAGCAGGGGAGTTCCTGCCGGTGTCCTGGCCAATATTTATCCATCATCGCAAAAACAGATGATCTGGTTATGTATCTCATTTCTGTTTGTGGGACTTTGCTGTGTGCAAATTGGCTACCACGTTTCCCTACATTACAACAGGGATCACATTTCAAAAGTACTTTATTGGCTGAAAAGCACTTTGGGATGTCCTGAGGTCATGAGAGGAGCTTTACTTTCCTTTAGTGCTACAAATTTCTTATCTATCTCTCTATATCAGAGAAATAGGAACTACATTACTAAAGGTTACATCGATGGAGTTTGATTCTGCCATGCTGCCTTACTTCAAATTGAATCTGCCCATTAACTCCTCAAATAGCAACACTTAAGGGAAGTGCATAAGATTAGTACATTACCTGTGTCTATTCTTGATTTGAGTAAACAGCCAGTACAAAACCACGATTAATGGCGTGAGAACAACTTGGTATTTCTTCTGGATTCAGTTTTGCAAATTCATATGTTTGAAAAGCTAAACCTGAAAATTCGATCCCAATCCCAAAAGCTGACTAAAAATCACAATAGATCATTTGGAACAAGGGCAAATCTTTCTATTGGACATCCAGAGAGAGCACATCACCTTCATATTGTGAACCATTGTACACAAATTCCATAAACCCATCAGCTGGATTAATTCAATAAAGAAAACATAACTTGTGACAACAATTTATATTTGGATAGCATCTTTAATGTAGAAAAATGACCCAAGATAATTTCCAGGGGTGGGGAGGGATTAGGAGAAGAGTTAGGGAACATAATTGAAAGAAAGGTCAAAGAACTAGATTTGCAAGAGGCTTTTGAAGATAAGCAACATGAAGCAAGGATTTAGGATGGGAATTCCAAAGAGCAGGTCTGTGATGGTAGGAGGGTTTGCCACTGATGGTGGAGCAGAGGATGGTGGAGCAGAGGGTGTTGGAGCAGAGGGTGGTGGAGCAGAGGGTGGTGGAGCAGAGGGTGGTGGAGCAGAGGATGGTGGAGCAGAGGGTGGTGGAGCAGAGGGTGGTGGAGCAGAAGGTGTTGGAGCAGAGGGTGGTGGAGCAGAGGGTGGTGGAGCAGAGGGTGGTGGAGCAGAGGGTGGTGGAGCAGAGGGTGACGGAGCAGAGGATGTTGGAGCAGAGGGTGGTGGAGCAGAGTGTGGTGGAGCAGAGGGTGGTGGAGCAGAGGGTGGCGGAGCAGAGGGTGGTGGAGCAGAGGGTGGTGGAGCAGAGGGTGACGGAGCAGAGGGTGACGGAGCAGAGGATGGTGGAGCAGAGGATGGTGGAGCAGAGGGTGGTGGAGCAGAGGATGTTGGAGCAGAGGGTGGTGGAGCAGAGGGTGGTGGAACAGAGGGTGGTGGAGCAGAGTGTTATGGAGCAGAGGGTGGTGGAGCAGAGGGTGGCGGAGCAGAGGGTGGTGGAGCCGAGGATGGTGGAGCGGAGGGTGGCGGAGCAGAGGGTGGTGGAGCAGAGGGTGGTGGAGCAGAGGGTGGTGGAGCCGAGGATGGTGGAGCGGAGGGTGGCGGAGCAGAGGGTGGTGGAGCAGAGGGTGGTGGAGCAGAGGGTGGTGGAGCAGAGGGTGGCGGAGCAGAGGGTGTTGGAGCAGAGGGTGGTGGAGCAGAGGGTGGTGGAGCAGAGGGTGGCGGAGCAGAGGGTGGCAGAGGAGAGTGTGGTGGAGCAGAGGATGGTGGAGCAGAGGGTGGTGGAGCAGAGGATGGTAGAGCAGAGGATGGTGGAGCAGAGGGTGGTGGAGCAGAGGGTGGCGGAGCAGAGGGTGGCGGAGCAGAGGGTGGTGGAGCAGAGGGTGGTGGAGCAGAGGGTGGTGGAGCAGAGGGTGGCGGAGGAGAGTGTGGTCAGCACACAACAGTTCATACTTAGAGAAGAATGGAGAGTGGAAGTTGGGTGTCGAGCTAAAGGAAATTGTAGGAAGAGGGTGGAGTGAAGCCATGGAGGGATTTGAGGTGAGGACATGGAATTTAATTGGAGCAGCACCAATGAATTTCTCTCAAGATTTTTGAGATCCATCAGCCAGAGGAGAACTTTCTGCCTAGGCTGAATTCAAGTCCGCATCCCAGAGGGGAACTCAGCATTGTGCACCAATCAACCAACCTCCTATACATCTTCTGTTTAACGATCAGTTTAAGAAAGCCTGGAGCTGACTTGAACTCCCTTCATTTGCTCATTTATTTTTTCGGGCTTTCTGCTGAGCAGAATTTGAAGGTTTGTTTAGGAGCTCAGTAATTACTAGTTCCCAAGTGAAAAAGCTGTTGGAACCTTTCCAATTCTCATCTTACTTTTAAAGCTGCCTTCAGGGGGATAAACAAATTTGCAAAGTTTTTTTTCTTTATTTACAAACATTCCCAATGTTATAGTATGAGTCACATTAAAAAAACATAATTGGGCCACTTGGATGTGACTTCATTGCCATATGGGGTCAGATGTTCCTCTTTGATGCTTGGGCATAAAGCATCAGTTGGGTGGAGCGCAGAGATTAAAATTGGGCACAGCTTTAACACAGGCTGCCCAGTATTCCATCCATTGGCTTGGAAACAGGCAAATGTAGCACTCATTTGCAAAAGGGTGGCAGAACAGCTGCAGTCAGCTACAGACCCATTAGTCTTACTTCAGTACTGTGCACAATAATGGAACTGATTATCAGGAGTAAGCTTGGGAGTGACAATAATCTAGTCAACAGCAGCCAACATCAATGCAGAATGAAGATCCCACATGACCAACCTCCTGACCGCTTTGAGGAAATTATATCCCAAGTGAATGTGAGAAATGCAATGATGTGGTACTTAGACTTTCAAAATGCATTTGATAAAGTTCCTTCCAGTTTAACTCAAAGCATTGGGGTTTTAGGTTAAAATTTTGGAATGGATAGAAAAATTGGCTGAGTGGTAGAACACAGCGTGTACTTGTTGGTGGAGTTATGTCAGGTTGGGATGGGGTTCAGGGAGGAGGCGGGGAGATCAGGACTGGGTTCAGAAACTCAATGCAAAGTTGATTCGGAGGAGAGAGCATGGAGGTGAATTTTCACAGGGGTTCTCCCCATCGTCTGCTGTAACTTTGGTGGAAGAGCCATGGAAACCCCGGAGATACGGCCTAAATGTTGTTCTCCCGGGGTCTCTGCGGGTCTTCCGTTGACGTTTTTGGAGACAATGGGGAGAATCCGTGTGGGAATACGCCCCCACCCTTGAGTTTAATAAAATAGGTAAGTGGGTAGGTGAGATTTAATACAGACAAGTGTAAAGTTCTCTACATAGGAAGAAACTGGAGGAACTGAAGAAACTTGGGCCATTTAGCCTTGAAAGGAGACAACTGGGAACTGATCATGTGAGATAGCACACGGTCTGGAAAAAGTCTATTTAGAAAATGACTTCAAACTAAACTGAAAGGAAGACAAGGGAGTGCAATTTCATATTGTAAAAGGCAAATTTAGGACTGATGTCAGGAGCTTTTTCTTCATACTAAAAATGATCAAAACTTGGAATGGGTAAAGTACAAAATGAAAGAACTTGCATTTATATAGTGCCTTTCACGACCTCAGGACGTCCCAAAGCGCTTTACAGCCAATGAAGTACTTTTTGAAGTGTAGTCACTGTTGTAATGTAGGAAACACGGTAGCCAATTTGTGCGCAGCAAACTCCCACAAACAGCAATGTGATAATGACCAGATAATAAAAAGATGTGATTGCACTAGAGAGGGTACAGAGGAGATTTATGAGGATGTTGCCAGGACTGGAGAATTTTAGCTATGAGGAAAGATTGGATAGGCTGGGGATGTTTTCCTTGGAGCAGAGGAGGCTGAGGGGAGATGTAATTGTGGTGTATAAAATCATGGGGTGCCCAGATAGAATGGATAGGAAGGACCTATTTCCCTTAGCAGAGAGGTCAATAACCAGGGGGCATAGATTTAAAGTAATTGGTGGAAGGATTAGAGGGGAGTTGAGGAGAACTTTTTTCACCCAGAGGGTGGTGGGGGTCTGGAACTCACTGTCTCATCACATTTTAAAAGTACTTGGATATGCACTTGAAGTGCTGTAACCTACAAGGCTACGGACCAAGAGCTGGAAAGTGGGATTAGGCTGGAGAGCTCTTTTTCAGCCGGCAAAGACACGATGGGCCGAATGGCCTCCTTCTGTGCTGTAAATTTCTATGATTCTATGATTTTCTTTTTAGTGATGTTGGGTAGGGTGGTGAAGGCAAAAACCTAAGAATCATGCAAGTAACAACTGGATGCCATGATGACGGATTCTCTGGATAGGTGAAGTTAAATGGGTCAAAAGGCCTTTTTAATCCAAATTATTTTTAATCTTGCGAGCAGGGTTGTCTAAAGGACAAAATGGAACAAGTTTGATTTGACTAAAGGTTTTTTCTCATACTATTGATTCTAATACTATTTATTGAGTTACCTTCCATCTTTGGATGTGGAGAATTCTGTAACTCTAACCATGCCATCTGTCTGGTTGATATCAATATCAAGGTTAATTCCTGTACAGTTAGAGGTCGGATAAAGTGACTCAAAAATATCCCTTAACCCTAATCTAGCAACCATGATGTGGAGATGCCGGTGTTGGACTGGGGTGGACAAATGTGAGAAGTCGCACAACACCAGGTTATAGTCCAACAGTTTTATTTGAAATCACAAGCTTTCGGAGCGCTGCTCCTTCACCTGACGAAGGAGCAGCGCTCCGAAAGCTTGTGATTTCAAATAAAGCTGTTGGACTATAACCTGGTGTTGTGCGACTTCTCACACTAATCTAGCAAGGATGATACCTGAGTGCGACTACCAACTATTGCCAAATGACGGAATTTTATGTCGTGGATTCACATCGTCCAAGAGCTGGTTTGAGATTGGGGCAAACTCATTCCACGTATGATTATTGCAGCCATTGGAAAGAAAAGATCTCAATCCATTGATCTGGGCTAAATTGAAGACCCAAGGTATCAGATTAGGGTAAAAAAAAGTGTGCTAGACCACTGCACTACTCAGTCCCTATGCTCATATCACACTATCAATCTCAAACACAGATCTATGGGAACTGATATCCAATCCAATCAGGAGACTGGCTGCTCCGCTCTGAATTAAATACATACACAAAAAATGGGTTTCAAATGCTTTTGGTCACATAAATTGACAAAATAAATTCCAAGAAATTACATGACAGTCATTTTAATTTTTAAAATTTTATTTTGGTCAGCAGTTCAAATGGCACCAAGAATTAAAACAAAATCAACTTGTACAATACACTTTAACAAATGATTGATCGGATCACATTATTATTTATAGAAATGATAAGTTGTGTGCTTTCCTCCAGTTCGTGAAATGGCTGGGATTGTGTTATGAGCACAATGTATGAAACTTACTTGAGGGGGTCATGGAGAAATGTTTTCAAGTGTTGCCTCCGAGTCTGATCACACCCACAGCCATTTTTACTTCTTGATGACCTGTGCAAGGGGCCTTCACTCTTTGAGATTTGCCATTGGAGTTCACGTCTTCCGTCTCTGTCAATTGCGCCTTCTTCTGCTCATTCAGTTTTTTAGCTGAGAATACGATGGTGACTAGCATTATAATGGTGTTAGCTGACAGGAAGAAAGTGTTTTACTGAAAAAAGTGCTGGCGTGCAATCCTCCTGTGTATATTATAACATATTTTAACCATAGAACCTCCGCTGGAGTCTTGAGGCCTGTGGTAGCATTTTCAAATCAAAATTGTGCAACAAATAAATCTATAAATAAAGAGTAAAATGTGTCATTTTCTTAAGAAATGCGCTGTAATGCTGTCATTTATTTCTTCCAATTCTATTCCGTAATATTCAGGATCACTGCCTTGAGGTTACAAAATAGAAAATCTGCCTGTACTTAGTAAGGATTGACAAAAATATATTATTCAGAAGCCTACATGAAAGGCCCATGGTGGAGTGCATCACCAAGTTGAAAGGAGATGAGGTAACTCAGCAATAGGTGACCCCACACTTGGTGGTGAAAATACTGCAGACTGTAGGAGGAAGGGATGACAAAAGGAGGGGAGACGTTCCACTGTTTTGATGTATTGGGACAGAGTGAGTGGGAGACAGTGTGAGGAGGTTTGATTTCAACACCAGGATGCAGAGAGGAGGAAGAGCATGTATTTGGAATTGAGGGAAGGATAAGAGGCAAAAGTTCATTGAAAATAGTCATATTAATAACACAGTAAATGACAAGGGAGCTTGTAGCAGAGAGGTTGGAGACCAGAGGCAAGGGAAGGATTGGCTATTAAAAGGCGACAGCTTTTTTGTTGTATTTTGAATTGCTTCACAGAAATCTGTATATTTAATGTCTGTAAAATTTTCACTTTCTCTTAGATGAAGAGCCGTTATCTTCTTGTTCTTTAATATATGCCTTGTTAAAAGTGTAAAAATGATTGAAAATGACTTGTACGTACAGTACTTTGAGATGCCTATCTATGTTATGCAGTTATTATAATATACACTGAATGCATTATATCTCAGTAATCAACTAGGTTATTTCTCAATAACCTTGCAGTAGAATGGCTTCTTAATCATTAATTCTCTTGTGTGATTATCATCACCAACTGGAACTATGGAGCACACTACAGTCCGTAACTGTACTGTTGGCATAAAACCCAGCCCACAACAGGATAATACTTGCACATCGAACTGGACCAAATAATAGATACAAGGAATCTAATCTTGGGGTTCTGGTCTGGGCGATAGTTATAAAATGCCTAAAGTTTAATCTAATGGTTTGTGATGCTCTCAGCCAGTGTGTTGCTTCCTAATCACCCCTAAATCAAAAACAAAGTTTATTATAAAACTGACTAGGCAAATGATACAATGCCACCTTTACATTAACTGCTTTTTTTTTTAGATTTTAATTATATTGAAGAATTCTTCAATTAGAAATATGAGCAAACTGTAAAACTGGATACCCATCCATTCATTGTCAATGGGTGGGAAATCTAGCCTGTGTCTTGGTTGAATGTAACTGAGACTATTGGTAACACAATGTTGCCAGCACCAGACCATTTATCATTCTACTAGCGCTAATAAATAAAATCTATTCGTACCAAGCTTGATGTATTTTATGTCATTAACTATCTACTGCTATTTATTAATGAGGGATTATTGCTTACCAAATGCTGAATTGTCCCCTGATTTGATTGAAATACTCACATTCTTCTCTACCTTGAGTGTGTCAATGTGTGGGAATGGGGGTTGCGGGGAGGGGAGGGGAGGGTGATACTAAATTGAGCTCGAAGAGCAACTCACCCAAACCCATTCTTGCACGCCTCCTAGAGGTTGGTTACAGAAGAGCAATGGCAAAGGCAGCTGTCACACACCCCAGCATCTTAGTCAGGAAAAGGTCCAGGAGAGGTACCCAAATAGGAGGATCAGAAAAATATTTTCAAAATGGGTGCCAAAGTTAAGAAAAAATAAATAAGAGACCAACGTTCCTTGGCAAACCTTTTCTTGAGGGTTACTGGCACATGCTACAGGAATGTTTATTAGTCAGAAACGCAATTAAATAATTGAAAGGTGCGCCGAATAGCTCTGATTGGCTAAAATTCGTTGCTCTGTTCCACTCAGTCCAAGAGCACGGTTCAACCTTCTGCCGGGAAATCGGAAAGCTCACAGTAAGCGGGAAATAAATTACAAGTGTAATAATAACTCCGTACAGTGATTGAATTGAAGGCGTGTGTTTGTCCATGATTTAGCACAGCGGCACCCATCTTAGTACTGCACCTAAATGATGCCAATTGCGTTAAAACCCACATTGGACGCATATCTTCTTATTCAACTTTGCTCATAGACTATGCCCTGAAGGTCCTGAAAACAGAAATTGTCAAACATAACCATTCTTAAATATTGCTCATTCAGAACCTGATGTTCGCCCTAAATCAGATTTCAACATCATCTTGTCGTCTCCTGCTGCTTAGACTGCTGGCTGGACTAATAGGCCTTTGCCCTTGAATTGAGGATTGGTCTACTTTATCAGGGACTTCGCTCAAGAAGTTAAACGGCTGCAAATGCATTTGTGGCATGGGATTGACCTTTTGGTCCGCCAATCTCTGCTCCGTAGTATAGTTCGTCCAATTCTGCTCAGTAGAGGACTTGTTGCAGCTCTGGTAAGGTCCGTGGGTCCCTTCCACGGATGTGTACATGTACTCTATTGGCATTGACGCCTTTTCAATGTAGGGACCCCCTGGAAAGTCAGACGATTTTAGACAGAGTTGTTTTTTGGAACTGGTCTGAATACTTCTGATAATACACTTGCCAATGAGGTGGAACATTTCCAGAAGGTTTAGCAGGAGTGATACCAGAGCTACCACAAACATAAATAAAATGAAGATGGTCTTTTCTGTGGGACGAGATATAAAACAATCCACTTTGTGTGGACAGGGAACTCTTTGACAGACGTAAATGGCAGGCATCACAAAGCCATATAGATACCACTGGCCAAACAGAAAGCTAATTTCAAATGACATTTTGAAGATAATGCTTAGTGTGTATGTACACATCAATGCTCCCTTAATTCTGATCTTTCCTCTCTCATCAATGCCATACTTTAGCTTCTTTCTTGCAATCTCTTGCACAATGAGTTCAGTTTGGCTGTCTTTGCTTGGCTGGGACCTCAGTGCCTCCTCTCTCTGCTTCAGCTTGTCTTCCTTCCTCGATATGTGCATCACGTGGCCCAAGTAGATAAGTGTTGGTGTTGACACGAAGAGGATCTGCAGCACCCAGTAGCGGACGTGTGAGATTGGAAATGCCTTGTCGTAGCAGACATTCTCGCAACCTGGCTGCTCTGTGTTGCAATTAAAATCCGACTGCTCATCACCCCACACGTACTCTGCGGCCGTGCCCAGGATCAGAATCCGAAATATGAAGAGGACGGTGAGCCAGATTTTACCAACCGCAGTCGAATGTTCCTGCACTTCATCAAGGAGTTTTTCCAAAAAACTCCAGTCTCCCATCTTCTTGGTCTCTTTCCTGTCGATGAAAGAAACAATCACTCTTTGCTGGTCATGGGCTATGTTTTTGCATTAGTTCAATTGCCATAACATAGTTCAAAAGTGTTAGTTATTTCATCTTTAAAAGCCAGTTTTGCTATACAGCGGGGGTAATTTTGACAGTGCTTTAGTGTAAAATGGGCGATAGCGAATCGGCAGCCCGTTTTACATCTCTCCCGATTTTTATTTCCATTAAATGGCCCATTTTGCTAATGGGGTAAATGTAGGGATTTGGTCACTGAATTTATAATCCAAGAGCAGATTGTGTCATTTCATTAGGAATATAGGAGCAGGAGTTCAGCACCTTGAGCCTGTTCCTCCATTCAATCAGATTATGGCTGATCTGTACCTTAACTCCATTTACCCGCCTTTTTTCCATAACCCTTAATACCCTTACCTAAAAAAAAATCCATCGAGCTCAGTCTTGAAGATTTCAATTAGCCCAGCGTCCACAGCCTTTTGGGGAGCGAGTTCCAGATTTCCACCACCCTTTGTGTGTAAAAATGCTTCCTGATTTCACTCCTACATAGCCCAGCTCTAATTTTAAATATTATGCCCCCTTGTTCTGGATTCCTTCACCAGAGGAAATAGTTTCTCTGTATCTATTCAATCGTATCCCTTAATCATTTTAAACACCATGATTAGATCATCTCTCAACCTTCTAAACTCAAAGGAATGCAAACCAGGATTTTGCAACCGATCCTCCTAATTAACCCTTTAAGTCCTGGTATAATCTTGGTGAATCTACCCTGTACACCCCTCCAAGGCCAATATATCATTCCTGGCGTTTGGTGCCCAAAACTGAACTAAGTACTCCAGATTTCGTCTGAACAAGGCTCTGTATATGTATTCCAAACCCCCTTGAGATACAGACCAACATTCCATTGATCGTTGAGGACTCCTTAGGCACATTTGAATCTCCACACATAGCTATATATATATATATATACAGTGTGAATGCATTCCAGCTCCACATCTTGAATAACATATTCATTTGTAGACTTGTATGTAAGATTGTCAATTGTATCCAGCTTTTTGAATGTGATATCATTCAGCTCATTGGGCAATTTCTATTCAGAAGATTTAAGAGGAGAGTTTCAAACAGTCAGGAATTCTTTCACAATTCTGTTATGTGATCAGACAAAAGATTCTGATTCTCATACTGCTCGAGACGTGACATAGAGATATTGTTCCATACGATATTCTGGTATCAGAAGTGCTACGAGAAGATGAAATCTACCAAATTTACCATGCCAGAAATCAGGACTTTGTGCAATGAACCATCAGAAACTGTTATATTCTTCAGAAGTCATTCTTATGAATGGTAATTGACCCATTACAAACTGTTTTGTTGTGTGTATGTTCAGATTTTTTGCACGTTTAATATTAATGCTTCACATCTTTACTTAATGTAAATAAATATTTTAGTGCTGTATTCTGTATTTAATTTCCAAGATTACATAGCATGAGACTATGTTAAATCCAGCAGGTACATTGCTGCAACTATGGCAATCTTCAGGTATGCATCTTAAGGGGAAATAATAAATGTGGTACTGTGCAGTTTCTGGATTCTAAAGGCTTGCAGATGGGACCTACTGCTAAACTGTTAAGAGAAAACACTCCAATAAAACCCCTAAATTGTAACCTGTTTACCCGTACAAGCTGCTGTTCTGGTGTAATTGTACATTTAATTGCAATCTTTGTATTGATGCTGTCAATCACACACAGTCAAACTATCAAAGTGATGTGCAGCACTTGACAGTGAACATCCCATAAATAACCTTCAGTCCTTTTTGGCAAAGAAGATTTTAATCAATGTGAACTGATCACTTGTGTTGTGCTATCGAACTTGAAACCAAGCAGAGTGGAACCTGACTTTGAATTCATCTGTAAGAGAGGCTGAACACTCACTCGCAAAACAAAGTTTTGGCTCCACTGCCCTTCCTTTCTGTGTAGTATTGTTTCCCACAATTGTTCATTGTGATGATATTTGTGTGCCAAGCACCTACTACACCTGGGATCTGTATCTGTAACTCCGCGGGCTCTTTTCTCTTGACTAGTTGCTGTTCCTGAGGTTTTACAAGTTAGATTTTTTTTGAGGAGGTGGAGCACTAATCCTCAGGCAGCACCCCCCAGTGAAAGTTTGATTCTGGTGTTTCAAGACATATCTCAAACCCTTCTTCATTGTTTAAACTCTGCTAATGTATGATTGATACACAGCCTATGAATCTACCACCACTGTCATAGAAGTAGAATGTCATCATAGAATCATAGAATGATACAGCACAGAAGGAGGCCATTCGGCCCATCGTGCCTGTGCCGGCTCTTTGAAAGATTAGTCCCACTCCCCTGCTCTTCCCCTCATAACCCTGCAAATTTTTCCTCAAGTATTTATCCAATTCCCTTTTGAAAGTTACTATTGAATCTGCTTCCACCACCCATTCAGGCAACGAATTCCAGATCATAACACTGGCAGCATAATTCTTTTTCTTCATATCACCTCTGGTTCTTTTGCCAATTACCTTAAATCTGTGTCCTCAGATTACCGACCCTTCTGCCACTGGAAGCACTTTCTCCTTATTTACTCTATCAAAACCCTTCAAGATTTTGAACACCTCTATGAAATCTCCCCTTAACCTTCTCTGCTCTAAGGAGAACAACTCCAGTTTATCTAATCTCTCCACATAACTGAGAACCAGAAAGCAGTTTCTAAAGCACGGAGCTGTCAGAATGAACACAAATATTGTGTCTGGTTCTTTTTCTGCTGTGAGAAATTTTACGGCCGTTCTCAAAAGGTTAATGAGGGAACATGCAGCAGGAATCTAGAACAAGGGGGCATAATTTCAGAATAAGGGGGCACCCATTTAAAATGGAAATGAGGAGGAATTTCTTCTCTCAGAGGGTCGTGAATCTTTGGAATTCTCTGCCCCAGAGAGCTGTGGAGGCTGGGTTATTGAATATATTTAAGGTGGAGATAGACAGATATTTGAATGGTAAGGGAGTCAAGGGTTATGGGGAGTGGGCAGGGAAGTGGAGTTGAGGCCAAGATCAGATCAGCCATGATCTTATTGAATGGCAGAGCAGGCTCGAGGGGCCAAATGACCTACTCCTGCTCCTACGTCTTATGTTCTTATGTGCCTTGAGCAAAAGATGCTAAGACATGGCAGTGTGATTTATCCTGTGGTGTGTTAACATTGTAGCTAAAACTATGGATAACTCAGTGAAAAGCCCTGTGCTATTGGGGCATGGAGACTTGAGGCCTACTCTGTGCCCCACATGCAACAGATTGTGTGCAAGGTTCAGGAAGGCCCCAAAATTCTGGAGGGGTAGCCCAACAATGTGCCTGAACAGTGCTCCAGACGATCAGTGTCTGTTTCAAGGAAAACCTTCTCAAAAATGGTAGGACTTTACTGCTGAATGGCTCTCTCCTCCACAGAGATTGCAGAGACCTCCTCTTACATAGCTTTCAATATCCGATCTGGGAACTGGGCAATTCTCTAAAAAAAAACGGCCCAGCTTTAAGGGCAGCTCGCAGTCCTTTAATGATTGCTGGTACCCGGTAACCCCACCCCAAGTAGCCAGGTGCTCTCCCAGCACATCACATGCTAAGTGATGGAAGAACTGTCAAGATATTTAAATGAGCTGACTTTGTAAAATGGCATGTGTTTGGTTTGTAGCCCTCAGTGCATGGCCCACTGTGCCAGGCCCACATTATCCACCCGATGTCTCCTCCAGCCCCCAGGCCACTGCTGTAAAACTGATGGATTCACACAGCCCTGCACACGGAATTGCTATCAGCAAGAGCACTGTTTCTATCTGAACAAATGGCCATGATAAATTTGCCAACCTATCTGTCAACCTTTCCTTTGTGTGGAGTCAGAAGTCATTGCTGTCTGAGTCACGAGTGAATAAAGCGGCACGTAGGAATGAAATGTATTTTTATAGATTTAATCTTTCTTCACTGTAAGGATGGCTAAGGTAGTGCCCAATCACATCTGGACCGGGAGCTAGCCTGGCAATAGAGGAATGTTGTAATCTCCGTGATTTAAAATCCAATCGTCCCCACACCTGTTCTGGTTGGTATCTATAGCAGGGAACAGTGGGAAGAGCTGGGTTTTCCTGTGCTGAGGAAGGAGCTCCCTCTGACACTCATAGTGGTATAAGGCACTGCTTTGCAAACTGCGAGGGACTCCCGACAGATCTTGGCACACGCCCTGGGAGCCCCTGCAAATGCCGACACCCGCCCAGGGACCCCCGAGAAAACCGACACACTTCCAGTGACCCCCCCCCCCTGCGGGTGTTGATACCCTCCAAAGGACCAAGGACTGAAAGACACTACCAGGTATCTGATGCTAGCACGGCACAGAGATTTTCTTTACATTAGTACACATCAACAAAAAGCATGTGTTAGTAAATCAACAAAACCAGAAAAATTTTTCGAAATCTGAATACCTCGGAGACCCCCAGGGACCCCCTTGCAGACCCCCCGAGGGTCTGAAAATCTAAACGTCTGTGTTCCCTGTTCTGTATTCAGTCGCAAAAAAAAAATCCGAACGTAGAATTTCAAACTCTTCCAATAATAACAAATCTCCCAAAAATAGTTTGTAACAAACTTCAGTGTGCAAAACAGAAATTGAAAAAGTACAGTATTATAGCTTTTATTTATCTCTTCCTGTCATTCAGATATAAATAACACTCACAGTGTTCGCCCTCACATAGTTATCGTACAATGGAAACCTAGTTTTTGAAAGTAAGAAGGCACTTGAACTTTCAACTCTGTGGAGATACAGTAACTCATCTCTTCCTTCTCAAAGAATTTCTCTCAGATGGAACTGTAACTCTGTAATAATATTCTGTTTTATTGAGCATGCCATCCTTCTTTCACTATTTTAGCAGGGAGTAGAATTCAATCACTTACCAACAGTAAGTTTAAAACAGAGACAGAACGCTGTAATCTGACACCCGTCCTTCAGGGTTGCAATGTTCCACTAACAATGTTTCTCAGAGTTGAAACATTTAAAGGGAAACCTCCCTCGACGTCACTGCTGATGTACGCTGCTGAATCAAAAGTAATATTGTTTTTAATGGGGAGATGTAGTTCAGCAGGAATGCATGAGTCCAGCACGGCTGACTGCTTCCATCGACAGGAAGGAAATCACCACCATTAACAACCTCGCTGTCTACTTCTCTCAGGATGACAGCTCCAACGACGCTAACTGTAAATCCTGTAGCTCCAGCCTTCTGGCTCTGTGCAAGCAACTCCAAAAAAAAAAGTTTGATTGCAAATATCCCGGGTCTTTTAATTCTTCATTCTCGAATCCAGTGTTCTTTGTTGGAGACGGGACATCTTGCTCAGACGCTTACAGTCCTTACCGGGGGAGTGGGGGGCTGGGATGGGGAAGGTCACTCCGATCACAGGGCAGCCGTTTGCTTTCTGAGTTTAACCACTGACGTAGTGAAAATCCTCGAGGTTTAGTTTCCGATACTGAAGAGCTGGAGGAAGGGTTAAAATTTACCAAGTGCTCCAGAGAAATCTCAGAGGATTGGGAGCTATATTGAGGTAGGGATGATCGATTCAGGTTACTTGGAGTAGATGCTTTGGGAAGAAAAGGTTCACGATTAGGAGAGTTAGGGGGATCAGATCGATGAATCTCTATGGGTCAAATGATCTGTTCTCATCCATGACTTTTCCTGTTTTCTTATATAGCCAGGCAAATGTAAACTGTCTCATGAAGAGTTCATCGTATCCCCACGACAGGGAAACAGAATCCACAGATGGATACTGCCTTAGACGCTTAAGGAATTAACCCCTTCCTCAGATCACCAGCTTCCCATGCTTTCCTAAGGCTGGCTATTTGAAGTTTCTGTATACTTTTTAAACTTAATAATGAAGCACAACGCTGCACTCCCAGGCTCAAAAATAGTAGCCAGTTTCTGGACTTAAAATAGCCTGAGATTTTAGATAGTATGAGTGAAGTTGTGGTAACAGATGTAGACGGCAAAACTCAAAAAATACCATTGAGAGTGGTCATAATCCGAGAATAACATCCAATTACTGAGGGTGATTGTTCCGACCGAGCACATGAGTGGGACCTTCTGAGCTTAAGCATTCGAGGTCCCAAAAGTAACCCAGGCATATATGTTTTTAACTGACTGTGTATTCATTTGCAGTCAGTGGATGCTCTTAGCTGCTAGCTTCTCAGTGTTTCTTTGAGGGGTGGGGGTTGTTTTCTAGGTTCAGCTGTTGTTGCTGAGGTAACCCACGTCATTGCTTTATTTGCATGTAAAGAAGATAATCACGAGTGCGGATATTGCTCCCGTTGTTATGTTTGTGTATAATGTTGCCGGTTCACTCTTCGTATTTATGATGCTCCATGGAGGTGTATTAGTGTCCATGTTAATCTGGTGCCCTCCAGAGAGACTTTAGAATTGGATGGTCAGCTTTCCCAATAAAGCTCTGGAATTCCCTCCCTAAACCTCTCCGCCTCTCTAGCTCTCTCTCCTTCTTTAAGACGCTCCTTAAAACCTACCTCTTTGACCATGCTTTTGGTCACCTGTCCTAATATCTCCTTATGTGGCTCGGACGTCTCAGGGCGTTTTACTACATTAAAGTGGAGTTTCCACTTTGGGCGCAATCGGCAATCTGGGCACAAATTGCGCTTTAAATTGCGCTGGTTTTTCGAAGTGAAGTTATGGTTCAAGTTTCCGCCCAAACTCCTCTGCATAATCACAAACGTAAAATCTTCCACGAACCAGCAATCGGGCAGCGTAATAGAACGTAATTGTTTTTGTTTCCCAGCATTGAAAATTATTCCTTGATGTATTTAAGAGTGGTAACCTGGTGGAGTTTTATTAATACAGCTGAAAATGGGTTTATCACGAAAAATAAGTATTTTTACTAAGTCTCTAGTCCACCACCTGTGAGTAACCTGATTTGAAAGCACTGAAAATGACTTTAAAAAACTATACAGAACCATTTAACAGTTTCATTATGTATGTGCACTAGTCAGTTTCTTTGTAAATTAAATATTTGGTAATATTTTAAAAAACTATTAAAATGTGCTTTTGCACCTAAAAAAAACCGAGCTCAATTTGAAGAGCTGCAAATGGGCACAATTGGCGAAACTCGCCATGCTTGTTATTTCGACCTGGGGGTGTGGCCAGCTTTGTGGGCGGGGCCGGCTTCCAGTGTGACGTTTATAAACCAGCGTTAAAGGTCGCGGGAACTCGATTTACGCTCAACATAAATTGCGCTTAAAATTCCACGATCTTTTACGCTGGTTTGGCCGATTTCAGGCGACCAGTGCAAACTGGCAGGAGTACTTCCATGCATCATTGCAAATTGCTTGTACAACTCATTCACTTTTTAATGTATGTATGTTCCACTCCAACACCAGCCCCCCACCACCCTCCCCCAACCAATTCTCTTTCCTCCCCATCCCTTGTGTTGACACCAACACTTGCTGTGGTAGTTTCCACAAGTGGCACAAGCCCACCTCACTCAAGAGGTCAATCTTCAAGGCATAAGCTTATACAGTAGGTATTCCACCATGGGGGGAGCACATCCCCCTCAATACTAAAATAAAAACAGAAAATGCTGGAAATACTCAGCAGGTCAGGCAGCATCTGTGGAGAGAGAAAGAGAGTCAATGGCCGTGATTTTCCTCTACCTCGGCAGGTTCGGTGCAACTGGGGTCGGTGGCGGGTCCCGACCTCGCTGCTGGCTCCAGCTCGCTCTGTGAAATGATTTTACGATGATTGGGCTTGTTAAGCCCGCCCAGCGTGTTTCCTGGCCAATTGAAGGAAGCGGGTTTGATGACGTCATTTGATGACGCGTCATCAACCGGTTTCCTTAAAGGGACCATGCGCAAATTTAGTTTCACAGTTGCGCTGTCAGTGTTCTACAGCATTGAGGTGCTGCAAACACTGACAAGCACATGCTTATGGAGGGAGTCACAGCACACAGGGAGGTTCTCTTCCCTTCCAATGGGTGGAAGACACCTCCCCAGGACACCAATGCAGCCTGGTTGCACATTGCACAGGAGGGCACAAGCAGGGATGTAGTCAGGAGGACCAGGCTGTAGTGGCGCAAACCTTTCAATGATCTCAGTAGATCACAAAACGTTACTGCAAAGCCACACTCAACATCATCCTCCTGTGTCACTCATCACATCCACATCATTCTGCCTTCCCTACCCTACTCCTGCACATCCTTACTCACGCCAACTTACCTTGCACCTCCACCCATCCCTCTCTATCTACATTATCACATCCCCATCTCACTAGCCACCCCTCACACTCACCCTCATCCTAGTCTAATCATACCAACTAACAACACACAAGGGTAGGCACTTGAGTGTTTTATGCAATGTTCATGTGAAGTTTCTGTTAATGTGTAGTCAAACATTGAAACCTTTATTTTCAACACTTTATGTTCTTGGACAGATATCTGTGCACCTTTGGAAGTGGCGTAGTGAGTTGCAGTGAATGGTGAGACATATCGTTACCCCCCCGCAATGGTGATGAGTGTGAAAGGAATGGCTTGGGCATTGCAGGGATGCTTTATGGTGTTGGTGTGGGGTGGTGCCAACCTGGAGCATCATGTGGCAGCCAGGGTTTACAGCGTCAAGTGAAGTAAATCTGGCCATGGTGAGGCCACCCCTGGCCTCCTGGGCAGCAATGTGGTCGGGTGTTGATGCCCTGTGTCCTGTGCAGCATCAGGTGATTGTGGAGAAGGTTGGTGTTGTTGTTGGTGTAGCTGGTGTGCCTGGTGATGCTGGTGTTGGGGCTGATTGTGGTGGGTTTCCCGACCTGCTGTCAAAATAGTTTTGTTCCCGCCCGACCTGCCACCAAATGCACCCACTGACCCCCTGAAAAATTCCCCCTATGTTTCAGGTCGATGACCTTTCGTCACCTGATGTGCACAAGTACACTTCCAGCAGGGATGGCTGGACAGCAATGAGGAGTGGGAATCATAGACAACTTTCCCCCTTACTAACTCACGAGTCCTGCCACTCTAACGTATATCAGTAAACTCAGCACATACAATGAATGGGACTTTGGGACCTGGGACCTTCATGGTAAGAAGATTAAAAACAATATTATGCGCTTAAGCAACTGTTCTGTCACTTTTATTTAACATTTTCCATTTTCCCTTCTTTGAGGTCTTGCTAGGGCCACACACTATTATGTGGCTGAAACTTAGGTAGGTGACTCTGCCTCCAATGAATGTGAGAGTGGGTTTGGGGGTGGGGGTGGGGGGCTGGGTTGTCCTCCTCCTTTGTGGGTGCTTGATCTCTGCTTGCTACCTTCCCCTAAGGGCTGAATGAAAGCCGAACTTACTGCGTGGAGAATCACACATACAAACTGACACCCAGTCACCCCGTGCACAATGCATTGGTGCTCTGACTCCCTGCACCACCACATGGCCTGAGAGAATGCAGTAACCCAGGGTTAGTTGATGAGAATGAGAATTTGTAGAGAAAGTGGAACGTATGATCATTGCATCTCCTACTCCCCTTCCCCCCCACCCCCCCGCCCCCCACCACACCCTGCCAATACCATGTCTTGTACTGACTACTGTCTTCCAAAGCCAGGAACTGGGACTCCTGGTTGGTGAGATGGGCTGCGATGATTTAAATCATGATGTAGAAGGTTTGCTATGTGGAGTCTCAGGAGCCTTTGCTGTGCTTTCTTGTATCAATCGGAGCCCTGAATGTTGTGGCTTTTTAATCAGGGCAGTAATGGGTTATTGTTTAGTCTGATGGTTTGGGAAACAGGGCCTGTCTTAGACTTCAGTGAAAAGGCCCTTTCCGTGACTCGCCCATAGTTCCATGTTGCTATAACAAACCTTTTTATAACGCATCCTGTTGATAAGTTTTAATTCGACAGGATGTTCTGATCATGTAAATCTATTTGTAAATACAGAGAATTAGTAAATATTTTTTGAAATGGTTTAAAATGTTCTTTTACATGTGCAAGCCCCTCACAGGGATTCCGCTGGCAACGCTCTAACTCTAATTGCAACCAGCGAGCGGACAATGAGTGCAGGGCAGTTGAGGACAGAGTGCTCACTGATTTACACCCCAGCTTACATGGGAGAGCAGCATTGGACGTATGGGCAATCACACCCCCCCTGAACTCGACACACATACACACACAGACCGTCAGTCATAAAGTCAGATACAGTCACACAGGACACGCAGACACAACCAAGGCGTACGCAGTCAAACAGCTTTTCACACATTATGGGGCAGATTTTCCTGTTCCTGCCCCTGGGACGATTGGATTGCCTGGGTGCTGAGGATACAGGAAATTCAGGCAGGAAGCAGCACACGTCCCTAATGGACATCATCCGCTTTTCTGTCCCTTAAATTAAACAAATGGACCCTTACGGTCTGGAGAGGTAATTACACGAGAATTCCCTTGAGTTTAGAAGTTTGAGGAGCGATCTGATCAGGGTGTCTAAAATGATGTTCAGTGGATTCGATAGGGTAGATACAGAGAAACTATTTCCCCTGGTGGGGAAATCCAGAACAACATTAGAGCTAGACCATTTAGGAGTGAAACTAGGAAGCACTTTTTCCACACAAATGCTCGTGGAAATCTGAAACGCTCTTCCCCAAAAGGATGTGGCTGCTGGGCCAATTGAAACTTTCAAGACTGAGATTCAATAGATTTATTTTTAGGCACGGTTTTAAGGGATATGGGAAAAAGGCAGGTAAATGGAGTTGAGGTACAAATCAGCGACGATCTAATTGAATGGCTTAACAGGCTCAAGGGCAGAATAGCCTACTCTTGTTCCTATGTTTCTTAATTTTGTAGCTCAGCTTATTTGCATATCCATTGGAGCAGTAAAACAGGAGTAATCTGTTGTGGTGCATGGAAATTAGAGTATAGACTTTAAAAAGTTAGTTTTAGCTGAAGAATGCAGCATCCTGGGGAAGCAGCAGGTAAATACTTCACTCGCTTCACTGTCAGCCAGCTTGATTGGATGTCTCATGACTTTTTGTTGTGTCACTTTACATGAATGTCTAACACAGGACAACCTGGCAGAGGCAGCCAAAGAAGGGACCAGGGCCTGACACAAAAGCAGAGAAAAAGATGCCACAATTTCATGGTCAGAACCCTCCTCAGTGAAACAGAACACAGGAGAGACAGAGCGCTGGGTGTCTGTGACTTGTGGAGTCACTTGTGCCATGTGGAGGGAGGTGTCGTTGGTATTGAGTGACAACTTTCTCATCCCAATAAGTACAGATCAGTGCTGCAAAATGTTCAACGACCTGACCAGGGCATGCAAGGTAATACACCGATCATTCTCCCTTTGCTTCCTTGGCCACCAGCACACTCTTCATCCCCTAAAAGTAACAGCTGTATAACTAACCCTTCACAATGCACTCTGGTTAAGGGGGGCACTAACTTGGGATCTTACAGTATGGCTACCCATCTCCCCTAACAGCCATTATTAGCATGAACAACCATAAAGTCCCTTTCTCTAATTTAAAAGGGTGATACCACCATCCCACATGGCACACACTCAACTGCTAGCCTTCCCTTGCTTCACTCAATCTTGTTGCAGGAGAATACAGTGCACAATACCCATGAGGGACAGGCCACCAGAGGAAGGCATCCTCAACCTGAAACACCTCCCACCCTATGAGGAGAAGGCCATGGAGCTCATGGGGAAACACTCTGCTCTTGCTGTGAGAGATAGCGAGGTAGGGGGCATGGTGCCAGCGCCGTTAGTGACTGAACATCTACATTGTTGGCATGGCATCCCTGTGAAGCGCCCTTCCCTGCCTCCTTAATCCCAAGGGGTAGCGTCCACCCATTCTTAGCTTTTACCCGCCTTTCTCAAAAATCCACCACAGCAACGGGGGAGGGAGGGCACAGGTGATGATGAGGAGGAGGAAGTACAGCGACACCATAACTTCCTTGTGAACAATGATGATGATGAAGAGGGTGATGAAGTAGATGAATTGGGATTCAAGCCACCCTTGAGTTCCTGCAGTGGCCTCCTACCCCATGTCCCTCTGCCCAAACTGCTTGAACTCACCCCCTGAATCAGTTACTTCTTCACTCCCGTGCACCAGCTCAAATACGTTCACCTGGGGAGGGGGGAACTAGATAGTGTTAGTTTGGATGTGGCACTGGGTAGTTCACAGAGCATGAGGGATCTGGAGGAATGGAGAGTGGGTGAGGTTGTGCCACCTTTCCAGTGGAAACTGAGGCGAAGGCTGCCCATGGCTTTGGAGTCATGGGACCCAGAACTTATGTTTCTGGGTCCCATGAAAAGAAGGATGTTCGAGGAACATCACACCTACATGGAAGCTCTGAGATCAGTCTCCGAGGATGTGCAGCACCTACAGGTGTGACTCAAGCTTACAGTTCTCACTTGAAGCAACTTCAGGGAAGCTCTCTCTTTATTGCAGACATCAATGTGTAGCACCATCATTGGAATCTGCCGACCTAAGAAGGAGTTAGGGACTAGTCAGTGCCTCCACCTCTACCGAAGCACAGAATGCTACTCTGGTGGCAGTAATGGAGAAAATAGAGAATGAGCTGTGTACTGCCTTGTAGACCGTGGAGGCCATGACGAATGTTGCTTTCTCTCAGGGCTTTCTGGATCTGAAAGCTACCATTAGACCAGCACCTGCCAGGCCTCTGGCTTTCCCTCTCAGAAGACCGGGTCTGTGGAATGAAGGAGGTAATACTAGGCTGCCCTGCAACAATCTCCAGAGATGCAGCCAGCAGTGGCTTCTTGCCAGGAGAAAGCTACCATGAGTGGAGGTCCATTTCAGTCCCATGAGCATTTTGTAGAACATGAGCAGCCAACCACCTCTATTGGCCGTCAGATTACACCTAGGGGAAGCACTAGAATAGATGCAGCAAATTCACATGTAGCCACCTAGGGGAAGTGCAGTGTTAGGAAAGAATAGGTTGGCTTGTATTCAATTTGGACTTTATTGTCATAAAATAGAATGTGCACCGATGTTGTGCTTTGCTATTCATGTGGTTGGAGTCAAAGGGCTGGATTTTCATTGACCCGTGGAGGCGGGTTTGGAGGCGTGTGAGGGGTTAAAATTGCGAAAACTGGCGGGCGGGCACAAGTCCGCCTGCATGCAATTTTTATTAAATCGTGTCTGCTGGTCCCGACTCCGTCCCGCCTCTAAGAGGCGGGATAGGCTGTTAAGGCCCTTAACAAGCACTAAATTGCCTCTATAATGCCATTTTGAAAGGCCTTTGTGATTTTAACCCTTTTTCTACGTGAAGCACGCCAGTTCTGAACCACAAATGTGAAGGCAGGCAGGCAGGCTGGCTGTAGGAATGCACATATGGATGGCTATGGGGATGGATGTATATATGGATGGATGGAGAGGAGACATATCTAGGAGTGGTGGTGTAAAAATATCTGGGAGCAGACTTAGGACTGCTGCTGCTCATTTTGCATCCAGGTCCTCTCACAGCAAAGGCCAGGCAGTCTCTGAAGACCTTCAATGCAGCAGCAATGATGACATCATCAGAGGCGACTTTCAGACTGAAAACACTAATTGGTTCATGGGTTCCCACATGCTGGAACTCAATTGCCCAATTCGGTGAAAATTGCATCAATCTCCCACATCCAATTGCAGTCGGGTGGATAACACGAAAAGTGGATGACACGACCCCAACCCGCCCCAGTATCAAAATCCAGCCCAAAGGGTGCACTTCTTTTGATGCTGCCTTATTCAGTCAGATGATTGAACGTCATATGGGGCAAAGCAGGCTGATGAATTGTTACGTTTCTAAGATGGACACTGGATTGAAAGATTGGCCCCGATTCTAACGGGAGTGCGGGAACGATGCGCCAGCCCCGAAGCGCGAGTGACACGCCGGACCTCATTTACAGGCCACTTGCAAAACGGCCAGGCAGTCGGCGGGAAACTGGTGCCCAGCCGTTAAAATCATGCCGGTCGGAGGCAGCCTCCGGGGACCAGAGGGAGTGGTCCTCTGCACGAAGGTAAATGGATAGGGCAGGCGGGGGGTGGGGGGTTAATCCCGGAGCTGGGGTGGTCCAAGGTTTCCTTGTGGGGCCCGGAGGAGCATTCCTGCTCCACTTGACTCACATGGAAACTAAAAAAAATAAAAGAAAGAATGAACTTGCATTTATATAGCGCCTTTCACGACCACCGGATGTCTCAAAGCGCTTTACAGCCAATGAAGTACTTTTGAAGTGGAGTCACTTTTATAATGTGGGAAACGTGGCAGCCAATTTGCGCACAGCAAGCTCCCACAAACAGCAATGTGATAATGATTAGATAATCTGTTTTTTGTTTTGTTATGTTGGTTGAGGGATAAATATTGGCCAGGACACCGGGGATAACTCCCCTGCTCTTCTTCGAAATAGTGCCGCGAGATCTTTTACGTCCACCTGAGAGAGCAGACGGGGCCTCGGTTTAACGTCACATCCGAAAGACGGCGCCTCCGACGGTGCAGCACTCCCTCAGCGCTGCACTGGAAAAAAATGTCAAAATTTAAATTTAAGAAGATGGGCTCTTCTGGCCGTCGACCCGGCTCCTGGCAGCTTTGGCCTGACGGGGAAACCACCCCCGCTCCCCCTGTTCAGGCCTCAGGTTAACATCGCTGATCGGGCCCCAGTGACATCATCGGAGCCTAATCTGCATATTTATAGTGGACCCCGCCAGCTTGGGGTTGGTGTCCTTGCCACCAGCGATTTTAAATTAAAAATTGCAGGCGGTCAGATCAGGACGGGAAAGGAGTGGGCAAGTCCCTCACTCCATTTTAACTGTCCACTCGCCCCGCCTGGCTTGTGCCCTGTTCCAACACAGACTTCCACACTAAGGAGCTCATATGACCTGTGTTCAATAAAGGGGGGGGGGGGGGTCCACCCTCTTTAAATGCTCCATCCTGTGCTGCTTCCTCTCTTCCTCCATGATAATGGTATACAAGGGTATTCACATAGGAAATGCCATAACTGCTCCTGAGAAGCCTCTGGGATTGGTTGTGGTTGAAAATCGCCCCGTGATCTCACATGACCCGAAGCAGTGAGAAACAAGTCTAGGTCTGTAAGGCGGAATACCAAAAATAATCGCGGCAGAAATTCATGCGCAGAAATCACCACTGAAACACCTCAGGCTCCTAATCTCCTCGTGACCGCCTGCCTCAGCTGATCCAGGCAGCAGCTGCCTTTAGAATTCTTGGTCCGACTCCCCCGAGTGCACTTCAAGTGTAAGAGCAGGTAACCCAGAGCTGCAGTGCCATTGGCCCTCGCAAGATATGTAAATGAACTCACGCAGGACTCAGCCGGTGGGACGGTCCAAAAGGCGTGAGGGAATTCAGGAGAGGAATCAAATTCAGGCGGAAAACGGGCATCAGTAGCTCGCGCTCCATTTTGCTGTCAAAATAAGTGGCATGCACCAATGATACTTCTGGCGGGAGTTCCTGGCGCCAATGGAGAAGCCTGAACCATTATGGCGGGCACCGCACTTCTGGCTGGAAACGTGCACGCTCTTCCTGCCCGCCATATTGGAGGTTCAGGATGCTGTTTAGTGCTCAAAAATAAAAAGGGTGTGGTGTGATCGGATTTCTAGGCCTGCATTGTTAGGAGAGGGCCATTAGATGCCGTCTTGTTCATTGGGATCGCTAAACGCTGGCTCTCCAGTCAAACTGGAGTCACCCTGGGCAGCGGTGCGCGCTGTGTGGACTCAGAAGGCACCCGGGTGGAAGCCTTCAGTTGGGGAGGGAAGGGTTATAATACCACGAGGTGGAAGGTTGAGCACAATTTGTGCCACATTGATTAATCTGCACTTTATCTCTGCCAGGTATTCTGCTCCCCCCTGGATAAACAAGACAGTTGCTTATTTAAACAGATAGCCCATGGTTAGCCGTGCTGTAGTCAGTGCTCACCCAGCTCGCTTAGTGCTGCTGCAGTAAGACCGCGTTCAGCAAGGGAAAAAGATCCTTGTCACGTTGATCTTCCACCATTCTGTTTACTGTGGACCTTGATGACTGGGGAGATCCGTACAGACCAGTCATGCTAAAAGGGAATACGTTAGACTGAGAGCTCGGCCTGCCTGGACTGACTAATGCTGCCAGTGGTGGGGGGCGGCTGCGGCGACTGGATCGGCTCTAGGCCCCTGACTGCCTCGAGGCCCCGTGCAATTGTACGGGTTGCATGGCCCTAATATCGCCTCTGGTCCCCTCCATCCCCCAGCATACCACACACCATTCCCTGGCTGACAAGCTAGCGCGAACCTGGTAAATGGGCATGCCTGAAAGCTGACCAAATGCATACCGGATCGGGGCTTCTCTGTTGGTGTCAGGAGCGTGCGGCAGTAGAATTTAAAAGAATGAATATGTTATTTGAATTGGGGCCCTGTGCTTCTCGCAGGACGCTTTTCTGATTTTGGTCTGCCCCAACGCTTGACTCGTCATGTGCTGAGCGCGCCCAGCAACCCGTGGCGCTAACCGGCAGGAAGGACCCCTCACCAGTGCTATTTAAAGGGATCATGCAGTACTTACAGGATAGTCGCTGGTTTGTTAATTCAGGCTGCTGGTTAACTTCTGTGCTATTTTCATCTGTTCTATTGGAGAAGCACCCTTTCTTCCTCCTCCCTCCATGCTTTCCTCATGGGAGGCAGGTTGCGATCGGAAACCCAAACTGTAGATATCTGTGGCGTTGCCCGCTGGCACGCCCTCAAGCCTGGCACTGCCAGCCTGCATTTAGAGAAGTGTTTCAGGATTCAGAAAGATAAGTGGCCTCGTTGGACTATGGAAGAGAAATATCAGCCTCGGGCCCCACTACCCCATAGTTGTGTAAAGCCCTTGTTAGACTGTATCTGGAGCATTGCGTTCAGTTCTGGGCACCGCACCTCAGGAAGGATATATTGACCTTGGAGGAGACGTAACACAGATTCATCAGAATGATACAGGGCTAAAAGAGTTAAATTATGAGGACTGGTTGCATAGACTAGGCTTGTATTCCCTTGAGTATAGAAGAATAAGGGCTGATCTAATTGAGATGATTAAGATGATTAAAAGATTTGATCGGGTAGATAAAGGGAAACTATTTCCTCTGGTGGGGAAGCCCAGAACAAGTGGTCATAACCTCAAAATTAGAGCGAGGCCGTTCAAGGCAGATGCTCGAAAGCACTTCTTCACACAAGGGTAGTGGAAGTCGGGAACTATCTCCCCCAAAAAGCTGTTGAGGCTCGGACAACTGAAAATTTCAAAACTGAGATTTTTGTTAGGTAAGGGTATTAAGGGCTATGGAGCCAAGCCGGGTAAATGGAGTTAAGATACAGATCAACCTTGACCTAATTGAATGGCGGAACAGGCTTGAGGGGCTGAATGACCTACTCCTGGTCCGATGCTTCTGTATTCTTATGATGCGGAGATGCCGGTGTTGGACTGGGGTGGACAAAAGTGAGAAGTCGCACAACACCAGGTTATAGTCCAACAGTTTTATTTGAAATCACAAGCTTTCGGAGCGCTGCTCCTTCGTCAGGTGAAGTAAAGGAATACCCTTTACTTCACCTGACGAAGGAGCAGCGCTCCGAAAGCTTGTGATTTCAAATAAAACTGTTGGACTATAACCTGGTGTTGTGCGACTTCTCACTTCTATATTCTTACCCATTGCTATCTAGTGATCCCCTGCTAGTAAGTGTCTGTTAGTTGAGAATAGAATCAGGCCAACCTGGGATGCCCTCCACAGTTGAATAGTCTATTGAAGCTCACAGTCCTGGCTCACACATCAAGAATCAATGGGGGCAAAATAATGAAAGGCTGTCTAAGCCATGCGCCCAAAATGAGTCAGCAGAAGTGAGGAGAACACCGGGAAATAGATGTGACTCAGGACTGACTGGGTTAAGCGGATGTCTAGTGTGCCGTGAAAGTGGACAGACATTGGAATTCTCACAGTAGCAACCGTTAGAGCTGCTGCTGATTACATTGTGCTACCATTTCCTTCCCCAGTCACAGCAGTGAGCCCTGTGTCTTTTTGATCAGATACAGACAAACTAGAGACTGTCACAAGCAGGAGCCAATGCACAAAAGCATCTTCTGAACAAATTATTCTCAGGGGAAAATATCCCAAAAGGAAGCAAGTTTAAGGATCTGAGTTGTATCAGATTGGCTCAGTTGGTAACGCTGTCACCTCAGAATCAGAAGGTCGTGGGTTCACTCCAGGGCAGCGCTGAGGGCGTGCTGCATGACCGCAGGTGCCACCCTTCAGGTGAGCCATCACATTTGAGGTTCAGATGCACATTAACAATCCCATGGCACTATCTGAAGGAAAGCAGGGATTTCCCCCAAGTGTTGTCACAGAATCACAGAATCCCCACAGTGCAGATAGAGGCCATTTCGGCCCATCGAGCCTGCACCGACACATATCCCACCCTATCCCCGTAACCCCACGTATTTAATCCACCCGAACACTAAGGGTCAATTTATCATAGCCAAATCAACCTAACCCGCACATCTTTGGACTGTGGGAGGAAACCGGAGCAAACCCACGCAGACACGGGGAGAATGTGCAAACTCCACACAGACAGTCACCCGGTGCCGGATTCGAACCGGGGTCCCCGGCGCTGTCAGGCAACAGTGCGAACCACTAGGCCACCATGTTGCCCGTGGTTGTCCTGGCCAACATTCATTCCTCAAATCACCACTTGAAAAAACGGTAATAATAACAACTTGTATAGTGACTTTAACATAGAAAAACATCCCATGGTGCTTCACAGAGGTGAAATCAAAAAAAATCATTGCCATGTGTGGGATCTTGCTTTGTGCAAAATGGCTGCTGCATTGACCTACGCGACAAAAATTACTGACCATCAAAGTAATTCACTTCTTGTGAAGCATTTTGGGATCTTTCTGAGAGACATGATTTGATGGTATATAAATGCAGATTTTTTAAAGAGTCACTAAACATTTTTACAACCAGTAACGTAGCAGTATCAGTAATGTAACGTTGGTTTTCATTTGGCCTTTCCCTTCCAGTTGTTTGCCTCTTTACTCCCCTCGTCTCCTGAAGGCACTAACTTGTGCTGGGATGGAGTTCCAGAGGCATCAGCAGCCTTCCCATTCTTTGCGGGTAAGCCTAACCAGTGAGCATCGGCAGGATTTACATCTTTGGGGAGCATCACGATCGAGCCTGGTCATCTTCTTACCTGATTCTCCCAGACACACGCACAACAACAACATACAACGCCGTTAACATAGAAAAACCAGGATTCCCGAGGCGTTTCACAGAGGTGAAATCAGAAAAAATGGACGCTGAGCCAAAGAAGGAGATATGAGGAGGGGCGCCCAAAAGCACAGTCAAAGAAGTAGGTTTTAAGGAGGATCCGAAAGGAGGAAAGGGAGGTGGCTGAGCGGAGGGGTTTAGGGAGCGGGTTCCAAAACTTGGTGCCTAGATAACTGGAAGCGTGGCTGTCAATGGTGGGGCAAAGGTGGGGAAATGGCCAGAGTTAGAGGAGCAGAACGTTCTGGGGGTTTGTAGGGTTGGAGGAGGTTACAGCAATAGAGCAGAGTGGGCTCATGAAGGAATTGAAACATGAGAATTTGAAATTGGAAGCATTGGGGGGACTGGAAGCCAATGTAGGCCAGCAAGGAGAGAGGTAATGGGTGAGTGAGACTTGGTACAGGATAGGGATAAAAGTAGCAGAGTTTTGGATGAGCTGATGTTTATGGAATTTGGAGGATGAGAAGCCGACAAGGTGAGCATTGGAATAGTTGAGTCCGGAAATGATAAAGACATGGATGACGGTTTCAACAGTAGATAGTCTGAGGCAGGGTCAGAGGCAAGCAATGTTACAGAAATGGAAGTAGGTTGTCTTTGTGATGGGAGAGGATATGGGATTGGAAGCTCACCTTTAGATTGAATAAGATGCCGAGGCAATGAACAGTCTGGTTCAGCCTGAGACAATGGCTAGGAAGGGGATGGAATCCATGGCGAGGGTATGGCTGACAACGCAGAGGCAGTGTACGGGTCGAGAGGTGGTGGAGAGATAGAATTGGGTATCGTCAGCATACATGTGGAAGCTGATCCAATGTCATTGGATCTTGTTTTCAAGTAGCTGCATGTCGACAAGGAAAAGGAGCGGGCCAAGAATCGATCCTTGGAGGTATTCAGAGGTAATGGTCCGGGGGGTGGAAAGATAAGCCATTACTGGAGATACTCGGGCTACAATCAGATGGGTAAGAGTGGAACCAAGCAAAGGCAGTTCCACTGAGCTAGACAATGGAGGAGAGGCATTGGAGGAGAATGGTGTGATCGACCATATCAAAGGCTACAGAGAGATCAAAGAGAACGACGAGGGATAATGCACCACAATCACAGAAAATATGTTAGGGTTGTTTTGGCGCAGTGGCAAGAGCAGAAACCCGCTGAAGATATCCAAATACAGAGTCGCAGGATAAATGTTCACGGATTGGGGAAGTATCAAAATGTTAACGGACCTTGGAGAGAAAAGAAAAGTTGGAGATGGGGGCGGTAGTTTGCAGGGACAGAGGGGTTGAGTTTGGACCATTTGAGGAGGGGAGGTGATGCGAGGGGGACAGAACTTGAGGAGAAGGAATCATTTACAATATCAACTCGCATGGGGGCCAGGATGGGAAGTGGGTGCTCATCAGTTTAGTGGGAATGGGGTCAAGGGAGCAGGAGGTGATGAACAAGATGAGCTTGGAGAAGGCATGAGGGAAGATAGGAGAAAAGCTAGAGAAAGATGTAGATGTGGGGCTAGAGTGGGGGAGAGCCTGGGTGGAGGTTTGGCATGGAGGGCAAGGAAAAGGAGGAAGCAACCAAGGCAGCTGAATAGATGGTCTCAATCTTCATGACAAAGAAGTCCATGAACTCCTTACACTTGCTGCTGGAGGTGAGGGTGGAGGGGGCAGGGGAGAGGGGTTTCAGGAGACAGTGGTGGTGGAGCAAAGAAGCTGGGGTTATCTTTGATCTTCAGTCTGAGATCAGTTAACCCAATTTCAGAACAGGAGTAAACTCTTGGACCTTCCCAGTTGGTAGACTCAGCACCACGACATTTACCCAGTTAGCCATCAGATGAGCTACTTACAACATTTTTTAAACCCTTTTGGTTCCTCCCCCTTTTGTTACTGCAGTCATAAGGGTCAGAAGGGAATCAAGGGATATGAGGATAGTTCGGAAAGGTGGAGTTGAGGCAGAAGATCAGCCATGATCTTATTGAATGGCGGAGCAGGATCGAAGGGCCGAATGGCCTACCCCTGCTCCTATTTCTGATGTTCTAAGCTGACCAATGCCCTGGACCTCTTCTGCTGCTCTTGATGAAACTGTTAGGAATTGTGCAGCAGTGGCCTTGAGTGACTCTTACTCTGCTTTTACGCCCTGTCCTGTCAGAGGAAACAACAGGAGTCACCACCTGGGCCTGTCCAGATTGCCTGCCCATTGTAGAATCCACCTGATTTTTATCTTATTGAAATCAGGCACTACCAGACTACTGCCCAGGCGGTGAAGATTACAATTACCCCCAGCCAGTCTCTGCTCTGTGCCTGCTAACATACATACTACTGCACATTGGAGTACAATGCACTGTTACTCCATGCCTCCTTAACACATGCTACTTCCAATAGCCGAATGTTCAAAATGGAAGTTTTACATTGCAGAAATACACGAGTCAAATGTAATTAGGTGGAAGGGTAGGACAAAGGTGAGGAAGCTGGATGAAGATGATGAAATAGGTGTTGAGGCTGGATAAGGTTGTCATATATACATCATAATATCCAATTAACCAAAACACTAGGGGGAGGATTTCCTCTGCTAATTTTACTGAAATTGTAAATGCGTGTATAAAGAGTGTGTTTATGATTTTTCAACAAACTGCAAACACTTCTCCTGCGTGTGATCAAAAATTGTGATAAACTACCTTAATAAAATTGATATATTTGTGTTCCAGTGCAAGTGAGGGTGGCTCAAATATCTCATGCCTGTGCGGACGTGTCTATTCGCAACACCAAAGTTCTGATTGGTCCCCTTGGATGACAAGACCTGATTGCTGATTGGTCCCCTTGGATGACAAGACCTGATTGCTGATTGGTCCCCTTGGAGGACAAACCATCTGATCACGTTCTCATCCCCCTTCCTTTAGACCTGGATCACGTTTTTCCCCCATCCCCACTGTGCCCTCCGTGGTCCTTACCACCCCCCCGAGTTCCTGACCTCCTCTCCCCTCCTCACTCCCCTCTCTCTCTCTCTTCCCACTCCGATTCCCTCTCTCTGAATGCCACAAAAATGTTTGTGTAGATAACCACAGCGATATTCTAGGCAAATGTCCTGGAGGCTCCTTTAATGTAGTCATTGATTTTTGAAAGATAACCCAAAAGCCCTAGCAGCAGGCTCAGGCTCAGACTCGAGCAGCAGCTCCAGGCTTGACAACGTGGTTCGGCAGCCCCACTTCCAGCTTCCTCATATATCGTTCCGCTCTGGATCGAGTGCGCACGTGCAGTACCAAACAGGCGCGCACGCGCAGTGAGCCAAAAAACACCGTGCAAATAATCACTTTGTTTATTCATGGACGTGTCTATTCGCAACACCAAAGTTCTGATTGGTCCCCTTGGATGACAAGACCTTATTGCTGATTGGTCCCCTTGGTGGACAAGACACACCCAGCAGTTTCTCTGGAATGTGTAATTAGATCCTCCCTGCCTACGTAATCAATTACTTTGCAAAGTGCAATTCGAGCCATTCTGACTGCCGACTCCAGATAGAACAGAGCTCACTTGGAACAGACAGGGCTCACCCTCACGGGTTAAAACCTTCTCACCCCCCCAAACAAGTTCCTGACCTCCCCCCAAGTTTCTGACATTCTCCCCCTGCCCAAGTGCCTGACCTTCTCCCCCCGCCTAATTTTCTGACCTCCCTCCACCCTGAGTTGCTGAGTTTGTCAGTGAAACATGTGGCTGTTCACTTGTGACAGAGATTTTCAAAGCTCTATAGAAGTTTTATGGATGCAGCTGTCAGTTTTCCAGTTCCTATTTTTAAAGTCCGTTGAGGGTTTTTGTCATGGACTCAGAGCCTTATGCTGTGCAGTCAGACGTTGCCTTGAGCTCTTTCTCAGGCTGAACCAGACCATTTGCAAGTTTTGCATCCTGTTCATCACTGAACTGAACTTTAAATTCCCCGTCCTGTCCGTCACCAAGATCACTTACCTCCAACTCTGCAACATCACCTGCCTCTGTCCTTACCTTAACTCCTCCACTGCTGTGGCCCTTATACGCACTGTTGTCACCTCCAGACCCAACTACTGTAATGATGTAATTGAATCATAAAATCTTACAGCACAGAAGGAGGCCATTCAGCCCTCCTATGCTGGCTCTTTGAAAGAGCTCTCCAATTTAGTCCCACACCCCAGCTTTCTCCTTATAACCCTGCAAATTAGTCCTCTTCAAGTACATGTCCAATTGCATTTTGAATGTTCCTATGAAATCTGATTCCACCACACTTTCAGGGAGGGCGTTCCCGATCTTAACAACCCTCTGTGTGAAAACATTTCTACTCATTTTCCCTCTAGTTCTTTGGCAAATTATTTTAAATCTATGACCTTTGGTCGCCGACCCACTTGCCAGAGGAAATAGTTTCTCCCTACTTGCTCTCTCAAAACCCTCATAATTTTGACTACCTCTATTAGGTCTCCCTTAATCTTCTCTGCTCTAAAGAGAACAATCCCAGCTTCTCCAATCTCGCCACGTAACTGAAATCCCTCCTCCCTGGTATCATCCTGGTAAATCTCCTCTGTCCCCTCTCCAGGGCCTTGATGTCCTTCCTAAAGGGTGGTGCCCAGCTGAGGCCTAACCAGTGATTAGTAAAGGTTTAGCGTGACATCCTTGTTTTTTTAATTCAATGTCCCATATTTACTGTCCTTGCTCACCTCCTGTCCTCCACTCTCCAAAAACTCCAACTTGTTCAATGCTCTGCCGCCTGTATCCTGTCCTGCCTAGGTTCCGCTCAGCCATCACCTCCAGCCGTGATGACCTACACTGGCTCCCCAGCCCCCAGTATATTCAATTCAAAATCCTTGTCCTTATCTGTAAATCCCTCTATGGCCTTGCTCCACCCTATCTTTGCAAACTCCTCCCACTTAATATCCACTCCCAAATGCTCTGTTCCTCTGATTCCAGCCTTCCGTGTGACTCCCACCCTTTATCTCATTGGTGGAGAAGTCTTAGCTGCCTTGGAACTCTCTCCCCCAACCTTTCTGTATATGCAACTCTATCGCCTGCTTTAAAACCTCCTCAAAACCCATCTCTTCGACCTAGCCTTTGACCACCACTCAGTCTCTACTTCCCTGGCTTGGCGTTTGTTTCAGAAGTGCCGTCTTTTAGATCGGACGTTAAACCGAGGTCCGGAGTCTGCCCTTTCAGGTGGACGTAAAAGATCCCATGGCGCTATTCTGAAGAAGAACAGGGGAGCTCTCCCTGGTGTTCTGGCCAATATTTATCCCTCAACCAACATCACTAAAACAGATTATCTGGTCATTATGACATCGCTGTTTGTGGGACCTTGCTGTGTGTAATGTAGCTGCATTGTTTCCTACATTACAAAAGTGGCCACTTCAAAAAGTACTTTGAGACGTCCTGAGGTCATGGAAAGTACTGTATAACTGCAAGCCTTTATTCTTCTTTCTTTCATTCCGCTTGTTTGTGAAACACCTCGGGATGTTTTTGAAAGGCATTATATGAATGCAAGTTGTTATTAACAGGAAGATGTGGGCCTTGAATTTCCTCCCTATTTGTGCCCAGAGACATGTGTAACTGGGGCGCAAATATGAAGTATGATACGCACAAATCTCCTCGATCTTTTACGGCCCTCTTCATCTCTCTTCTTAGGCAATCCCTCGGAACCGAAGAGGACTTCGACACCAAACTGACAAGAACAGACACTGCACTTGATCCCATCCAAAAGGCCGAGAAGCGATCGGGCAACTGTGCAGGATTAGTCAAGAGCCAGTGAGGGCCTGCATACGACAGGTGACTGACACCCTGTTCCATAGTGCTGGGGAGTTCGTTAGATTTGGAATGTCTACGGTGGAGCAAAAGCAGAGGCCATTAAGTCTCTACAGGATTGCTGGCTTCCCCAGAGTGGTGGGAGCGATTGACGGAGCGCATGTGGCACTGCAAACTCCTCTTCAGAACCCCCAAAGCTACATGAACAGAAAAGGCTTCCACCCCCTGCAATGTGCAGTAGTCTGTGACACCCGCCTGCACATCTTACACGTGTCACGATGCGTTCATGGTGTGCCACTCACTCATCGCACGCATGCTGGGGGAAACTTGCAGTCTCATTGAAACTTATAAAATTCTAACAGGACTAGACAGGCTAGATGCAGGAAGGATGTTCCTGATGGCGGGGGAGTCCAGAACCAGGGGTCACAGTCTAAAGATAAGGGGTAAGCCATTTAGGACTGAGATGAGGAGGAATTTCTTCACCCAGAGAGTGATGAACCTGTGGAATTCTCTACCACAGAAGGCAGTTGAGGCCAATTCATTAAATATATTCAAGAAGGAGTAAGATATATTTCTTAAGGTTAAAGGGATCAAGGGATATGGGGAGAAAGCAGGGACAGGGTACTGAATTTGGATGATCAGCCATGATCTCATTAAATGGCGGAACAGGCTCGAGGGGCCGAATGGCCTACTCCTGCTCCTATCTTCTATGTTTCTATGGATGGGGGCCGAGTGGAAGGATGGATAATCGTCGACAAGGATTACCCGCTGCTGCCGTGGCTGATGAGCCATTTCTCGTGCCACAGACCGAGGCCGAGGAGAGGTACAATCAGGCTCATGCGTCCACCAGGCAGGTGGTTGAGAGGCCCATCGAGGTGCTGAAGAGCCACTTCAGGTGCTTGGCAAAGTCTGGGGTTGTCCTCCAGAGATGGTAGCGAGGACTGTCATCGTGTGCTGCGCCCTGCACAACTATCGCCATGACTGATGGTCTGAACCTTGACCTGCTGGGAGAGGAGCCAATAGCAGGTCCTGAGCTGCGGGAGCCGGAGCCAAGGGACGTGGTACGATCACTTCGAGAGGGCAGGGCGATCAGAGCTTGTGGTGCAGGCTTTCACCCAATGAGAGCCCACCCCTGCAGAGGTCACAACCAGCAGAGTCAGACACGGCTCTCTTTAACTCCAATAATGTTTCATTGCAAAAATGTTTCATAACTTTAAGTGCAAATTGTTACAAATAAATACAAATGTTGACTGAAAAAGCTAAACTATACTTAGAAATTGCAAAGAATTTTGCATAAGTAGACCCTCAGAAACATATTTAATTTACAAGAGTTTTATTGAAATGTGAAACTCTCTTTAGAAATTTGAAGAACTATTTACAAGAATAAACCTTTAATCAACAGTAGTAAAAGTTACGAACCGTCGGAAACCTGAGTTCAAACAATGCAAAGTTTAGAAATTTTGTACAACTTTTGCAAACTTTGAAAAACTGAAGTAAAGATTTAACTCTTTGAAACAAGAAATGATGTAATTAGCAGCAAACACAGCAGGACACAATAGCGACTCCAGCCAGACAGCTTCCCCGACAAAGGAGCTGAAAGAGGAGGTAGTAGAGACAGGATTTAAATTCAATGCAACCACCATCTGCTGCATCGATTCTCGCAACTCCACCATCGCCTGTGCAATGTTGATGCTGAGCATTATAGCAGACTCGGAGGCCAAACCTCAAGAAGATCCATGCTGCTGCTGATGGATCCCAGAGACCCCGTGCCCCTCTGATGCTCCATCAGCAGGCACCCCTTCAGCCTGCGGTCGTCAAGTCACGCTCCTCTGACTCACCCGTTCTGTGGCCGCCTTCTGCCAGTCTCTCCAGCGAGGCGAGGCACCCTCCACCTGCTCAGAGTGTCCCCGTTCCCCGTTCCCCGTTCCTCAAAACTGTTTTCTGACGCGGGAGAACTCAGCTGGTGTTGAGGTGCTCGCTCACCCCACTGGAATGTGACCGCGCTGGTACCCAGTTGAGGAGAGCCGGGTTACTCTGACGCTGCTTGGTGGGGGAAGGCGGCACTTCCAGGAAAGATGTGAGAAGTCCCACAACACCAGGTTATAGTCCAACAGCTTTATTTGAAATCACAAGCTTTCGGAGCGCTGCTCCTTCGTCAGTGTTCTCTGACTATATATGCTGTGACTATATGCATCTCTTCACTTCACCTGACGAAGGAGCAGCGCTCCGAAAGCTTGTGATTTCAAATAAAGCTGTTGGACTATAACCTGGTGTTGTGCGACTTCTCACATTTGTCCACCCCAGTCCAACACCGGCATCTCCACATCATGGCTTCCAGGAAAGGGCAGAGGTATGTGGCTCTGGATTTCCATCGACCCTGTGGAAGTGCACTTTTGCCTCGGACACAAAATGGCTTCCTAGACACAAAGAGTGATCCAAAATGGCCGACTCTGACTTGTTTGGGAAAAGAAAGAAGTTGTTTATGACTTCTCATGGAAATGAAATTAAACTTTGCAGACTATGTTGTTTTCATAGTACAGAACAAAAAGGCTTCTTCTAATCAACTTGAGATAACCAAGGATTAGTGAAGTAAACAGCCAGGTGCCTTGGCCTTGGTGGGAGAAGAAGAACAGACAGACAGACTCCATTTTGTAGAGATTAGCTAGTCTCATTGTAAGGCATTTCTTATGTTTTTTTAACTTTTAACTTAGCTTACCTTAAACAACATGTCATGTGATATGGAAAGCTTGTATTATCAGTGTATAAGAATATTCCATTTTCTGTGATTTTTCAGTGTGTCATCGTAGCTATTTGGCTATGGTTGCATTCTCCTTGCAAGTAAAGTAAATAATAAAGCCTTCTTTGACGATATTGTTTCAAGAGCCTTACTCGGAAGTCGAAACTTCGACAGTATTTCTTGGAGGTTCCACCGAGATCACTTGCTACCTTTTGGTAAGTCACGGACAAAAGACACCATGAATTTCTAGTGACAAATCCTGAATGGCCACAGTGATGTTTTATCACAGAAAGGATTTCTCATTAGATACTGAATTGGTGTAGTCTGTTTCTTCCGACAGGAGTACTGCGATTGTTAAGACTCGTGTTTTAGATTTGAGTTGAATCTTGTAACTTTTGCTTTTTTTAACATTAAAAAAAAAGGGAGGAGGATACTGAAGGCTCAAGTTTCAAAACTATCGGGCAAAGGAGGCAAGGAAAAAGTTGACAGGGTTGTATCCCGGACTGAGTAAAGGTACCAGGTTATGAGAAAGCGCTAAAAGATTAAAACTGCAGTATCAAGGGTGGGCCCCTTGAGCCGTGAAAAGAAAAAAAGAATCTCGCGGCAGGAAGGTTTAGATAAAAGATTAAAACTGCAGTATCAAGGGTGGGCCCCTTGAGCCGTGAAAGAAGAAAAAAAAAGAATCTCGCGGCAGAAAGGTTTAGATAAGAAACCTTCACATACAGTATAAGTTAAATGTTAAGGACTCAGTTTGTAGTGGAGAACAATTCAAAACTGAGAATTGACTATTTGTTTAGTTTAAAGTATAAGGTTAAATGTTTGATTATTCGATTTGTTTGCCTGTTTGGGCTTTTACATCTTACTTATAATTGTCTTGATTGTTGTTAGTTCTTGTTATTGTCTTGTAGAACTTTGGATGGTCAGAAATAATCGTAAGGGGGTAAAGGGTGAAACTTGTGATTTAGAAGAAGAGTGCCTAGTATAATTAAAACTTTACTAAGATGGGAGCTTCACAGAGTAAGATCCCAGAAAAAGGAACTCCAGCTTTTTACATCTTCCAGAACTGTGGTCGGACATCCACAAGGGATTTGTCTGATTGGTCTAAATGGACCAAGAATGACAAACACCCGTTCCCTATTGATGGAACTTTTAACCTAGACAGAATTACATGTCTGAGGACTGTCTCGCAAATAGAGACCCACAAAGAAGAGGTAAAAAGTCAGTAAATTGGTCAGCCTTTTCAGACTGGAAAAAGGAAGCAGAAAGGCGTAGTATACAAGCCAGTAGATCTAGCATTAAAAATAAGAGAAAAGACCCCGTGAGTAAATTGGCTAAACAAGATGAAGTTAGATAAATGACTTTAAGAATAGAAGCAATTATGGGGCAGCATTCTGGAATGACCAAAGAAAATTACCAGATTCCTTTAATTAATGCCCTCGTAAATGGTCTCAGAACAGAACTTAAAGAACCACTGACTTTAGTCTGCCTAGATTGGAGACATAAAACAACTCCTGAATTGACACAAATTCTGAAAGGAATTCAGGAGAGAAATAGGGACCAAAAGAATAAAGTTTCCCTCTTAATGGAGCAAGCAGCTTCCGCAACACCGACGGCCCAAAATATCATTTATTATCAAGGTCAATACAGAGGATGAGGCAGAAGGTATAACAGAGGCAGATTTAAAAGAACAGGTAGAGGAGGGACGGGCAGAGGCCAGTGGAATGGAAGAGGTGCAAACTCTCCATGTTTTAACTGTGGCCAGATCGGACACTGGAAGGCTAACTGTCCGTTCCCCAAGCAGCAACATCAAGGCTGGGGAGGTGCACCAAACAATGTAAATACCCAAGCCCAGGCTTACACTCGTCCACAGGCAGGTTTTACAACGGGGAACCCTTGGGGAGGTCAAAATTGGATCCCTCCCACCCCCAGAGCAATATTATTCAGCGTGACGCAAAGGCACAGCCCCAAACATTACCCACATACTTCAATTACCTTCAGTATCAGTAAATTCTAAAGATGAGCCATATTTATCCATTTTAAAGTTTTATCGACATGCAAGTTATTAATGTCTGTGCCGAGACAAATAAAATCCAGGATTTACTGAGTGAAAGGAATCTTAAAGGGAATACTGAGATCTCAGTTGTGTGAAAGTGTGTGTGTTTAAAGTGTAAAAGTTTTCCTGACTGTGAATGTTTAAGTTTGTTAAGTTACAGTATTTATTTTGTCTGAAAAAATCTGTCTAAAAAAAAAGTATCTGTCATTTTTGTTTATGTTTTAGCTCCACCCACTCTTTTGTACAGAGAGCTAAAAGCTGTTTAACCCTTTGAAGACTTGTCTTGAATGATAATCAAGCGTGTGTTGTTTTAAGTTTGTTAATTGTTTTACAAAAGAGGTATAAGCTTCAGCCTTGAAGTCACAGTTGCCAATGTGCCTGGAAAGAAAATTAATTTGAATGTTTACAAGGCATGGGTAATTGTTTCTTTGTTAATGTGGCTATGGTTTCTTTCTTTTCCAACTGACACTGGTTAGTTTTTAAAAAAAAAAAATTGATCTGGATTGAATTGGAGTCATTGAGGTTAATTAACCTATTAAAGAAACCAGACTTTCATTGTGCACGGTGAAATTCTGGTTGGTGTAAATTTGTGTAGACCACATTGAATAAGATATTTAATGGTCTGAAACCAGACTTTGAAATATTTACAGTCTTGGATACAAAACGGGTTCTGGTCCATACCATTGGCAGAGGAATCACAAGGGAAATTTGCCTTTACTGTCAGGGATAGACAGGAATTTTATATCAGACTTTGCAGGGAAAGCATTGTGCCCCAAGAATTAGAAAAAAAAACTTTGAACTACAATTTAAGTAAAGCATGGTGTGTAAAAACTGAGAAGAACAACAAAAAGTTTGTTTAACAAAAGATTAAGTTTCGGTCTAAGATTTAACCTTGGAGTCGCGGTTGCTATGGTGAAATCTTCTAAAGCAGTTTGATTTGATTTGTTAAAATGTGAAAAACTAATTTTTCTCCAGTTGTATTCAATGTTTTTACAGTATTTTGGAAAGACATCTGAAGAAAGGACAATAAGAAATATGATGTAATTTACTGGTTCTGCAAGCATGTGCTATTTTGTTTTGTTTTATCTGTTCTGTTCGTGTTTAGTTAAAGTGTGAAAACACAACTTTTTTTGGGATCGGGAAAGTTTTTTTAAAATTTACGTGAAGTGACGCAAATGTTTCGCTCCACCTTCTTAAAGACCTGCAAAGGAGTTAACCCTTTCCACTGACAGCTGATTAAGCTCACCGAGCAACAACTTTAGTATGACATTTAAAGATATTGGACATTATTAAATTTAAATTTCTTAATTTTAATTTAACATTTCCCAGAAGGAAAATTATGATTTGATAAATTAACCCCTTGGGCTCTAAGCAGAGTCACAATGGATTCTCTCCTTTCTTTTGTTATATGGAAGTTACCTTGTAAACTAATTGCAGCACTTCTGTCTCTAATGTTAAAACACTGTATAAGCCACCTAGGCTGGAAATCACTTGTTTCTGAAATTGGAAATGGAAGATAAATTGATAGAAATGAAATTGAACATTGACAAAACCTGCCAGTACAATAATACTGCTGTTTGGATTTTGGGATAATTTTGAAATAACAAAATGGACTCAGGCACTATATATATATATTGGGTTACTTTTGGGAAAATAAAAGATCCTCTAAAATAATGATAAATAAAAAGTGTTAATAACTTGGACCTAGTGAGAATGTTTGATCTATGTTTTCAATCTTAAATATTGTACTGGACAGTAAAGTTACTCCAAGGCTCATGAATGAGATATGAATAATAATTAAAGAGGAAGTGATTGAAGGTGTAAGATAGAAACAGGAGAATTACACTGCTGAATGGGAATTTTAAAAACTTTCTGGTGAAAGTCAGGAAAGTGCAGTTAAGAATAGTAAATTGATAGCTTTCTCTTGGAGACATTTGTGTCCCTGCCTATAATTAACTTTTAAGAAAACTGAATTTGATAGCCTGGCCACTATCCAAGACATCGGGACCATGCAGAGGAAGATGAACAAAGACAATCTTTTGATAAGATACCTGAAAGCCCGAGAAAGGCACATGTGGCATGATATTGAGATACCGGTATGAGTGTGCAAATGTGATTTGTTACGTATAAAGCAATTACCATCTGGAAATGTATGGTGAATCTGCACTGAAGAACGGGTCTCAGACATGCTCAGTTACTTGACAACAGCAAAACATGAGGTGGTTGATGTGGTTCAGGAGAGCGAGATAACTTTTAAAGCATTGACACATACTCCATCGAGAAACTATCTAATTCATGAAACAATCAGAATAGAGTTAAATACACTGGTACCTGTTAGAGGGATTGAAATTGAAGTTGAAGTGGAGAGTTACATGGAATCTGAATTGGGACAATTGAGGGCTAAAGAGAAATCATGTTTAGTAAGAACTATCCACAATATGGATACGAGTAAAAGAGCGATCTGGAGAATCTTTTAAGTCCATGATTTGTTGATTAGATGTTAAACTGTAATGTTGCTTGAAATAATTGTAAGACTGAATTTAACTGTGACTGTAATAATTGTGTTTTGTAGGTAACAGAGCATGGGAAAAACCAGTGCGAATCCAGTATGAGGTGGTTTTGGTGGTGCCTCCTGTGTCACTACTACCGCAACTACCATGCTTTACGGGTCTAACAGGACCTGTCCCATCAACCAACACATTTTACATAATATCGAAACCTATGCTCAAGTGAAACTGACAGTAAATGAGGTACTTAAGTATGAGCTGCACAATTATGTGGCACAATTCGGATACGACATTCCCCTGTTGTCTAAGGTTATCAGTGAGCTCATGATGCGACTGAACTCCTCCCTAAAGCATTTTTATGTTCTGAAGGAAGACAACTCGAGAATAGATATTGAAATTGACAGCATAGGGGACAACTCACACTGGTGGGATATTGGGCTTAATACATCAGCACACCCTTAGATTTGTATTATTTCTCACGCTCTGGTAGTTCTCCAACTTGTAATGATAGTGTATTTGATATATGTAACCTATGTAGTAAGATACACAAGCCAATTGGGTACTCATCCCCATGACTAACCAGCACTAACAAATTAATTGAGCACACCGAAAGAGAAGATCTGAAGCAATGTAGAGGAGACCCCAGGCGGGGTAACATCAGGAAGATAGAAGAAACAGAGGATACCCCAGGCGGGGCAGAATTGGAACACCGGAATGGACTATTAGAAGGGAGAAATCTTCAAGACTCCCTACTAACTAATGCCCAAGTTGAGAGAGCAATAAGAACTAGCTAGATTAGTCAAGAGCCGATTGTGAGAAGTCAATAAGGGTTATTTCCTTCTCAAAGAAGGGAATTGTAAGAAATAGCTGTTAGATTCAAAGATGGGTTTTAATTCTTAGAACAGAAACTGACAACATGCAGCCAGGAACAGATAGCAGAAATGCCAGCAAGGTCGAATATCAAGCATCAAAAGACAAATAGAAGTGATAAGGGAATCATAAAATGCAAAACAACACAGGGTGGGGGACAATAGGAAAAAAATGGAGTCTAAAAATTAAATTTTGAAGGACTTACACAATGAAGCTGTTACTTATATTTTGCATACTAATCGGACTGATACGCATGACGTGCCAAAGAGGTGGGGCAGAATCCCGGAAGAAACGAGAATTACACGTTAACACTTTCTTGTACATGTCTTACGAGCATGCTAAAACTAGTGGTAGATCTAGTTGTTGGGTCTGTGCCCATATACCTATTCACACCATGGGAGGGATCCCCCTCAGATCAATTCCCTTTAATACTTCCGAAACAGCAGAATGGGTAATAAGAAGAAACAGTTCAAGGGACCCGGATAAGACCTCAGATGTAGAACAGTGGAGATCAGCAGGGTATAACCTAACCACCTTTCAGGGGTGGTATCAGCCCAATTATAATTATACTCGAACACCCCCGTTTCTTGTATTAACTAATACCTCAGGAGTTGGTAGACCACAAGGGGCATTATGTTTTAAAAAGCAGGCTGCAGTAAGCAGGATGCAGGATGAAAAGAAAGTCGGAGAGAGTTCCTGTAATCAAACAGTCATGTGGCAACCACCAATTCCTGGCCTGCTTGAGCAGGGATTTTTTCAATTTGACTGGACTAAAGTAAATAATAAAACCAGTAGGTCCCCCTGGACAGGCGACCCTATCCGAATATGGATGGGAGGAGAGGGTAACTTGATGGCCTATAATTGCACCTATTTTATATGTGGGAACAAGGCTTATCCATGGTTGCCACATAACTGGACAGGGTCCTGCTATTTGGGTTATGTAGTACCTTATATCCACATTTTAGACAATATAGGAGAACATTATGAATTCCAAAGAAGTAAAAGAGAGATAGCAACTTATGAAAGAGTCTTTGGAGTATTAATAGCCCCATACGGAATAGGGAAGTTAATGGGAGAAGTAAACGAGTTAGCAGATCTGATAGAAAAAGTGGCAAATGAAACTGAGGAAGGATTGTCCGAAATGAGTGCTGAAATATTAGCTATAAGAGTAATGACATTGCAGAATCGAATGGCATTAGATTATCTGTTGGCAAATAAAGGAGGAACTTGTGCTTTGATAGGGAGTGAATGTTGTACCTATATCCCAGACAATTCAGAAAATATTATAACTTACATAGTTAAACACATAAGAGATGCAGTGAGTCAGTATACGAATCCAAAGAGCCAAGGATGGTTTGACTGGATACTGGGAGGATGGCTGGGATCAATGGGACAAATATTATTGTATGGATTAGTAGTAATAGTAGCAGTAATTCTGTTTGTCACAATGATTAAATGCTGTTGTAATAGGCTAGGTAAGGCAGTTATACCTGGAGGAAGTATGATAGTACAGAGGGAAATAAATGAAGAGGAAGAGAAGGACAGTCCCCTAGGGGAAGAGCTAAGGCGATTGGGTAAGATACATTTTTAAGGATTAGATGACCAAGATGATGCCAGTTACAGTGGCCAAAATTAAAACTGGACAAATTAGAATTGAAAGAATTACATGCCCAACCCTAAGGATAGACAGAAAGGAGAGACGATCTTAAATAAGGTCAGCCATCAATACAGGTATAATCCCGAGGATGGTTAAAACAGAAAAGAAGTTGGCATCCCTGGCCAAAATCCAAATTTGGTACAGGAACCGACAGGAAAAACCGAAAGGGTTAAATTGAGCTATTTTGTCCTAGAAGGACAAAAAGGGGGGATTGTGGAAGTGCATTTTTGCCTCGGACACAAAATGGCTTCCTAGAGACAAAGAGTGATACAAAATGGCCGACTCTGACATGTTTGGGAAAAGAAAGAAGTTGTTTATGACTTCTCATGGAAATGAAATTAAACTTTGCAGACTATGTTGTTTTCATAGTACAGAACAAAAAGGCTTCTTCTAATCAACTTGAGATAACCAAGGATTAGTGAAGTAAACAGCCAGGTGCCTTGGCCTTGGTGGGAGAAGAAGAACAGACAAACAGACTCCATTTTGTAGAGATTAGCTAGTCTCATTGTAAGGCCTTTCTTATGTTTTTTTTACTTTTAACTTAGCTTACCTTAAACAACATGTCATGTGATATGGAAAGCTTGTATTATCAGTGTATAAGAATATTCCATTTTCTGTGATTTTTCAGTGTGTCATCGTAGCTATTTGGCTACGGTTGCATTCTCCTTGCAAGTAAAGTAAATAATAAAGCCTTCTTTGACGATATTGTTTCAAGAGTCTTACTCGGAAGTCGAAACTTCGACAACCCCTTTCATCTGGCAGCACAATGGGCACAAGCTGCACGACACGACCAGAGTCCACTCCATCCATGTCCTCTGGAAGCTGCTCCCCATTCCCTCTCCCCCTCCACCCCCTCTTCCTCCTCCTCCACAATACTGCCTTCCGGATGACCTGCGGGAAGGAAAAACAGAGAGTTAGAAAGGTTGCCGAGATGCCTCACGGGGGACGGGGGGTGGGGGGGGTGGGGGGGGGGAGATGGGGCTGGGAAGCCTGGGCGCTTGCCCTGCCCTGGAGCATTGAGGAATAACAAGTGGACAAGTACTCCACTGGTTTTGTATTCTTCCCTCCTCCACCTTGGCCTCCACCGTGGCCACAATTTTCGGCAGCCCAGCAGCTCCACTGCCTTCTCCTCGTGGCGGGGTCAGAGAGTGGATCTTTGGGAGCCGACCCCTCCCCACACTCTGTGCCCCCTCCCGGACGTAGTGCACCATCTTGCCTTGCAAAGACAAACATGGTGAACATAAGAACATAAGAAATGAGAGCAGGAGCAGGCCACCCGGCCCCTCGACCCTGCTCCGCCATTCAATAAGATCATGGCTGATCTTCCACCTCAACTCCACTTTCCCGCCCGATCCCCATATCCCTTGATTCCCCTAGAGTCCAAAAATCTATCGATCTCATCCTTGAATATACTCAAAGACTCAGCATTCACAGCCCTCTGGGGCAGAGAATTCCAAAGATTCACAACCCTCTGAGTGAAGAAATTCCTCCTCATCTCAGTCTCAAATGGCCCACCCCTTATCCTGAGACTACGCCCCTTAGTTCTAGACACTCCAGCCAGGGGAAACAACCTCTCAGCATCTACCCTGTCAATCCCCTTCAGAATCTTGTATGTTTCAATGAAATCACCTCTCATTCTCCTAAACTCCAGAGAGTATAGGCCCAGTCTACGCAATCTCTCATCAGAGGACAGGCCTCTCACCCCAGGAATCAATCCAGTGAACCTTTGTTGCATCACCTCCAAGGCAAGTATATCCATCCTTAGATAAGGAGACCAAAACTGTGCACAGTACTCCAAGTGTGGCTCGCGGTTATTTGATTGTGTGGAACAATTGATGGTACAGCTGATCCACATCTTTCCAGAGGTTTCCGCTGAAAGGTCACTGATCAACTAGTTCCACCTCAGAGTTTTGTGCCCAAAGTAGGCGCGGGAGAAAGGTAGAGAATGGTGAATGTCTCACCTTCCCTGCTCTGGTCAGGTCATTGAATTTCTTGCAGCGCTTCGGCACTGCTCCACTGTCCTGTGCACTATGGCTGTGGCACTCAGTGCCTCTGCCAACTCCGGCCACGCCCGCCTTCTGAACACGTGAGGCCTGGGATGTGGGGTTGACGAGGAGCCGGTCCCACCTTCCCTCCATCTCATCCAGGAGTGCCTGCAGGGCATCTTCAGCAAAGTTGAAAGGCCTCTTCCTGGCAGCCTTCTCCTGTGTATCAGTCAAGAGTGGGAAGGGAAATATTTGAGACAATTGAGAGTCTCTACAGAGCAATGTAAATGAATTCATTTCAAATCTCATGACAGGCTGTGAGCTGCATATCTTGCACTCCCCAGCCTCACAGTGAAGGAAAACATCTTTTTTCCCCCAACTTTGGCAGTCCTCCACCCTAGCACGCTGAGGCCCCATTGGTTCTGTTCCAATTACATTTGAACCCCGCTGGTAAATTAGGCAGATTTACACCCATTTTGCTTTCAGGTATACACAGTCTAATGAGGGTGGCAGGAGATTTGAGCGTAACTTGATATCAGCAGAATGGGTGCAGGATTGGGCACACATTTGTACTGTGCCCACGGAGGAAACTCATGGGCATTTTTAAAATTTCTTTATGGGATGTGGGCGTCGTTGGCAAGGCCAGCATTTATCGTCCATCCCTAGTTGCCCCTGAGAAGGTGGTGGTGAGCCGCCTTCTTGAACTGCTGCAGTCCGTGTGGTGAAGGTACTCCCACGGTGCTGTTAGGGAGGGAGTTCCAGGATTTTGACTCAGCGACGATGAAGGAACGGCGATATACTTCTACGTCAGGATGGTGTGTGACTTGGAGGGGAACTCGGAGGTGGTGGTGTTCCCATGCGCCTGCTGCCCTTTGTCGGTAGAGGTCGCGGGTTTGGGGGGTGCTGCCGAAGAAGGGGTTTGTGGTGTCATTATTAGTCTGTGCACAGTTCCAAACTGTTTGAATGAAACCTTTTACGAGAATAATAGACAAGTAGCACATGGCTGCTTCTCTTGCTTATGGATGAACTGCTCTGGTTGTCACAAGTTGCGACATCGTATACACTCTTTTCTTGAATGCGCTGATTGTATCGAGTCTCGCCAGGTCTGAGTTCAGAAGGCTGTTTGAGCAAAAGGATTGTGCACAGCACCATCTAGTGGTGGAAGTGTTTACAGCCAGTTTGGCAGACCACAGTTGTAGTCACCTCACAGAGCTCCTCATACACAACTAACGATAGGTGTTCTGCAAAATCTTTATCATTATTGCTACGCCTCAGGTTCACATTACCATGCTGGATTAAGTTGATTAAATTTTTGGCTTGTTTTTGCAATTCTTCTTCCGTAAAAAGCCACCTTAACTGTTGACGTATAAATTGGTCAACCACTCTGCAGCCTCTGTTGAAGCAGAGTGAATAGAAGCTTTTGTTCTGGGGAATGATCTTAGCCAGCAATAGTTCACGAGGTGCTCCATGGTATGGACAGCCTCTCCACGTGGTGGTTTTTCATTTATCTATATTTATTAATCATAGAATATGCAGCACAGAAAGAGGCCATATGGCTCCTTGTGCCCGCGTCAGTGCTAGCTCCTCAATTAAAGCTATCTACACTAATCCTATTTCCCTGCCCTTTTCCTGATGTTGCCTCAATAATCAATAAAGCATTCCACTTTCTGCTTGAATAAATTGCTTCTAAGTTTTCCTTTGTTCTTCTAGTGATAATCCTGAGTCTACACCCCCTTTATTACTGAATCACCAACCAGTGGAAACAATCTCTTACTGTTTACCCTCTCAAATCCTTTCATAAGTTTGAACAGTTCTATTCGATTCAGCCTTGACCTTCTCCTTTCAGTGAAAAAAGCTTCCGTTTTTCAAGCCTTTCTTCAGACTGAACAGACTGGGGCTTTGTTCCCTGGAAAAGAGAAGACCGAGAGATTACCTGATAGAAGTCTTTAAAATTATGAAGGGGTTTGATCGGGTAGACGTGTTCCCACTTGTGGGGGAGTCCAAAATTAGGGGCCATAAAGACAAGAGGTCACTAATAAATCCAATATGAGATTCCGGAGAAACATCTTAACTCAGAGAGTGGTTGAAGCGAATGGTATCGATGCATTTAAGGGGATGCACCATCCGTGGCTAACTAAGTACGAGGGAGAAAGGGACAGAAGGATATGTTGATAGGATGAGATGAAGTAAGGTGGGAGAAGGCTCGTGTGGAGCATAAACACTGGCATAGACCTGTTGGGCCGATAATCATGGGCGGTAATGCAATAATCATGGGTGATTTTAATCATCATATAGATTGGACAAATCAAATTGGCAAGGGTAGCCTTGAGGACGAGTTCATAGAGTGTATTCGGGATGGTTTCTTAGAGCAATACGTTGAGGAACCAACCAGGGAGCAGGCTATTTTAGATCTGGTAATGTGTAATGAGACAGGGTTAATTAATGATCTCATAGTAAAGGATTCCCTAGGAAAGAGTGATCATAGCATGGTAGAATTTCAAATTCAGTTTGAGGGTGAGAAACTTGGGTCCTAAACTTAAATAAAGGCAAGTACAAGGGTATGAGGACAGAGTTGGCTAAAGTGGACTGGGAAAATGAGATTAATGGGTAAGACAGTAGATCAGTAGTGGCAGACATTTAAGGAGATATTTCATAAATCTCAGCAAAGGTATATTCCAGTGAGAAAGAAAGGCTCTGCGAGAAGGATGCACCATCCGTGGCTAACTAAGGAAGTTAAGGATGGTATCAAATTGAAAGAAAAGGCATACAATGTTGCGAAGATTAGTGGTAGGCCAGAGGATTGGGAAATTTTTAGAAACCAACAAAGGATGACTAAAAAATTATAAAGAGGGAGAAGATAGAGTATGAGAGTAAACTAGCAAATATTATAAAAACAGACAGTAAGAGCTTCTACAGGTATATAAAAAGGAAGAGCGTAGTTAAAGTAAACATTGGTCCCTTAGAGGATGAGACTGGGGAATTAATAATGGGAAATAGAGAAATGGCAGAGACTCTAAACAATTATTTTGGATCGGTCTTCACGATAGAAGACACTTAAAACCTCCCAATAATAATAGATAATCAAGGGGCTATAGGGAGGGAGGAACTTAAAACAATCTCTATCACTAGAGAAAAAGTACTAGGCAAACTAATGGGGCTAAAGGCCGACAAGTCCCCTGGACCTGATGGCCTGCATCCTAGAGTCTTAAAAGAAGTGACTGCAGAGATAGTGGATGCATTGGTTGTAATCTACCAAAATTCCCTGGATTCTGGAGAGATCCCCGCAGATTGGAAAACTGCAAATGTAACGCCACTATTCAAGAAAGGAGGGAGACAGAAAGCAGGAAACTATAGCCAGTTAGCCTAACATCTGTCATTGGGAAAATGCTGGAATCCATTATTAAGGAGGTAATAGAAGGACATTTAGAAAATCATAAGACAATCAAGCAGAGTCAACATGGTTTTATGAAAGGGAAATCTTGTTTGACAAATTTGCTAGAGTTCTTTGAGGATGTAACAAACAGGGTGGATAAAGGGGAACCAGTAGATGTAGTGCATTTGGATTTCCAGAAGGCATTCGATAAGGTGCCACATAAAAGGTTACTACACAAGATAAGAGTGCATGGGGTTGGGGGTAATATATTGGCATGGATAGGGGATTGGCTAACTAACAGAAAACAGAGTCGGGATAAATGGGTCATTTTCCGGTTAGCAATCAGTAACTAGTGGGGTGCCACAGGGATCAGTGCTGGGGCCTCAACTATTTACAATCTATATTAATGACTTGGATGAAGGGACCAAGTGTACTGTAGTCAAATTTGCTGATGATACAAAGATAGGTGGGTTAGCAAGTTCTGAGGAGGACACAAAGGGCTGGATTTTGAATGACCCATGGAGTTGGGTTTGGAGGCGTGTGGGGGGTTAAATTTGCGGGGTCGGGGGTCCCGACTCCATCCCGCCTCCACGCAATTTTGACAAAATCAGTCACGGGGTTCCCGACTCCGTCCCGCCTCCAAGAGGCAGGAGAGGCCATTAAAGCCCTTAACAAGTCCTAAATTGGCTCTGTAATGCCATTTTGAAACGTTTTAGCTAGTTTAACCCTTTTCCGACGTGAAGTATGCCTGATGTGAAACACTCCAGTGAAAACTGGCGGGAGCACAAGTGGATAGCTGACTATCAGCTGCAGGTCCACTATTACAACAGAGATGTGATGAAGGTAGTAGTATTGTGATGGGTATTAGGTCTGAAAGTCACATCTGATGCTGCTGCATTGAATGTCTTCAGAGACTGCCTGGCCTTTGCTGTGAGAGGACTTCGATGGAAAACTCTCTCTCTCTCTCTCTCTCACATCCACATTTTGCATCCAGGTCCACTCACATCAAAAGCCAGACTTCACCAACAGCCAGACAGTCTCTGAAACCAGGCAGTCAGCAATGATGACATCATCAGAGGCGACTTTCAGACTGAAACCACTAATTAGTTCATGGGTTCCCACATGCCCAATTAAGTGAAAATTGAATCATTCATCCACATTAATCTGGAGTCGGGGGGGGACACACGAAATGCGGATTACACGACCCCAACCCGACCCCAAGACAAAATCCAGCCCCCTGCAAAGGGATATAGATAGGCTAAATGAATGGCCAAAAATTTGGCAGATGGAGTATAATGTGGGAAAATGTGAGGTTATCCACTTTGGAAGGAAGAATGAAAAAGCAAATTATTACTTAAATGGAGTGAGACTACAAAATGTTGTGGTACAAAGGGATCTGGGGATCCTAGTACATGAAACACAAAAAGTTAGCATGCAGGTACAGCAAGTAATTAGGAAGGCTAATGGAATGTTGCCCTTTATTGCAAGGGGTATGGAGTATAAAAGTAGGGAAGTTTTGATGCAACTTTACAGGGCGCTGGTGAGACCACACCTGGAGTACTGCATGCATTTTTGCTCTCCATATTTAAGGAAGGATATACTTGCATTGGAGGCAATGCAGAGAAGGTTCACTAGGTTGATTCCTGGGATGAAGGTGTTAACGTACGGCAAAAGGTTGAGCAGGTTGGGCCTATCCTCATTGGAATTTAGAAGAATGAGAGGTGATCTTATTGAAACATATAAGATTCTGAGGGGGGATTGACAGGGTGGGTGCTGAGAGGATGTTTCCCCTAGTGGGGGTATCTAGAACCAGGGGGCATAGTTTCAGAATAAGGGGTCGCCCATTTAAGACGGAGATGAGGAGGAATTTCTTCTCTCAGAGGGTCATGAATCTTTGGAATTCTCTACCCCAGAGAGCTGTGGAGGCGGAGTCATTGAATATATTCAAGGCGGAGATTCACAGACATTTGAACTACAAGGGAGTCAAGGGGTATGGGGAGAAAGCGGGAAAGTGGTGTTGAGGCCAAGATTGGATCAGCCATGATCTTATTGAATGGCGGAGCAGGCTCGAGGGGCCGATTGGCCGACTCCTGCTCCTGTTTCTTATGTTCTTATGAATGGCCTGTTTGTGTGCTGTAAATTCTATGTAATTGTATTAATTGTATTTAATCCATAACTATGCTCACTTGGTCCTAATTTAATTCCAGTGAACTTTGCTGTACCTGTTCAATGGCTCTCATATCCTTCCTCTAATGGGGTGCCAAGCACTTTGTGTGACACTCCAGCTGTGGCCTAACCAACGTCTTGTACAAATTCAACATCACTTCCTTACTTTTATTTTCAATACCTTAAGTATAAAACCCAGAATCCGACTTGCCTTGTTTATTGTCTTTTCTACCTGCACTCCCACCTTTAAAGATCTATATATGTACACCATGACCTCTGTGGTCCCCCACTCAAAAGGGAACGGTAGCATAGTGGTAATGTCACTAGGCTAGTAACCCAGAGGCCTGGATCTAACTGATCTAGTAGACATAAGTTCAAATCCCACCACGGCAGCTGGGGAATTTAAATTCAGTTAATTAAATAAATCTGAATAAAAAGCTAGTAGCAGTAATGGTGACCATGAAATATCAGATTGTTGTAAAAACCTATCTGGTTCACTAATGTCCTTTAGGGAAGGAAATCTGCTGTCCTTACCTGGTCTGGCCTATATGTGACTCCAGACCCACAGCAATGTGGTTGACTCTTAACTGCCCTCTGAAATGGCCTAGCAAGTCACTCAGTTGTAACTAACTGCTACAAAACAAAATAATAAGAATGAAACCGGACAGACCACGCGGTCACCGGCTATGGACATGGCAACAGCACACCCAGCCCAGTCCTCCTCACCAACATCTGGGGACTTGTGCCAAAATTGGGAGAGCTGTCCCACAGACTAGTCAAGCAACAGCCTGACATTGTCATACTCACAAAATCATACCTTTCAGCCAATGTCCTGAACTCCTCCATCACCATCCCTGGGTATGTCCTGTTCCCACTGGCAGGGGTAGTGGTATACAGTAGGGAAGGAGTAGCCCTGGGAGTCCTCAACATTCCGGACCCCATGAAGTCTCTTGGCTTCAGGTCAAGCATGGGCAAGGAAACTCCTGCTGATAACCATCTACCACCCTCCCTCAGCTGATGATTCAGTACTCCTCCATGTTGAACACCACTTGGAAGAAGCACTGAGACTAACAAGGACACAGAATGTACTCTGCATGGGGACTTCAATGTCCATCACCAAGAGTGGCTCGGTAGCACCACTACTGGCCGAGTCCTGAAGGACATAACTGCCAGTCTGGGCCTGTGACAGGTGGTGAGAGAACCAACACAAGGGGAAAAACCTATTTCACCTCATCATTGGCAGCAGTGACCACCTCCATTGTGTTGTGTGGCACTACCACTGTGCTAAATGGATAGATTCAAAACTGGGCATCCATGAGGCGCTATGGGCCATCAGCAGCAGCAGAATTGTATTCCACCACCATCTGTAACCTCATGGCCCGGCATATTCCCTCACTCTACCATTACCACCAACCCTGGTTCAATAAGGAGTGTAGAAGAGCATGCCAGGAGCAGCACCAGGTGTATCTAAAAATGAGGTGCAAGCTGCAACACAGGACTACATGCATGCTAAAAATGGAAGCAGCATGCTGTAGACAGGGCTAAGCGATCCCATGGATCAGATCAAAGCTCTGCAGTCCTGCCACATCCAGTCGTGAATGGTGGTGGACCATTAAACAACTAATGGGAGGAGGAGGCTCCAAGAATATCCCCATCCTCAATGATGGTGGAGCCCAGCACATGAGTGCAAAAGACAAGGCTGAAGCGTTTGCAACCAACTTCAGCCAGAAGTGCCGAGTAGATGATCATATCGGCCTACTACCCGAGGTCCTCACCATCACAGAAGCCATTCTTCAGCCAATTCGATTCACTCCACGTGATGTCAAGAAACAGCTGAGCGCACTGGGTACAACAAAAGCTATGGGCCCCGACAACATCCTGGCTCTTGTGCTCCAGAACTAGCCAAGCTGTTCCAGTACAGCTACAACGCTGGCATCGATCTGACAATGTGGAAAACCGCCCAGGTATGTCCTGTCCACAAAAAGCAGGACAAATCCAACCCGGCCAATTATCGTGCTATCAGTCTACTCTCAATCATCAGCAAAGTGATGGAAGGTGTCATCGACAGTGCTATCAAGTGGCACTTACTCACCAATAACATGCTCATTGATGCCCAGTTTGGGTTTCGCCAGACCACTCGGCTCCCGACCTCATTACAGCCTTGGTCCAAACATGGACAAAGGAGCTGAATTCGAGAGGTGAGGTGAGAGTGACAGCATTTGACCGAGTCTGGCATCAAGTAAAACTGGAATCAGGGGGAAAGCGCTCCACTGGCTGGAGTCATACCTAGCACAAACAAAGATGGTTGTGGTGGTTGAAGGTTAATCATCACAGCCCCAGGAGTTCCTCAGGGCAGTGTCCTAGGCCCAACCATCTTCAGCTGCTTCATCAATGACCTTCCCTCCAACATAAGGTCAGAAATGGGGATGTTCGCTGATGACTGCACAGTGTTCAGCGCCATTCACAACTCCACAGATAATGAAGCAGTCCATGCCCGCATGCAACAAGACCTGGACGACGTTCAGGCTTGGGCTGATAAGTGGCAGGTAACATTCGCACCACAGAAGTGCCAGGCAATGACTATCTCCAACAAGCGAGAGTCTAACCACCTCCCCATGGCATTACCATTGCTGAATCCCCCACTATCAACATCCTGGGGGTCACCATTAACCAGAAACTTAACTGGACCAGCCACATAAATACTGTGGCAACAAGAGCAGGTCAGAGGCTAGGTATTCTGCGGCAAGTGTCTCACCTCCTGACTCCCCAAAGCCTTTCCACCATCTACAAGGCACAAGTCAGGAGTGTGATGGAATACTCTCCACTTGCCTGGATGAGTGCAACTCCAACAACACTCAAGAAGCTCGACACCATCCAGGACAAAGCAGCCCGCTTGATTGGCACCCCATCCACCACCTTAAACATTCACTCCCTCCACCACCGACGTACCGTGTCTGCAGTGTGTACCATCTACAAGATGCACTGCAGCAACTCGTCAAGGCTTCTTTGGCAGCACCTCCCAAACCTGTGACCTCTACCACCTAGAAGGACAAGGGCAGCAGGCACATGGGAACACCGCCACCTCCAAGTTCCCCTCCAAGTCACACACCATCCTGACTTAGAAGTATATCGCCGATCCTTCATCGTCACTGGGTCAAAATCCTGGAACTCCCTACCTAACAGCACTGTGGGAGTACCATCACCATACGGACTGCAGCGGTTCAAGAAGGCGGCTCACCACCACCTTCTCAAGGGCAACTAGGGATGGGCAATAAATGCTGGCATTGCCAGCGACGCCCTGATCCCATAAACAAATAAAAAAAAAAATAGAGGCAGTGCCCTGCCCTCTGGCTTGATGCTGGATTCACACAGTTTTAACTTTGTGTTGTGAGGTTGGAGCCTGGTGTCGGCCTCCCTAGGGAAACCGGGGTGAAGGAGTAGCGGGTCCAGAAGAGGGCCGAAAGGGAAGTACATTTTTTTTTAAAGGTTTCCTTGTGGGTCAGGAGGACAAGGAGTGCTTCTCGGGGCCCCACAAAGAAAACCTAGGGCCACGGGCTTCCCTCCCACTGCCACGATCGCCTATCTCCCACCACTGCTACTTACCTGACTGCCGGGACTGTGCCCACGGGTCCCCGGCTGCACTTGCCCAATTTCTGGCCACTGGCTTGATCTCATTGATGGGCGAGAGTCGGGCCTGGTATATTTAAATGAGGCCCGAGAGTTAAAATGGTCTGGGCCTTACGTCAGCGTGCCGTGGTGAACCTGACACTCGCCCTGCTGGCCCCACATTCAACCCTCTCCCCCTGTTAAAATTGGCGCTTAAGAGTCTTAGGGGGAAAAATTAGGTCGCGCCCCGTTTGGGGCGCAAATATCGTCTGGTCGCAAATATTAGCGCCTGGCGCTAATTATCGCCACTGACTGGAAACTTCACTTTTACCGCCCCGGGAGGTGAGTGGAGCGCTAAATCAGGCGCTGCACACCTGTCTTAAGGCGCAAAGGCCGAGCAGTGAGGCGCTAACTCAGCGCGCGAGCGCAGCGCAGGTGCTGCCAGTTAGCGAGGGAACACAGACACACTGGCGCCGGCCAGTTCTTAAAGCGGGGGGGGCCAACTTACTCCCCAGCCACACCCTGCTCATTGCAGCCTTGAATCTCGGCCTGGAGAGACCTGTGAATCCATTTTGCTGCCAAGGATGGAGAGGGTGAGAGAACGAGCTCAGCGCTTCACCGAGCGGGCCTTGGATGCTCTGGTTGGCGCGGTGGAGCGCAGAAGATGTATACTCTTCCCTGAGAGTGGCAGGAGGCCTTTGCCACGCGAGTACAGAAGAGTGTGGAGGGAGGTGGCTCAGAGCGTCTCCTCCAGGAGCATGGTGCCCAGGACCCATGTTCAATGCCGCAAAAAGTTCAACGACCTCACTCGGGTCGTCAGGGTGAGTGGCTTTTTCTCAATACCTCTCCATCCCTCCATCTCAACCTCACTCTATGGCCAGAGGGTCTTAAAACCCCAATGCACAACACTCATCCAACACCTATGGCCCTTTCATGAAACACACACACACATTCCACACTTTGCATACAGTAAGGGCTATTCACCTATGGGAGGCACATCAGGCAAGACCATGGCTGTATACAGTAAGGGCTATTCACCTATGGGAGGCACATCAGGCAAGACCATGGCTGTATATTTACTCAGATGCTGTCCTTTTTCTTGCAGGCCAAGCTGGCGCATAATAGGAGACAGCAGCAATGGACAGGTGGAGGGCGGCCTCAGCTGCAACCCCTCAGCGATCTTGAGGAGCGCGTCCACAGGATTGTGGCAAGCCGGGTGATCGGTCCCGTCACCACTGGAGACGCCGACCCCGTTCTGGACAGCAATGGTAAGGTCATCACCTTTTTGTCCTCTGTCCTTCCACTTGTCCCTCACAACACCAGCCTTTGACACTTTCAATCCAACTTGCTAACTCGCTGCACTTATTCCTCCCTTACTGCCACCCTGTCCTCACGCTAAAGCCACTCTTGTACCTCCCTGCTTTCAGATGGTGATTCACCAGCTGAGGAGACGGGCCCTGAAGCTGCCACTGGGAGTGAAGCTGCAGCCGAGGAGGAAGAGGAAGCCGGAGCATCAGTGCCACCCTCTCCCGAGGAAGCCCATGCCCACACTGGGAACACGCCTTCCCTGGAGGGGAGCAGGGGGGAAGGGTCTGATGAGGGTGAAGCTCCAGGACCCAGCGGGCTGCAGCAACGCCATGGGGGTAGGGAAGAACGGGGGCCTTCTCCCCAGAGGGAGAGTAGGCCAGAGACTCCTACTGCAATGGACGCAGAGGAGGAGCGGCTGATCGCAGAAATGAACACCCAGGCGGTGGGCATGCACACTGAGCTCATGGGTGCAGTGGGAAGGGTGCCCGAATGCATTGAGTCACTGGCAAGGAGTGTGGAGCACTTCGCTGTAGCACAGGCGGATGCCACACTAACGCTTAGTGCTGCAATTCAGTCACTGACTGCCGTGATCCCATCTCTGACTGCTCTCATGCAGACTCAGATTGAGGCCACGCGAGCACTGACTGCTGCCAACCTCGATGGTTCGTTCACATGTCCCCGGGGCTCTCACCGCGCCGCAGCAGGCCAGCAATCTGTGCTCCAGCAGATTGCTCCGGATGCTGAGGTGCTGCCCCGTGGGAGTGCCAGTGTGTCGGGCGAGCAGGGAGTTGCTGTCCTCTCTCACGATGACAGCATTCCTGCTGCCAACACTGTCACTTCTCCACTGCACTTGCCACCGCCTGTAGGACAGACTGCTGCCGCCCATGCAGAGTTGGTGCAGTCTGCAGCCGGGCCCTCCAGGCCCAGAACTGGTCGAGGCCGTCCTTCAGGGGCATCTGCAGTGTCAGGGTCTGACGATCAGCAGCCTTCCACCAGCCTTGCTGCAGCCACTGAGGTCCCATTACGGAGGAGCAGTAGGGTTAGAAGGGGGGAAGTGCGCAAGGGAAGGAGATCACCCTCGAAGGGCAAAAAGTAGGAGGTGTGACAAAATGCTGGTCATTTTTTTATTAAAGGCCGAGGTTCGTGGTCCAACTTTTGTTTAGTGTTTTGGACATTATCTCCAGGTTGTGAGAACCAGTTATGTTAATGACTGTTTTTTTGTGTTTATTTCTATGAGTTTGTCATGAGGAAATGACACACACAGAGTTTGTAAAATAAATAAGTTTTTGTATTCAAAATATACATGTTTGGTGTTTGGAATCATTGGTGCCTTGGCCGGCTTAGGGGTTGCGTGCTGGGTTCATTGATGTTAGCAATGGCAGAAGCCATTTCCACAGCAGGGGCCCTAGAAGCGGCTTGCTATCAGCCGTTGACGGACGGCCCTTGCAGTTTCACCATTGTGGGCCGCCCTCCCGCCTTGGTGCTGCTGATGATCATCCTCCTCGTCCTCTTCCTCCTCTTCCTCCTCCTCCTCTGGTGGTGCTCCAAGGCCTGGTGGCATTGGCTGGGTCCTGACGATTGCCATGTTATGCAACATGCAGCACACAACTACGAAGTTGGATACTCGCTCAGGCGAGTACTGCAGGGCTCCTCCAGAATGGTCGAGACAGCGGAACCGTTGCTTCAGCACGCCGATTGTGCGCTCAATGATGTTCCTGGTAGCTTGATGGCTCTCGTTGTACCGCAGCTCAGCAGGGGTGTTGGGCGTACGGAGCGGTGTCATCAGCCAGGTGCTCAATGGATACCCCTTGTCCCCGAGAAGCCAACCAACTGGCTGATGCGGTGCCTCGAAAAGTTCTGCCACAGTAGTCTGGCGCAGGATGAAAGCATCGTGGCAGCTGCCAGGATAGTGGGCATTGACAGCGAGTATCAGCTGTCTGTGGTCACAGACCAACTGAACATTCAAGGAATGGAACCCCTTTCTGTTCCTGAATTCCTCGGCATTCTCATGTGGAGCACGCAAAGCCACATGCGTGCAGTCAATGGCGCCCTGCACCATGGGGAAGCCCGCTATCCTCGCAAAGCCCAGAGCGCGGTCACGCTGCTTGTCTGGGGTCATGGGGAAAGAGATGAACTCTCGTCTCCTTTTAAAGAGGGCATTTGTGACCTGCCGGATGCAGCAATGCACCGCGAACTGGGAGATATTGGCGAGGTCCCCAGCAGCAGCTTGAAATGAGCCAGTAGCATAGAAGTTGAGAGCCACTGTGACCTTCACTGCCACCGACAGAGACGTCCTGGACCTCAGTTGAGGCTGCAGATCTGGCTGCAGCAGGTGGCAGAGCTCAGTGACCACCTCCTTGCTGAATCGCAGCCTTCGCAAACACAGCTCCTCAGACATATGAATGTAGGAGAGCTGTTCACGATATACCCTGGGAGGGTAAGCTCTCCTGTACATACGCCTGTTGGCCCTCCTCCGTCTGGCCATCATTGCCACTCTCTCTCTGCGTCTCTGTGTCCTCCGATTCAGCTGGAGCAGGACGACGCCCCCAATCAGTGCAGCCCCCATAGTCTCTTTGCAAGCAAAGTTATGAAGGACAGCAACCAAAGTAGCAGCGAAGTTAGGATCAGTAGGCAAAACTACCTCACAAAGCGTTGACTCAATGCAGAAGTCTCTCTTTCTCTCTCTCCGAATCTCTCTCTCTCTCTCAGAACGAGTGGTGCAAAAATGTCAACCACAGAAAAAGACAGGAAGAGGCCCCCTTTAAACAGCGCCCCCCCCAGCCCCACAACGATTGATAGCGTTCCAGTCTTCCGGTCGTTGGATGCGCCAGGCGGTAAGGCAGGGGGCGCCACTCAATTTCCGCTCCGGGGCGCCACAAGGGCGTTGCACCATGGAATGACGTCACAATCTGCGCGCGCAGGTGGTCGCGGCGGTAAGGTTTAGCGCCGCCGCACAATGTCTAGTTAAGTTCCCGAGCGGCGCAAACATCGCTGCGCCCGGGCGCTAGCGGCTTTGCGCCCCATTAGCGCCCTCTTAAGGCGCTAACGGGAGGCGCAACCAACTGAATTTTTACCCCTTAGAGCCCTAAATTCTGGTTGGGGTCAAGGTGTAAAAAGGGCGAATTTCCAGTGTGGGGACTATAAAATGGGACAGAGCCCAGCTCTGCCCAGATTCTGCCCCATTTGCGCCCCCTCCTGAGAAATTCTGGTGGGGGTAAGGATGGGCAAATCTTCTGCTCATTGCCTCGTGCCAAGAGACCTTGTCTGGAGGTGTTCCCAGGATAGCCTTGGAATTCTTTGATCCCTTCCCCTGAGTTTGTTGACAAGATACAGAAGAAGCTTATTGACTTCTTCTGGGACAAAAGGACACATTGGGTCTCTGCCGCGGTTCTGAGTCTCCCGCTTAGGGAGGGCGGTCAGGCATTGGTGAGCGTCCATACCCAGGCTGCGACTTTCCATCTTCAGACCCTGCAGAGATACCTGTACGTCGAGGATCCTCCTAGATGGTGTGCGCTGGCGACATATTTCTTCCGCCAGCTGCACGGCCTCAATTACAACTCCCAGCTCCTGTTTGTAAACCTGGGGGAAGGCAACCGTGCTTCCTTGCAGATGCTGCCTCTTTTTTACCAGGAACTGATCAGGATCTGGAACCTGGCCGCCTCCAGCCGGAATCCTCCCCCATCAGGAGTGGCGGCTATCCTCCGGGAGCCGCTGCTCAGGAATCCGCACCTCCACGGGCGCGGGCTCAGGTGGCTGATGGAGGAGAGGGCTCTGGCTGGCAACGTGACCAGAGTCAGGGATGTCCTGGATGGTGGAGGGGCAGGCTGGATGTCGCCAGAGGAGCTGGCACAGCGTGTGTCCTGGCGTGGCATCCGGTTCGCGGCCAAAGCCATTGAGTCGCTAAAAGTGGCACTCGGCCCTGACTCCTCTAGGTGTGGCGAGGTGGGTCAAGTGTGTGGAGCGACCCCATCCGAACTGACCCCCGTTCGGACGGAATCTCTCATCAGCGCCACACCCTGAAACCTCACTTGGGAGCCGGCGCCTCACAACTTGAGCCGCGAGAGGAGCGGGAACAGCGGCTCTGCAAAGAGCGCGAGAGCAGCGGTGAGAGGAGCGGCTAGGGGAGCAGCGAGAGACCAGCGAGAGGAGCGAGAGCAGCGGCGCTATAAAGAGCGCGAGAGGAAGAGGAGGCAGCGGACCTGAGCGGGAGCAGAGCGAGAGAGGCAGCAACTCAACAGAGGCGTAATCCGAAAGAGTGACGTCAGAGTAGAAAAAGTGATGTCGGCACAAGGGAAGGAGCTGATTGATGAGTAGCTGGTGAGTGGTTTTTTTTAAGCTTTAAGTTTATTTCTGCTAAGTTAGTTCTTAGTCTATTAAATAGAGGCATGGCAGGGCAGCTCAGTCCCGTGGAGTGCACATCCTGTGCCATGTGGGAAGTCCTGGACGCTTCGCGTAGCCTGGACGACCACATGTGCAGGAAGTGTCACCAGCTGCGGCAGCTCGAGATCCGTGTTTCAGAGCTTGAGCGGCGGCTGGAGCCACTGCGGTGCATCCGCGAGGCTGAGAGTTACGTGGATAGCACGTTTCCAGAGGTGGTCACCCCGCAGCTTAAGAGTATGCAGGCAGAGAGGGAATGGGTGACCGCCAGACAGAAGAGGAGGACCAGGCTGGTAGTGCAGGAGTCCCCGGAGTGCATCGCGCTCTCCAACCAGTATTCTGTTCTGAGTACTTGTGGGGGGCGATGGTTTCGCTGGGGAGTGCAGCCAGAGACAAGCCCACGGCACCACGGGTGGCTCAGCTGCACAGCGGGGGAGGAAAATAGAGTGGAAGAGCAATAGTGATAGGGGATTCGATAGTTAGGGGAGCAGACAGGCGTTTCTGCAGCCGCAGACGTGACTCCAGGATGGTATGTTGCCTCCCTGGTGCCAGGGTCAAGGATGTCACTGAGCGGCTGCAGGACACTCTGAGGGGGGAGGGTGAACAGCCAGAGGTCGCTGTCCATATCGGTACCAACGACATAGGCAGAAAGAGGGATGAGGTTCTGCAGGCAGAGTTTAGGGAGCTAGGAGAGAGATTAAAAAGCAGGACCTCAAAGGTAGTAATCTCCGGATTACTCCCGGTGCCACGTGCTAGTGAGTACAGCAATAGGGGGATAGAACAGATGAATGCGTGGTTGGAGAGATGGTGCAGGAGACGGGGCTTTAGATTCCTGAGGCATTGGGACCGTTTCTGGGGAAGGTGGGACCTGTGCAAGCCGGACGGGTTACACCTCAACAGAGCCGGGACCAATATTCTCGTGGGGAGGTTTGCTGGTGCTGTTGGGGAGGGTTTAAACTAGCTTGGCAGGGGGATGGGCACCAGCATATAGGAGTAGAAAAGAGGAATAAGATGCATGAAAGAGTGAGTGTGTTGGATAGTACTAGAGAAGAAAGTAGTACTAAAGGCGGAAGCAGTACCATATTAGATAGGAGCAGAATAAGAAAGACTACGAAAAATTCAAAAATGGGTTTAGAATGCATGTACGTAAACGCACAAAGTGTGGTGAATAAGGTTGGTGAGCTCCAAGCACAATTAACTGCGTGGCAATATGATGTTGTGGCAGTAACAGAAACGTGGCTTAAAAACGGTGAGGACTGGGCACTTAATACTCAAGGGTACAAGGTGTTCAGAAAAGATAGGGAAGGAAAAAAGGGAGGTGGGGTGGCAGTGCTGATTAAGATGCGGAGATGCCGGTGTTGGACTGGGGTGGACAAAAATGAGATGTCACACAACACCAGGTTATAGTCCAACAGTTTTATTTACAACAAAAAAACAAACAAAAAAAAAAGTTAGGAGCTCAACTGCAGACGGCAGCATTTGACACGTTGGACCCCCTGTGACCCACCTCATTGTCTTGGCTGTGCTCTGATGTGTCTTTGATGTAGTGCCTTCCTGACGGATTGTATCTCTGCAGACAAGTCGCTCTCTGTGTATATATACTGTGTATTAGATTCCCTCACTGTACCTCTACCTGACGAAGGAGCAGCAGCTCCGAAAGCTCGTAATTTTAAATAAAACTGTTGGACTATAACCTGGTGTTGTGCGACTTCTCAGTGCTGATTAAGGAAGACATTGTACTGTTGGAAAGGGAGGATATTCTTGAGGGGACAAGGACAGAATCCATTTGGTTGGAGTTGAGGAGCAAAAAGGGTATGATCACGCTAGTGTGGGTATTCTATAGGCCTCCAAATAGTGAGAGGGAGGTAGAGGAGCAAATCTGCAGGGAAATCGCAGAGATATGCAAGAGCTATAGAGTGGTGATATTGGGGGACTTTATTTACCCAAATATCGATTGGGATAATGCTAGGGTAAAAGGAAAGGAGGGGGGGGAATTTCTGAAATGTGTTCAGGAGAATTTCCATGTTCTTGGTCCAACTAGGAAGGAGGCATTGCTGGAGCTGGGGAATGAGGTGGGCCAGGTCGACCAAGTGTCTGTGGGAGAACACTTGGGTACAAGTGATCATCGTATCATAAGATTTAGATTAGCAATGGAGAGGAGCAAGGAACAATCTAGAGTGGAACTTCTAAACTGGAATAGGGCTAACTTCAATGGGATGCGAAAGGATCTAGCCAGGGTAAAATGGAACCAAAAACTGACAGGAAAAACTGTAATGGAACAATGGATGATCTTTAAGGAGGAGATGCTCCAAGTAGAGGCTAGGTACATTCCAACAAGAGGGAAGGATAAGGGAACAAAAGCAAGGGCTCCTTGGATGACGAGGGAGATAGAGAAGATGATGAAACAAAAAAAGAGGGTGTATGATGCATGTCTGGTGAATTCTTCAAGGGAGAACCAGATCAAATACAATAAGTTGAGAGGGGCTGTGAAGATGCAAATAAGATTGGCAAAGAGAGAATATGGAGGTTAACATAAAAGGGAACCCAAAAATCTTCTACCGGCATGTAAACAGTAAGCAGGTAGTAAGAGGCGGGGTGGGGCCTATTAACATAGAAACATAGACATAGAAGATAGGAGCAGGAGTAGGCCATTCGGCCCCTCGAGCCTGCTCCGCCATTCGATGAGATCATGGCTGATCATCTAAACTCAGTACCCTGTACCTGCCTTCTCCCCATATCCCTTGATACCTTTAGCTTTAAGAAATATATCTAACTCATCCTTGAATATATTTAATGACTTCGCCTCAACTACCTTCTGTGGTAGAGAATTCCACAGGTTCACCACTCTCTGGGTGAAGAAATTCTTCCTCATTTCTGTCCTAAATGGTTTACCCGTTATCCGTAGATTATGACCCCTGGTTCTGGACTCTCCGACCATCGGGAACATTCTTCCTGCATCTAGTTTGTCCAGACCTGTCAGAATTTTATATGTTTCGATGAGATCCCCTCTCATTCTTCTATACTCCAGTGAGTATAAGCCCAATCGACCCAATCTCTCCTCATATGTCATTCCTGCCATCCCGGGTATCAGCCTTGTGAATCTTCGCTGAACTCCTTCCATGGCAAGAACATCCTTCCTCAGATAAGGCGACCAAAACTGCACACAGTACTCAAGGTGTGGTCTCACCAAGGCCCTGTACAACTGCAGCAGGACATCCCTGTTCCTATACTCAAACCCTTTCGCTATGAAGGCCAACATACCATTTGCCTTCTTCACCGCCTGCTGCACCTGCATGCTTACTTTCAGCGACTGGTGCACAAGGACACCCAGGTCTCATTGCACTTCCCCTTCTCCCAATCTATTGCCATTCAGATAATAGCCTGCCTTTCTGTTTTTGACACCAAAGTGGATAACCTCGCACTTATCCACGTTATATTGCATCTGCCACGCTTCTGCCCACTCACCCAACCTGTCCAGATCATCCTGGAGTTTCTTGCTATCCTCCTCGCTGCACACACTCCCACCCAGCTTTGTGTCATCTGCAAACTTGGAGATATTACATTTAATTCCCTTATCTAGATCATTAATGTATATTGTGAATAGCTGGGGTCCAAGGACCGATCCCTGCGGTACCCCACTAGTCACTGCTTGCCACTCGGAAAAAGACCCATTAATTCCTACTCTCTGCTTTCTGTCCGCCAACCAGTTCTCTATCCAAGTCAATACCTTGCCCCCAATCCCATGTGCCTTAACTTTACCCGCTAATCTCTTATGCGGGACCTTATCGAAAGCCTTTTGAAAGTCCAAATACACCACATCTACAAAGAAGGTGTTATATGCTTAGAGGCGCAGGGAAAGGCTGGAATACTCAATGAGTACTTTGTATCGGTGTTTACTAAGGAGGTGGATGCTGACAAAATATCGGTAGCAGTGGAAAAGGCAGAAGCAATGGAAAGGGTGAAAATTGATAGCCAGGATGTACTAGAAAGGCTGGGTATGCTTAGAGTGGATAATTCGCCTGGTCCAGATGGCTTGCATCCCAGATTGCTAAGGGAATTGGGGAGGAGATAGTGGAAGGGCTTGCCATAATTTTCCAATCTTCCCTAGATGCGGGGAAGGTGCCTGAGGATTGGAAAGTGGCAAATGTGACAACATTGTTCAAGAAAGGGTGTAAGGACAATCCTAGTAACTACAGTTTAACATCAGTGGTGGGTAAAGTTTTAGAAACAATTATCAAGGAAAAAATTAACGAGCACTTGGAGAGGTTTAAGCTAATTAAGGAGAGCCAACATGGATTTGTAAAAGGCAGATCATGTTTGACTAATCTAATTGAATTTTTTGATGAAGTAACAGGGAGGATTGATGAAGGGAATGGAATAGATGTTGTCTACATGGATTTTAGGAAGGCGTTTGACAAAGTACCACATAGAAGGCTGGTTGACAAAATTGAGGCTCATGGAATAGGTGGGTCAGTGGCAGCTTGGATAAGGAATTGGCTTAAGGACAGGAAACAGCGAGTTGTGGTAAATGGCTGTTTTTCAGACTGGAGGATGGTAGACAGTGGTGTTCCCTAAGGGTCAGTGCTGGTGCCACTGCTTTTTTTGATATATATATATATATATATAAATGACCTGGATATTGGAATACAGAGTAGAATTTCTAAATTTGCTGATGACACCAAACTTGGGGGTGTGGCAAACAGTGAGGATGATACCAATCGACTGCAACAGGACATGGAAAGGCTAGCAGAATGGGCAGACAAGTGGCAGATAGAATTTAATACAGAGAAGTGTGAGATGATGCATTTTGGCAGAAGGAACAGGGAAAGGCAATATACACTTAATGGCACAGTTTTAAAGAGTGTGCAGGGACAGAGTGTAAGAATAAAAATATATGTTTTGTATGTGTGATGGACTCGAGACTATTAATATAAGATAAAGATAAATTTGATGTGTATGGATCTCTTCTGGGTAAGGCAACGGCGCAAAACTTAACAAAGGAAACCTGTATAACAGGATAACCCCCCACAGAGACAACATCGAAACTCACCATCGAAACTCACCATCGAAACTCACCATCAGAACTCAAGAGACACTAAAAGGTGTCAACAAACAATTAACTTAAGCGAGAAATGGCCCCAGCCACTGCAGACAGACACATGTTCAAAGAAAGTCAATCAAGAACTGCCAGAATCTAAAACCCAATCGTGGCGTCTTAAGAATTTAAACTAGAAGACAATGGACTTTAAAAAGATATAAAAACAAGGAACCAAAGGCTCTCGCTCTCTCTCTCTCGACGACCACACGGAAGAACAAGAAGCTCTCCCTCTACAGACCAGACCAAGAAGCAAGGAAAAAGGCCGCGTGCATTGCCTAACTCAGGGAAGTACCAGTCTGTGTAAATCTAACCCATTACTTTATGAGTTGTAATCGAGTAGAGTCATAGGATACCAGTAGGCTATTGTTTTGATGTGCACGAGTGTGTGTGTTTTATAAACTTGCATGAGTTTGTGTGTTTAATAAACTTATTCCAAATTGTTTGAAAAGAATTGATCTTGCTGTCAATTTAATGCCAGTCGAAATAAAAAGCTTACAAAATTTGGGGCTCGTCCGGGATCTGGCGAGACAGCTTTAGATCATTCTTTTAAACAATTGGAAATTTTGGGAGTTGCGATTCTAACCTGTGGTGCAAAGTTTAAAAGTAAATTCAAAAGACATAGGATGAAGGGATCGGGGGCATACAAAAAGCCAACAAAAGACGTAGCTGTAGCCTACCATGAAAAATTATACGAAAAGGTATCCATAAGGGACTTACAAGAGTTACGGGCACGATGCATCTGTAAGGGCCAACGTGCGTCCTTTGGGGAGCTCGTGGCATTTATCCAGGAGAGGGTAGATGAGGGAAAGCTAAGGCCCAAACAGGCAAATGGTGTCTTGGTGTTCGGGGCACATTACTGTGCTCGGAGAGATGAGGAATTAATGAGGCAGGATGCAATAGAGATTTGAGATTTAAAGGGAGAGATACAAGATTTAAAAGAACTAAAAGTCAAAGAGATTGAACTAAAAGAAAAAGAGATTCAAAGTATGAAAGAACAAAAAGAAGAAGGCATCCAACTTGTTAGGCAGTTAAAGGAGGGAGAAATCCAGCATTTGAGACAAGAAATCGATCGATTAGGCCACAGTATCAGGCAACTAGAAAGAGGAGCCGAGCAGGCAGCTTCGTGGCTACAGCAACAAAGCCTCTCAAATTTAAATGCAGGAGCAGCCGTCGCAGCAGCAAATGAAACGAGGTTAGAGCTCAAGAAATATAAATTGGAAAATCTGGGGCTCCGGCAGGAAGTAGAAGATGTTAGGGGGGCATTAAGGGAAGCAATTAAGAAGCCACATAGGGAGGCAGACCACTCCCAGTGCCACCTAGAAATAGCGCGGCTAAAGAGTAAATTAGGGCAGCAACTGGCTCTAGTATCCGTAGTAACACGGGGAGCCATAACAGAGACAACAGAAGGGGACAAGTGGGAGACAGATTGGGAAGAGGAAGGCAGTCAGGATAATCCCCAGGAGGGCGGTGAAGGATGGGATACATTGGAGACACAAGGGCCAACCGTAGCAGTAGTGACCACCTCTTTACGGCATAATGTGCATGGTCACATCACGAGTAACCATACCGACTCACGGTCCATATCTGGTGCTGACGCCACGGTGTGTAGCCATGATGGGGACGACCCACTGGTAGTTAATAGGAGGTGGGCAGATTTCAGGAGGGGTCTCCCCGAGTTAGAAGAGGGAGACTTAACACGAGTCCTCCTCTTGGCCTGTTCCACTTCTTTAAAGAATAATCTGCCAGACGCGATCCTCCAGCGTGGCACAGCGACCGATGCAGTCGTGACTGAGATCCGAAACCATTTAGGGATCCAAAACTGAAACTTAGTGGCTATGCTTAGTCAGACCAAACAGCGCCCAGATGAGACCCCTAGAGCCTTCAGTAAGCGCCTGTACGATATCTATGAACGTTCCCAGAACCAGGCACCCACACATGCTGCAGCAGGAAAGGACCAGGAACAATTCAGAGCAACGTTCCTGACCCAACTCCACTCTCGTTAAAACCACTCTGGGCATAGCCGCGAGGCCCACCGATCAGTGGACAGATATAGAGACTAGCGTTCAAAGAGCCTGGGAGATGGTAAAAGACCAGTTAAAGGTGAAGTCACCACCCACCACAAAGAAACCAGTGTCAGCGGTGGAGGGATCGAGGTACTACCCCTTTAGGGGACAGTGCTTTAATTGTAAGAAGGAAGGTCACCGAGCAAAACACTGCAGGAGACCCAGACAGGCACCGAACCACGATGCAATGCATAGATACCTCCCGAGGGATGAACCCAAACCCTCTGGGATGGAACAACAATTGGCTCAGTTAGTTACCCTTCTAAAAAAGGATGAATCCAAGCCCTCTGGGACGGATCAACGATTGGACCAGTTGATAACCCTCATGAAAGCCTAAATTGTCACGGGGGAGATGCAAAGTCATTTACCGGTGCACGCAATCGCCAATGCACACCCATTGGGAATGCAAAATCCTATCGTCAATGCTCACCCATTGGAGGGACCCCTCCAAGGACCAACCCTATGACGGGGTTTGGCCCCCAAAGATTGGTCGGAAGTGGGGTTCCGACGTGATGGTAGCGGGAGACCAGTAGTCCTTGTTGTCTTAAAAGGGGGCCGGCAACAGATTATGCTTATAGACACTGGCTCAGCCGTTACCATCATCCACACCCCGTACCCTGAACGCCATGCAGCAGTGGGCAAGGGTTGTATGGCCCTTAAAGGGTTTAATGGTGATACAACCACCGCGTATACAGGGAAGGCCTCTGAACTTCAGTTGGGAGGCCTCACCTGTGAGGTCCCAGCGCCGATGCTGATGACCACCCCCGATGGAAGGGGGATTTTAGGGACTGATGTGTTGGATCAGTATGGCGCGGTAATAGATTACAATCGGGACTGTGTTTGGATGGGATTGAGAAATAATGCAAGAGTGATAGAAATTTCAGATGCTCACTCTGTTTTTGCTATTAAAAAGCCATCCGAGTATGACCCTCCGGGGAGCGAAAATGAAGCTGTGGCAAAACTAATTCAGGAACACCGAGCGGTGTTTGCCACATGGAAGCACGATTGTAGAATAATGGCAGGCGAAGAGTCTATTGAGGGACGCCCCCACTCATTCACTAAACAGTACCCCATCCCAAGGGAGAGTCACCCTTACATCCGAGACACCATAAAATCCCTAGTCGAGCAGGGTGTTGTTAGGACAGGCACTTTCACAACCAATTCACCCACATGGCCGCTTAAAAAGCCTGATAGCAGCTGGCGACTGACTATTGATTACAGAAAGTTAATTCTGTAACGCCAGCCTGCTCACCGGTAGTAAGAGAAGCCCCCACCATATTATCTCAAATTCCTGCTAGTTCCAAGTACTTCTTGATCCTCGACATTGCCAATGGATTCTGGAGTATCCCTGTTAAAAGGGAGGACCAGTACAAATTTGCGTTCACATTTGAGGACCAGAGCTACACCTGGACATGCCTGCCTCAGGGGTTCCACAATGCCCCCACGATCTTCCACAAAAGAATGGCTGCAGTTTTAAAAGACTTTTCCCGCCCCACCTGCTTGCTCCAGTATGTAGACGATCTACTGCTGGCAACCGATAGCATGGAGGAGCATCTGTCCCTTTTGCACGAACTGTTGACATTGTTGGCTCAGGCGGAACAAAAGGTGAATCCCCGGAAGGCTCAGTTGGTAAAAGAACGGGTCACCTTTCTGGGAGTGTCCATTTCGCCAGAGGGATCGTCCCCCGACTCCCACAAGGTGGAGATAATACAGCGACTACCATTACCCACTTCCAAAACAGCCCTACGATCATTCATGGGTTTGGTGGGGTACCAAAGGAACTTTATCCCAGGCTTTGCAGAGTGCGCAAAGCCCCTGTATGATTTGATAAAACTGCAGGGTGATGACATACGCCCGGCATGGACTGATGCTCACACCCAGTCCGTGGCCAAATTAAAAACTGCAGTGATACAGGCCGCATGTCTGATTCCTCCGGATCCCACGCAGCCCTTCCATTTGGAGGTCGGGGCCACAGAACAAAGCCTTGCCGCAGTTCTGTGCCGAACGCGAGCTGATCGACTACAGCCTATTGCATATGCGTCTTGAATCCTGCAGGGGGCAGAAAAGACGTATACTGCGTGCGAGCGCCACCTGCTGGCCGTCTTCTGGGCGCTGCATCATTTTACCTTTATTTCTGGGCTACAAGTGACCATCCTTCACAGCGCTCACACGCCTCTGAACCTACTGATGAAACCTGGAGATTCGCTAGTTTTCTCACAGCACCTCAGCAAATGGACATTGGAATTTATGGAAAGAGACATTGGTATAATTTCCAAACCCACCACATTGCTGCCACAATTTCTGGTTTATGAGGGGGAACCGCATGAATGCCCGCTACCCCTGATTAACTTTGAGACCCATCCTGTGCAGAAAGAGCCCATACAGGGAGCCCCAGATGTCTACATCGATGGGTCCTCATATCACATCGAGGGATCCCCCCACACCGGGTATGCTGTGGTATTGCCAGAGAGAACCATCCAGCGACGATGTAACCGACAGTCCTCACAATATGCAGAAATCGCCGCACTTCTAACCGCCGTGAAAGAAACCTCAGATAGACCCGTGAATATTTGGCCCGATAGTGCCTGTGCTATAAACACCATGCTCTCCTTGCCCCATACCACAAAAATGACAACCGTACAATAGACGCTAAGGTCCTGGTCCATGGGCCCTGGTTACACCTGCTCTGGTCATATCTTAAACAGCGATCCCAGCCCTGCTTCATAGGAAAGGTAGCAGCCCATAGAAAAGGGGGTCCACATAGCGAGGGAAATTCCAGAGCAGACAGAGCAGCCAAGGACGCTGCGATTGTTGGGGAGATAGAGGATATAGTTGTTGAGCCCTGCAATGCTGTTAGCAAGGGCTCCCCAACAGATCACCTAGATTTAAAATCCCTGCAGCAGCAATACTGGCCATACGCTGTTGTAAGCGCCTGGCACGAGGAAGGCAGACCCCTTCCTCAACCGACAGCCTGGGCCCCCAATACCAGACTAGCCACTGCCCCTGACTCAGCGGGGCAGTTGCTGATGTTCAAAAGAAAGCCGTACGCCTGCCCGGTGGTGTGTGTTCCACCAGAGGTGAGTCAGGAACTGCTCTCCCTCTTTCACTCCCACCCCACGGCAGGGCACTATTCGGCCCTGGTAACCTTCTATAAGGCAGCATCCACAGCTTGGTGGCCTTCCATGAGGGAAACAATCAACCTATATGTGGCACGATGCCTACCGTGCCTGCAGCACAATCCACCCACGCGCACTAACCGAGCCTTGCTTCAAAGCGCGCCCCCACCTCAAGGGCCATGGACTCACCTCCAGATAGACTTCATTGGGCCACTTCCACAGCCGCAAGGCAATTTTCAGCATGCCCTAGTGTTGGTTGGATCAATTCACGAAATGGATCGAAGCATTCCCCTGCCGCTCCAACACCGCAATCACGGCAGCCAATACAGTATTAAATCATGGGCCAGAAATTCGGCTCCCTGGCTTCCCGCGGTGGCAAGGATCGCGCGCGCACCTACCTACCGCGCCTGCCGTTGACCTCTGGGCCCACGGGGACTTCGGCTCCTGGGCCTCCTGCAGCTGCCGGCGCGCAGTGCTTGTGTATCCCAGGGGCGTAGTTAGTGCAAAAAAACATCACATTTTTAAAATAACTATAAATTACATTGATTAACAATTTTAAACAAAAATTTAAATTTTTGAAAAAATTAATTACATTTTTTAACGGGGCTAAAACTAAACTTACCTTTCTTTAAAGTAATTAAAAAAGATAAATCTGTGAAAAAAATGTTTAAATTTTAATAAAATCAACACTTACCTTGTTAAAAGAAGGCCTTGTGCATCCTTTTTAAAAGTGTATCTTCTCCGTGCTTACCTTCACGGAGGAACCTGTAAAAAAAAATCCGAAGTGCGAGGCGAACGCGCTGGCCCTCCGGCGTGCGCGTTCGACCTCTGAACCCCTTTCCTCAGGGGAACGGAAGTGCCAGTTTCCCGCGCATGCGCAGTGCATGCAAGAAACCGGCACTTTCGTTCCGTCCACGGGTGAGTACACAGTGCGTACTCACCCGACAACAGCCGAATTTCTGCCCCGATGTGTTTTGTAGGTGGGGAGTACAAGTGGACAGTGATCAAGGTTCGCACTTTACCGGTAAGATTTTTACCCACCTGCAGGAAATGTTGGGGATAAAACACAAACTACATATTGCTCACCACCCCCAGTCGTCCAGAGGGGTCGAAAGGGGGAACAGGACCCTCAAGTTAATGTTTAAAACATTGTGTGTGGACCACCCCACTCAATGGGCTAACATGCTGCCAATGTGCTTAATGGCAATGAGGTCCACACCTCATAAAACAACAGGAGTCTCCCCATAGCAGGCCATGACGGGGAGACTCATGAGAACGCCAGGCCAGCTAACACTAACGGGGATGGGCCCCTTGACAATGGAACCATGTAGTTCCAAGTGGCTGGAACAAGTGGTCGATCACACCGATCAGATGAATCGATTTGTGGCCACGAAATTGGGGAAGTCAAAAAGACAAATTAAAAGGTACTTTGACAAGAAAGTACGTCCCTTTGAGTATCAGGTGGGGGACACCGTAATGATTCCAAATTATGGGAAAAAGAAGCATGCCTTTGAGCCCAGGTGGTGAGGACCGCATACGATTATAGACTGATTGAACCCCGCGGTTTATTTGATTCAGTTACCGGGGAAAAGGGCGTTAAGTACAAGAAATTGTATCATATTAACCAGTTAAAAACTGCCAAAGAGTAAATACTACACTGATCTTGTTTCTCACTGGACCATGATACAGATACAGATGACACAGAACAATGCTATAAACAGCACAGCTATACAGAAGCTAGGAGCCAGCCCATGGTGGGAAACAATGTACAGGAAACTCTTTGGTATCCGGCACCGATGGGACCGGTGTGGTGCCGGTTGATCGAAAGTTCCGGATAACGGAGAGTTATATCTACCGAGGCTATTTTTAACAAAGAAAAATAAAAAAATCAAGATATGTGCAGTATACAGTATTTGAGTGCTCACCTACAGAATGTTGTGTTAAATGGATGGTGGAAGATGCTTGATTAAGTAGAGTACTGCCAGTTGAGGGTAATCGATAACTCTTTAATTACTTAACAGTAAAACAAAACTTATAAACGACTGTATACAGTACTGTAGTTGACTGTACACTTATTCCGAGTCATCTGGTTCATCAGAAATATCCGTGCCAGCTGGGTCATCATGATCATGCAGTTCCACAGATGCCACAGATTCTTCAGGCACTTCCGCTGCTGCGACTCTTTTGGAAGCTTTCTTAAACATGTTGCGGATGTCGGTTTGCTTAGTGGACTCTTGCCTTTTCTGTAGAAAGGTGGAATGCAGAATATGGAGTTGCATAACTTCTTGGGCAGAGTAGCAAGTCTGCCTTTCAGCAAATTTGAGGAATGAAGATAATCCTTCTGCAGCTTTAGCCCAAGAAATCTTCTCTTCTTCAGAAATATCATCCTCTTCACTTTCCATCTCACTTTCCTTTTCTTTCTTTGGATTCAAAACATTCTCAATTATTTCATCATCACTTAGCATATGCACAACACCAACTTCTCTATCTGCATCAACCCACTGCTCGATATCACTTTCACTGAAGTGACGTAGAGGGTTTGCTGGGCCTGCATTTTTCACCATGCCAGCCATTTCCATTATTGTACTCTTGTTGGGACGAACATTGAACCCATGAAATTCCTCCTCTGAGGCGGCGGACCTGGGTGGAGCAACAGCGGCGAGGCGGCGGCGGTAAAAGGCGGCAGCGACCAGGTAGGCCCACAGAGGCGGCGGACCTGGGTGGAGCAACAGCGGCGAGGCGGCGGCGGTAAAAGGCGGCAGCGACCAGGTAGGCTTTCACCAAGCCGAGAGCAGGAGAGAGGTAAAAAATAATCGAAGTGTGACGTCACCAGAAAGCAGGTAAGTGATTGGTTGGTGAGTATTTCTCTTTTTTTTTATACAAAACTTCAATTTTATTGTTTCTCGGGTATCTGTGGTGTAGCAGAGACTGCTGGCATAAATTAACTGAAGGGTAAATAATACATTTTTAATTAATTACATAGAATGGGAGAGCAGGTGATGTGTTACTGCTGCAATATGTGGGAGCTGGTGGACACCATTGATGTTCACGGTGAACACATTTGCAGTAAGTGTTGGCTGCTCGAGGAACTCCGGCTCCGTGTTGATGAGCTGGAGTCCGAGCTTCAAACACTGCGACACATCAGGGAGGGGGAGAGTTACCTGGACTCCGTGTTTCAGGAGGTAGTCACACCAATTAGAGTAACTAATTCAGAAGTAGCCCGTGGTCAGGGACAGGAAGGTGTGACTACGAGTGAGGCAGGTACAGGGATCCAGGAGGTAGTGTTGGAGGAGCCGCAGCCCTTGCTCTTGTCCAACAGGTTCGAGGCTCTTACTCCCTGTGTGGATAGGAGCGGGGACTGCAGGGAGGATGAGCAACCTGGCCACAGCACCGTGGTAAGGGGGGCCATTCAAGTGGGGGGAGTAAAAAGAAATGCTGTAGTGGTAGGGGATAGTATCATTAGGGGGATAGATAGGGTTCTTTGCAGCCAAGAGCGAGAGTCCCGAAGGCTGTGTTGCCTGCCCGGTGCCAGGGTTAAGGACATCTCCTCTGGGCTGGAGAGAAACTTGGAGTGGGAGGGGGAGGATCCAGTTGTCGTGGTCCATGTTGGTACCAATGACATAGATAGGACAAGGAAAGAGGTTCTGCTGAGGGAGTTTGAGCAGCTAGGGGCCAAATTAAAAAGCAGAACCTCGAGGGTAATAATCTCTGGATTACTACCTGAGCCACGAGCAAATTTGGCTAGGGTAAATAAAATCAGGGAGTTGAATGCGTGGCTCAAAGACTGGTGTGGGAAAAATGGGTTTTGCTTCTTGGGACACTGGCACCAGTACTGGGGCAGGAGAGAGCTGTTCCGTTGGGACAGGACTTCACTTGGCCAGTGCTGGGACTAGTGTCCTGGCGAATCGAATAACTAGGGCTGTGGAGAGGGCTTTAAACTAATTAGTGGGGGGGAGGTTTCAAGAGAGCAAAAAATAAAAATGACAACAGAGAGGGTCATAGACATAGGTAGCAGTAGGGGAATCACAAATCAGAGCGTGGCAGGAAGGGACAGAGTGTGTGGAGTAAAAGGTAAACTGGTAAAAAGTGAAAAAGCAGGAACTAAGTGCCACAAAGCATATTTGAAAGTTCTCTATCTGAATGCACGTAGCATTCGTAACAAAATAGACGAGTTAATGGCACAAATAACTACATATGGTTATGATATTGTGGCCATTACAGAAACATGGCTGCAGGGTGACAATGCCTGGGAATTAGACATACCAGGTTATTTAACGATCAGGAAGGACAGGCAGGAAGGAAGGGGAGGTGGGGTGGCTGTGTTAATAAAGGAAGGAATCACTGTAATACAGAGTAATGATATTGGGTCAAAAAATCATGATAATGAAACAGTTTGGGTGGAGATAAGGAATAATAAGGGGAAAAAAACACTAGTGGGCGTAGTCTATAGGCCTCCGAACAGTTGCAACTCTGTTGGACGGAGTATCAATCAGGAAATAGTTGAGGCATGTAATAAGGGAACATCTATAATTATGGAGGATTTTAACTATCATATTAATTGGACAAATCAAATGGGGCAGGGCTGCCTTGAGGATGAGTTCATTGAGTGTATTAGGGATGGGTTTCTTGAGCAGTATGTAACTGAACCGACCAGGGGGCAAGCAACCTTAGATCTGGTCCTGTGTAACGAGACAGGATTAATTAAAAATGTCCTAGTAAAGGATCCCCTTGGAATGAGTGACCATAACATGGTTGAATTCCATATTCAATTAGAGGGTGAGAAGGTTGGATCTCAAACAAGCGTGCTAAGCTTGAATAAAGGAGACTATGAAGGTATGCGAGCGGAATTGAGTAGAGTGGATTGGGAAAATAGATTAAAGGGTAAGACGACACATGATCAGTGGTGTACATTCAAGGAGTTATTTTACAACTTCCAAAAAAAATATATTCCACTGAAAAGAAAAGGGTGTAAAAGAAAGGACAGTCATCCGTGGCTAAGTAAAGAAATTAAGGATAGTATTCGACTAAAAACAAGGGCATATAAGGTAGCGAAATCTAGTGGGAGGACAGAGGATTGGGAAAACTTTAAAAGGCAGCAAAAAATAACAAAAAGATTGATTAAGAAAGGGAAGATAGATTATGAAAGTAAATTAGCAAAAAATATAAAAACAGATAGTAAGAGTTTTTATAGTTATATAAAAAGAAAAAGGGTGGCTAAAGTAAATGTTGGTCCCTTAGAGGATGAGACCGGGAAATTAATGGTGGGAAATATGGAGATGGTAAAAACACTGAATGAATATTTTGTATCAGTCTTTACAGTAGAGGACACTAAGAATATCCCAACACTGGACAAACAGGGGGCTATAGGGGGAGAGGAGCTAAACACGATCAAAATCACTAAGGAAGTGGTACTCGGTAAAATAATGGGACTCAAGGCGGATAAATCACCTGGACCTGATGGCTTACATCCTAGAGTCTTGAAGGAAGTGGCGGTAGGGATTGTAGATGCATTGGTAATAATTTTTCAAAACTCCCTGGATTCCGCTAAGGTCCCGGCAGACTGGAAAACTGCTAATGTAACACCCTTATTTAAAAAGGGCAGTAGACAGAAGGCTGGTAACTATAGACCGGTTAGCCTAACATCTGTGGTAGGTAAAATTTTGGAGTCCATTATTAAGGAAACAGTAACAGGACATTTGGATAATCATAATTTAATAGGACAAAGTCAGCATGGTTTTACGAAGGGGAAGTCATGTTTGACAAATTTGCTGGAGTTCTTTGAGGAAGTAACATATAGAGTGGATAAAGGGGAACCAGTGGACGTAGTGTATTTAGACTTCCAAAAGGCATTTGACAAGGTGCCACACAAAAGATTATTGCTTAAGGTAAAAAATCACGGGATTGGGGGTAATATTCTGGCATGGATAGAGGATTGGCTATCTAACAGAAAGCAAAGAGTTGGGATAAATGGTTCATTCTCAGACTGGCAATGAGTAACTAGTGGTGTTCCACAGGGGTCAGTGCTGGGTCCCCAACTCTTCACAATCTATATTAACGATTTGGAGGAAGGGACCAAGTGTAACATATCAAAATTTGCAGATGATACAAAGATGGGAGGGAAAGTAGTGAGTGAGGAGGACATAAAAAACCTGCAAGGGGACATAGACAGGCTAAGTAAGTGGGCAGAGATTTGGCAGATGGAATACAACACTGGAAAGTGTGAGGTGATGCACTTTGGCAGGAAAAATCCTAGAGCAATTTATTATCATAATGGCAAGAAACTGGAGAGTACAGAAGTGCAAAGGGATCTGGGGGTCCTGGTGCACGAAACTCAAAAGGTTAGTATGCACGTGCAGCAAGTGATTAAGAAGGCAAATGGAATGTTGGCTTTCATTGCTAGGGGGATAGAATATAAAAATAGGGAGGTATTGCTTCAGTTGTACAGGGTATTGGTGAGACCGCACCTGGAATACTGCATACAGTTTTGGTGTCCTTACTTAAGGAAAGACATCCTTGCTCTCGAGGCAGTGCAAAAAAGGTTCACTCGGTTAATCCTGGGGATGAGGGGGTGGTCATATGAGGAGAGGTTGGGTAGATTGGGACTCTACTCATTGGAGTTCAGAAGAATGAGAGGCGATCTTATTGAAACATATAAGATTGTGAAGGGGTTGGATCGGGTGGATGCGGGGAGGATGTTCCCGATGACGGGTGAGACGAGAACTAGGGGACATAGTCTTAGAATAAGGGGCTGCTTTTTCAAAACTGAGATGAGGAGGAACTACTTCACTCAGAGGGTGGTAGGTCCATGGAATATGCTGCCACAAAAAGCTGTAGAAGCTACAACATTAATTAAATTTAAAACAGAAATAGACAGTTTCCTAGAAGTAAAGGGCATTAAGGGTTACGGGGAGCGGGCAGGAATTTGGACATGAGTCTAGGTTCGGATCGGTCATGGCCCTGTGGGTAGTGGAGCGGGCCCAGGGACTGTGTAGCCTGATTCTGCTCCTATTTCGTGTGTGCAATTCTGTTAGATGCAGGAGATGGTTCTGTGATAGATAGTAGATTGGCGGTTAGGATCAGATCAGCCATGATCTTATTGAATGGCGGAGCAGGCTCGAGGGGCCGATTGGCCTACTCCTGCTCCTATTTCTTATGTTCTTATGTTCTTAAGAACCTTCAGCAAACATTACAGAAGGCCACAATTTGCGTCAGGCTTGCCTCAGAGTGTGACCTTTCACCAAGTTCCAGGAACATGCAACATTATAGATGGCATCTTTAATATTGTATTCCTTCTGAAATTCTTGAATATTGTCATCTTGGCTTATCAGTTTACGTAGGAAGTCTTTCTTGTAATGACACTTCAGATTTTGGATAACGCCCTGGTCCATGGGTTGGATGAGAGAAGTTACATTTGGTGGCAAATAAATGGTGAAAATATTTCCCGAAACCAACTCGGATTCATGCGGATGGGCTCTACAATTATCAAGCAATAAAATGTATTTGCTATCTTCAGGTTTCCCTATTTTACGGAAATGTTCCCTCACAGATGGAACAAAAATATGATGGAACCAATCGGTGAAGATTTCCTTATCCATCCAAGCATTTTTTTGAGCTTTGTACTCAACAGGTAAGTGCCTCACATTTTTAAATGCACGGGGATTTTTATACTTCCCGATAACAAGAAGTTTAACCCGGTGTGATCCAGCGGTGTTCGCACATGTTAGCACGGTTACACGATCTTTATTTTTCTTGTAACCTGAAGCATTAGCCTCACTAGCCCCAGCAAACGTTGATTCTGGCAAAAACCCTCAAAACAAACCAGTTTCATCGGCGTTATATATCTGTGCTGGTGACAAATCATGTTGCTGCACAATCCGATTGAAATAATCGCAGTATTCTTCTGCGGCGTCGTGATCAGATGATTTCTTCTCCCCGGAAATATCGAGTCGTCGTATCCCGTGCCGTAACTTGAAGCACGTTAGCCATCCCTTGGAGAAAGCACACTTGTCAGTGAGCTCCATCCTTTCGTAGAAATACTTCGCTTTGTCGATTAGCTTGGGTCCGGAAAGTGGAACACCCTCTGAACGCTTACGAGAAAATCATTCATAAAGCACGGTATCCAGCTCTTCAAGCTTAGGCTTACGAAGCGTACGCCGTTTCTCTACACTCTTAGATGTCTCCGAGCTTGAATAAAACTTGAGCAGCTTATCCTTCTGCGATTTGATGTCGTAGATTGTTGACGAACCAATTTTGAATTCATTCATAATGTTGATACGCTTCTCTCCCCTTTCTAGTCATTGGCATATCTCGATTTTCTGTTTTAAAGTTAAGACCACTCTCTTCCTTTTGCTTGGACCAGCTTTTGGGAATTCCATAATGCAAGATGGAGGAGATAATTGCCGATGAAGATGGAAAGACACACAGAACAATGGTGGCTAGGCAGAGACTACCAGCAGCGTGGCAGACACACAGTAAAATGGTGGATCAGAAGAGACTACCAGCAGCGTGGGAGACACACAGTAAAATGGTGTATCAGAAGAGACTACCAGCAGCGTGGGAGACACACAGCAAAATGGCCGATCAGAAGAGACTCCCGGCAGCGCGGGAGAATCAGACTCCTGTTACTGCAGTGTTCGGACTTCCGACAGCGCCAGGAGGCCGTGTAGTGGCACTTTGGAGAACTGCCCCCACTGATTAACTCGGCGTTCGCGGGAGACTCGGACTCGGACTCGGCAACATTGCCGGTTATTTGAGAGGAGTTTTCGGAGTACTCGGCGTTCGCGGGAGACTCAGACTCAGACTCGGCAACATTGCCGGTTATTTGAGAGGAGTTTTCGGAGGATGATTTTTGCCGGTTAAGAGAGAATTCCGGATATTTAGGTGCCGGTTAAACAAGAGTTTCCTGTATAATGTAGGACAATACCCCTGGCTCAGAACCCTCTCAATGCTTATGATACTGATACAAGCCATAATTGTAGTGGTGGGGATCATCATGATCTGCTACCTGAGAAAACACCTTAGGAAACTGAACCACCATATGCGAGCCCTGAGGAGATAAACCAAATGAGGATATTTCCCCCTCAAGGCGGGGAATTTGTAAGAATAAAAATATATGTTTTGTATGTGTGATAGACTCGAGACTATCAATATAAGATAAAGATAAATTTGATGTGTATAGATCTCCCCTGGGTAAGGCAACGGCACGAAACTTAACAAAGGAAACCTGTATAACAGGATAAACCCCCCACAGAGACAACACCGAAACTCACCATCGAAACTCAGGAGCCACTAAAAGGTGTCAACAAACAATTAACTTCAGCAAGAAATGGCACCAGCCATTGCCGACATACACATGTTCAAAGGGAAGCCAATCAAGAACTGCCAGAATCTAAAACCCAATCGTGGCATCTTAAGAATTTAAACTAGAAGACAATGGACTTTAAAAAGATATAAAAACAAGGAACCAAAGGCTCTCGCTCTCTCTCTCTCTCTCGACGACCACGCGGAAGAACAAGAAGCCCTCCCTCTACAGACCAGACCAAGAAGCAAGGAAAAAGGCCGCGTGCATTGCCTAACTCAGGGAAGTACCAGTCTGTGTAAATCTAACCCATTACTTTATGAGTTGTAATCGAGTAGAGTCCATAAATACCAGTAGGCTATTGTTCTGATGTGCATGAGTGTGTGTGTTTAATATACTTGCATGAGTTTGTGTGTTTAATAAACTTATTCCAAATTGTTTCAAAAAAATTGGTCTTGCTGTCAATTTAATGCCAGTCGAAATAAAAAGCTTACAAGAGGCACCTGGGAGTTAATGTGCATAGATCCCTGAAGGTGGCAGGACATATTGAGAGAGTGGTTAGCAAAGCATATGGGATCTTGGGTTTCATAATAGAGGTATTGAGTACAAAAGTAGAGAAGTTATGCTGAACCTTTATAAAGCGCTGGTTAGGCCACAACTGGACTATTGCGTCCAGTTCTAGTCACCACACTTTAGGAAGGATGCGAAGGCCCTTGAGAGGATGCAGATGAGATTTACCAGAATGGTTCCGGGGATGGGGGATCTTAGCTACAAGGACAGGTTGAAGAAGCTGGATTTGTTTTCATTAGAGCAAAGGAGGTTGAGGGGTGATTTGATAGAGGTGTACAAGATCATGACGGGTTTGGATAGGCTAGATGGGGAAAGGCTGTTCCCACAAGTTGATGGTACAAGGACTAGGGGACACGGATTTAAGGTTTTGGGCAAGAGATACAGGGGGGACGTGAGGAATAAAATTTTTACGCAGCGAGTGGTGAGGACCTGGAACTCGCTGCTGATGGAAGTGGTGGAAGCGGAGACACCCAATGTTTTCTAGGGGAGACGGGATAGGCACTTGAGGGAAATAAACTTGCAGGGCTACGGGGATAGAGCGGGGGAATGGGACTGACTGGATTGCTCTACAGAGAGCCGGTATGGACTTGATGGGCTGAATGGCCTCCTTCTGTGCCGTTATGACTATGACTCTTAGGGGGAAAAATTGGGTTGCTTTGTGCTTCCTGTTAGCGCCCTAAGAGGGTGCTAACGGGGCGCAAAGCAACTAGCGCCTGGAAGTGGCACTGCCCACACCTCCCGCGAAATTCAGTGGGAGGTTAGCGGCGGCACTAACCGGTGGCGCCCCACGGCGCTGCGCCACCGGCGATGATGTCAACGCCGTGCGCAGCACCCCGCTCACGCCCCGGCCGCGATCTTCGGGAGTGCCCCCTGACTTACCGCCGGACGCTATGTCCGACGGGGTCAGGGAGGGTCTACCTGTGGCCAGGGAGGCGCTATTTAAAGGCGAGGTGCGGGGCGACCATTTTTGTTGGCCCTGCCAGCACCTGCCTGCGCTCCCGTCCCCGGCCTCCTGAACCCCCCCGTGGAGTGCTGGCTGCGCTCCAATAGCCCGGCACTTCTCTTGAGTGCCGGGCTCTTTTGCCGGCACTCCTGATCCCCGGGGGCCCAGCTGGGCCCCGGGTCACGCTGCGTAAGGCCCCTCCCCTTTAAGAAGGGGAGGAAGGCCTGCAATACCGCGGCACGTAGCGCCCCAAGAGGGATGCGGGGCGCTTCCAGTAGCACCCCACTTCCCTCTTGGGGCGCAACCACTCAATTTTCGGCACGGGGGCGCGAACTTAGTGCCCCAAATGGGGCACTACTCAATTTTTAGCCCTATGACTCTCGGAAATTCCCTCCATACCATTCCACTCTACATGGAGAGGTTTCCTGTAGGGGCTACTCCTGCACACTCTCCAATTCATCGCCTTGTTTGTCGTCTGGATACGCCTTGGCGCACCATCTTGCCGTCTGGAGAGGTGGGGGTCCCCAGTGGACGACTCTCACACAAGAGTCCTCCCCTTTTCCATTGGCGATTTGGCGTGGAGAGTGTTGTACAGAGCAGTCCTGTGCAATAAATTTTTAAGCTGTTTCACAGACTCCCAGGCCACCTGCAATTTCTGCAGCCTGGAGGAGTCTGCATTTCATGTATACTTGGAGCGTGAGAGGTTGTAGACCCTGTTTCACTAATTGAAAGAGCTGCTCCTCAACTTTTGGCTGCACTTCAGTCCCACGCTCCTAATCTTTGGTCAACCAGTGTGGAGGGGAGCGGGCAAGTCGGAGGACCTCCTCGTAGGGCTGCTCTTGGGCCTGGCCAAGATGGCCATCAACAGGTCTAGGCAACGAGCGGTCGACGGAGTCGTTTGACCCGACTGCCTGCCTCTCTTCTGCGGCTACGTTTCCGCCCGGGTGTCCCTGGAGATGGAGTATGGGGTGTCCACTTAAGGCCTTCCGCGACCGGTGGGCACTGGAGGGACTGGAGTGCTTCATCAAACCCCCCGAAACAAAATTTTTATTTAATTTGTTAAGTTTCCTTTAAAAATTTGTTTCATTGACAGTTTATGGGTTGTGTACCCCTTTAAGAAGGGGACACTTGCTGTCTCCTAATTGGTGATGACACCTGTCATCGATTAAAGTAATCAACCAATAAGAAATAGCCTTGGAATTCTGCTCATTATTTCCTTGTTGGGCCTCACTGGAATTCTTGTCAGTTGAGAGCTGGCGTGGTTCTGCTGATGCCTCAGTAAAGGCTCCAAACCTTTCAAAGGCAAATCTAATTGATCCTGGAGGGGAATCAATCACATTTTCTGAAGAGGCAGAATGGCTCCCTTCAGAGTTGGAGGCCAATAACATTTCTTTTTTCTTCAGCCCGGAAGAGCCTTGGCGACGCTCCCGTGGAGTTGCTGTGGGCCAGTTACAAGGACGGGTCACACACTGAAGTCCCATTGCAGGCACTGACGGCCCACCCGACCACGCATCACGCGTGCAGCATTTCCGCAACTTATTTCCATTTCAGCTCCCAGCAGATTCTCCTTCTTGCTCTCCTTTGATGGGTTCTTAGCGTCAGTCTTCATCTGTGCCATTGTTTTCCATAAAACCGGTTGAACTACTTGGATATCGGAACGTATGTTGCTTTTTAATTCGTTGGATGTTTGTCTCAATAATGAGTCATCTTCCTTTCTCTGATCTGGTGCAAAGCTGATTTCAATTTTAGTGGTAACTGGGAAAGGCTGCTCTCTCAATGGCAGATTTTGACCAATTAGGGTGTTGTCTTTTGCATTAATCAGAATCGGCCTTTACCAGTACTCCAGGACCAATAACTTTAAAAAGCTGAAACTTCCAAGTTTTCAAGCTTTGGGAAAGGAAGGAGTAAAGGGGGAAATGAGGGGGTAAGGGTGGATGGAGAGGAAGGAAGGGGGAATGGGGAGAACGAGAGAGCGAGAGAGAGAGGGACAGGGAGGAGGAAGGGGTAAATGGGAGGAAATGAAGGGGAGAATGCTAGAAAGAGGGTGAGGGCTTGAATTTGTTTGAGTGTAGAGGCCCTGTTTTTTTCTTTGTCTAGGGGTCTTGTATTTTGTCTGTCTGTGGGAATTACTTTTAGTCTTTTTGTTAACCTATTTTACTTTAGATATTTTTAGCTTCTCTATTTCAGACTACTCTTAGCTTTCTACATCCCCAGGAGTGTTTCAGTTGCCCATATATCTGGGTAAAATTCAGAGTGTTCCCAGGTAATGAACATGTAGTTGTTTTGTAGATAATTTATACTTTTCCATGGGATTCTCCTTGACGTCATAGATCACAGAATATCACTACACTAGAACTTGATTGAGGCTATAATTGACAGATATATTTATTAAGCAGTGATGGAACAAGGGAATAGTAGCAGTAACCTATTTTACAGCTTCAATAGCTTCTCGTAATAGGAAAAATAATAGAGTTCACAACTGCCTTGTTAACCTATAAGTATTTTTTCTTATGGTGATTCATTTTCGCACCAACTACAGAAGCTATCAGGTCTCATTAATTCTCTTTGACGGCTCTAGACAGACTCTCTTTGAAGGCTTCAGATGGGCTTAATTCAACGATCTAGACAGATCTGCCGATTTGGAAAAGATTATTTGATAAATGTATTCAGATAGGGATTAAACAAAATGTAAAAATCTGTTCAATTCAAAAAAAAGAAAATGCTGCCAATCAAAAATCTATTTGAACAAATTATACTAATTGTTTGTACATATTTTTTTGGGTATTGAATGGTTTGGTTCCCCTCTATGTACAAATGCCTTCATTCAAACCAGGTTGGTCCTTAGGAATTAATTGAGGTCATTCCTGTAAAGCAGACATTCCTTCCCTGTCTGTGACTATTACTTTATTTCTTTCCTATCTTCCCCTTCCCAACCTGGCTTTTTTTGGGGGGGGTGGGGGGGGGATTTGCTTTAATGAACACATTCATCTGACCGGCATTACAGACACGCTGGTAGTTTTTAGAAATACTTTTGTTTAAACAGTTAGTGTTAATGACATCATCTGGAAGTACTGGCCTGAAGCAATTACTGAGTTAGTGTGAAGGAGCTAAAGTAACCTCCACAGGAAATTGCATAGTCACCGAAGAACCTCCACGGTTATTATTGCAGCTGCTGTGCATCATTGTGCTCAGTAACGCCTCCCAATGTAGTATTTTCATTTTAAACAGATGTTGATGATCTAACTGGGCATCGGCTGGAGTTGATTTAACTCGTGCAGATGTATGGGAGGCATTTCAGCAATTGTACCATTTCACTTGTGCAAAGTTAGCTCGGCTGGCTGAAGCTGTTGGGCTCAGTCACCCCTAAAACCCCACTTTCCCCTGTGTTGTTATCGGGCTCACTTTTTGGAAAAAAGTTTTCAAAAAACATTTTGTTTCAAAACAATTCCAGGAAATGGTGACCCACTCTATGAATCTATTTTAAGGAATTCAGTTTTATCAATGACTAATGTTCTCCTGTGACATTGCTCTTTGTAAATCGAAAGATATGACATCTTCTAATGACCGCAATAATGGACCGGATTTTGCTGTGAGCGGTGAACGAATGGCACCAGCCGTTCATTAGGCTTGCACTTACTTGCCCATTGACTTTCTATGGGGTTTTGCACAGCAAGTCAAACATCCAAACGGCGCAGCGCCTTCTACAGGGCATCTGGGACCTGTGTGAGCAGGGAAAGCAACTGTGTGTCTCCTTAACCAATCAGATTGAAGAATCGTTACTGAGCGGCACAGAGTCTGAACCAGGAAGTGCAAGTTAGAATAATCAATTCAATATCAAATTGGGAACAGAAAGCAAAATAAAGAAAAGGAAAGATGGGATTAAGAGAGAGGGATAAAAAAATCGAACAAAAAAAAGTAAAAAAAACATTTTATTTACATTTTTTTAATTTATTTAAATCTCCAACAATAATTAAAAGCTGCAGGAATGAGATGCTACTCTTGCAAAAGTTAATTTTCAGTGTCAGACAGGTTGTTTGGCAATAATTAAGACTTACCACGCCGTTAAACGGGTACTTAAATTGGAATGGACAAGCTCTAACTTTTTGGGCGAGTTTAATCCGTATCCGTGAAGTACAGGAACTTCAATACGTTTGAATGGTGAGTCAGATGGCATGCTGCCATTTTTGGGAACCTTACGGAGGAGCGTCGTATCTCAGACAGCAATTTCTAGATTTCCGCGTTTAACTACATCTGTGGTCGGCAGAAGTTACTGTCTGATTTGCATATTAATAAGGGTGAGCGCTGTTAACCACTGTAAGTGGTTTTCTCGGGCGCACCGAAAACACACCTCTTACTACAAGTTCTTTACGATAGGGATTATATGGAACAGATCAGACTCGGACACCCGATTGAGCTCAACCGTATTGTGTTTAATAGGATTAACAATAACACTCGTAACAGTACAAAACAATACAACCCTGGCTTGTCCAACAAAGCATACAGTGCTAAATTACCACGGTCTAATAAAAGAACCCTCCCGTGAATAAAGTAACACCGGACCCCAGCACTAAACCCCTCTAAGGTTTGGTTGGGACTCTCAATCACCCCCTCACACAGCTAAGTGGTCTTGTAAATGTGTAGGCGCAGGCAATATGCTCACCCCGATTGTCCATTGTCTTGCTTGCAGCTTCTTCCTGTACGTCTCGCTCCTGGTTCCGTACCGCCGACGTGGTATCCAAGTTCCAGTTTGAGTCGAGGTCCGTTGATGAGGGATGAAGAGCAGTGCTGAGCTTCTTGTGGTGTTCCATCGAACCGAGCCCCACTCGGGAGACTGATGCCGAGGAGAAAAATAAACAGCAGCCCCTGAACGGCTCCTGATAGCCCCAAAACCCATCGCCTTTTCCTCCCGCCAATACCGATCGATGTATTGACTCAAGTGATCTGTCTGGACCCCCCTGTGGCCTGGAGTGACTCATAACCGTTGAAATCTTTGTGAAAAATGATATTCCATTTCCCCGCTCCCAGGCCTGGCACCTGGAGAGACAATGAGTGCTGATTACTGGATGTCTGTCGTTTCCTGAGTTGATGGCCCCCATTAACAGGTAATGGGTTTCAATCTCAAACCAAACTTGCTTAACTGGCTTATCTCCTCGAAGACAATGGCCTGGCCATCTCCTGCCTTCCACCAGTTTCGGTTGCGACTGTGCTCTATTGTTGTGTCTCTGAGTTACCTCTCGGGGTATTGTTCCCAGAAATCATGTTAAATGGTGATGACGTCAATCGGCCTGGGTTCCCTTCCTCCCAGCCTGTCAGTGTGAGATGGCCGTTTTTATATGAATGCACCTTAGTCAGGTTAGCCTGGCTTGCAATCCTATTCCCTAAGCCACTCCCACAAGCTTGCCCAACAGTACAGTTCTTTTCTTGGGGTTATGGATATAAAATATGATTCACAAAAATGGCCAGAAAGCTGGTGCTACATTCCCCCCTTTGATATTTCGTCACCAAAACCAGAAATATCACGGATTTCGTCGTCTTCTGCTGCGGGAGGCGCATTGTGGGTCTCAACCAAACCGTACATTACTTATCAATTACACCTGGGGTCCCGTTTCTTAGAACAATTCAATTCGCCATATTTACAGGCAGTACAACTGGTTACCCTTTTATTAGGGCCTCCCAATGATTTCGGACTGCTTTCCTTCTCTTTTTACAGGATAACTTTAACAGATACAACACCATGATTAGTTGTACTACTACTATTGTGTGTGAAACTGTTCGGATCCATGGAGGGATCTTGACATTCAAACCCAAGCCCCACCAGGGCGGGGAAGCCATTTCTTTTATTTCTTCCCCCGCTTCCCTGTTCCGTTGTTCGAGGGTGCAGAAGTGTTTTTGGGAGAGTTCAACTTTCTTCATTAGTTCTGTGAGGTGTTCGGGCAGAGGAGGAATTTCATACCTGAACCGTGTTAGGTATTGCTGCAGGTCCTGTACCGTGTCGTTCACCGTGGGGTGTACCGTGGTGAAATGTGAAATGGGGATGATGCGCCCTTGCGCCACCTGAACCTCTGTGTGGGGTTTGAAGCAGAAAGTTTTGTCGGCGACAGGGCACCAAGTGTCGCGGTGTACCCGATACTGGTCCACACTCATCGTGACGCAGTACGTCCCATTGCTCGCGTAGGCTATCTGGGGTGGAACGTGGCCCTGGGCCATCACCTCCATGGTGCATTTGATGGGCTCTGCACTTTCCGATTCAAACCCGCACACTGGTCGATCGAACGCGTTCAGGTGCTGGGGACACAGCACCACGTGCGCGCCCCTGCTCTGGCACCCCTTGAGGTCAGTGCCGGTCATGGCGTGCTCCCACTTTATTACGAATGGTGGGGCCCCATTATGCCGCACGTGCACCCCGTTCCTCAGGACGCCAATGTTTTCTACCCGGTGCTGGCCGCTGTGACCTGCCCATTACCAGCATCCGGAGTACAATCCCCATTACTGTGTGGTTGGACTGGCCACAATCAACTGGAACCGGGTAGGCCTCTGAGGCCAGCTGGAGTTGACACGGGCTCATCAGATTATCCTACGGGCTCAGCGCGGTGAGGTGCCGGTTGCTAACCCAGGAACGGACGCGACCTTGCTGCAGGTCCTCCAAATGACTGCGCCCTTCGCTCAGCAACCACGCTCCGTACAACACACACGCATCATTTCTAGCTGCCTGTGCCGATGCATTCTGATCCTCCCTGATCAAACTATTGATCGTCTGAGCGTGCACCTCCAGTTCGGCTATGACCTCCTTTAAATGTATGGTCATAGCCTGGTCATCCCGTAACTCCGACCCCTCTAGCTCGTTACCCTCCCCCAGTATCTTTCGCCGCTGATTCCTTAGAGTGTTGACCTGCATCTGCAGCTGTGCATCGTCCAAACTGTTTATCAGAGACGTTCCTGTGCTGAACGCTGTGGCAGCATCATTGAACACCCCTCTCCTCTGTCTCCCCGAACCAACGCGACTGTTCGTATTAAATGTATATAACCCTTCCCGACTTTCATCCCCGTAACTTAGCTCGTAAAACTGGCGGAGCATCGCTTTCAACAAGATCTCGTAAAGCCTCTCCGTTTCTGCCGGACACCACCGGGGCAGCTGCACTCGGGTTAAATTCAAAATGACCGACGCTACCTCGTAATGTACATCATGATACAAGATCTTTCCGGTCGGGGCCAACACTATCCCGTTTCTCCGTCCCGGTGTGGTGGCAGGACACCTAATCTCTGTTCCCTGTGCCTGTGGGGCTGTGGGCAGGGGCTTCCTCTCCTGTGCAACGAGTTCTGTGGCATTTACTGTGTTGGGAGGGTCTGGGATCACGCAGGAGTCCAAACTCCGATCCCATCCGATCCCGGCCCCGGAGACCTGCCATTGCCGCGAAAAGGCAATCGACACACCCGTCGGGCAGATCCGTCCCGACCCCTACACACACACGTAAATGCCCTGCTCCTCCTTCCACCACTTGTTCCAGCACACCTCCACTCCCCCATTCGTCCCCGTAATCTGACGGTACGTGTCGCCCCCCCAGTCTCTCCCAGTCCGCGGATCTGTTACTCTTGGCCTGGTCCAACTTTCTCAACCACCACCACCGTCCCAAGGGAATGTGTCCCTCACATTTTAAACAAACGCACTTCCTCTCGGTCGCCCTAACCCGTGTGGCTGTGATCTGCAGCTTGGGACACGGTATGGATGCTTCCCCAAATGTGAAACCGGTGTGGTTGGAGTATCTAGTCGAATTCGACCCCAACCACCCCAGCCACCTTCCCTCGTGGAAGTAAGCAGCCATCCCGTCCGTGTCCCCTGTCCTACCCCGCTGTGTCACGGTGGGTCCGTTTCCTCCTGTGCAGCCGCAGAGGAAGGACACCTCGGTGTCTCCTCTCTCCATGTGTCCCGTTCCGACCAGAATTATGAGCACGCTCAGTCTTAGGGTTGTCTCCATCTTACTTCTCCGGTTTCTTCTGATTTCTATATTAAGACAAACAGACAAAGCAACACCGCTCTGTGAGAGGTTTTTCCTCCACAGGTCTGGCTTTCGTTATTTACATATATTTATTGTTCGTTCCACGTTATCGAGTGCCCTCGGTTAAAACCTCTCCAGCCGGGGCCTCTTGCGGCTCGCGGTCGGCGAGTAAAGAGGCGTCCACGGCACCCTAGGCCGTGGTATCCGACTGCTTCTCCTTACCGCCCCATCCTCCGGGTCATCATCATCGTCCCACACTATGGGAGGAAGTCCCGCATCCACCAGTCTCATTATCCTGCCCTGGTTTCTCCTTGCCTTTGTTTTCCCCTCCTCGGGGTTAAACAACTTGCACTGGTTGATGTGATACCATTTTGTGCGTTTCGGGAGTCTCACCGCATATACCATGGGGCTCGCCTTATCTACGATGTTATAAGGCCCCATGTACAGTGGCTCGAACGTCCCTACACGGGCATAGTTCCTGACCATTACCTGGTCTCCCACCTTCCACTCATGGGTTCTCTGGGGCTCTAGCAACAACCGATTTTTTCGGTGCTGGCTCCCCAGGTTACTGGCTGCCTGCCAGTGAATCTGTTTTAAAGTGTCAAACAGATCCTGGACAAATCTGTCCCGGTTTACCTCCCTGACCTGAGCTTCTGTGAGGACAGGCGCCAACACGTGGGTTGGGGTGCGCATAATCCTCCCGGTCATGAGCTCATGTGGGGAGTACCCTGTGCTTCTGGAGGGACTGGCCCGGACACCCATTAAGACTAGAGGCAAGACCTCGTCCCATCTCTGTGGGAACGGGCTTATCTCCTTCCTCAGTCTTTCTTTCAGTGTGGGGGTGATCTGGTGGTTGTGAGCCACATGCCACTTCCCTTGTATTCCCAAAAGTTTTAAGGTGGTCTGCATCACCTGCCCCGTGAAATGGCTCCCTTGGTCGGACTCCACGACCTGTGGCAGTCCCCATCGGGAGAATGCTTCCCTCACTAGGATCCTAGCTGTCGCTAGTGCCGTGGCTGCTCGGCATGGGAAGGCCTCCACCCACTTTGAGAATACGTCCACCAGGACTAAGCAGTACTTGTTACCTGCTTTAGTGGTGGGTAGTGGTCCGATGAAGTCGACCTGCAGGGATCGCCACGGTCCCTCTACCCTTCTGGTGTGTCTTATGGGGGCTTTTCTGCGCTGCGGATCGGGGTTGTTAGACGCACACACCAAACAATTTGCACAGAATTCTTTGACTTCCTCCCTGAGATGGGGCCACCACCCCGCCTCCTCTACCCTTTGCCAGGTAGTTTCCGGCCCTGGGTGTCCCACCCCCGGGCCCCCGTGGGCCAACTGGAGGAACTCCTCCCGGTGCTGTGCTGGAACTATCCAACGATCCCCTTTGAAAAGCATCCCCTCCTTAACTGTGATGTCCGCTGCCCCGAACGGACCCTCTACCGGTTCGCCATTCTCCCTTTTTACACAGACGGCCTTAAGTATGGGATCCTGCGCTTGGACTTGTGTTAAGTCCGGGGCCAAAGCTACCCGCTGTGTGCCTCCATTGTCCCGGATTTTTCCTTGATCCTGGTTTGTACAGATCCCAGAATACTAATTCCCTGGCCCCCTGTTTGGCCAGCTCGTCCGCCTTTTGGTTGCCCTCCAACTTGGGCTCTGTCTTTGAATGGGCTTTAACCTTGTGTATGTAGTAATCTCCCCAGGTGCCCGCGACTTTTAAAATTCTCCCTAGCAACGGTGCTGTTGCTAGGGGCTTCCCATCTGCGGACTTGAAACCGCGCCTGGCCCAAATGGCCAAGTACTCCGTGCATGAATTACAGGTGAACATGGAATCCGAGCAGATGGTATAGGGGGTGGGGAATTCGTCGGGGTGGATAACCACATATGCCACCGCCGACAGTTCGGCGTGCTGAGCGCTCAGGGTGCTGGGGGGTTTAATGGCCTTCGCTACCTTAGCTGTGGGGTCATAAATCCCGCACCCGGTGAGACGCTCCCCGTTCACCACCGAACTGGACCCGTCTACGTAGATGTCCCGGCCTGTCGGGTGTATCCCGGCCCGTAATCCCACACCTACGTCCCACACCCCTTCTACATTACACGCATGGGCAGTCCCTGGGTAGATTAAATTCATAGCCAGCTCTGGCTCTGTCAACCCCTGCACTCTCAGATTCATTTGCGAGAGCAATAAAGTCCAGCGAGCAATACGGGCACTGCTCACTGTTCCGTCCTTTATCCTCCCGTCTAACAACATCTGAGTGCGGGTGTGGTGAGTTAGTAAAGTTATCAGGGATGATCCCGTAAAGAGCTGGGAGTGTTTTACGGCCCAGCGCGTGGCTAGGAGATGCCTCTCGCAGTTGGAGTATCCCCTTTCTACCTCAGTGAGAACCCTTGAGGAGTAGAGCACGGGTCATAGCTTGCCGTGCCGCTCCTGGAGCAACACCGCGCTCAAGCTATCCCTGCTGGCTGCTACCTGCAAAAGGAATTCCTCACTACCGTTAATGGCTCCCAACGCGGGTGCCGTCTGTAAATTCTCCTTGAGGCGGGTGAACGCTTCCTGGCAGTTCTGGTCCCACTCCCACCTGACTCCCTTGCGGAGGAGCCGAAGCAGAGGGGTTGCCGTGGCTGCGTAACCCTCTATAAAGTCCCTGCAGTACCCTGTGAGTCCCAGGAAGGATCTTACCCCTGTTACATCCTTGGGGGCTGGTAACTCCTGTACTGCCTTTCTTTTTGCCTCATCTATCGTTCGCTCACCAGCCCTCACGGTCAGTCCGAGGAATTTGACTTCCTCCCGACCGATCTGGGCTTTCTTTGGGTTCACTTTAAACCCTGTCTCCCGCAACAGCCTCAACAGCTCGTCCAGCAGTGGCCCGTGCTCCTCCCCCTCCGCGGAGAACAAAAGCAAGTCGTCCACAGACTGGATTAGCTGGTTGGGTCGGCTGAAGTCTCTGACTGCGTCGGCCATACACTGGTGAAATATGGAGGGGCTGTTGTGAAACCCCTGGGGAAGGCATGTCCAGGTGTACTGTTGCCCTTTAAATGTAAAGGCAAATTTGTACTGGACTTCCCGTTTGAGGGGAACCGACCAGAACCCATTGGAGATATCCAGCACCGTGAACATGGTTGCGGTCGCTGGAATGCTCCCTATGAGGTCAGCAACAGCCGCGACTGTGGGCGCGCAGGCTGGGATATTTTTATTGAGCACCCGATAGTCCATGGTGGCCCTCCACGACTGGTCGGGCTTCTTAACCGGCCAAAGTGGTGAGTTTACGTGGGTGGCTAGTGGCCTCAACACCCCCTGTTCTACGAGGGATCCCAGTGCCGTCTCTAAGTCGGCTTCTGCCTCTCTGGGGAAACTGTACTGTTTCTGTGGCTGTGACATGGGGTCCCCTTGCACCCTGACTTCTACCCCTGTCACCCTGCCACAGTCGTGCTTGTGAGTGGCGAATGCGGTGAGGTTGTCTCGCACGTTCGCCTGATACTTGGTGGGGGTATTACAGACCAACTGCTCTAGGTCGTAATTCCCCTTGGGCTTCATAGTCCACACACTACCCCTTCCTTCCCTATCTCTTGGGATCACAAGCACCTCCTCGGCTTTATCTGAATCCGCTGCCCCCCATAGGCAGTGATTCCTTAAATCCACAACACTCGGTTGGCTAACATAAAGTCAGCCCCGAGGACTCCTGAACCTGGCTATTCCCATTGCATTAGGACGCACTCCCACGTGGTATGGAGGGATCCGAGTTCTATGGCCAGGGGTTTTGAGATTGCCCCAGCCTGCTCATTCCCTGTGAACCCCACGAGTCTGAATGGGACCCTGCTAGACCAGGGTGAATTGGTCGGGCTTTTTGAATGGACCACCGTGCTAGAAGCCCCGATGTCCACCAAATATTTCCCCTGCACCTTCTCCACCCCCATCTTTACACAGGGCCTGCCCCACTCATCGTACGTGAGCGGACACAGGTACTCGGGCTGGGCGCGTTCTAGTCAGGGTGGGGGGCGTACAGGTACGGTAGGCGCTTCACTGCTCACGGCATCGTCTAACCTGCCTTTGTCCTTCCCCATAGCCTTCCGTAGGGCGGCCACCAGAAGCTCGAACGACTCGTCGGTCGTCCCCTCTGCCTCTGTAACACGTGGCTTTTGCACTGGAGGACCTCCTGGGACTGGTCTCTCCCCTTTGGGTAACGGGCAGTCTCGCCTCCAGTGTCCCGTCTTCCCACACCCGAAACAAGTTCTGCACTTGTCGGTACTAACCACTTCCTGTCGCCATTCCTTCCTATTACCCTCACTGGCTTTCATTTTGTGGACCCTTCCCTTTGGTTTGACCTCCTCCCCGGAATCGGCCTTAAAGACTAGACTCAGCTTTCTGAGCACGCCTGCCTCCGTATTCGCGAGGTCCTCGGGGCCAAACCACGCTTCTGCCCTGACCCTGATCCTTGGCAAGCTGTTCGCCACAAGGACCCTGAGCCAGTGATTCCTGGGGGCCCCTATCAACTGCACGCGGTCAAGCGTCCCTCCAGTTGCCTTTACGTACACAGGCCATAGCCTGTCCGCGAATGCATCTGGTGCCTCGCCGGCCAGCTGCCTAGTCCGTTCTACTTGTAAGAACGTGCTAGTGGCATAGTGGTTAGCACTGGTGCCTCACAGCGCCAGAGACCCGGGTTCAAATCTGACCTCGGGTGACTGTCTGTGTGGAGTTTGCACATTCTCCCCGTGTCTGCGTGGGTTTCCTCCGGGTGCTCCGGTTTCCTCCCACAGTCCAAAAATGTGTGGGTTAGGTTGATTTGGCTATGATAAATTGACCCTTAGTGTTAGGGGGGATTAAATATGTGGGGTTATGGGGATAGGATGGGATATGTTAGGGGGAATTAAATACGTGGGGTTACGGGGGTAGGGTGGGATATGTGTACTGTGGGGATTAAAGCAGGGACAGGGTACTGGATTTGGATGATCAGCCATGATCGTATTGAATGGCGGAGCAGGCTCGACGGGCCGAATGGCCTACTCCTGCTCCTAGATTCTATGTTTCTATGTATGCCCCATGGCCCTCAGGATCTCGTCTTTCAACCCCTCTGTGGTGCCCCCTCCCAGCTTTGTGGCTGCGGATAAGCTCTGATACAATCCCCCGTCAAGGGAGAACAACATCAGCCTGTTGATCTCACCCTCACTACATCCGTTGACCCCCCCCCATCTGTTCTACTTCCATAAAGTGAACTGAGGGGTCCCCGTCCCGTTTGAGCTTGGACATCCCTGATAGCATGGCTTGCATCTGAGGGGTTGTGTATGGGACCACGTAATCGCTCTGCAGCGGGCCCTGGTCACCGTTTGGTGTGGGTGGACCGAACTTCTGCTGCCGCAGAGGCCACATTGGTCTCGGTGGCGCTTCAGGCGCCGGTCGGACTTCCCTGTCCTGAGCCCCATCATCAGGCTCCTGACCCTCCTTGTCCCAGTCTACCCCGGTTTCCCCCGGTGACATTAAACAGGCCATACCTCTGGCTCCGGACAAGGCTTGGGTCAATTTTTGGATCCTTTCCTTACATTGTCCGTGATCTGCTTCCTCATAGCCTCTATTCCTGGCTACTTTGTAAGCTATCTTTATATCCCTTAGCTGGCCCTCCAAACTGTCAGCTCTCGCTATTAGCCTTGCATTTTCTTCCTGTAGGGCCTGCTGGTTTACCTTGGCCTCTGTAACCTGACACTGTAGGTATTCAACCATGTTACGGGAGGTCTCTTATTGCGCACGTCTTTCCTGCCTTTCCTCATGCAGTTCCTCTAATAGTCTACTCCCGACTATCTCCCTCGCGTCTGACCTATCCTCACACTCTTTAAGTTCGTTCCCTAGCTTTTCAACCCGCTCCCTGAGCAGTTGAACTTGCTTCTGCAGACACAGGAGCTAAATCGCTTTCTCCTTTGACTTCCTGTGATCTGGGCTACCTGTCCATTCTGCAGCCCTATCCTGGGGACTCTCAGAGCGCAGCATCTCCAGCACCCATGGCTCAGACACGTTAATCTTATTGAACACGTAGGAGGAAATCCTATCCCCCAGTCTGGGTGTCTCACCCGTAAAACTGTCCATGATCTGACACAAAACCCCTATTGTCCTGCTGACGGTCGCCAATCTCTGTAAGTGGTTTTCTCGGGTGCACCGAAAACACACCTCTTACTACAAGTTCTGGATGATAGGGATTAGATGGAACAGATCAGACTCGGACACCGTTTGAGCTCAACCGTATTGTGTTTAATAGGAATAACAATAACACTCGTAACAGTACAAAACAATACAACCCTGGCTTGTCCAACAAGGCATACAGTGCTAAATTACCACGGTCTAATAAAAGAACCCTCCCGTGAAATAAACTAACACAGGACCCCAGCACTAAACCCCTCTAAGGTTTAGTTGGGACTCACAATCACCCCCTCACACAGCTAAGTGGTCTTGTGGATGTGTAGGCGCAGGCAATATGCTCACCCCGATTGCCCGTTGTCTTGCTTGCAGCGTCTTCCTGTACGTCTCGCTCCTGGTTCCGTACCGCCGACATGGTATCCAAGTTCCAGTTTGAGTCGAGGTCCGTTGATGAGGGATGAAGAGCAGCGTTCAGCTTCTGGCGGTGTTCCGACGAGCTGAGCCCCACTCAGGAGACTCGCTGTAGACTGATGCCGACGAGAAAAAAAAACAGCAGCCCCTGAATGGCTCCTGATATACCCAAAACCCATCACCTTTTCCTCCCGCCAATGCTGATCGATGTATTGACTCAAGTGATCTGTCTGGACCCCCCTGTGGCCTGGAGTGACTCATGACCTTTGAAATCTTTGTTAAAAATGATATTCCGTTTCCCCGCTCCCAGGCCTGGCACCTGGAGAGACAATGAGTGCTGATTACTGGATGTCTGTTGTTTCCTGAGTTGATGGCCCCCATTAGCAGGTAATGGGTTTCAATCTCAAACTGAACTTGCTTAACTGGCTTATCTCCTGGAAGACAATGGCCTGGCCATCTCCTGCCTTCCACCAGTTTCGGTTGGGACTGTGCTCTATTGTTGTGTCTCTGAGTTACCTCTCGGGGTATTTTTCCCAGTAATCATGTTAGATGGTGATGACGTCAATCGGCCTGGGTTCCCTTCCTCCCAGCCTGTCAGTGTGAGATGGCCGTTTGCATATGAATGCACCTTAGTCAGGTTGGCCTGGCTTGCAATCCGATTCCCTAAGCCACTCCCATAAGCTTGCCCAACAGTACAGTTCTTTTCTTGGGGATTTTGGATATAAAATATGATTCACAAAAATGGTCAGAAAGCTGGTGCTACACCACAACATTATTTTCACAGCAAAATACAGCCCATTACATCATATTGCATTCTTCTGTGGCTAACGTAGATCTGTCACCATTGACCAGAAACTTAACTGGAACAGCCACACAAATACTGTGGCAACAAGAGCAGGTCAGAGGCTGGGTATTCTGCGGCGAGTGTCTCACCTCCTGACTCCCCAATGCCTTTCCACCATCTACTAGGCACCAGTAAGGAGTGTGATGGAATACCCTCCACTTGCCTGGATGAGTGCAACTGCAACAACACTCAAGAATCTCGACACCATCCAGGACAAAGCAGCCCGCTTGATTGACATCTCCTCCGCCACCTTAAATATTCACTCCCTCCACCAGCGGCGTACCGTGGCTGCAGCGTGCACCATCTACAAGATGCACTGCAGCAACTCGCCAAGGCTTCTTCGGCAGCACCTCCCAAACCCGCGACCTCTTCCACTTAGAAGGACAAGGGCAGTAGGCGCATGGGAACACCACCACCTTCAAGTTCCCCTCCAAGTCACACACCATCCTGACTTAGAAGTATGTTGCCGATCCTTCATCGTCTCTGGGTCAAAATCCTGGAACTTCCTACCTAACAGCACTGTGGGAATACCTTCACCACACGGACTGCAGCGGTTCAAGGAGGCAGCTCACCACCACCTTCTCAAGGGCCCCTAGGGATGGGCAATAAATGTTGGCCTTGCCAGCGACGCCCAGATCCCATAAGCGAATTAAAAAAAAACTTGCTCTATCTCTTTAAGGCCACAAAGTCCAATTGCTGTATTTAGACGCACCTTGAGGTCAATTAGAAACTAATTGCAGTTATTGACGGCAGCGACTTATGAATGCCCAGCTCCTCCTGTTGGGTAGGGAATGTTATTTTCTGTTGTTTACTTGCAATTTGTTGCATTATGAATACCACCAGCCTGACCTCAAAGCTCTAAGCTGGGAAACCAGAAATTTAATTTTTTAAACTTATTGCGATATAAATAACAATAAAGCTCAATAAATACTTCAGAATACAGATTGTCAGCTTCCCAGCTTAGTGTTGGGAAACCAGTGAAGAAGAATCAACAGGCCACAAGGGAACGTTGCAGCCATTGAAATGGGAATAGGGACAGGGCCGCAGAGATTGGGGAGGGGGGCAGGGGTTGAGCGGCAAGTGCAGCAACCAAGGCCCAAAGACCAAATGCCACAGGGTGGCAAGTGCAGCAGACAAGGGATGAGCTTCAAGCCCCAAAGTGGCAGGGAGCAGGGTGGGGTGGAGGCTGAGGCTCGAGGTGGTGCCAACAGTGGGGTGGGGGAAACCAGAACAACGGGAGTGGCTCATGGTGGCAGCGACAGTGTTTGGGGCTTCAGTGACAGCTGGAACAGCGGGGGACTTTGTAAAAAAAAATTACCTGGAAGGCTTGGAATGCCCACAGCACCACTTAGACTGGAGATGGATGTGTGCGGAAAATTGGATAGGCTCTGGTACAGGCTTGTGATCCTCCCCATTCGATTTTCCTCTCTGTACTATGCCCAGGTGATAAAGGTGAAAATCTAACCCCCAAGTATGCAAGACTGAAACAGAAGTAAGTAAAATCAATAGAAAGACAACAGAAAAGTGTGATGGAAATGGCATGACACAGATGTGACTGTGACAAGAAAAAAAGTGGCAGATAAACAGTGACACAACAGGAAGTGTTACACAACAGGAAGTGTTCAGATGCATTTTATATATAATTGATTAAAACCTTAAATGTGCAGTACAGAGGACATGCAAATGTGACAGATCCTCCATGACACCAAGCTAATTAATTTTGCATCCAATGTTTTACTTATACACTTTGGTCTTTTTTGGCTTTCTTCAAAGACAGCAGAGTCCCAAAGTAAGTCAAGCTTGTAGCATTTAAGATGTGTTTGCTGCTGAAACTCTACAACTCCAACTGGTGAAACCACAATTCAATCGGAACTGGGATGGTGTTCATCCTGTGGCCAGAAGGATGGTAGCAATGTGCTCACACATTTGAAGTTGTGTTGTTTATCAAGCCACTCATGAGGAGTCCATCTGGTGTGGGCTCAAACCTGCTTGTCAGTTGTCTAATGACCTACTAGTGACCATCCTCCTTTAAGTAACTCTTTGGGGTGGAATTGGGTGCTTTATAACACCTGATGGTGGAAGATTGCTCCAAGGCACTGTTGATGATTGTCCAGCCACCCTGGCTCATTATGGGACCTAGGGGTGGTGGACCTATCACCAGGGGTTGGGGTTCTCCCTCCCCAACTCCAGATAACTCTGTAAGCCAATGTCCTAATGGGTAGGGACAAGCAGTGAGCAGCTTACTGGTGCTCTACGCTGTAAAACCGCAGGGATTTTATTGGTTACATTCCAGCAGTATCTCTTCTTACACTTTGGGGGTTCCTAAACCTTTGCTGTTGCCAGCCTATGCCTAAGCTCTCTGGATGTAGGTAAGTATGTCCCTATATGAAGAACATGTGTAAACAGAGATTGAGCAAACAATTCTACCTGTGTAGAATTCTCAGTAGCCTGATTGGAGACACTTAAACGTGATGATAGGTTTCTGCAAATTTCAGGATTCTGGTTGATCAAAAACAATTTCTATTTATGACTTGTGTTTAAATATTTAATATTTTTATTTAGTTTCCTTCATAATGTGCATTCAAAGATAATATATAACATATAACATAACTTAGTAAGACAGAAAAAAACCCAATTCAATATATATGTTTTGAGAGTCTTTACCTTGATAGTGTGTCAAATTCAGACTCAAGGGCAAACTCTGATTCCTTTTGATACAAACTTTGAATGGACACTATTGAATACAGACTTGAGTATTTCATTGGGAGCCAATTCTGGTGGTGGACAGTTATACCTTTCTCTTTCAGATCCCAGCATTCACACTTTTTCTTATGATTCTCTACAGTCCATGTTGTAGAGTTAAGCATGGCAGTTTCTTTTTCTTGAGTGAAATTGTTCTTTGGATGCAACATGTTGATATGCTCATAGTATAGAGTGTACATGGTATAATATACATAGGACGCTAGTGGTAAGCGAGCTTTATTAACTGGCTGTGGTTCTGAATGGCTAAATTTCGAGAATGGCAGTGGTACGACATCAACTTTCTGTAACAAACTACGGACTGGAATTCGCTGCAATGGCGATATTGGCGGCGAACGGCGTAAGTTACTGTTGCGCTCCCCGATCTGCTGGTGACGAATTTACGCCACAGTTTGCTGGAAAAATAATGAGAATACGCTGCAGCAAGCATAATAATGGGTCGGGAGAGGCACGGCCAATGTCTGATACACACCAAGGCCCCACACAGAATGGAAAAACAGGTTATTTTACAGGACACGTTCAGGAACAATGGCTCCTATCTGAGAACGTGGGGATGGGTCGCAGTCTGTACGGACAGAATGTCCAGGTCAGGTTTAAGTTGATTGATGAGTTTGTACTAAAATCATAGTATAAATAATATATATGCACAGGGTTGTCTCCTGAACTGCATGCAATCCCTGGCCATGTTTCATTGCTGCAATTCATGGTTAGCACACACAACAATAAATATTAATATAAAAATAATATCAGTCGGGGGAATCAGTACATGTCTGGCTGTCAACTCACTTGTTTTATTATTTAACTGAGGTTTCCGATTGCAACCAAATTCTTAGGACAAGTTAGTAAAAATGTTACCCTCAGGCAACCTGATAAGCGATTGAATTCTTTAGTGATTCTGAGCCCTCCAGAGCCTTTCAGTGATGGTGTAAGTGACTCTGGTGATTACAGTACCCGCAATCCAGCAAACTCCATCTCGCCATTGATTGTAATGGGGGCGGAGCGATGTTAATTAGCTCTTCAACTTTTTCGAGGAGGGTCTCTGTGGAGCAGCGCAAAAGTCCCGCGTTACTCACACCATCATTTCCTGAAAATTCCTGCACCGTGATAATGGCGTACGCTGTAGATGCGGCATTACTATGGCACAAGTTTTCAAATAAGTCCAACAGTAATGGAAACAGTCCTGCGCATGACACAGGAACATTTGCTTCAAATTGCAGTGTCGTCTGTCCACAGGCAATGTGGCAGTTTGTACTAAAAGTTTCTGTCATACACAGTACAATCCCAGTTATTGTTTGTTACACGTTACTGAACCTGGTCTCCAAATAGTTAACAACTGTGACAACTTTGCTTATGAACCCTGAATAAAATGCTTACCATCTGTCACTTTTCTCAAGCGATATTTCACTGGAGATTGCTTAAGTCTAGTTCTGTTCTTCTTTGTAATTTTGGAGTTTTTACTGGTATTTTTGGATCACCTTGTTAAATTCTGTTCCTTTACAATAAGGTTTATTGTGACTGAGTCAAATTCCATTTATATTACACGGGATTAAAGACTTTTCTGGAATTTTTACTGGCATTTGGGTTATCATATCAATTCTGTCCATTATTTCCTGAAAACTACATATCAATGGCTTTGATCATAATCACTCGCAATACTTCTCCATTTCCTTGTGATAGTTCAAGGTCCCTTACATCAGTTGTTATTCTTGTCTGAACAAATTTCAACTCATGGCTGTAGCGCCATAACTCAAGCAGCTGCAGTGGTGATCTGTGCTCTGCCCATCACTTTGCTTACCTAGTGGTGATGCACACTATGCCCATGTCCTTGTTCAGTCTGTTGGTGAATGTATCATCTTGATCGTCTGTCTAATGGTGAATAGGTTCTGTCCATGTCCCTGCTGGTCCAATGATAATGCAAACTCCAACAATGTCCCTGTTGCTCCAGTGGTGACATGTCTTTGGTACAGCTTCATAAAGATGTGGATTTGAAAACCTTACAGAGCTGGAGATAACTCAAACACTTGTCCCAAGCACTGCATTGAAGCTGCAGGTTGTATTTGGTCATCATGCCAGGGATGCAGTGAGAAGCATTTCAACAGACATAGAAAGGTGACAGTACTACTCAGTTTGGTGTGAATATTATTCATTCTTGGCCAGTCTGATACAGGTGGCTTTGTGCAGTACTTGCGTCTTAGTACTATTTGTTTACCGGCACGGTATCTCTTATTGGTAAAAGCACCAAGCAGCTATTGTTCATGTTATGCTTTTCCAAAGCATATAATAGATAATTATTTTGATTTTGATGTACAACATTGACTGTTAGACCTCGTGGTTACAATCTACTTGGCTATTGTGTTTCTCAATATCTTGTCTATGAATCAGCTTTCGTTTTGTCTTTGATATGCTCACCTCTTCCTTCCCATATTTTCTGTTACTGCATCGGAAGCATCGTTTGCAAATTAGGTAAAGTATTTCAGAAATGTTGAGGACAACGCAAAGAGCTGACCCTCCAACCATGAAGTATGTGAAGATCCTTTTCTCAGTTGGCTTGGCAATGAAACAATCAACTACATTTGGGCAAGGGAACATGGAACACTTGACAATACGAGGCAAATAAAAACGATCGTAAATATGGTGAAGTATATACAAGAAACCGATTTCAAAACCAGTTTTAAACACCAGACTGAGCAAATAGGTCCACCAGAGCCCACCGTGTTTCTTCCCTGTGTTTTTATATAGTTTGGAAGAATTCTCTCCATGTTTTAACCTGTGCTTCCTCTCCCTCTCTTTTCGGTAGGCCACATGCAAGACAACCAACAGTGAAGGTGTAGTGATACAGATTAGCTGCAAAGCCCATAGCCTAATGTGGGAGATGGGGAAGTACTGGTCATAGCAAGTGTTTGGACAGCCAGGCTGCAAGGTATTGCAGACAAAGTCACTCTGCTCATCGCCCCACACACTTTCTGCTGCCACCACATAGACCAACACTCTGAAGATGAAGACTACGGAGAGCCAGATCCGTCCAAATCCAGTCGAATATTTATTCACTCCACTGAGCACACCTTGTAGTGTGCCCCAGTCCATGGCACCTGGAATGTATTAACTCGTCGATCTAAAACAAAAACAACAAAAGATATAATAGCTGCTTTTCATCTCTTCATCTGATTAACCAGTAAGCAGGATCTATGAAATATGAATAGTGGTGAACAGAATGGGTGGCACAGTGACACCACAAACACAGAAGGGGGGGGCAATTTTAACTGAATTTGTCCTGTAGAAAACTGACGCGATCAGATCGGCTGTCCATTTTATACCCGCCTGATTTTACTTTGCATTAATGGTCAACGGAAAGTAACAGTGGGCGATGTGTGAACGAGCGGCCAACCCGATCGTGCCAGATTCTCACCGGGCAAGCAAGGTTCAAATTTCCCTCAGAAAGTCACTTCACCGCGAGACTTGGGTTTGAGTCCAACCCAAACCAATGAGATAAAAAAATCTCCTCCAGGGTCCCAGGGGAAACGAGGTAACACAACGAGAACTTTACTTTGCATCCAGCATCCACTGCGGGACTATTGAGAGTAATGGCAGGATCCACAGAACATGATGCGAGGAGATCTATAAAACTGTAGCTTTGGTCGCCTTACCTTCAAAAAAATGATGATGTATTTTGAAGGGTACAGAGAAGAAAGACTAGGTTGGATCCAGGATTTAAAAATCAAAATTATAAGGATAGATTTATGGAGCTGGAGTTGTTTTCAATGGAGAAAAGAAAATTGAGCATTGACATGATTCAAGCCTTTACAAAAATTAAATGAATGGATGATATGAATGTAAGTAGATTTTTAGCATCGATTCTGATCGCTAGACTAGAAGGTGCAAAAATTGCAGAGATTTGCACGATTCTTGATGACGTTATAAGTTTGTAAGTCACTCCCAGATAACCAGTCACAGCTGGTAAAGCATTCTTGAAGTACTTGGGGTTTGAGGAGTGGAGCTGATTTTGAAATGACATTTTCACTGTTAAAGAGCTATTACTTGAACTTTAATCAGTGGGAATTAATTTTAAAAAGAACCAGCACCTTTTATGTAGACGAGGAACTGGTCAGTGAGGTAAATGAGAAGGCCACAAAGAAACGGAGGAGCCAGGAAAAGAGGAGTGTGAGCGAAGAGAGGTGATGGAGAGAGAAATACAAAGTGCTGGTGGCAAGCTTGTCAACTGCTTTGTTTTTGAATGAGACCCAAACCATTCTGTGCTAACTTTTTGCTTACCCTGCTAGGAGATGCAAAAGTTTCTTCTCTGTTCTAAAATTATGTTCAGAAGAAAAAAAAAGTGTTTCAAAGCACAAACCACTACAAAAGGACAGAACCAATATATTCAAGTTTGCTGATGACACAAAGTTAGCTGGCGCAACAAAATCGTGTAGATGGGAGCAGAAAGTTGCAAAAGGACATCGATAGATTAAGTGAGTGAGTAAAACTGTGGCAGATGGAGTTCAATGTGGGAAAGTGTGAGGTCATCCACTTTGGACCTAAGAAAGATAGATCAGAGTATTTTCTAAATGGCGAGAAGCGAGGAACTGTGGAGGAGCCGAGAGATTTAGGGGTCCAAGTCCAGAAATCACTAAAAGCTAGTGGACAGGTACAAAAAATAATGAAAAAGGCTAATGGAATGTTGGCCTTTATCTCAAGGGGGGTGGATGTTATGTTGCAGTTATATAAAGCTTTGGTTAGACCCCATTTAGAGCACTTTGTTCAGTTCTGGGCGCCGCACCTCAGGAAGGTTCTATTGGCCTTGGAGTGGGTGCAGCGCAGATTCACCAGAATGATACCAGGACTTCAAGCATTAAATGATAAGGACAGGCTGCATAGACTAAGGGCTGGATTTTCTCAGTGTGGGCGGGCTGGGGCGTGTCAGGTGGAAATCGTGTCAGGACCCCGACTCCCAAGTGATGTGCTGAAAAAGTGGGATTTTCCCCTAATTGGGCAATTGATTTCCTGCCTGTGGGAACCACTGGCCCAATGAGTCTTTTCATACAGAAAGTCGCCTCCGATGACGTCATCAATGCTGTTGGATTTAAGGCCTGCAAGCAGCCTTGATTCTTCTGGAGACTGGAAACGCTTTGGACATTGTATGAAGGACTTCATTTACCGACCATGTCCACCAGCAAGCAAAAGTGTGCACCTCGCTTTGATGAGCCCTCCCTCCAAGCTCTGGTGCAGGGAGCAAGATCTAATAAGGAGGTGCTCTTCCCTTCCTTAGGGAGAAAAAAGCCACCACAACAGACTAAAGCTGTGTGGCTGCAAGTGGCCCAGGAGGTCAATGCCATCTCTATGTGCCGCAGTGCCTGGCTGCAGTGCAGGAAGAGGTTTCATGACATTCTCCGCACAGGAAAAGTGAGTATGACTTTTCCATCACCCTCAATCTCATCCCCATCGCCTCTCCTCACCAGCACTCTGCTTTGCCAACCTCTTCCTCCAAATCCCACTTGGCACTGACATCCCTGTACCTTTACCCATTCCCTCTCTCTCTATGGTCACATTCACTTAACTATTCGACCATGCAGCCCTCACACTCCCTATCACTGTGACGCAATGACAACAACTTACAACACACAGGGAGGGCTCTTTGTCTCCTTCTAAGCATCTATGCTATGGATTTTCTGCACTCACTCCTTCATTCTCACTCAAATTCCACTTGTGTCCCTCATTGCAGGAAAAGAGAGTGCACAATAAGAGGGAAAGAGCGAGGAAAGGAGGAGGGCCACCATCAGTAGCCCAGCTCACCACCTCGGAGGAGGTGGCCCTGGAAATTGCCGGGATCGAGGAGGATTCCCAAGTGGGGGACGGACAGGCGGGCGCATCACAGCAAGCTGGTGACAGAATAGTTTGGCATCTCTCTCATTGACATTGCATGAGTGACTGATAATGATTCTGATGCTCTAACAGATTGACTTATGATCATCTGCACAATTCAATGTGCATGCAACCTTTACCTCACATCTTTAACTCTTTCCTTTACTCCCCCACAGGACCATCGAGAGCCCCCGTCCCCACGGTCCAGGAGGAAGAGCCTGAGCTTCCAGACTCACATCTCTGACTCTTTCCTTTACTCCCCCCCAGGACCATTGCGAGCAGCCATCCCCACCGTCTAGGAGGAAGAGCATGAGCCTCACCACTCCTCAGAGGAAGCTGCAACCTCTGAGGGCGCTCTGTCAGCAGAATTCAACGCATCCTGCACCAGCGCAGACACTCACACCTCGGTGGGACCTTCGGGACATGGAGTAGAGTTGTCACCTGGTGTATCACAGCTCACAAGTGAGCATCAGCAGATGGTGGAGACAGGGACAGCAGCGGAGAGTCCTCGTCGCAGTGGAGAGGACGCTCCCAGCTCGGCTCCGCTGCATGTCGACCCTGTGCCTTCGGGTCCATCCAGAAGGAGAGCGGTGCTGGAACTCCAGGAACAGGTGCAGTAGTCTCTGGCAGGTTTTGTCTCCAGGGTCGCTGCGAGTGTGGAGCGAATGGAGGAGTCCATCGCTAACATGAGCAGAGCCTTTGTGGAGGCGTTGGCGCATGAACGCATCACCACGGAAAGGATGGCAACCTCCTTGGAAAGGATGGCTACCTCCATGGTAAGGCTGGCTACCATAGAGGAGAGGATGGCTACGTCCATGGAGGAGCTTAGTCGCCAGGGTAAGGAAAGCATGGTAATTGTTCAGAATAGACTGACATCTCTTGAGGAGCGATGGTCAGCTATTGAGCAAACAAACCAGACCTTCATGCAAGTCCTCTGGAGTAGGACTTCCAGTGCAGAAACGGGTCCTCATGGCCCCCCCTGCAGTGCAGCAAGGTGCTGTCCAGCCACTTGCTAGCTCTGAAGTGGGGCTGACCCATGAGAGGGATGTTGGTGGCATACGACAAGGAAGTGGGGGCTCCTCTCCAAGCGCTCACACGACCATGCCACTGCAGAGCCCTCGGTCAGAGCCCCACCAGAGTCCCCACCCAACTGAGATCGGCGTCTCAAACCCTGCACAGCCGCAGGAGCAGCAGACTGTTGCCGAGCCCTCACAGGTTCGCAACCACGGAGGACGCCCGCCAAAGGTGTTGAGACAGGAGCAGCAAGAAAGTGAGCAAGGGGCCTCCACATCTGCTGAAGCCACAGGGGAAGCACCACGTGGGAGTACGCGTAAGAGGAAGATAAAGCACAAGTAGTCACAAGGGTAGTCACTTGGGTGTAATGTTGTGTTTCATTTTGAAAAGCCATCAGTTGCTTATTGTCATAAAAATTTCTGATGGCAAACTGTTGCAGTTGTGGCGTGTGTCATTTCGCTAATGGGACTTCCATATTGAGGGCTTAGGGCGACTTGCAATTGTCAGTATGGTGGTCAGAGTGATAGGAATCCACAGGTTCTTGGCCATTGTCGATGGTCTGATAAGAAGGTGCGAGGCAAAAGTGTTTGATTGTGCAGGCTAAGCAAATCTGGCCAACATGAGTGCGTCCCTTGCATCCCGGCCAGCAATGTGGTCGCGCGCTGGCACCTTCTGGCCTGTGCAGCTTCAGGTGGGTGAGCAGCAGCTTGGCGCTCCTGTTGTTGCTGCTGCTGTTGGTGGTGCTGTTGTTCATGGTTCTGCTGCTGCCACGGCTGGTCTTCGTCCGAATCTGATGTCCAGGAGGAAAGGAAATAAATGGTTCCCATGCTTCTGGTATACGCCTCAGTTGAGGAAGCGCTCAGTCAAGGTGGCGAGAGGGGTTTCCCAGGAGGTCACATTGGAGATGGGTGTCAGGCTCCAAACTTCCACAACAATGAGCATGCCTGCTAAAAGTTCCCCCAGACCTGAGACAACAAAGTTCTGCCACCTGCAAATGATCATTGGTGAAAACTCCTTTTTAATGGTGGAGCTGCAGCTGTTAGTAAGCAATCCACTTGTGAGGCCGCTGGGATTCACTGGCGTGTTCCAGAGGAGACGTGCAGGACGTGGGAAAAGTGGTAAAATCAGAAAGGCCTCTCAAAATGGGATTATAGAGGCACTTAACTGGTTGTTAAGGGTCTTAAGGGCCTATCCCGCCTCTTGGAGGCAGGATGGAAACGGGGTCAGAAAACACGCATTTGGGGAAATTGCTCGGAGGCGGGATGGAGGCGGGATCGGGCCCACCCGCCATTTTTTGCGATTTTACCACCTCACACGCCTCCAATCCCGCCTCCTCGGGCCTGGCAACATCGAGCCCTAAGCCTCTAATCGCCTGAGTATAGAAGATTAAGGGGGTGAAATAATTGAGGTGTTTAAGATAATTAAAGGAGTTGATAGGGCAGATCGAGAGAAACTATTTCTTCTGGTGGGGGAGTCCAGCACAAGGGGGCATAGCCTTAAAATTAAAGCTAGGCCGTTCAGTTAGTGGAAATCTGGAACTCTCTCCCCAAAAAGCTGTTGAGGCTAGTTCAATTGAAAATTTCAAAACTGAAATTATTAGATTTTTATTAGGCAAGAGTATTAAGGGTTACGTAACCATGGAGTTAAGATACAGATGAGCCATGATCTAATTGAATAGCGGAACAGACTCGAGGGGCTGAATGGTCTATTCCTGTTCCTATGTTCCTAAATGGAATTAACAAAAAGAGAAACTGCTATTGTTTGGGCGATATATGTAAACAGGGTTGGCCGGTTCTTTTAAAGGTCAGTAAACCCATTGGGTGCTGAATGGAATGAAATGTGTACGCACCTATTTCTAAAGCCGCTTGCAGTGTGCCTTCAAGCATACTCCTACCCAACAACCATTGTTCTGAAGCACATTGACCTTCTCTCCACTTCTCTCCCGCTCCCAGCTGTAAAATATTCAATATGATTACAGTACAGCGTACCATAAGTGAAGAGCACAGGGAGTATGCTTTGGAAATAAATCCAGTTCTTCGTGGCTCAAGATTACTATTCCCTGTCAGCCGTGGCTCAGTGGGTAGCACTCTCGCCTCTGATTCAGAAGGTTGTGGGTTCAAAGTCCCACGCCAGCGACTTAAGCGGCAAGCATCTAGGCTGACCCTCCAGTGCAGTACTGTCGGAGGTACTGTCTTTCTGATGAGACATTAAACCTAGGCCCTGTCTGCTCTCTCAAGTGGACGTGAAAGATCCCATGGCACTATTTTGATGAACAGCATGTGAGTTATCCCCGGTGTCCTTGCCATTATTTATAGAAACATAGAAGATAGGAGCAGGAGTAGGCCATTCGGCCCCTCGAGCCTGCTCCGCCATTCAATGCGATCATGGCTGATCATCCAAATTCAGAACCCTGTCCCTGCTTTCTTCCCATATCCCTTGATCCCTTTAGCCTTAAGAAATATATCCAACTCCTTCTTGAATATATTTAATGAATTGGCCTCGACTGCCTTCTGTGGTAGAGAATTCCACAGGTTCACCACTCTCTGGGTGAAGAAATTCCTCCTCATTTCTGTCCTAAATGGCTTATCCCTTATCCTTAGACTGTGACCCCTGGTTCTGGACTCCCCGACCATCGGGAACATCCTTCCTGCATCTAGTCTGTCCAGTCCTGTCAGAATTTTATAAGTTTCAATGAGATCCCCTCTCATTCTTCTAAACTCCAGCGAGTATAAGACCAATCGACCCAATCTCTCCTCATACGTCATTCCTGCCATCCCAGGTATCAGCCTGGTGAATTTTATCCCTCAATCAAAATCACCATAACAGATTATCTGGTCTTTATCACATTGCTGTTTATGGGAGCTTGCTGTGTGCAAATTAGCTGCCGCATTTCCTACATTACAACAGTGACTACACTTCAAAAGTACTTAATTGGCTGTATGTTAAAATGCAAGTCCTGAGATCGTGAAAGACGCTATAGAAATGCAATTCTTTCTTTTCACCTGTACAGGTATCAAAGCCACTGAGCTGAACGGGGCTGAAGAAAAGATAGAACTTGCATTTATATAGTGCCTTTCACAAAGTCCCGAGATACTTTTCAAGTGCAGTCACTGCTGTGATGTAGGAAACGCGCCAACCAATTCGAGCTCAGCAAGGTCCCAAAAACAACAATGTGAAAATGACCAGCGAATCTGTTTTAGTGATGTTGGTTGAGGGATGAATATTTGCCAGGACACCGGGGAGAACTCCCCTGCTGTTCTTTGAAATAGTGCCGCGGGATCTATTACATTTACTTGAGAGGGCAGAGGGGGCCGTGGTTTTTAACGTCTCATCCGAAAGACAGCACCTTCGACAGTAGAGCACTCCCTCAGTATTGCACTGAAGTGTGGATCTACATTATGTGCTCAAGTCTCTGGCGTGGGACTTGATTCCACGACCTGCTGACTCAGCTGACATACGCAGCGTTATAAACAGTTTCATCACTACAGCATGTAAATGTTCGTCAGCAGCAATCGCAGGAGTTCTAGAGTCCATAGGGTGCGGGTGGGGGGGTGACTGAATGCCTGAACTACAGGTAATTGCACTTTAACGAGGAGCGAGCTGCTGCTTGAACTGCCCGAGATAGTTGGCACGCTTTATACGGTTTAAGCGGCACCTTTGTTAATTGACGCTGACGGTGATAGCAAAGGGTCAGGGCCATTTGCCCGATATAGGCGACTGTCCGGGATAAGCGAGGACGTTGCCAGCAGTGGGCAGCGTAACAGCTGACAGTGAAAATAATATTAAAATAAGCCCCACTCACGGAGTGCTGAGCGGGTGATCTTTAGAGCAAGAGAGAAAGAAACAATCGGAGGGAGATTCATTCACACACCATCTATACCCCTTGACAAGAGTTTAAATCGGCCACAACAGTATCAAACAGTGTTATTGAGAAAATCGTCAACTGCATGCAAGTCTCCCAACCCGCCAAACACAGGCAATTTTCTGGTTCTACACTACAACACTTTCCCTCATTACAACAGTGACTACACTTCAAAAAGTACTTCATTGGCTGTAAAGCGCTTTGGGACGTCCGGTGGTCGTGAAAGGCGCTATAGAAATGCAAGTCTTTCTTTCTTTCTACAAAAAAACTACTCCGGGCCCACAGCTGAACGACAGCCTCTCATTGCTGGTTCAGGGGAATGCATACACTGTCTGTCAGCCAGCTTTAAAGGAGCATTTGCAGAGGCCTCTGAACAGGCTGTTTTCCTATCTTGATGGTGTGTGATCTGGAATCGCCAAAAGAGAGGCAGAGAGAATATTTTGAGCAAAGGTTGTTTCAGCCTCCTCCATCAATTAAAGGGGAGATGCCAAGTATTAAGGTGTATTTTAGTTGGTTCAAATCTGCCTGGCAAAATGCGCTGTCAGATTAGCGATCAGGATGACTTTAGTTTGTAGCAGACTGCTGGAGTGCTTTTTCTTAAGGTATTATTTAGTTTCTTTTAAACTAAAATACAATGAAACAATCGGTAATAAATGATGCAGCAGTCTATTGTGTCATTACCCCATCAAACATATATTAAACAAATGATTTAAACTGACGCACTGCTTGCTGAGAAACTGTCTTGCATTTCTATAGCGCCTTTCACAATCTCAAGTCATCCCAAAGCACTTTACAGCTAATGAGGTACTTTTTGAAGTGTAGTCACTGTTGTAATGTAGGAAATACAGCAGCCAATTTGCACACAGCAAGCTCCCAAAAACAGCAATGTGATAATGACCAATAACAACTTGTATTGATTTAGCGCCTTTAACGCAAGGCGCTGCACAGGAGTATTTTAAGATTAAAAAATTGACACCGATCCACATAAGGATAAATTAGGGCAGATGACCAAAAGCTTGGTCAAAGAGGTAGGTTTTAAGGAGCGTCTTAAAGGAGGAAAGAGAGGTAGCGAGGCGGACAGGTTTAGGCAGGGAATTCCAGAGCTTAGGGCCCAGGCAACAGAAGGCACGGCCACCAATGGTTGAGCGATTATAATCAGGGATGCACAAGAGGCCAGAATTAGAGGAGCGCAGATATCTCGGGGGGTTGTGGGGCTGAAGGAGATTACAGAGATAGGAAGGGGCGAGGCCATGGAGGGATTTGAAAACAAGGATGAGAATTTTGAAATCGAGGCGCTGCTTAACTGGTAGGTCAGCGAGCACAGGGGTGATGGGCAAATGGGACGAGTTAGGACATGATAATCTGTTTTTGTTATGTTGATTGAGGGATAAATATTGGTCAGGACACCAGTCTCTGGAGTGGGACCTGAACTCACAACCTTCTGGCCCAAAGGCGAGAGTGTTACCCACTGAGCCATGGCTGACGCTGTTAGGGGGTAACCTTTAAAAATATAAAAGTGAGAAGTCGCACAACACCAGGTTATAGTCCAACAGTTTTATTTGAAATCACAAGCTTTCGGAGCGCTGCTCCTTCGTCAGGTGAAGTAAAGGAATACAAATCGACAAAGCATATATAGACAGAGAACAATGCATGTGAAGCGTACAATGGCAGATGACTACATTTAATCCTCCTGACTGCCTTTTGTCACACCTCGGCAGATAAACAATCAGGTCAGCCAGGAAGGCACCACATCAAAGACATAGCAAGATACAACTGAGACAATGATGTGGGGTCACAGGGGGTCTAATGTGTCAAATGCTGCAGTCTGTATGGAAAATGATAAACTTTAAAATTTTTACTTTTTTTTACTGGAAATCACATCTGTGAACAAGCCAACGACGACTTAAGTCTGGATGACTCTACGTCATGTATCGTGACATGAACCCAAGATCCCGGTTGAGGCCGTCCTCATGAGTGCGGAACTTGGCTATCAGTTTCTGCTCGATGATTTTGCGTTGTCGTGTGTCTCTAAGGCCGCCTTGGAGAACGCTTACCCGCAGATCCGAGGCTGAATGTCCTTGACTGCTGAAGTGTTCCCCGACTGGGAGGGAACACTCCTACCTGGCGATTGTTGCGCGGTGTCTGTTCATACGTTGTCTTAGTGTCTGCATGGTCACTAAGACAACATATGAACGGACACCACACAACAATCGCCAGGCAGGAGTGTTCCCTCCCAGTCGGGGAACACTTCAGCAGTCAACGACATTCAGCCTCGGATCTGCGGGTAAGCGTTCTCCAAGGTGGCCTTAGAGACACACGACAACACAAAATCATCGAGCAGAAACTGATAGCCAAGTTCAGCACTCACGAGGACGGCCTCAACCGGGATCTTGGGTTCATGTCGCAATACATGACGTAGAGTCATCCAGACTCAAGTCGTCGTTGGCTTGTTCACAGATGTGATTTCCAGTAAAAAAAAGTAAAAATTTTAAAGTTTATCGTTTTCCATACAGACTGCAGCTTTTGACACATTAGACCCCCTGTAACCCCACCTCATTGTCTCAGTTGTATCTTGCTATGTCTTTGATGTGGTGCCTTCCTGGCTGACCTGATTGTTTATCTGCCGAGGTGTGACAAAAGGCAGTCAGGAGGATTAAATGTAGTCATCTGCCATTGTACGCTTCACATGCATTGTTCTCTATCTATATATGCTTTGTCGATTTGTATTCCTTTACTTCACCTGATGAAGGAGCAGCGCTCCGAAACATAGAATCTAGGAGCAGGAGCAGGCCATTCGAGCCTGCTCCACCATTCAATACGATCATGGCTGATCATCCAAATCCAGTACCCTGTCCCTGCTTTAATCCCCACAGTACACATATCCCACCCTACCCCTGTAACCCCACGTATTTAATTCCCCCTAACATATCCCATCCTATCCCCATAACCCCACATATTTAATCCCCCCCTAACACTAAGGGTCAATTTATCATAGCCAAATCAACCTAACCCGCACATTTTTGGACTGTGGGAGGAAACCGGAGCACCCGGAGGAAACCCACGCAGACACGGGGAGAATGTGCAAACTCCACACAGTCACCCTAGGTCAGATTCGAACCCGGGTCCCTGGCGCTGTGAGGCACCAGTGCTAACCACTATGCCACCGTGTTGCCCGCTTGTGATTTCAAATAAAACTGTTGGACTATAACCTGGTGTTGTGCGACTTCTCACTTTTGTCCACCCCAGTCCAACACCGGCATCTCCGCATCATGGCCACTTTAAAAATATATACATTTGAGTGGCTTTTTGGCACCGCATGTTAACATAGCAAGGCCAGTATGCCACAGAGTGATAGTCAGCAGGTATTTCATGCCCCTTATCTATCACATAGTCAATTCCTGACCAAGACTCGAGAGGCGAGGCGGTTCCCATGAGGTACGGATGAGAAGGTAACAAGCCAGCCAGTGGGGTTTGTTTTTGGAGCATCTCTGCTTAAAGTTAGTTGACGTATTCTTTTGGTATCTGTTCAACTGCTGTTGAGCTTCTCCGACAGCCCCTCTCTCTTATTAGCACTCCGTCTCACTCCAGTGAATACTGTTATAAAAGATAAGAAGTTAAAAGAGGGTAAAAGCCTTCACACGATTGGCCTTTCTTTGTGATTCAGGAGATACTTTACGGTTGATGGATTGTAAGTACACTTCCAGATGTACAGGCTTCCCTTGTGTTTCACTGGACAGTCTGGTTTTTGAGAAGACTGCCTGGATATTTTTAAAATGTCAATCAGACACTACGAGTCCAGTAAAATAGAGATCTTCTATTCCCCGCTTACTTTTGTATCTCGTCATGTGGTGATGTTAGTTATTAAGGAGTTTAAAGGAATTTACAACACCAGCTAAAACAAACACCAGGGCTCAAAAGGCAGGGTCATCCCTTCTATCTTGTTCCACGTCTGAAGTGGGACTGGGCAAAAGGTGGAACATTTAAAGTACGCGGCTGAAAGTGTGTTCAGACAAACTTACCAGAGAGTTCAGCAGCTACAGCTTCCCAGATCCACAGCCTCGCTCAAACACGGAGTGGAATTAGCTGAAAACTGATCTGGTTCCGATCATCTCCGCACCCTGAGAATCTGTTGGCTGGGTTTCAGTTTTACTCATGTTACTTCCTCGCACTATTACGGGGTGTGTCTGGGTGGTAGTTCGTTTCTATACGTGTTGGGACAGAGAATGATTTCCGCAGCGCTGCATATTTGTAAGCAAGGTGTCATTAGCACGAATGCCTCCTTGGGGTTTGAAATCCACACCACTTAGAATGGCTTACATATTTTATTTGGAAAGCAGCCATAAGGCATTTTAGTGTTCATGGCTTAGTTCCTATTTTACTACAGATTACAGAAAAACGCAGCGGAAAAGCTCAAAACTGCTGACTTAGTGGGGTTATGTTGTAATTGTACTTTGATTTTTTTTAAGGGACATTTTAAGTGCTCGTCAGTCTCAGAGCTTGGAATTTCTTTTTAACCGTTTGCGCCCAGCAGTAGTTTCAAGCACTCCCAGTTCACTTACAGCATGGGTCAGATGCTGGACCAAGCTCCCTCTACTCTGTCCAGAAGTGCGTCAAATCCACCTTCAGAAGGAGCATCTCCTACGAGACCGATTTGACATCTTCATTTCCCACACCAGCCATCTCTGGGCGAGACTGACAATTTCGGGGCATCGTTCCCCAATTTTATCAATCAAATCGGAATGAGCATGAGGTGATGTTCCGCACATTATACTGCTGTCTGTTCCCCCGCCCCCCTGCCCATTAAAATTAGCAAATGGAGGAAAATGCAGCATTCAGTGTCTGTTCAGGGCTGAGTGTGTGGGAATTTTTATGTGGTGGGCTCTTCCCCCTTAAATACCATGGTTGAGATCGCCAATTTCATTTAGAATACTTACAAGCAACAGAATCATAGAATCATAGAAGATAGGAGCAGGAGTAGGCCATTCGGCCCCTCTAGCCTGCTCCGCCATTCAATGCGATCATGGCTGATCATCCAAATTCAGTACCCTGTCCCTGCTTTCTCCCCATATCCCTTGATCCCTTTAGCCTTAAGAAATATATCCAACTCCTTCTTGAATCTATTTAATGAATTGGCCTCTACTGCCTTCTGTGGCAGAGAAGGAGTCTCAATAGTCTGAAACGGATTCACACCAATGTCCTAGAATTGAAAGGACAGCTAATGATTTCTAGAGCTTCGATCTAACATAAGGACAAACAAATAAAAGTTCTATTACAAAAATATACACCTCCCCCTGAAACACCCCCAAAGAGATCAAACAGCAACCGTATTTTGTCAGATAGAATCAGGAACGCTTTGAAGGTTGGAACCATGGAGGTGCCTCAATGGTCACATGTCAAACAGTGGCGCTAAGTAAGTGGCAGCAAGCACACGCTACCAGTTACCAAGAGTTTGGTGGCATCTTCGAGTCTGACCTGCCGAGCTTCAGTGATCTGGTGCAGTACAGATAACTGACCTATTGCTGGTTCACAGGGTCCACGGATGGCTTTTTAGGTTCTAAAGTTCAAGGTGTGTGCCTGCTCCTGATCTCAAGGTCTTTGAGGAACTAAAATCATTAATGCTGCCAGTAAATTATTCAGGCACGGAAGAAGAAATCAGAGAAGCACAAAAAATAAAATATACTTCCCTAGAGGTGTCAGCCTTGGTTCAGAGGTAGTAATTCCATCTCTGAGACAGAAAGTTGTGGGTTCAAGCACCGCTCCAGACACTTGAGCACATAACGTAGGCTCACGTTCCAGCACGGTACTGAGGGAGTGCTGCATTGTCAGATGCATTGTCTTTTGATGGCAATGTAAACTGAGAGTCGTTCTGCCCTCTCAGGTGGATGTAAAAATACCACAGTCCTATTCAAGAGAGAGCAGGGGAGTTCTCCCTGTGTCCTGGATAACATTTACCACCCACGCCGCAACAACAGATCAACTGGTCATTTATCGCATTGCTATTTGTGGGGCTTGCTGTGTGCAAATTGGCTGCTGCATTTCCCTGTATTCCAACATTTTGAAAGTGCTTTAATTGCTGTGAAGCGCTGTGGGATGTCCTGGGGATGTGAAAGGTGCTACATAAATGCAAGTCCTTTCTTTAAATGTATTGAATTCAGTGTTTCAATAGGACATTCTTCCTGCTGGTGGTGCTGTTGCATGTAGTGACTTCCAATTGGTCAGCAATGCCGCTCACAGACACTTAATGGCGATGAGCACATGGGAATAAAGAGATTTTCTGCTTCAATGGAGCGGTGGCACAAATGCTGGGTAGCGATGAACCAAAAAATTGACAGCTGAGTTAGAAGGCCGTAAATGCACTGGGACCGTGGTATTTTCTGGCTGGACAGCAATGTGTTGTACGTGAACTTTATTAAAGGTCCCAGAAACATGTAAATGAGGCCAGGGCCTTCTTGCTCTACACTTCCTAAAGTGCAACATTATCACTGTGCACCCATATGGAAAGGGACTGCAGAAGAAAAGCTCTTAAAGCTTTAATACAAAAGCAAAATACTGCGGATGCTGGAAATCTGAAATAAAAACAGAAAATGCTGGAAATACAGCAGGTCAGGCAGCGTCTGTGGAGAGAGAAACAGAGTTAACGTTTCAGGTCGATGACCCTTCGTCAGAACTGGAAAAAACTGGAGACGGAACAGGTTTTTAAGCAAGTGCAGGGGCAGGGAAAGGGGGGAAGGGAGGAAAGAACAAAAGGGAAGGTCTGTGATAGGATGGAAGGCAGGAGAGATTGAGAGACATTAAGAGCGATTAAGAGATGGTGCAAAGCAAAAGGAGATGGTAATGGGACAAGTTAAGAAACAAAAGATGGCTCTAGATGAAGTGTAAATGGCACTGGCAGAATGAAAGACAGCTGTCATGTGGGAGAGAGAAAAAAAAATGATAAATGGGAAAAAAAAAGGATACGGGCAGAGGTTATGGTCTGAAACTGTTGAACTCAATGTTGAGTCCAGAAGGTTGTAAAGTGCCTAATTGAAAGATGAGGTGCTGTTCCTCGAGCTTACGTTGAGCTTTATTGGAACAGTGTAAGAGGCCGAGGATGGTAAGCTCAACCTGGCGTGTTGTGAGTCTGCTCTGATGTTTATGATAAGCTGACAGCTGCAGAAGTGGTGTCAAGGATGCCGTGTTGCAGATGTTCAGTTTCAGAGCTCAGAAAATGTTGGTTACTGCATTTTTTAATACATATAGAGATTTCGTTAGCTTACAAGTTTTTAGATCCAACTGTATGTCCAGTGCCACCTCATTAGGAGAACCTCTCTCACTATTGACAGATCGCTTCTGTCATCTCACCTGCAGCTGCCATCTATTCCAGCAACATCGGAGCCAATGAAACAATCAGACCTTGTTCCTCCGAATCCTTCCATGATCAGCCCCAACATCACCAGGCACACCAACATCACCACCAACATCACCAACCTTCTCCGCCATCACCTGATGCTGCACTGGACACAGGGCATCAGCCCCTGACAACATTGCTGCCCAGGAGGCCAGCGATGGCATCACCATGGCCAGATTTTCTTCACTTGACGCTGTAAACCCTGGCTGCCACATGATGCACCAGGTTGACACCATCCCACACCAGCACCGTGAAGCATCCCTTTAATGTCCAAGCCATTCCATTCACACTCTTCACTATAGCGGGGGGGCGGGGGGGGGGTGGGGGTGGTGGGGGGGAGTTTTGCCTGAACAATCACTGGAACTCAGTAAGACACTTCGCAATGTGCGCTCAGATCTGTCCAATAAGGGACACTTTTGGAAAAATAGATTTCACTGTATGACAGCACATTACCAGAAACTTCACAAGGACATTGGCTAAACCTCTCAAGTGCTTACCCTTGTGAGTTGTTAGTTGATATGCTTGCAGTAGGATGAGGGTGAGTATGAGGGGTGGCTAGTGAGATGGGGAAGTGATAATGTAGATAGAGAGGGTTGGGTGGAGTTGCAAGGTAAGTTGGTGTGAGTAAGGATGTGCAGGAGAAGGTTATGGAAGGCAGAGTGATGGGGATGTGTTGAGTGTCACAGCAGAGTGAGTTTGAGTGTGGCTTTGCAGTAACGTTTCATGATCCACTGAGATCATTGAAAGGTTGGTGCCACTGCAGCCTGGGACCCCTGACGACATCCCTGCTTTTGCCCTCCTGTGCAATGTGCAACCAGGCTGCGTTGGTGTCCTGGGGAGGTCTCTTCCGCCCTTGGAAGGGAAGAGAACCTCCCTGCATGCTGTGACTCCCTCCATAACCATATGGAGGGAGTCATTGGACAGCCTGGGTGCAAGCGTCCACCTCTGTGCAGTGCTGGTCAGTGTTTGCAGCACCTCAATGCTGTCAAACACTGACAGAACAATTGTCAAACTCAATGTGGCTGTGGTCCCTTTTAGGAAACCGGCTGATGATGCGTCATCAAATGACTTCATCAGATCCGTTTCCTGTTAATTGGCCGGGAAGCCCGCAGGGCGGGCTGAACAAGGCTAATCAAGGGAAAATCTCGTCTACAGAGCGGCTGCAGCCGGGAGCGGGACCGGAATCAGGAAACCAGCTCTCCCGCCACCATCCCGCCTCCTCCATTAGATTCATGGCCTAACCTTGGCAAACTTGTTTGAGGTGTTAAACTTCTGCCACACCTGAGATGAGGACCTCCTGACCACTGAAATGCATTTACCTGTTCCACTACTTCTTCTCATGCAGTCCAGTCAGTTGTCTTCTAAGGAGACAACCCTAACCCTTCAACCAAAGATAACAATCCTCATTCACTTCAGCTCTGAGCATAAGCTCCAGTTCTCTGTCTGTAAAGGGAACAGTTCGCCCTCTGTCCTGGGACTTTGTGCTCTCCTCTGACATCTTCCAAAATCCAGCAGAAGCAACTGACAAATAGCGTACTTTTACAATACAGGAAGTGCAGGTGTCCCTTTAAGATATGGCAGCTGCTCTACCAGATATCTTGTGCCTCCGGACTCCGCGCTGTCCAATCAACACCTGGAATGTGGAATAATTATTTAAATGAGGTGATCATAGGAAATCCCTGGCGGTCCCACGCACGTATTCCGATGCGAGAGGCACTCAGGGACTTGTGGCTGTCGCACGAGCTGGAAATTGGGCCTTACGTTCACAAACTTGGATGGTGGGAAACTGGTTTAAAATTTACCGAGAGAAAACTTAATGACTGTGTGTAAACGAAGGATTTTACAGGATTTGGAGGCAAGTTCTGCAAAGTAAGGTAACGTGATCGCCTGGACTGGTTTTGATCGCTTGAGGGGGATGGAGAGGAATTTTCCAGAGTATTTTCTCCCTTATTGGCCCTGGGTTTATCTCTGCTTTTTGTTTGCCACTCCCAGGAGATTAGACAGGGGGGATTAGGACGTGTCTGGCCATGATGTTCCAGCCATCATGAGTGTGGGACAGGCTTGATGGACCAGTTGTTCTTTACCCGTCCATCATTTTCGTATGTTTGTATTTCAGCTTTTCTTCTCAGCTTAAATACGGCTGGAAGTCTTGTCTCTGACCTCGCTCTATCCATTTCGCTCAGGAAACAAATATTAATTGACTTGAATTTTGCCGTCATAAAGTGGAGATATATTAAATGGTAGGTTTTGGGATATTACGCCACTTTGCAGTGGTGTTCCCAGGAGAGGCCCAAGCACCACTCATTTCCAATTCATTTCCCGCTCCCGCTCCCGCCACTGACCCTACTGACAAGGTGCTGCTGTATCGTCTCAGATTTGCTGCTGGCTATTTTAATAACTGTAACGTAACACGGTGGCATAGTGGTTAGCACTGTTGCCTCACAGCGCCAGGGACCCGGGTTCGAATCCGGCCGCGGGTGACTGTCTGTGTGGAGTTTGCACATTCTCCCCGTGTCTGCGTGGGTTTCCTCTGGGTGCTCCGGTTTCCTCCCACAGTCCAAAGATGTGTGGGTTAGGTTGATTTGGCTATGATAAAATTGACCCTTAGTGTTAGGGGGGATTAAATACGTGGGGTTACGGGGATAGGGTGGGATATGTGCCGGTGCAGGCTCGATGGGCCGAAATGGCCTCTATCTGCACTGTGGGGATTCTGTGATTCTGTAACGCAATAGATGATGTTGGAATGCTTCTCTCTCAGTGTTTTACATAGAAACATAGAAACATAGAATCTAGGAGCAGGAGTAGGCCATTCGGCCCGTCGAGCCTGCTCCACCATTCAATACGATCATGGCTGATCATCCAAATCCAGTACCCCGTCCCTGCCCTAATCCCCACAGTACACATATCCCACCCTACCCCCGTAACCCCACGTATTTAATTCCCCCTAACATATCCCATCCTATCCCCATAACCCCACATATTTAATCCCCCCCTAACACTAAGGGTCAATTTATCATAGCCAAATCAACCTAACCCACACATTTTTGGACTGTGGGAGGAAACCGGAGCACCCGGAGGAAACCCACGCAGACACGGGGAGAATGTGCAAACTCCACACAGACAGTCACCCGAGGTCAGATTCGAACCCGGGTCCCTGGCGCTGTGAGGCACCAGTGCTAACCACTATGCCACCGTGTTGCCCTACATCAGCCAAACCCCTTCCCCCGATCGACATTACTGTCTCCGATCACATTTTTGATGTGTTACGCAAGGGGCAAAGATGGCACGTTTTATCATTTCTATTTGTCAGTCTTACCACGTAGATTATTTTGGGGATCTTAGCTTCCTTGGTCCCTGTAGCTGCTATGTTTGGCTGACGTGGAGATTAACAAAACATTTTTTGTACATGACAACTATGCAAATTGCGCTGCCCCAGCTTATAGGTGAACCAACATTTTCCAGTCTGTTAGTCGTCAAACAGGATTTTGCAATTTTGTCGACAGACTTAACACACTGCGCACCATCATCCCTTTGCTCACCGGCTTCTTTATACCTCCGGAACATAAAGATATTCTTTAGTACCTAATAGTTTCAAGGAACATGCCCAGTACAATTAAAATTTGCATCGCTAGAAAATGAATTTATGGAACACATCAAAAAGAACATTTCTTCATGAAGTGTCTTTCAGTAATAGGATGTTTGTTCTAAACATGTACAAAAATGGCCCTATTGTACGGTTGGAGGTTAACCCCACCCATGTATCACATAGACTTTCGTACAAGAGACTTGGCGACAGAGGGTTAGCATACAATTTAGACTGCTAAGACAAAAGGTTTGTCAGGGTTTTATGTGAAATCAGTCTGCTGCAGTTTCAACCCAATTCCTATTTAGGTACAAATCCACGATACTGATTCATTAAGAGAGATTCAAAAGGGATAGCCACGTACTAGGAAGCTCATAGGATGACTAATAAGCGTTTGGGCAGGTGCCAGAGGGTGTGCACCGCACATGGAATCTTATCTTTGTGAGGAATCATTGAGTGAATTATTCAAGCCCCATGCTGCAGGTGGGGCCTTACACATAAGCACGTAGGTGGCTTATCAGAAAATCTTAGTACAACAAACCTCAGCCTGACCCTGACTTCATCCAGCACCCACATACATCCTGCAGCAATCTGAAGAAGGTAATTTCTCTTCCCTGGATCACTAACGCCAAAAGTAGTATCTGACGCTGTAAGGGTCACGGACTGGTGCGAGGTGAGGCTTTCATTGCCTTTACTATTGCTTGCTCTGGTCTCCGGCCAGACTTTTGCAATAAGCACCTGTGAGTGGTTCGACCCACTCGCCCTTACGGTTCTGACACCTGGACTTAGATGCAAGGAGCAGTAATGCAGAGAAAAGACTCAAATAGACCTGATTGAATATCACGAAATGAATGTCTTTATTGCATGGCGTCTAAAATCATGAAATACATGTCATAGGCGCAGATCAAAGAGAGTACCAGTATACACACGTTCATAAAACTTGGTCTATGGAAATGGGAAACACACGACACATCGTAAAAGGGGGAACACATTATACCTTAACCTTATAAACCACCCTCCCTTAATATACCTAAACTACGTCTGGATTTGTAGGATCGGGAAACATGCTCACCACTCGGCTCACTTCGGAAATTTAAAATGAGGCTCTCGGCTCGTTTCGCTGCAGCGCCTGACTGTCACGTGGCTGTAAAGGTTTCTGCACCTGACTTGTTTACTCTCGCTGCTGCGAATGGGTCCACTTGAGACGGCCCCGGTAAAGTTCGTCGCGGATGGCTCAGGCTACCCGCTCAAAGAGCCGGAGGGTAAGCCAAACTCCCTGATGTCATGAAGTAGTCTGTAGGATTCAGACCGGATCATGAAGTAGTCTGTAGAATTCAAAACCGGTGGACTCTGTCGTTTTATCTTCGGGCGCGGTCGGGGTTTACTGACCGTGGTGGCACGTGGAATTTCTTTTCGTCTTTCTTCTCGTCTTTCTTCTCATCACTCGGGCCTCTGGGTCCGGACACCGTTTACCGACGATCGGGATGGTGTACCCTACTGCCTGCCGTGTCGAGGCGGCTCGTTCCGATTGAACTCCACCCAACACTCGAATAACTGACCACCACAGCCCCGCCGAAGGAACCAGCGCAAGAGAAAAAAAAAAAGAGACCAATGGACTTTGTCCCCTATAGTTATACTGCTTTTTCGGCCTTATCTCCTGCTCAAATCTAAACGTTATCCTTTGTGTGATTTTGGCGCCCAAAACTCCCAGCATGGGGCGATTATCTTCTTAACGGGTTTCGGTATCACCCGAAACTGGCCAACTATCCGTTAATGCCTTCTCCATTGTTGGGCCAGCCAGGGCGTGTATGAATCGTCTCCTCGACTGGTTTTGGGGCCCCCCGAATACTGGCTTAATCACCCGCCAATGTCTCTCTCATTGTTGAGCAGGGGGGGTATTTGTGTATTGATGTGTCTGGATGGGTTTTCGATGGCCCAGTTCAATGATTCTTACTGTGCGTATGAAACGATTCAAGCACTTATATCATTGCTATTGTCCAGGATGCAAACGGGTTGCATCCTGCCTTTTCAATTTGTACCAGGTATGATCTCATACTGAATGTATATTCGACGCCATCTTGTCTGCCCACTGTGTCTCTGGAAGCTTCTGCCATGATGCGCGTCTACCATGATGCGCGGCGGCCATTTTACAGGCTTCTGTACCCTTTATTATCAAGACAGCATTCCGTTCAATAAAAATGTTCAATTGAACCTGCTTCTCTCATATTATTTGAATCGCGATAATTGCGAAACTCTACAACGCTGAGATCAGCAACCTCAGTGTAGACCAGGGACTGAACCTAGGAATCTTCTGGGCTGTACAGCTCAAGATCTGACCACATTGACCAAATGACGCATTTACCCACTGGGTCCTTGTTTAACATTACATCGAAGGAGAGAGAATACTTTAGGATAGAAATTCCACAGACCCTTTCGAGGGTGGTATTTCTGCCCACTGCTTTGCCCTGCTGCTGTTGAACCTGTTCCCAAATCCCAGTGACAGGGCTGTTCACCTATATGGAGTTGGTGCATGTGGACAACAGGAGTGCTTGCCTCTAAGCAGCACCCTCTTGCTCTGAGAGGGGACATCCAAGGCCCGAATTGGGCCGAAAAAAAGTGCCAGCAAAAGTCTTTAAGATCCTCTCAGGGTACAGGTGGCCAACTTTGTAAAGGCAATTGATCCCTCTTTCAGTATGCCCACAATAGAAACTACACCTGCTGGGGACCACGCTCAGATATGCCCCCAAAGTGGCTCTGTCATGAAAGGGGGTGGGCCTAACAAGCGCCCACTCCTCCTGTGAGCGTAATCTTGTATTTTGTTTTCAATTGGAACCCAACCGATCTCGATTCCACCCCAGATTGCAACACCCCAACAGAATCACACCACAGTTTCACTTCCCCGCCGGAATTGCTCCACAATTCTGCCTCCAACCCCAATGGAGTCACAGTTCCACCCCCTCACCGGAATTGTGCCGCAGTTTCACTTGCCCCTCCTGGATCACAGAACTTTTACCCTTTTATGTTGGAACTACTCCCTCCCATCTTCAGAAGAAAGATCTTGGGCTTACATAATACCTTTCATGTCCCAAAGCACTTCACAACCAATTAATTACTTGAGGTCACTCTTGTTATGTAGATACCCTATATAAAAGCTATCATAAGAACATAAGAAATAGGAGCAGGAGCAGGCCATTCGGCCCCTCGAGCCTGCTCCGCCATCTAATGAAGTCATGGCTGATCCGATTTTGGCCTCAACTTCACTTTCCTGCCTGTTCCCCATATCCCCTGACTCTCCTGTTGCTCAAAAATCTGTCTATCTCAGCCTTGAATATATTCAATGACTCAGCTTCCACAGCTCTCTGGGGTAAAGAATTCCAAAGATTCACGACCCTCTGAGAGAAGAAATTCCTCCTCATCTCTGTCTTTAATGGGCGACCCCTTATTCTGAATCTATGCCCCCCTAGTTCTAGATTCCCCCACGAGGGGAAACATCCTCCCTGCATCTACCCTGTCCAACCCCCTCAGAATCTTATATGTTTCAATAAGGTCACCTCTCATTCTTCTAAACTCCAATGAGTATAGGCCCAACCTGCTCAACCTTTCCTCATAAGACAACTCTTAAATCCCAGGAATCAACCTAGTGAACCTTCTCTGGACTGCCTCCAATGCAATTATATCCCTCCTTAAATAAGGAGGCCAAAACTGTACGCAATACTCTAGGTGTGGTCTCACTTACTTCAGTGCTTGCTGCCAGGTATTTGAAAGACATTGATCTAGAAATTCGGGAGCGCCCATTTTTGGCGCACTCCTGCTTCTCCCGGCTCCAATTTCAGGTAAATTACTTACCTTGTTTGATGCAGGCGAACCCTAGGGCTGGTTTCCCTCAGTGTAAAGACGGTGTACCCGATTTTCTAGGCCACAGTGTATTCCTTAATTGCCACTTTTGGTAATGGAGTTGCTAATATTGCAAATCTACCAGCAGCAATCAGACAAATCTTTTAATTGATAGATTATTTTCATTGTGTCAGTACAATTTCAAGTTAAGTAGCATTCGTATCAGGGTCACAAGCTTGAATGTGGATGGTTGAGCAGACTGCAGCTTCACGATCCTGCCACCTGCAGCTTCAGCCTGTTCCTCACACGGTGCAGATTATTGTCTGGAGTGAGGGTCGGGCACCAGAATGGCACTGATAACGTTTCGTTTTAACTAAAATCCCATTAAACATTGTTTACCAGGCCCCATGTCTGACAGTAATGTTGTTCACCTGAGGGTGAATGCATAGTTAATAATGAGTCATGCTCACTGGGCTCTCCCACAATTACAAGTTATTTAAAGATACTCTCAAATCTGGTTCATGTTCCTGGCCTGATTCTTTGATATTTGTATACCTGATTGTTTGATGGCCAGAGGCCAGAATTGGAGGAGCGCAGATGTCTCAGCGAGTTGTAGGGCTGGAGGAGATTACAGAGATAGGGAGGGGCGAGGCCATGGAGGGATTTGAAAACAAGGATGAGAATTTTAAAATTGAGCTGTTGCTGGACCGGAGGCCAATGTAGGCCAATGCGTTCAGTGGCGATGAGTGAATGGGACTTGGCGTGAGCTAGGCTCTGGGCAGCAGAGTTTTGGACTCATTATAGGGCTCACGAGCATTAATACCATGTAATGTTTACTAAAGGTTATTAATACACTGTGATGTTCACAAAAGTATGAAAGACTTGCTTTCATACAGCACATTATCCTGTCTTTACTGAGCACCTTAAAACACTTCACATACAATGACAAAATGAGTGACTGTTCTGTAGACAAACACAGCAGCCATCATGGATGACACGACCCCACAACAAGTGTGAGATGAGTGACCAGCTAATCTGTTTGTTAAGGCGTTGATGGAAAAATCTTGGCCAGGACATTGGGAGAACTCCCCGCCGTTTTACAAACTGGACTACAGGATCTTTAACATCCAATGGAACAGGCAGAGGGAGCATCAGTTTAGCGTCACCTGAAGGACAGGCACCTCTCATGATGCAGCGGGACCTCTGTTCTCTCCGTACCGTAATGGAGTGTCAAATTAGAATGCGTGCTGAATTCTCAGAGTAAGCTTGAACCCACAAACGACTGACTCGGAGGTGAAAGTGCGACATACCGAGCCAAGCTGATCCTTGGTTAGAAGCGTATTAATGTCATGTGATCTCTGCTAAGAACTGATGGCAACATTGGCATTCGTGTATTAATGACCTAAAATATCTTCACTTTTCTTGCAGGGATAAAATACAAGGGGGGAAAAATTGGGTTGATTTGTGCCCCTCGTTAGCGCCCCCGGGTTGCGCTAACTGGAGTATCAGTCTAGATTATGTGCTCACGACCCTGGAGTGAGACTTGAACCCACAATCTTCTGACTCAGAGGCAAGAGTGCTACTACTAAGCCACAGCAGTATGGATCATTGCTCCTGCTGTTGGAAAAAAGCAAATGCTGAAAACTGAAGAGAACAGAGAAGTAATTCAACACAAACCAGTATATCTACACTGCTAAATGAGAAATACCTTCATTAACACAAACTCCACAGTCTTCCGAGGAAAATGATAAACCTCACTTGCAAAGACAATGCCGGCCCGCACCAGTGAACGTTGATCTCTGTGTTTCTTGTGAATCTTCAAGAGAGCTACACAATGTGAAAAGACACAAAATAAAGAAAATTCTCTGGAAGGCAACAAATGAAAAGCAGAACTTTCTCTTGTCGGATGTCGGTGTACCTCTAGATTGGGCAGCTCTCAACCTCGTGTACCACAGAAACGGCCTTAAAATGAATGGACAGGAGATCGTGGGCAGTGCCTCCATGATTTCTGAGTACGCGTGGCTGGTGGGCAAGACTCCCTCATGGTAGTATTTTGCATTCATAAAATTGTCCCTATGGAGTCAAAGACAATCTCAAATACTGGGACATTGACACTGCACCACGTATTGCAGATATCGACACCATTTACACAATCGCGTGTTCATTAGAATCAGGAATGATAACTAATATGCATCAAGTGAATGAAAAATATGTTCCATTACTGATTATATCTCTAAAATCAACACAATTGCACTACAAGTAATACCTGAAGCAACTGATATTTATTGTAACCTGCAGGCATGGAATTTGTTCCTGTCCATCGCAGAAATTAAAGTGAATGGCCCCAAAATTCGGCCTAATACGGGAGAGTACGCACTGCGCATGCGCGGGAAACTGGCACTTCCGGTATGGCGAAGGGGGCGGTTCCTAGGTGAACCGCGTGCGCACTACAGGCTGTGCGCACGCAGCACACTTAGGTTTTTTTTCAGGTTTCAACGCGAGGGTAAGTATGGAAGATTATACACATGTAAAAAGGAGGCGTAAGACCCCTTTTAACAAGGTAAGTAGTTAATTAAGTATAATTTAAAAAAATTTCAACATGTTTATCTTTTTTAGAGACTTTAAAGAAAGGTAAGTTTATTTTTATAACTTTTAAAAAGAATTTAAATTTTTTCAAAAATTTAAATTTTTGTTTAAAGTGGTTAATTTATTTAACTATAGTTATTTTATTAATGTGATGTTTTTTTTAAAAATTTATTTGAGGTTTAGCTGTTCTTTTGGGGGCAATTTGTATTCATAGATTTGACAGGTCTCATGTCAAATCTATGAATGAAAGATAGTCTGCTGCCATTGGCTCTCCATGGCCCACGTGATCCCAGAGGTCGCATCGCACTAACTGCGCCTCTGGGACACGCACACACTGCGCGCCGGCACCAGGGAGAGGCCCAGGACCCGAAGTTCCTGTGAGCCCGAAACACAACGGCCGGCGTGGAGTGTGATATCGCGCAAGATCCTTACCCCCGCGGCAAGCCTCCAAGTCAAATTTCTGGGCCAATGCCTCTATAACCAAAAAATGAAAGTATTGGCGTGAAAACTGATTTGATTTGGGCCTCATATGGAAAGGCTTACAGCTTACTACTCTAGACAAAGTCAATGACATGGTGGGATTTCATTTGGCGATGGAACTTCTATCGGTAGGAAAAACAGAAAGGCAGAGTATTATTTAAATGGTGATAGATTGGGAAATGTTGATGTACAAAGGGAGCTGGGTATTCTTGTACACCAGTCACTGAAAAGAAACATGCAGGTGCAGCAAGCAGTTAGGAAGGCAAATGGTATGCTGGCCTTCATTGCAAGATGATTTGAGTACAGAGGCGGCGGACTTGGGTGGAGCAACAGCGGCGAGGCGGCGGCGGTAAAAGGCGGCAGCGACCAGGTAGGCCCACAGAGGCGGCGGACTTGGGTGGAGCAACAGCGGCGAGGCGGCGGCGGTAAAAGGCGGCAGCGACCAGGTAGGCCCACAGAGGCGGCGGACCTGGGTGGAGCAACAGCGGCGAGGCGGCGGCGGTAAAAGGCGGCAGCGACCAGGTAGGCCCACAGAGGCGGCGGACCTGGGTGGAGCAACAGCGGCGAGGCGGCGGCGGTAAAAGGCGGCAGCGACCAGGTAGGCCCACAGAGGCGGCGGACCTGGGTGGAGCAACAGCGGCGAGGCGGCGGCGGTAAAAGGCGGCAGCGACCAGGTAGGCTTTCACCAAGCCGAGAGCAGGAGAGAGGTAAAAAATAATCGAAGTGTGACGTCACCAGAAAGCAGGTAAGTGATTGGTTGGTGAGTATTTCTCTTTTTTTTATACAAAACTTTAATTCCATAGTTTATAGTTTCTCGGGTATCTGTGGTGTAGCGGAGACTGCTGGCATAAATTAACTGAAGGGTAAATAATAAATTTTTAATTAATTACATAGAATGGGAGAGCAGGTGATGTGTTACTGCTGCAATATGTGGGAGCTGGTGGACACCATTGATGTTCACGGTGAACACATTTGCAGTAAGTGTTGGCTGCTCGAGGAACTCCGGCTCCGTGTTGATGAGCTGGAGTCCGAGCTTCAAACACTGCGACACATCAGGGAGGGGGAGAGTTACCTGGACTCCGTGTTTCAGGAGGTAGTCACACCAATTAGAGTAACTAATTCAGAAGTAGCCCGTGGTCAGGGACAGGAAGGTGTGACTACGAGTGAGGCAGGTACAGGGATCCAGGAGGTAGTGTTGGAGGAGCCGCAGCCCTTGCTCTTGTCCAACAGGTTCGAGGCTCTTACTCCTGTGTGGATAGGAGCGGGGACTGCAGGGAGGATGAGCAACCTGGCCACAGCACCGTGGTAAGGGGGGCCATTCAAGTGGGGGGAGTAAAAAGAAATGTTGTAGTGGTAGGGGATAGTATCATTAGGGGGATAGATAGGGTTCTTTGCAGCCAAGAGCGAGAGTCCCGAAGGCTGTGTTGCCTGCCCGGTGCCAGGGTTAAGGACATCTCCTCTGGGCTGGAGAGAAACTTGGAGTGGGAGGGGGAGGATCCAGTTGTCGTGGTCCATGTTGGTACCAATGACATAGATAGGACAAGGAAAGAGGTTCTGCTGAGGGAGTTTGAGCAGCTAGGGGCCAAATTAAAAAGCAGAACCTCGAGGTAATAATCTCTGGATTACTACCTGAGCCACGAGCAAATTTGGCTAGGGTAAATAAAATCAGGGAGTTGAATGCGTGGCTCAAAGACTGGTGTGGGAAAAATGGGTTTTGCTTCTTGGGACACTGGCACCAGTACTGGGGCAGGAGAGAGCTGTTCCGTTGGGACGGACTTCACTTGGCCAGTGCTGGGACTAGTGTCCTGAATCGAATAACTAGGGCTGTGGAGAGGGCTTTAAACTAATTAGTGGGGGGAGGTTTCAAGAGAGCAAAAAATAAAAATGACAACAGAGAGGGTCATAGACATAGGTAGCAGTAGGGGAATCACAAATCAGAGCGTGGCAGGAAGGGACAGAGTGTGTGGAGTAAAAGGTAAAGTGGTAAAAAGTGAAAAAGCAGGAACTAAGTGCCACAAAGCATATTTGAAAGTTCTCTATCTGAATGCACGTAGCATTCGTAACAAAATAGACGAGTTAATGGCACAAATAACTACATATGGTTATGATATTGTGGCCATTACAGAAACATGGCTGCAGGGTGACAATGCCTGGGAATTAAACATACCAGGTTATTTAACGATCAGGAAGGACAGGCAGGAAGGAAGGGGAGGTGGGGTGGCTGTGTTAATAAAGGAAGGAATCACTGTAATACAGAGTAATGATATTGGGTCAAAAAATCATGATAATGAAACAGTTTGGGTGGAGATAAGGAATAATAAGGGGAAAAAAACACTAGTGGGCGTAGTCTATAGGCCTCCGAACAGTTGCAACTCTGTTGGACGGAGTATCAATCAGGAAATAGTTGAGGCATTAAATAAGGGAACATCTATAATTATGGGGGATTTTAACTATCATATTAATTGGACAAATCAAATGGGGCAGGGCTGCCTTGAGGATGAGTTCATTGAGTGTATTAGGGATGGGTTTCTTGAGCAGTATGTAACTGAACCGACCAGGGGGCAAGCAACCTTAGATCTGGTCCTGTGTAACGAGACAGGATTAATTAAAAATGTCCTAGTAAAGGATCCCCTTGGAATGAGTGACCATAACATGGTTGAGTTCCATATTCAATTAGAGGGTGAGAAGGTTGGATCTCAAACAAGCGTGCTAAGCTTGAATAAAGGAGACTATGAAGGTATGCGAGCGGAATTGAGTAGAGTGGATTGGGAAAATAGATTAAAGGGTAAGACGACACATGATCAGTGGTGTACATTCAAGGAGTTATTTTACAACTTCCAAAAAATATATATTCCACTGAAAAGAAAAGGGTGTAAAAGAAAGGACAGTCATCCGTGGCTAAGTAAAGAAATTAAGGATAGTATTCGACTAAAAACAAGGGCATATAAGGTAGCGAAATCTAGTGGGAGGACAGAGGATTGGGAAAACTTTAAAAGGCAGCAAAAAATAACAAAAAGATTGATTAAGAAAGGGAAGATAGATTATGAAAGTAAATTAGCAAAAAATATAAAAACAGATAGTAAGAGTTTTTATAGTTATATAAAAAGAAAAAGGGTGGCTAAAGTAAATGTTGGTCCCTTAGAGGATGAGACCGGGAAATTAATGGTGGGAAATATGGAGATGGCAAAAACACTGAATGAATATTTTGTATCAGTCTTTACAGTAGAGGACACTAAGAATATCCCAACACTGGACAAACAGGGGGCTATAGGGGGAGAGGAGCTAAACACGATCAAAATCACTAAGGAAGTGGTACTCGGTAAAATAATGGGACTCAAGGCGGATAAATCACCTGGACCTGATGGCTTACATCCTAGAGTCTTGAAGGAAGTGGCGGTAGGGATTGTAGATGCATTGGTAATAATTTTTCAAAACTCCCTGGATTCCGCTAAGGTCCCGGCAGACTGGAAAACTGCTAATGTAACACCCTTATTTAAAAAGGGCAGTAGACAGAAGGCTGGTAACTATAGACCGGTTAGCCTAACATCTGTGGTAGGTAAAATTTTGGAGTCCATTATTAAGGAAACAGTAACAGGACATTTGGATAATCATAATTTAATAGGACAAAGTCAGCATGGTTTTACGAAGGGGAAGTCATGTTTGACAAATTTGCTGGAGTTCTTTGAGGAAGTAACATATAGAGTGGATAAAGGGGAACCAGTGGACGTAGTGTATTTAGACTTCCAAAAGGCATTTGACAAGGTGCCACACAAAAGATTATTGCTTAAGGTAAAAAATCACAGGATTGGGGGTAATATTCTGGCATGATAGAGGATTGGCTATCTAACAGAAAGCAAAGAGTTGGGATAAATGGTTCATTCTCAGACTGGCAATCAGTAACTAGTGGTGTTCCACAGGGGTCAGTGCTGGGTCCCCAACTCTTTACAATCTATATTAACGATTTGGAGGAAGGGACCAAGTGTAACATATCAAAATTTGCAGATGATACAAAGATGGGAGGGAAAGTAGTGAGTGAGGAGGACATAAAAAACCTGCAAGGGGACATAGACAGGCTAAGTAAGTGGGCAGAGATTTGGCAGATGGAATACAACACTGGAAAGTGTGAGGTGATGCACTTTGGCAGGAAAAATCCTAGAGCAATTTATTATCTTAATGGCAAGAAACTGGAGAGTACTGAAGTGCAAAGGGATCTGGGGGTCCTGGTGCACGAAACTCAAAAGGTTAGTATGCAGGTGCAGCAAGTGATTAAGAAGGCAAATGGAATGTTGGCTTTCATTGCTAGGGGGATAGAATATAAAAATAGGGAGGTATTGCTTCAGTTGTACAAGGTATTGGTGAGACCGCACCTGGAATACTGCATACAGTTTTGGTGTCCTTACTTAAGGAAAGACATCCTTGCTCTCGAGGCAGTGCAAAAAAGGTTCACTCGGTTAATCCCGGGGATGAGGGGGTGGTCATATGAGGAGAGGTTGGGTAGATTGGGACTCTACTCATTGGAGTTCAGAAGAATGAGAGGCGATCTTATTGAAACATATAAGATTGTGAAGGGGTTGGATCGGGTGGATGCGGGGAGGATGTTCCCGATGACGGGTGAGACTAGAACTAGGGGACATAGTCTTAGAATAAGGGGCTGCTCTTTCAAAACTGAGATGAGGAGGAACTACTTCACTCAGAGGGTGGTAGGTCCATGGAATATGCTGCCACAAAAAGCTGTAGAAGCTACATCATTAAATAAATTTAAAACAGAAATAGACAGTTTCCTAGAAGTAAAGGGCATTAAGGGTTACGGGGAGCGGGCAGGAATTTGGACATGAGTCTAGGTTCGGATCGGTCATGGCCCTGTGGGTAGTGGAGCGGGCCCAGGGACTGTGTAGCCTGATTCTGCTCCTATTTCGTGTGTGCAATTCTGTTAGATGCAGGAGATGGTTCTGTGATAGTAGATTGGCGGTTAGGATCAGATCAGCCATGATCTTATTGAATGGCGGAGCAGGCTCGAGGGGCCGATTGGCCTACTCCTGCTCCTATTTCTTATGTTCTTATGTTCTTATGTTCTTACTACAGTTATACAGGGCCTTGGTGAGACCACACCTTGAGTACTGTGTGCAGTTTTGGTCTCCTTACCTAAGAAAGGATATACTTGCCATAGAGGGAGTGCAGCGAAGGTTCACCAGACTGATTCCTGGGATGGCAGGACTGTCGTATGAGGAGAGATTGGGTCGACTAGGCCTGTATTCCCTAGAGTTTAGAAGAATGAGAGGGGATCTCATTGAAACATATAAAATTCTGACAGGGCTAGACAGACTGGATGTAGGGAGGATGTTCCCCTGGCTGGGGGGTCTAGAACGAGGGGTCACAGTCTCAGGATACGGGGTAGACAATTTAGGACTGAGATGAGGAGAATTCTCTTCACTCAGAGGATGGTGAACCTGTGGAATTCTCTACCACAGAAGGCTGTGGAGGCCAAGTCACTGAATATATTTAAGAAGGAGATAGATAGATTTCTAGACACAAAAGGCATCAAGGGGTATGGGGAGAGAGCGGGAATATGGTATTGAGATAGAGGATCAGCCATGATCATATTGAATGGCGGAGCAGGCTCGAAGGGCCGAATGACCTACTCCTGCTCCTAGTTTTCTGTTTCTATGTTTCTAACTTCAGAGTGTGTTATACTTTGTCTGACCCAATCTTCAGTAACGTTATGATGGTGGATGGAAATATCAGAATTCCAAATTGAAAAGTTGTATCTAATACCACTGCTGTTTCCAATAAAAACCAGAGATGAAAATTCTGATTTTATGTTCTCAGCATTGCCAAATATGCAGACACAGATGTTAATGCCCATTCATTTGACACAGATGTTTCTGTTACACTTCTGGATACATATCCATGTTTGCTGAGCAGGCCTGATTTCTTCGATTGCGAGTTCAACTTTGTCACTGGGAAAGGCAAAAGGTCAATTGATATAAGAAGCATGTGATAGAAAGAAGGCAAAACTTTCTTGGCCTCCACACCATTTGTGGAGCAGATTGGGATATGATGTTTGTTGGCTTCTCGAAGTAAAAGCTGATTAAAAGGTATTCTAGTATTGGAAGAAGCTAGTGCAATTCTTGAATACATTTCTAGTGGTTGTTGACAGTAATTAGTAGGGGATAAAAAGATTATTACCAAAAGCACAAAGGGAGAAGTCAGGAGAATATTTTTTTACCCTGCAGGTTGATAGGATGTGACATGCCCTATCAGAAACAGTGGAGGAAGCATGATCAATCTCCCATAATGCCATGCTGATTTGCCCTAATGACACAACTATGCTACATGTGGTGTCCATGGCGACAGCTGTGCATTTTGGCTTCAAATTTCAACCAATCTGATTTTCCAATGGTTTGGACATTAACCTGGTTTCAACTGCTTCCTTATTGCGCTGAGCAATTAATTTCAGGGCAGCTAACTTAGGATCAATGAGAAAGGTCAATTCTTTTCACCAGCAAGTATTTAATTAGAAATTTCTACTTGCAATTGGCTTGTTTTCTTCTTCTTCTTAGGCAGTCCCTCGGAACCGAGGATGACTTGCTTCCACACTAAAAATGAGTTCTCAGGTGACTGATGAGTCCAATGCGGGACCTACAGTCTCTGTCACAGGTGGAGCAGACGGTGGTTGAAGGGGCAGGTGGGTGGGGTGCTTGGGTTGACGTGCGCCTCTTGCGCTGCTTGCGCTTGGCTTCCGCTTTCTCCCGGCGAAGAGACTCGAGGGGCTGGATTTTCAATGACCCGTGGAGTCGGGTTTGGAGGCGGGGGGTGGGGGGTTAAAGTTGCAGATTCGGGGGTCCCGACCCCATCCCACCTCCAACTCGCCTCCATGCCAGTTTCGCTGGCGGCGGGTACCCGACCTGTGCTGAGACCCGACTCCCCAAGGCGGGAAGGGATTAGTGACAATTAACTACCTGTTAACAGGTAGTTAACAGGCAGTTTTTTGCATAATCCCTATTTTAAAAGGAGAAATGTGGGCTTCCGGACAGGTGGCAACCATGCCAAGTAATCGGGGCGGACCGTGGGTCTGCAGGGGTTGGAGGCGTCGATATGTCCAGTGGGCAGGTGAGTGATGGGTGCATGTGTGCAGAGGTAAGTGTGTAAGGTAAGTGCTAAGTGTGGGAAAAAGTTTTACTTACCTTAACTTCCTCTTGCAGGTGTCAGCCCTTCAGTTCTCGGGAGTCAGAAATCTCACCGGCACAGAAAGCAGAAAAGCCGTGGTCCTGTCAAAAACTGCAGCCTTCTGTTTTCTGTGGTGGAATGATTTCTAACTCAGCCTGAGAGGAAGGACTGAAATTAGAAATCATATTGTCAGTGTTTGACAGCTTCACAGAGCTGTCAAACGCTGATATTTCATCTGTCAAAAGCTCTTGACAGATGAAACGTCAATCTGTGACATCATCTGTTGCCGGGTGGCCCTTAATTGGCCTGCTGAGCCCACTGGGCGGGCTCAACAAGGTCAATCAAGGGAAAATACAATGGGTTGGCCACATCTCGATGGAGGCGGTTCACAAGCCAGAATGTGTGATTCACGACCCCAACCCGACCCCAGATTCAAAATCCAGCCCGAGGTGTTTGGCGCCTTCCCGGATGCTTCTCCTCCACTTTGTGTTGGCTTGTTTTACAAACAAATTGAATAACAGAGAACAGGGGATTGGAAATGTGTCCGCAATTCACAACATGATGGATCACCAATCTCAGTTAGGACCACAGAGGCTTTCCCACAGGAGATGGAGGGAAAATGGAGAAGTAAATCAACTCAGACAAACTTTCCATACGCTTTGGCATCTCTCTGTTAAGTGGTATGGGTAGAAGCCTGGGAACATGCCACAATGCCCATCTTTTGATTGCCTATCTCTGTGCCTCAGACAGACAACCAGAAGAGGACTTATCAGTTATCTAAAGGAAGAAACAATTCTGCTCATTCTCCAATGAACGAAAACACTTTTAATTAATTGAAAATATTTATTTTAATGAATCATTCATTTTGCTCCAAAATACACGCAACATAAATATGGGAAGATGTACAGTAAATGATAATCCAAGAACAAGAAAACTGCGAAAAATGTGTCAAATGTATGCTGTCACTGACAGTATTTCCATGGGAAAGTTTCAACACAAACAAAACATTCATCTTTGCAGGTAAAACATTTGATCCATATAAACCAACAGAACGGGGACATAAATCAACACACTGAGTTTGCTTTTAGAAGATTTCTTCCCCTAAAGTGTGAAAATCAAACCATATTTCCATACCTGTGATGTCCTAATAGTCTTTTTGTTACACAGGGGTGCTTGAAGGCAAACCTTCCTTCATCTGCAGCTCACAGAAAGTGTACTACATGGATAAACAATCTTATCAGTTATAACCTTTGGAAACAATGGATTAAACTTTCAATTTCAGCGGAGGTGTACAATAGGCCGTAAAGGATATACAACTGCCTGATTTACCGTTCTTGACTTCAATGGAACGGATAATCGGGCCAGGTGTATAACTGGCAGCTGACCCGTTAGCACCGGTTTTACGCCCCCGCCGAAGCTGATAGTTCTGCCCAATATAACATTTTTACTCAAGGAATACAGGGGTAGATTTTCAACTTGCAGCTCGGGTGTACAACTGGCGTTGCGGATCAGTTGTCTTTTTATTGGAAATGAAAATCGACTGGTTACTATAAAGGACGGCTGATTTGCAACGCTAGTTTTATACCTGGGTGTCAAATTGAAACTCTACCTGCAATCTATTGATTTGTTTATCACAATCGTACCCTTGAATGTGATTTAAATAATATCTTACATTTCAACATTCAACTACGGTGTCAGACATATGTTTCATCGTTTACTTTTCCCGCATTGAAACATGGAGGCTATTTAAAAGTTATTGACAGCTATTGAGTAATTCTCAAGGACAAGTCCCTGTTTTAACCTTTGACTCCTGTCGATACGCGTCAAAGCTTTTATTGAAATGTGCTCCCTTTGGACTCTCTGTAACTTCATACCGCATCACTAATAAAGTTCGACAGTTAATTAAAAAAAAACTCTGCAATGGGGCTAGCAAAGTTTGGCGAAGTATACAGAAGAATTCATTAACATAGCCCGTGAAGGCGGGTTGTCCACCCCCTCCTCCAGAATTAATATACATCAGTATTTCTGCAGCAGACATTGTTAACATTATACAAGGAAGACATTGACATCAAAAGCATTCGTTTACATTACCGCTATGTAAACAGTTGATGAATTACAAACACTGATGTTTGCTTGATTCAACCAATATTACATTAAATAAAGTCAACTAAAATTATAGATTCATGTGAGACTCATAATTAGGTCCATAACCATCTACAAATGGTGTGGCAGTATTCAATTGCATTGTGCTACAGCAGCAAGCTTGCAGAAGATAAAGTGAGCAACAATCAATTTTCAAATTTACGCTTTTCAATCTGTCAACAGAATACTTTAAGAATGCATTGTTTGTTCATGAAATACATCAGGTTTATAGGGATGAACGGTGAACCCGCATTACCCAAAAAACATCCTCTTTCAAAGCTTCAAGTATAGTCGTCAGAAATAAAGAAATTGATCTGTTCTAAAGCATGGAATTGGGATAGCTATGCAATTCTGGCTTTCCCGCTGCTCGACATTCCCTATCGCTTAGGTTGTCAAATTCATTGCTCTGGAGTAGCTGACATGCCGTGTAGAGTGATTGATTGTCTATCATAATTCGTAGGTTGAGAAATCAGCCATTCTTGCTTTTTTTGCTTTCAGTTTTCCCTGTATGTGCACGATAAAATCTAGGCAGTATTACCTCTTCGAATAAGAGCCTCACTTACTTGATTTAATTGGTTAAAAAAAGGAGGCTTTAGGATATTCCAGAGTCTCATTTCTTCTGGCAAAATAAACTTTGTTCTCAGCCATTTCAACGGATATACTTTCTACAATCTCTTAGGTTTCTATTTGTTCAAGTTGTAAGTGCAAAATTCTGCATGTCAGGTAGTTACATGCAAATTATCTTGTTTACATGTGTGGGTAATAACAGTGGAGATGGTCACAATTAAATTATTCTATTAAACCAGTAACCATAACTTTAATTCTTTTGTACTTTACAACCTTGTCCTGATCTACTGTTTTGAAAGGCTTCTCTCGTACATAAGGTTACAGAGTAAGACTCACCATCAGAACTTATCTTAAGCCTCTTCAAGGGCAGAAACTCGCCACCAATACCATTTTAAGGACTGGGGTCTCACGGTTGACTCCTTTTAAAACGTAACTAGCACAAAAGAATAGGATTAACTTTAAATCATTTTCTCCCATTGAGTTTTTGATGATCTTGGTTTAACAAGTGAATCCTGGTGACATTATCAGGCCCGTTGACTAGAGGGGTGACAATGTGATGGAGCAGAAATACGATCAGTAGATACAGAGTCATTAATCTTGAGTGCTTCAGCACTCAGACTATTTCAACCATATGTACGTAAATTCACCTTCCTGTTTTTGGACTCAGTAACTCATCTTAACTAATTCCACTATTGGTGTATTTATCAACATCCAGAATCACCAGAAATAGATGGAAAAAATGTTTAAAATCAATGGTAATTGTTTCAAGCCTAATTTCAAAAGTTGATACTGGTAATGAAACCTTTCCTTTATCACTGTGTTGGTAACTTTTGCTTCTGTTTGCTGTTTGCAGATGAAGACGGAAAACATTTTCAAAAAACTCATAACTTTAATTTGTTGCCTGAAATGTTTTGTTTTTCCTCTTGTCCTCCCAGTTAGCTCCCTATACATCTAGGTGTTGTTTATCCTCCCTGAGCACAAGGATGGAACAATTCAGTCCGTGGATAACCTCCATAATGCTGCAGCAAAGCCACTCTTCAGCTGCTCACCAAGAAGCACAGATCACTGGTATGAGAAGTCCCACACTAGTTTGTCCAGTGCCCGTAGAGAATACAGCCAAGTCTGAAAAAAATCTCTAACCACCTGTTTGAGGAAGCTTAATGTTGGCAAAGATTGCTATTTGATCTGATGTATCATTGGTAAAGAGTTCAAAGCTGTTGTGCTGTCACTTACAGGTTACCCTTGAGCAAAAATACTCCCCAGAACTGGTAAAAGCATATTACATCGAGGAAAGGTTTGGGGCAGAAGCATGAATGTAGTCCAGTGACTTGCCGTTATGTATGTAATTTGTATGAGTGAGCGTGTGGCCATGATAGTCAGACTTGCCTAGGGTCAATACTGATTTTCTTTTCCGACAATGCAACATACAACAGCTGAAACACCTTTTAGAGATCAAGTAGATAATTTCAGACATACTTAATACAATGCAAAGAGCAGATGCCCCAACCATAAAATAGGTGAAAATCTTTTTCTCAGTGGGTCTGGCAATGTAACAATCTACTACATTGGGGCAAGGATCGACCTCACATTTGACCAGGCGAGGCATATCAAAACTGTCATAAATCATGTGAAGGATGTACAAGAAAACAATTTCAATCGCAGTTTTTATAAATAGACTGATCAAATAGGTCCACCAGAGCCCACCATGCTTTTGTCCAGTATTCTCATATAGTGTGGTTCCTGTGTCTGGGTGCTTGACATGGTACTTTTTCTCTTTGTCTTTTCTGTAGGCCACGTGCATGACAACAAACAGGGAAGGTGTAGAGATGAAGATCAACTGCAAAGCCCACAGCCTGATGTGGGAGATTGGAAAGAAATGGTCAAAACACACGTTGGTGCACCCAGGTTGCTTGGTGTTGCAATCAAAGTCTTTCTGGTCATCACCCCATACTTTCTCTGCTGCCACCACAAAAACTAGCACCCGGAAAATGAAGACTACCGACAGCCAGATCCGTCCAAATACTGTAGAATATTTATTTACGCCACTAAGGACGCCTTGTAGTGTCTTCCAGTCCATGGTATCTGAAGTTGTTAATCTTCAATCTACAGCACAAAACAAAAACAAAAACATTTACATAATGATTCATCTCATAGATATAATACAATAATTTCATTTCAAGCAATGTGCTGCACTTGTATCTCCCATATAGATGCTATAAACTGAATTAGGGTCTGACCTAGAAAAATAGAACGAACACTTCTATTCTCTATAACAGACCTCTGTAAAATGACTGTTGAAATCGACTTCCCAGTACAGATTGTTTCATTTGGTGTATAGCACATTACATAATGAACATAAGGCATGTTATAATGTGTATATGACATAGTGCACAGTATTGCTATGAAAATAGGAGTGCAGAATTTACTGCCTTGTTCCCACTGCTGCTACACCCACCGCCATTTTGGTTAGGGTCCAGACAAAAGCAGCGTCAGGTTGGGAACCTCATTAAAGTATGCAAATCGGGTCCTATGCTGTCAATTGAACCCCAATACCATTTCATTCATTTTAGCTCAGTGCTGGATCCACCCATTAGTACGGGTGGTACAGGGTGTAAACAGTCAGATCATCTGAAGAGTTGAAGGAGCTTTTCTGTGAATGTTTTCTGGCTGAAATTCTGCTTTTTGACATTTCAGTCATTCTATTAGCACAATGAGGTAGTTGCTTCACTGAAGGATGCGACTGATATTGGCCACCCTGTTACTGGCTGCAGGAAGAGTAGAAACAGAGCACCAGCTGCAACTGGTGGGGGATCTCCAGGGAGCAGCACGTGACCCTGCAAGGAGTCCAGAAAGCAGGTGGTTTTACCCTGCTAACAGGGCCTACAGACCCAGACTGAGCTACCTGAACCTCAGTGAGGAGGTTGACCTTAACCTGAGAAGCCAATTTGGAAATGCAGCAGCAGCTGGAGCCCATTACTACAGCTGGCACTGCATGGCCCCTGGCAGCTAACGTGACCACAGCCATCCCAGACTTTTTATGCATCAGGGTCATTTTGAGGCTGTAGCTGGAGACATATGCAATCTACATCAGGCCACAGCACACTCATCCATAAAAGTCACAGACGCACTAGGGCTAATGAATTCATTTCATTCCCCATGGACCCCAGGAACCAGCAGGGAAGGTTTGTGGGTTGTGCAGCCATTGTAGGAATCCCACAAGTGAATTTTTGGTCCTCTCTGTTGAAACTATAATTTACTGTGGGACCTTCATAGTGCTATTTATTACAACAACAACAACAACAACAACCACTCTTCTTCCACTACCCATTCAAGCTGACCCTCCTCAATTCAACCTACATACAATAACTTGCATTTATATAGCACCTTTAACATAGTAAAACATCCCAAGACGCTTCACAGGAGCGTTATCAGACAAAATTTGACACCGAGTCACATAAGGAGATATTAGGACTGGTGAGGTCAAAGAGGTAGGTTTGAAGGAGTCTCTTAAAGGAGGGGAGAGTGGTGGAGAGATTTAGGGATGGAGCATAGGACCCAGACAGCTGAACCCATGGCCAGCAATGGTGGAGCAAAGAAAGTCAAGGATTCAGAAGATGGTTTCTTTACATTTCTTGGTTCCCCACACCATAATCATTGGTTAAGAGTAGGCATTAGCCCTCATTATAAGATGAATCACAATGATCATTCCATTTCTTCACATAAAGCATCATTCCTTGGCTGGGAGGATAGGCAAGACAGTGTTATTTTTGAGGCAGTTTCCTTCCTGCCCTATGGAGAAGCAGCTTCCCTGTACTTGCCAGCTCCTCATGACAGCACTGGCCTTAACTGGAATGTTGCTATGTGTAGGATTTCGGATGAGAATCCAAGTTAGACAGGCACGTTGCAGTATGAATACCCAACAAAACCGCAGTGCTTCATGGTATTATTTTAGAAAATAGGAACGCTACTCTTGTTTTTAAGAGATAAAATAGAATGACAAACGGTGATCAGGTAATGCAGCAGCATTTGCCTCTTACCAATTTATCATGCTGTCTTTGGAAGCCGCACAAAATGGTTGCATTAAATTGTATTCCAACACAGCCTTCATCTTCATCTGTGCAATGTTGTGCAGCAATACGTAAATTTGGTGTTTGATAATAAGATAAATATTGATCTGTTATGTGTTGTAAATATGTTAGATACTCAATATTTGTTTAACAAAATTGCCTAAGTCATACAGTGTAATAGTTTTACTAGATAAGGATTCTGTTTAAAGTTTAGCTATTGTTTGCTTAGAGTGAGGCCGTAATGCTTTTCTATTTAGCTCTACTAAAGAATGGAGTGTGTGAATTTTATACTGGTTCTATTGTATCTCTAACCAGCTCAAATGGAAGGAGTCCACTGTACGGGACTTATTGGATAGGTGTTGAGAAGCTCAGCACCTCCTCACATGCTTAGTAGGAGTGCCTTAAATCATACAATGTCTGACACATCAAACTGGAATGACTGCTAACAAATAAATAGCTCACAGATGAAGACCGCGCTCCAATGACAAAAATGTCTATGACAAACTAAGAGTTAAATTAAAGGGAAATTTCAGATTGCAAACAGCTCCTATTTATATCACGAGACACTACTGCAATCTAGTTCCTTACACCGAGTCATGCTTTATCATTTCATCACCACAGGCAAAAGAGGTGTCAAAATAAATGTTTCCCAATTACTAAGAGCTAACATTGATTGCTGTGGAGAGATTGCTAAAAGATTTCTGTCACCATTCCACCTCACACTGCTCATTATTACGGGCTAAAACGCATGGGGAAACTAAAAATGTCAACGCAGGAGGTATTTTAATTAGGATATTTTATAAAATTACCAGGTGTTGGCAGCGATTAGAGAGTGGAGGAGATTGTGTGTCTTACCGGCTAGTCTGCACTCTGATGCAAAAAGCAAATGAACTTTAAACACTCATAACTGCCAAATTTTCCTGTAATTCTAACCAGCATCATGCTCAATAGACTGCGAAACATCTCCCTGCCTCCATTAATGGCTTCACTTAAGAATGGAGAAAGCATCCATTGCATTTAGAGTGTGGGCAAAATTATAAAAATGGGAGGAACTAGATATTGGAAGAGAGTAACATAAACAGAGAAATGTTGGTAACATGCAGCAGGTTGCTCAGCATTTGAAAGAGAAAAACAGGTTAATGTTTCAAGTGTTACCCTTCAACAGAACCTGGACCTCCACAATAGAATGTAGAGATTTGATTAGGCACTATAGAAATCCAATTCTTTCTTCCTCTTTCAGAAGCTGACTATACTTGCTGTGCGCTTTCAGCATTTTTCTGTTTTTTTCTAATAGATATCCAACATTTTCTTTTTTCTCTCCTACTGGGTATATTAAACAGATGTTTCTTAGGGTTTGGCGTTTTCCCTTAGGGATGGCTGGGCTCCAGAATAATTGAGTTAGAACAGAAACAAATCCCCATATTTTATTCCTCTCCAGAAACCAATCTGTCAACAACTACAAGCTAATGGCAAACACAAAGATAGGTGTTTATACAAGTGGCTTCCAGATAGATTAAATGAGACAAATGAATGCTACAACATCTCAGAGTTCTGCCAAGTTTCTTCGGCGGTGTGACATTGTAATTAGAACTACTTCTTCCTTTCCAATTACTGTTATGAAGCTGGTGTGTTGACGTGCTCCATGGTAGCTGGACTCCACATGACCTGCACTGGCAATATATTCTAATCTATCTGTCCTTTGTGTGAAGGCACAGAGCTAACTGTGCACCATTTGTGAAATAAATCGCTTTTCAGGACAGTATAGCCTCATGAACTGAATACTTGATCCCTTCAAGTTGGTAGACAATCATAACTAGAGAAAGAGAGACAAGAAGCAGGAACATAGGAACAGGAGTAGGCCTTTCAGCCCCTCAAGCATGTTGTGCCATTCAATTAGATCATGGCTGATCTGGATCTTAACTCCTTTGCTCCATATCCCTTAATACCAGCTCACATGACATGATGGGAAGCATGACAACATCTGTTGTGTTTGCAATAATTGTCATTAAAATAAAAAATAAAATCCAAATAAACTATGTTGCTTTAAATTAAATGATCTCTGCAACCTTTTGCATAAATCAAATACATAATTGAGTGTAACAAAACACCCAGTTCACTCCATTTTCACAACTCACTACTGGAGGTCATAAACTGGGTCTCCCATTGTTCCTTTTGTGGGTCCTCCATTTATCAAAGTCTCATCTGTTCAAAAATACTTTGTCACGGGTGACTTTAATCTACATATAGACTGGGCTAACCAAATTAGTAACAATACTATGGAGGAGGAATTCCTGGAGTGTTTACGGGATGGTTTCCTGGACCAATATGTCGAGGAACCAACCAGAGATCAGGCCATCTTAGACTGGGTATTATGCAATGAGAAAGGATTAATTAGCAATCTTGTTGTGCGAGGCCCCTTGGGGAGGAGCGATCATAATATGATAGAATTCTTCATTAGGATGGAGAGTGAAGTAGTTGACTCAGAGACTAGGGTCCTGAATTTAAATAAAGGAAACTACAATGGTATGAGGTGCGAGTTGGGTAGGATTGATTGGGGAATGTCACTCAAAGGGTTGACGGTGGATAGGCAATGGCAAACATTCAAAGACCGCATGGACGAACTACAGAATTTGTTCATCCCAGTTTGGCATAAGAATAAAACAAAAAGGGTGACTCAACCGTGGCTAACAAGGGAAATTAGGGATAGCATAAGATCCAAGGAGAGGACATATAAATTGGCCAGAAAAAGCAGTAACCCTGAGGATTGGGAGCAGTTTAAGATTCAACAAATGAGGACAAAGGGATTAATTAAGAAGGGGAAAATAGAATACGAGAGTAAGCTTACAGGGAACATAAAAACTGACTGTAAAAGCTTTTATAGATATGTGAAGAGAAAAAGATTAGTGAAATCAAGCATAGGTCCCTTGCAGTCAGAATCAGGGGAACTTATAATGGGGAACAAAGAAATGTCAGACCAATTAAATACATATTTTGGTTCTGTCTTCACAAAGGAGGACACAAATAACCTCCCAGAGATGTTGGGGAACATAGGGTCTGATGAAAGGGAGGAACTGAAAGAAATCAGTATTTGTAGGGAAATGGTGTTAGGGAAATTGAAGGGATTGAAGGCCGATAAATCCCCAGGGCCTGATAATCTACATCCTAGGGTACTTAAGGAAGTGGCCCTAGAAATAGTAGATGCATTGCTGATCATCTTCCAACATTCGATGGAATCTGGAACAGTACCCATGGATTGGAGGGTAGCTAATGTTACCCCACTATTCAAAAAGGGTGGTAGAGAGAAAACGGGGAATTACAGACCGGTAAGCCTGACATTGGTAGTGGGGAAAATGCTAGAGTCCATTATAAAAGATGTAATAGCTGAGCACTTGGAAAACAGTGACGGGATCGGACAAAGCCAACATGGATTTACAAAAGGTAAATCATGCTTGACTAATCTACTGGAATTTTTTGAGGATGTAACTGGTAAAATAGATAAGGGAGAACCAGTGGATGTGGTGTATTTGGACTTCCAAAAGGCTTTTGATAAGGTCCCGCATAAGAGATTAGCATGTAAAGTTAAGGCACATGGGATTGGGGGCAAGGTATTGACTTGGATAGAGAACTGGTTGGCAGACAGAAGCAAAGAGTTGGAATAAATGGGTCTTTTTCCGAGTGGCAGGCAGTGACTAGTGGGGTACCGCAGGGATCGGTCCTTGGACCCCACCTATTCACAATATACATTAATGATCTAGACAAGGGAACTAGATGTAATATCTCCAAGTTTGCAGACGACACAAAACTGGGTGGGCGTATGTGCTGTGAGGAGGATGCCGAGAAACTCCAGGATGATTTGGACAGGCTGGGTGATTGGGCAGAAGCATGGCAGATGCAATATAACGTGGATAAATGCAAGGTTATCCACTTTGGTGTCAAAAACAGAAAGGCAGATTATTATCTGAATGGCAATAGATTGGGAGAAGGGGAAGTGCAACGAGACCTGGGTGTCCTTGTGCACCAGTCGCTGAAGGTAAGCATGCAGGTGCAGCAGGCGGTTAAGAAGGCAAATGGTATGTTGGCCTTCATAGCGAGAGGGTTTGAGTACAGCAGCAAGGATGTCTTGCTGCAGTTGTACAGGGCCTAGGTGATACCACACCTTGAGTACTGTGTGCAGTTTTGGTTGCCTTATCTGAGGAAGGATGTTCTTGCCATGGAAGGAGTTCAGCGAAGATTCACAAGGCTGATACCTGGGATGGCAGGAATGACGTATGAAGAGAGATTGGGTCGATTGGGCTTATACTCGCTGGAGTTTAGAAGAATGAGAGGGGATCTCATTGAAACTTATAAAATTCTGACAGGACAGGACAAACTAGATGCAGGAAGGATGTTCCCGATGGTCGGGGAGTCCAGAACCAGGGGTCACAGTCTAAGGATAAGGGGTAAGCTATTTAGGACAGAAATGAGGAGGAATTTCTTCACCCAGAGAGTGGTGAACCCGTGGAATTCTCTGCCACAGAAGGCAGTAGAGGCCAATTCATTAAATGGATTCAAGAAGGAGTTGGATATATTTCTTAAGGCTAAAGGGATCAAGGGATATGGGGAGAAAGCAGGGACAGGGTACTGAATGTGGATGATCAGCCATGATGGCATTGAATGGCGGAGCAGGCTAGAGGGGCCGAATGGCCTACTCCTGCTCCTATCTTCTATGATTCTATGATTTACTCCGCTGAAAGCTTTCCTGGGTTAATAAACAATTAATTGTTTCTCGAGTTATTTCTTCCTAACAAACTTTGCTATCTCGACACACCAATGATCAATTCAACGAATGAACCAATGAACCTACCAACCAATGAACAGGCAAAGTATCAATAGTCCAGCGATACAGTAACCAATGAACAAACCAGGAAATGAACAAATAAACCAACCAACCATCAAACAACCAATTAAATGCCCAATCTCAAGACCTGTTAACTTCTACAAATGAATTTCTGTAAGATTTGTTAGTTAGTTCTTAATATTTAGTTTGTCCATATTTATTGCATGGTTTCTGCAGTGAAATTGAGTATTAAATACGTTTGGAAAAAAACCCCATAATATTATAACCCAAGGCTCACTTCAAATTTAAGCACAAAATGGTGTATCATTTAAGAATTTGACCTTCAACTCTAAGGTGAGATTTGGGATATTTTCACTGAGACTGTGAGATCAGGCTGACCGCCAGTAAAGCCTTCCTTTCATCTTCCAGATCTTTGAATATGGTGTCTGCGTTCATCCCCAAAGCCCATCTCACCCACAACTCTCTGTTTGAATCCCTCCAATCCAGATTCAACCCCTCCCCCAGCACCGAAGGAGACCTACCAAATGTCATGAAAGACATTCTCTGTAAATGTGACCATAATGCATCATCCCTCCACCTTCTCCTTGACCTCTCTGGAACTTTCAACATTGTCAAACATACCATCCTCCTCCAATGCCTCTCCCCTGTTGTCACTGGAACTGACCTTGCTTGGTTCCACTCTTACCTATCTGATCATAGCTAGAGCATCTCCATCAATAGCTCGCTTCCCACCCCCGAACTGTCAACTCTAGAGTCTCCCAAGGATGTGTCCTTGGCCGCTTCCTCTTCCTCAAGCTGCCTCTTGGCAACATGATCCACAGGCATGGGGTTAGCTTCTACTTGAACACCGATGACACCCAGTTTTACCTCTCCACCGTTATTCTTGACACCCCCACTGCCTCTGTTACATTGTTTGTCTGACAGCTAGTCCTGAATGTGTCTTAACTTGCTTCAGCCAGTCATGGGAAGAGTGAAGCCATCATCTTTTAAGCCTGCCACAAACTTTGCTCATTTGTCACTGATCTATCCCCCTCCCTAGCCAAAGTTTTAGGCTGAACCAGACTGTTTGAAACCTTTGGTGTCATGTTCAACCTTGAGCTGATCTTCCAACTCTATGTCCTCTTCATCACAAAGGATACCTACTTCCACCTCCATAGGATTGCCTGCTTCTGCCTCTACATCCGGCCAAATGCCACTGAAACCCACATACATGCCTTCATCACCTTCAAACTGAATTACTCCAATGCTCTCCTTGTCAGTATTCAATCTTCCAACCCCCATAAGCTTCAATTAATTCAATACTCTGCTGCCCATATCCTTTCCTGCACCAAGTTCTGCTCAAACATCACCCCATACTTGCTAACCTATGTTAGCTCCCAGTTCCCCAAAGCCTCGGATTTAACATTTTTATCCTTGCCTTTAAATCCCTCACTAGCATTACCCCGCTCTGTAACTTCTCCAGCCTTGAACCCCTCATACTCTCTGTTTCTCTGACTCCAGCCTCTTCTGCATGCTTCCTTCATTTCGGCCCGCATTCAGCTGCCTACGCCCCATGCTCTGGATTTCTTTCCCTAAATCCCTCCATCTCTCCACCTCCAGTAACTAATATAGGTCAACGAAGTTGGGCTGAGTGGGACTGGGTGCAGGGTGAATTGAAGTTTATGGAAGTTGGAAGATGGAAAACCATCAAGGATTGCATTGGAGTAATCCAGCCTTACAACCCGCCATGCCCCCCATTCCCCTGACTCCGGAAGCTTATGTATCTCCATTCCCTTCAGCTCACCATTGGCAGCTGTGCCTTCAGCTAGCTAGGCTCAGTCTCTGGAATTCCCTCCCTAAATGCCTCCAACTTTCTACCTTTAACCAACCTTTTGATCATCTCTCCTTTGGTTTGGCATCCATTTTACCTCATGGCTCTGTGACCCACCATTGAAGACTTTACTGTGTTAAAGCTGCTATATAAATACAAGTCGTTGCTGTAGCGTTTGTTGTTGAAAATGCCATGCCTACCAACTGCTTTTGCTCAACATCATTTGATGTTGCATTTATATTATTGTGACACTTTCAGTGCTGTAACATAACATAGGCAGTGCCAGTGCCAGTGCCGCCTCATGAGGTGAGATTTCCCTCTGCCACTGGACACAAACATAAATGGCAATGCTGGACGGCACAGGATGTCATTCCGCGGACATTCAGCTCAGCCACGCGGTGTTTGCATTGCTGGTCTGTACAGACCTTCACCCAACATTGGAGAAGGTCCATGGCCAGAAACTTAAAATTGTACACGTGACTCGGAAGCAACTGAGCACGCACAGTCTATTGTTACCCTGTTGGCATCAATGAGCTGAAAATGCCCCCCTGAATGTAAATGATGGGCATTCCATACCGGTGGCAGTCTCAGAACATTGCTGCATAACCTCCATAGAAGTGGTTTGACAAAATGAATATCCCAAGATATAAAGAAATAAGGGTAAATATTCGATACTTGAAAGAAAGGTGATTCTAGTTAAAAAGTAAACCATGATATCAGTGTTTGCTTTTGAATGGCGACGTACAGTATTCGCATCACCTTCCAGTCAGAGGACAATGAATAATCATAACCCACGGCCAACACAGAGGCAGGGATAATACCTTCCCTGAAAGTGAGAACTTTTGGGATGTTGCACAGAATAGTTTATACCGTTCCACTCTCTGAAATGGACTTCCTTCTCCACTGTTTTTGTAACTCAATATATCTGTACACACATCTTTTGAGAGTTAAAGCTTGACTTCCTTTACTGATACTTGAGACAAACGCATTGTATTGCCCTACATTTCTTACCAGGATTGAATGTGCCTTTAGTCTGAGGATCACTTTATGTTCCAAGTCTTCTTTACATGGAAAAAAAAGAGACAAAAATATAGTTACATTATTTTGAACAAAGCAACGAATATATTGTGGAGGAATAACACAATTGCCAAATGCAGTTACTAACCACTGTTCTTCATACGGAAGAATATGTAGTTTTGTGAAAAAAAGTGGAAATGTTGTTGAGTTTAACAGCCCTCTTTTGGTGAGTTTACTTACAATGTAAATTCAAACATTGTAAATTATGCTTCCAAAATAAAGTTGTAATATTCTTTCCATTCTTTCAATAGTTAACTTTCAGCTTTCGTGAAATGCTGCGATTTTTTTTTTTTTTTGCTGCTTTTGATTATTAAGATAAAATGAAGGACTCACCAGTTAACAAAGGCTTTCAAGCTTTATATCCACAGGCATTGGAAGGAAACGGGACGAAAGTCCCAAAGTACAGGAATCTGCGGTGAACTCTCCTACTAAATTGCTAAACCCAACACTGCGTGAAGCTGTCTGACGCTGTGAGACACTCCTCGGGTTCCTTTTGCAGTCACTCTCTTCTGGGTGGGGCATTCTTAAGTAATGAAGTCTGTTCTTAAAGGGCCAGGTGACGTTTATTTAAAGAACTTTGACATTGCTGTGATAAGAAATAATCTGGGCACCACCCACTTTCTGAGATTAAAACCTGGAAAGTGACATTGCAGTTTCTTATTAATTCAGATCCTGATTAGTTAATTAGCAATTACTCTGGCATGCTAAGTTCCTTCAGACTCCCAGTGAAATTTTATCTTCTCTCCGTTGTAGAACATTTTTTCAGGCAATGACTGAATTGTCAACACAAATTGTTTCTTTTTGTTAGTCTTCCCACTTGTAAGCTCCTCTAAGGCAGTGGACGTGGTGATGTGGGGGTAAAGAGAGGTGTGTCTGCCCAGTTGTCATAGAGATTTTTTGGCAAATGCTTCGGGCAATTCTTCCAGGTGCAAATGTTGCAAACATCGAGCGCTGCTTGTAGTTGGAGGAGAATGTCATGCATTATGTGCTTGCATACTGCAAAGTAGTATTTCAAGCTCATTGCAACCGACGAAACAGCTAATCTAACCACCGATTCCGATCCTACTCTTCAACTAACCCCTCCAATCCCGATCTCACTCCACAGACTAACCCCTCCAATCCCGATCTCACTCCACAGACTAACCCCTCCAATCCCGATCTCACTCCACAGACTAACCCCTCCAATCCCGATCTCACTCCACAGACTAACCCCTCCAATCCCGATCTCACTCCACAGACTAACCCCTCCAATCCCGATCTCACTCCACAGACTAACCCCTCCAATCCCGATCTCACTCCACAGACTAACCCTTCCAATCCCGATCTCACTCCACAGACTAACCCCTCCAATCCCGATCTCACTCCACAGACTAACCCCCCCGATCCCAAATCCACTCCTCCGACTAATCCTCCCCCGATCCCAATCCCATTCCTCCTACTAATCCTCCCCAATCCCGATCCCATTCCTCCTACTAATCCTCCCCTGATTGCGATCCCACTCCTCCGACTAATCCCCTGATCCCAAATCCACTCCTCCGACTAATCCCCCGATCCTGATCCCACTCTTCCGACTAATCCCCCGATCCCAAATCCACTTCTCCAACTAATACCCCGATCCCAAATCCACTCCTCCAACTAATCCCCCGATCCCAAATCCACTCCTCCGACTAATCCCCCGATCCCAAATCCACTTCTCCAACTAATCCCCCGATCCCAAATCCACTCCTCCGACTAATCCCCCGATCCTGATCCCACTCTTCTGACTAATCCCCCGATCCCAAATCCACTCCTCCGACTAATCCCCCGATCCCAAATCCACTTCTCCAACTAATCCCCCGATCCCAAATCCACTCCTCCGACTAATCCCCCGATCCTGATCCCACTCTTCTGACTAATCCCCCGATCCCAAATCCACTCCTCCGACTAATCCTCCGATCCCAAATCCACTTCTCCGACTAATCCCCCGATCCCAAATCCACTCCTCCGACTAATCCCCCGATCCCAAATCCACTTCTCCGACTAATCCCCCGATCCTGATCCCACTCTTCTGACTAATCCCCCGATCCCAAATCCACTCCTCCGACTAATCCCCCGATCCCAAATCCACTTCTCCAACTAATCCCCCGATCCCAAATCCACTTCTCCAACTAATCCTCCGATCCCAAATCCATTCCTCCGACTAATCCCCCGATCCCAAATCCACTTCTCCGACTAATCCTCCGATCCCAAATCCACTTCTCCGACTAATCCTCCGATCCCAAATCCACTTCTCCAACTAATCCTCCGATCCTGATCCCACTCCTCCGACTAATCCCCCGATCCCAAATCCACTTCTCCGACTAATCCCCGATCCCAAATCCACTTCTCCGACTAATCCCCCGATCCCAAATCCACTCCTCCGACGAATCTCCCGATCCCAAATCCATTCCTCCGACTAATCCCCCGATCCCAAATCCACTTCTCCGACTAATCCCCCGATCCCAAATCCACTCCTCCGACTAACCCCCGATCCTGATCCCACTCCTCTAACTAATCCTCCCCCGACCTCGAACCCACTCCTCCGATTAATCCCTGATCCCGATCCCACTCCTCAGACTAACCCTCCCCCGATCCTGATCCCACCCCTCAGACAAATCCCCCGATCCTGATTCCAATCCCAAGATCATGTAACACTAGAGATCTACAGAGTATTTCTTTTCTCATGGAGCGACTAACATATGGAGGATTCATTACTGTTAATTCACGGAGCTTCTTTAAAAGAATACCATAAGGCATTCCATCAATCATTTAATCACCTAGACCTAAATGTATCCTTATAACCATTAATCCATTCTTACCAGATAATCACCCAACTTCTTTTTAAAGAAGCTCCATGAATATCTATATTCTATAGGTCTCTAGCCTTGCATGAGACATGACAATCTTGAATCTATGCCCTCTGGTCTAGTGAGCACAACTGAAGTTAATAACCTATTTATATCCAAATCATTCTCTCTTCTTTTCATTGTAAAGACTTGAATAATGTCTCCACTCAATCTTTTTTCTCCTGTAAAAGACAGATTCTGTTCAATACGTCGATTCTCATTAATTTGAATTTAAGTCCTAGAATCATTCGAGACTTTCTTCTCTGTAGCTTTCTCAGTACATCCACATCATTTTGAAGAAGGTGACCAAAAGTTGTAGAATATAAACAAAAAGGAAAGAAACTGCAGGTGCTGAAACAAAACCATAAAATACTGGAAACACTCAGCATGTCAGCTGGCATCTGTGGCAAGAAAAAATCCTTGTGTGTGTATGTTTGGTAAGGCTAACTTTAACGGGATGGCACCGAGGCCGGAATTTTGCAAGGAGTCAGTGGGCGCGATCGGTGGCGGGTCGGGTGGGAAAATTTTTTTTTGACAACAGGTCTGGACCCCGCTGTCCACCCACCACCATGCGCCTTTCCCAATGTCGAGTCTGTCAGCGCTGAGCAGACCCGACAGGCAGCGGTGGGAGACCCAATTAAGCTGATTATTGACTTGTTCAGAGATTATTAAGAATACATTTTAACTTACCTTTTCACTTTAACTGCTCGCCCACAGGGTCCACGCTGCTCAGGGATCATGGCTGTCAACCTGAGGCGGGAGTTCAGTGGCCATTGCTCCAGCTGAATCCATGACAGCTTCAAATGTACAGTAAAAGCTCCCATCTGACAGATCTTCACTTTCCTCAGACACAAGCTGTTTCTCAGTCCATTTCCAGCACAGATTCTGCAGGCTTTCCACTTTCTGCTCTCCATCCAGTATCATCTCTTTGGAAGAACTCGCTCACCATTGACAGAATGCTTCTGTCATCTCTACTTCACCAACCATCTATTCCATCAACCTATACTGTCTCACCTTGGTCCTCAGAATCCGACCACGATCAGCTCCAACACCAGCAGCACCAACAACAACACCAACCTTCTCCGCAATCACCTGATGCTGCACAGGACAGAGGGCATCAGCAGCCGACCACATTACTGCCCAGGAGGCCAGGGATGGCCTCATCATGGCCAGATTTACTTCACTTGATGCTGTACACCCTGGCTGCCACATGATGCGCCAGGTTGGCACCACCCCACACCATCACCATAAAGCATCCTACAATATCCAAGCCATTCCTTTCACACACTGCGGGGGCTACTGTTATGTCTCACCATTCACTGCAGCTCACAAGCCACTTCCAATGGTGCACACAAATCTGTCCAAGAATGGAAAGTGTTGAAAATAAAGGTTTCAATGTTTGACAGCACATTAACAGAAACTTTATATGAACATTGGATAAAACACCCAAGTGGCTACCCTTGTTAGTTGGTATGATTGCACGAGGATGAGGGTGAGTGTGAGGGGTGGCGAGTGAGATGGGGATGTGATAATGTAGATAGAGAGAGAGGAATGGGTGGTTGTGCAAAGTAAGTTGGTGTGAGTAAGGATGTGCAGGGGTAGGGTAGGGAAGGCAGAGTGATGGGGATGTGATGAGAGGCACAGCAGGATGAAGGTGAGTGTGGCTTTGCACTAACGTTTCCTGATCTAATGAGATCATTGAAATGTTTGTGGCACTGCAGCCTGGTCCTCCTGACAACATCCCTGCTTGTGCCCTCCTGTGCAATGTGCAACCAGGCTGTGTTGGTCTCCTGGGGAGGTGTCTTCCACCCATCGAAAGGGAAGAAAACCTCCCTGTGTGCTCTGACTCCCTCCATAAGAATATGGAGGGAGTCATGGGAGAACCTGGGTGCAGCCCTGTGCCTTTGTGCAGTGATTGTCAGTGTTTGCAGCACCTCAATGCTGTAGAACACTGACAGCACAAATGTCAAAATAAAGGTGGCCATGATTCCTTTAAGGAAACTGGCTGATGACGCGTCATCAAATGATGTCACCAGGCCTGCTTCCTCTAATTGGCCCGGGAAACACGCTGGGCGGGGCTTACCAAGCCCCATCAACAGAAAGTCATTTCACAGAGCGGGATGGAGCCAGCAGCGGGGTGTGGACCCGTCACCGCCATCGCCCGCCACGGACCCGCCGAGGTAAGTAAATCACGGCCAGAGACTGACGACAGCAAACTGGTCAAAACTGTTATTGGGTAAAACTACAGATCAACAGTGTTCAAAAAAGAATTTAGTTTAATACAGGACCAGGATATACCCCTGAGGGGCAAGAGCTCCAGTTACCAAATAAAACAGCCATGATCAACAAAAGAGGTGAGAGATATCGTAAAACTAAAGGAAAGAGCATACAAAAGTACAAAAAATATTGTAGATCCAGGGGACTGGGAGAGATATAAACAGCAAAGGAAGACAAAAAAGATAGGAAGAGCATCAAAAATGAATATGGAAAGAAACTTCGAGGGATATCAAGATTAACACAAGAAGTTTTTACAATTATATTAGAAGAAAAAGGGTAGTCAATGGTAATGTGGGCTCTTTAAAAACAGGTGCGGGTAATATTGCAAATGAAAATAAGGAAATGGCAGACTTGTTAAATAATTACCTTGGAGGGAATTTTAAACCCCAAAAATGGGTGGGTTTGGGCCGGGTGGCATGGAAAAATGTAAAAAAATCTGAAACCCGCCCCCAACCCGCCCACTTCCAGTTTTAACGGAGGCGGCATGGGGGGCGGGCAACAACTCGCTTGCAGGAGGCAGGTTGGTCATTTAAATATTATAGTCAGGCTGCATGCCTCAGAATTAACCACCATTTTAGATTTCACGTTGGCTAGCCGGGTTTCCTGGGCCTCTGTAAACCCGGTGGCTAAAGGGAGGCGAGGACTGCTGTATCCAGGAGGTAAGTTCCTTTCCACTTACCTGCTGGATCCAGTTTACCTGCTTCACCCACCCCCCAACCCATCCGATCTCGCTCCCGACTCTTCCGATCTCCCCCCAACACTTCCGATCTCCCACCGACACCAACTTTTCCAATCTCCCACCGACACCAACACTTCCAATCTCCCCCTGAGGCCCTTCTGATCTCCACCGCCCCCCACCCCCCCCATCCGACTCTACCGATCTCCCGCCCCGACACCGACCCTTCGGATCTCCCCCCGACTCTTCCGATCTCCTCTCGACACCTACCCTTCCGACCTCTCCCCCGAGGCCTCCAATCTCCTCCACCATCGACCCTTCCGACCTCTCCCCCAAGGCCTCTGATCTCTCCCTCCATCCCTCCTCTCAGCTCTCCGGCTGCGTTAAATTCGTCAGGACCTGAGGGAAACCCATTCTTCCGGGTTTCTCGACCTCAATACAGCTCCCCACCCCCCCACCCTGCTCCCTCCCTGCCTCCGAGCTAATATCCAACCCTTTGTGTCAGTCTTCACAGTAGGATAATATACCTGACATTCCAGGGAAACTAATAATGAATCAAGGACTGGAAACCACAAAAGTTAATGCAAGCAAAAAAACAGTATTAGAAAAAATAATGGCACTAAAGATTGACAAATCCCTAGGATGGTTTCCACCCCAGGGTTTTAAAGGAAGTAGGTGAAGAAATTGTAGACGCTTTAGCCATAATACCTCCAAAGCTTTCTGGATTCAGGAATTGTCCCTTTAGATTGGAAAATTGAAAGGTGAGAGAGAGAAACCAGGAAATTATAGACTTGTTAGTTTAACATCTGGTGTGCAGAAGTTATTGGAATCGATAATTAAGGACAGAGTGACTGAGCACTTAGAGAAATTTGAGCTGATTAGAGAGAGCCAAAATGGATTTGGAAAGGGTAGGGCATGTCTAAAAATCCTAAATGAATCTTTTGAGGAAGTAACTAAAGTAGTAGACAGGGAACGTCTAATGTTGTAGTTCATATGGACTTCTAGAAGGCAATCAGAAAAGTTCTACATGAGAGACTGTTAGCTAAAATAAAAGCTCATGGAATTGAAGGCAAATTATTGACCTGGTTAGGAGATTGGTTAGGCGGTAGTAAGGATAATGGGTATGTACATGAATTAGAAGGACGTGATTAGTGGTGTCCCACAAGGATCTGTGCTGGGGTGCCAAATATTCACCATATTTATTAATGACTTAAATAACACAATAGAGAGCCATATATCCAAGTTTACCAATGACACAAAGATTATTATGCGGAGATGCCGGTGTTGGACTGGGGTGGACAAAATTGAGAGGTCGCACAACACCAGGTTATAGTCCAACAGTTTTATTTTAAATCACAAGCTTTCGGAGTTACAACTCCTTCGTCGGGTGAAGTGAGGAGATACAGAATCGTCAAAGCATATATAGATAGAGAACAATGCATGTGTAACTTACAATTGCAGACAACTGAATTCAATCATCCTGACTGTTTATCTGCCGAGGTGTGATAAAGTTAATCAGGTCAGCCAGGAAGGTACCACATCAAAGACATAGCAAGATACAACTGAGACAATGAGGTGGAGTCGCATGGGGTCTAACGTGTCAAAAGCTGCCGTCTGTATGTAAAACGATTAACTTTAAAATTTTTACTTTTTTACTGGGAATCACATCTGTGAACAAGCCAACGACGACTCAAGTCCGGATCACGTCATGTATCGTGACATAAACCCAAGATCCCGATTGAGACCGTCTTCATGAGTGCGGAACTTGGCTATCAGTTTCTGCTCGATGATTTTGCGTTGTCGTGTTTTCCTAAGGCCGCCTTGGAGAACGCTTACCCGCAGATCCGAGGCTGAATGTCCTTGACTGCTGAAGTGTTCCCCGACTGGGAGGTAACAATCCTGCCTGCCGATTGTTGCGCGGTGCTCGTTCATACGTTGTCTCAGTGTCTGCATGGTCTCGCCGATGTACCATGCCGCGGTGCATTCTTTCCTGCAACGTATGAGGTAGACAACGTTGGCCGAGTCACATGAGTATGTACCATGTACCTGGTGGGTAGTGTCCTCACGTGTGATGATGGTATCTGTGTTGATGATCTGGCATGTCTTGCAGAGTTTGCCGTGGCAGGGTTGTGTGGTGTCGTGGTCGCTGTTAACCTGAAAGCTGGGTAATTTGCTGCGAACGATGGTACTTCTGAGGTTAGGCGGCTGTTTGAAGGCAAGTAGTGGAGGCGTGGGGATGGCCTTAGCGAGGTGTTTGTCGTCATCGATGACATGTTGAAGGCTGCGAAGAACATGGCGTAGTTTCTCCGCTCCGGGGAAGTACTGGACGACGTAGGGTACCCTGTTGGTTGTGTCCCGTGTTTGCCTTCTGAGGAGGTCTATGCGATTTTTCGCTGTGGCCCGTCGGAACTGTCGATCGATGAGTCGAGCGTCATATCCCGTTCTTACGAGGGCGTTTTTCAGCGTCCGTAGGTGTCCATCGCGTTCCTCCTCGTCTGAGCAGATCCTGTGTATTCGCAGGGCTTGTCCATAGGGGATGGCTTCTTTAACGTGGTTAGGGTGGAAGCTGGAGAAGTGGAGCATCGTGAGGTTGTCCGTGGGCTTGCGGTAGAGTGAAGTGCTGAGGTGTCCATCTTTGATGGAGATTCGTGTGTCCAGGAATGAAACCGATTCTGAGGAGTAGTCCATGGTGAGTTTGATGGTGGGATGGAACTTGTTTATGTTATCGTGTAGTCTTTTCAGTGATCCTTCGCCATGGGTCCAAAGGAAGAAAATGTCGTCGATGTATCTGGTGTACAGCGTTGGCTGGAGGTCCTGTGCAGTGAAGAAGTCTTGCTCGAACTTGTGCATGAAGATGTTGGCGTATTGGGGTGCGAATTTGGTTCCCATGGCTGTTCCGTGTGTTTGGGTAAAAAAATGGTTGTCGAAGGTGAAGACATTGTGGTCAAGATTAAGCGGATGAGTTGTAGGATGGCGTCTGGAGATTGGCTGTTGTTGGTGTTGAGTACTGAGGCTGTCGCAGCGATGCCGTCATCGTGGGGGATACTGGTGTAGAGTGCCGATACGTCCATCGTGGCGAGGAGTGTTCCTGGTTCAACTGGTCCGTGGGTGCTGAGTTTCTGTAAGAAGTCTGTAGTGTCGCGACAGAAGCTGGGGGTTCCCTGTACGATGGGTTTCAGAATCGGTTTCATTCCTGGACACACGAATCTCCATCAAAGATGGACACCTCAGCACTTCACTCTACCGCAAGCCCACGGACAACCTCACGATGCTCCACTTCTCCAGCTTCCACCCTAACCACGTTAAAGAAGCCATCCCCTATGGACAAGCCCTGCGAATACACAGGATCTGCTCAGACGAGGAGGAACGCGATGGACACCTACGGATGCTGAAAAACGCCCTCGTAAGAACGGGATATGACGCTCGACTCATCGATCGACAGTTCCGACGGGCCACAGCGAAAAATCGCATAGACCTCCTCAGAAGGCAAACACGGGACACAACCAACAGGGTACCCTACGTCGTCCAGTTCTTCCCCGGAGCGGAGAAACTACGCCATGTTCTTCGCAGCCTTCAACATGTCATCGATGACAACAAACACCTCGCTAAGGTCATCCCCACGCCTCCACTACTTGCCTTCAAACAGCCGCCTAACCTCAGAAGTACCATCGTTCGCAGCAAATTACCCAGCTTTCAGGATAACAGCGACCACGACACCACACAACCCTGCCACGGCAAACTCTGCAAGACATGCCAGATCATCAACACAGATACCATCATCACACGTGAGGACACTACCCACCAGGTACATGGTACATACTCATGTGACTCGGCCAACGTTGTCTACCTCATACGTTGCAGGAAAGAATGCACCGCGGCATGGTACATCGGCGAGACCATGCAGACACTGAGACAACATATGAACGAGCACCGCGCAACAATCGGCAGGCAGGATTGTTACCTCCCAGTCGGGGAACACTTCAGCAGTCAAGGACATTCAGCCTCGGATCTGCGGGTAAGCGTTCTCCAAGGCGGCCTTAGGAAAACACAACAACGCAAAATCATTGAGCAGAAACTGATAGCCAAGTTCCGCACTCATGAAGACGGTCTCAATCGGGATCTTGGGTTTATGTCACGATACATGACGTGATCCGGACTCGAGTCGTCGTTGGCTTGTTAACAGATGTGATTCCCAGTAAAAAAGTAAAATTTTAAAGTTAATCGTTTTACATACAGACGGCAGCTTTTGACACGTTAGACCCCATGCGACTCCACCTCATTGTCTCAGTTGTATCTTGCTATGTCTTTGATGTGGTACCTTCCTGGCTGACCTGATTAACTTTATCACACCTCGGCAGATAAACAGTCAGGATGATTGAATTCAGTTGTCTGCAATTGTAAGTTACACATGCATTGTTCTCTATCTATATATGCTTTGACGATTCTGTATCTCCTCACTTCACCCGATGAAGGAGTTGTAACTCCGAAAGCTTGTGATTTAAAATAAAACTGTTGGACTATAACCTGGTGTTGTGCGACCTCTCAACAAAGATTATTGCCATAGTATGTAGTGTAGGCCAGAGCATGAAATTACAAAGAGACCTCGATAGATTAAGTGAGTGGGCAAAACTGTGGCAGATAGATTTCAACACAGATTAGTGTGAGGACATCCACTTTGCACCAAAAAAGGATAGATCCGAGTATGTTTTAAATGGTGAAAAGCTAGGAACAGTGGAGGTCCAAAGAGATTTAGGGGTTCATGTATACAGATCACTAAAATGTAGTGGTCAGGTACAAAAAATAATCAAAAAGGCTAATGGAATTTTAACTTTTATAACTAGAGGGATAGAATATAAAGCAGAGGAAGTTTTGCTACAGTTAGACCACATCTCGAGTATTGTATACAGTTCTGGGCACCGCACCGTAGAAAGGAAGGAGTGCAGCACAGATTCACCAGAATGTTACCAGGGCTCCAAGGGTTAGATCACGAGGAGAGATTACATAAATTAGGCTTGTATTCCCTGGAATATAGAAGATTAAGAGATAACTTGTTTGCGTTTTTTAGGATTTTGAAAGGAATTGATAGGGTAGACACAGAGAAACTTACTTTTTTGCTGGTGGTGGAGTCTAGGACAAGGGGACATAACCTTAAAACCAGAGCCAGGCCATTCAGGAGAGAAGTTAGGAAACATTTCTTCATGCAAAGGGTGGTAGAAGTATAGAACTTTCTCCCACAAACAGCAGTAGGTGCTAGCTCAATTAATAATTTTAAATCTGAGATCGATAGATTTTGCTAGCCAAGGGTATTAAGAGATATGGAGCCAAGGCAGGTGGATGGAATTAAGATACAGATCAGCCATGATCTCATTGAATGGCAGAATAAGCTCGAGGGGCTGAATGGCATACTCCTATTCCTATGTATGTGTGTGTGTGTGGGTGTACGTGTGTGTGTGTGTATGTGGGTGTGTGTGTGGGTGTACGTGTGTGTGTGTGTATGTGGGTGTATGTGTGTGTAAGTGTGTGTGTGTTGCCTCCCTTACAGTTTTGTAGATCTCCTCATAACTGGCACATGTGCTGCAACTACACTAGGTAATCCTCTCAGGTCATATCCCCATGGACTACTTAAAATGTGGCCTCATCAATGTTTTAAAGGGAGTTAAGATGACCTGTTTTGATTTGTAATTAAGTGACACAATTTGTCCAGTCAATAACAGCCTCAAATTTCAGTGAATGCCCAACAATCACACTCAAATATTTCCACTTTCCTATTCTTGTCATTGGAAAACCATTCAGGTGTACATACAGTGTTTCCTGTATTAATATTCATTACCTCACACTTATCCAGATTAAACTCCATTTTCCATTCCTTGGCCCATCTACATCATTTGTCCAGCTCTATTTTAATACTTTCTGGGGTAGAGTAAACAGTTTGGGCGCAATCGGCGATTCCAATGAAAATAGCATCTAAAATTGAAAAGTGTTTCCCCCCCCCCCCCCGAGTTTCTGCTCAAACTCATTTGCATATCGCCGAACGCAAAATCTGCCATGAACCAGCGCAATCGAGCAGCGTTTTAAAACGTAATTTTTTTCTTAGATTTTGCTTTAAAAGATAATCCTTGATATATTTAAGAGTGGTAACTGAGTAAAGTTTGATTAATACAACTGAAAATGGGTTTATCATAAACAATAAGCATTTTAAATCACAGTGTCAATCCACCACCTGTGAGTAACCCGATTTTAAGTTACTTAAAAAAAATATACAAAACAATTTTCTAGTTAAAAGGTTGCACAGTAGTCAGTTCCTTAGTAAATTTAAAAAAAATATTTCATTCAAAAGCTTTCAAAATGTATATGTTAGTGTCCTCGCACCCAATAGATCCAGCTTAATTTTTGGAGCCTCCTCGAAGGCCCGCAAATGAGTGCAATTAATGGAAACTCCCAATGGTGATTAATTCACCCTGGGGGGCGTGGCTAATTTTGTACGCGGAGCCTGCTTCTAGTGCGATGTTTTTAAAACCAGCGCAATCGAGCGGAAACTCCAGGCCTGAATCGTCTCCATACCGAACAGCCGACCATATAACTGGTGTAATTTTTTAATTCTTGTCAATAATTTCATTTCTCATTAGCTATTATTATGCCATAAATAATTTTCAAAAATTGTTTCTGTGCATTACAGATGTTTTGAGAGGTCCCAGCTACTGGTAAAGTTAAACAAGTAAAACATTATTTTATGGCCTAGAAAGTTGGGGAGCACAGTGTACAATCCCTTCAGCTGAATGGTGAGGCCGAGGTGCACCCGATATTGGACCTCGGGCTTCATTTCCATGAAGCGGGCAAGCACTGGAGAGATCAGTGGCCTTGAGCTGAGGATGAGAGAGATTGGGTCTCAACTGGAGGGGGTGGGGGAGTGAAATCGAACCCCATACTTGGGGTTGCAGGGATTGTGCCTTGTGGGGGAGTAGTGGTTGGTGGCTGGTAGGGAGAGATCTCTCCTTGGGCTGGGTTGGGTGGGAGATTGGGTCTTGGGCTGGGGGAGAGATTGGGCCTGCTCCTACCGGCTCCACATTAAGGTAAGTATGGGGACCTTTCTGCCGCTTAATGCCACGTTGTGCTGCGAGAGTTCAGCACGTGGTCAGTGAACTACTCGTCCTTTCTCCCCATTAAGCTTCCACTTCTCCCCTCAGCGCAAGACCTGCCAAAGTTACATATTACACAATATCGCTGCCCTTCCACTCAAGGACAAACTGTACAGATCCTCTACCCTACCCATTACTGTCAACACACCCTGCAGACCACAAGCAACCAACTGGGTGTTCCACTGGAATAATAAAATGTTGTGCGTAAGAATACAGTCACAAGTGACCCATTGTGAGGTGGAACTAATTCTCTTAATCTCAGAAATGAAATAATCCTTGCAACATAATGTTATTTTAATTGGTATCCTATCATGGTTGATGCTGGCAGGAAGGGCACAGCTAATGCCTCACCCTTTAAAGCTCCATCAATATCTGGAATTTGCCCTAGTGCTGATTCATGCAACTTAATGGTGCCTTTATCAGCAAGTTTAATTTCGTTTTAATAATGTCATGGAACAACTTAGATAAATCAGTGTAAAGAAGAAATTGATACGTGCATTAAGTTTTACATCTTGACCTAACATTCATTAGTCAAGGAGACAGGATGTCTTTTTACTATTTATTAAAACACTGTAAATAGGACATTACATTAAGAACTGTAACAGACAGCCAAACCAGAACTGTAACAGACAGCCAAACCAGAACTGTAACAGACACCCAAACCAGAACTGTAACAGACAGCCAAACCTCTCTCCATGAGGTAGGGGACCCAAATCTCCTGAACTCCCCCCTCAGGCTCCAGCCCCTCCCTCCCTGTATGGCCGGGGGACTGGGTCAAAAGCAATCTCAAAACACAACATTAAGCATTCCTGCCATAACATCATAGACAGAACAATGGAATGGGCAATAAATGCTGGCGTCACCAGTGACGCCCACATCCCATAAATGAGAGGCTGGTGTCAGGAGCGGAGAGAGTGTAAACTGTTTTTGATCCTAGCCCAATTGCTAGACGGACGGTTCGAATCGCCCCCGCCTTGCGAAAGTTCTATACCCGGGAATTATTATTCAGAGTGTAAATGAAATAAGTCACGGACAGGAATGCTTCGGTGAAAAATCAAACTTATATTTATTTGGTCTAACATACACTGGCTAAAACATGCACTACTAAACGAAATCACTGTCTCTGTGGAGAATAAAAATCCAGGTTACAAACAACATACATACAGTACACAACTGAGGACTATGACAAGCAGTAATTCCCTTGTTGCTTTGGTGGACTCTAATTCCACCCCTACCAACGAATTACCCAGTCGCATAAGCCCCTTCGCCTGGCTGAACCAAACGAAACTCCCACCCTCGGAATAGCCCAAAAACTTAACTTTTGAGAAAAACCCTGAGCCCTTACAGCTCACCCAGCTTGCCTGGAATATTGGGTTACCGGCTTGGGACACTCGAGACCATGTTTACCCCCACACACAGTCGGTTTCGATCCCTCCGCTTGGCAGCTCCTCTGGTACTTCTTGTTAGGTCGATCTTGTTGGAGCTAGAGAGAGAGAGAGAGAATGGTGGGAAAGGGTCTATCTTTATAGGAGTCTCGCTACCCCTACCTTTCCCGGCAATCTTTAAAATCCTTTTGTTTCTAAGCACTCCGGTGCTTAATCAGTGATGGGTCATCCTCAGATCCATGAGTATTCTGTGATTGGACTAATGGCCCTAAGTCTGGGACATATTTCGGTCTTTGTGTTGGGAAAAACAGGCTCCTCTTCGGCTGGCTAGGCTAGTGGGTTCATTGTTCTGCTTCTCTTCTGAGATGGAGGTGAGAAGTGCTTTTGCATATTCTGGATGACTGACAGTTCTTTTGTCACAGCCAACTGCCATGCATTCTCTGGAGTTTTAACAAATCAGTTTTTCACATATCTGCACAGAAAAGTCCACAAATATTTTCTCGACTGAGTCCATTCTTCAAACAGAGACTTTGCGATCTCTTCAAGAGCGACGGTACAGTGAGTATTTAAACTCACTTTCGCGGGGTTTTTTCAGAGGCTGGTGTCGGGAGTGGAGAGAGCGATGGTACAGTGAGTATTTAAACTTACTTTCGCGGGCTTTTTTTTGCAGAGGCCGGTGTCGGGAGCGGAGAGAGCGACGGTACAGTGAGTATTTAAACTTACTTTCGCGGGCTTCTTTTGCAGAGGCCGGTGTCGGGAGCGGAGAGAGCGACGGTACAGTGAGTATTTAAACTTACTTTTGCAGGCTTTTTTTCAGAGGCTTACCAATCTCGCGGAGTTCCAGAGCCACGTCATGATTCAAAAAGTGACGCGGGCAAGAGGAAGCATCTGATTGGGTGAGTACGGCCAGGTGAGTATTTTTACTACTCGAAAGTTTGACAGTTAAGGTTAATAGTTTATAAAGTTTAGAAGGTCTTAATTTTGTGGTTATAGTTTCGAAGGTCGCAGTTGTGTAGCGGGGAGTGCAAGTAAACAAGGGCCCTTGACTATATCATTTAATTGTAGTGTAATTTGTGGTATTGATTTGATTTAATTTAATTTAAATTAATTAAAGGGTAAGTCATCGCAGCACAGCTCAGCCCCGTGGCATGCTCCTCCTGCACTATGTGGGAAATCAGGGACACTTCCTGTGTCCCTGACGACCATGTGTGCGGGAAGTGTATCCAGCTGCAGCTACTGTCAGACCGCATTGTGGTGCTGGAGCTGCGAATGGATACATACTGGAGGATTCACGATGCTGAGGACGTCGTGGATATCACGTTTAATGAGTTGGTCACACCACAGGTAAAGGCTGCACAGGCAGGAAGGGAATGGGTGACCACCAGGCAGAGTAGTAGGTGCAGGCAGGTAGTGCAGGGGTCTCCTGTGGCCATCCCCCTCTCAAACAGAGATACCACTTTGGATATTGTTGAAGAGGATGGCTTATCGGGGGAAGGCAGCAGCAACCAACTTCCTGGCACCATGGGTGGTTCTGCTGCACAGGACGGGAGGAAAAAGAGCGGGAGAGCTATAGTGATAGGGGATTCTATTGTAAGGGGAATAGATAGGCATTTCTGCGGCCGCAAATGAGACTCCAGGATAGTATGTTGCCTCCCTGGTGCAAGGGTCAAGGATGTCTCAGAGCGGCTGCAGGGCATTCTGGAGGGGGAGGGTGAACAGCCAGTTGTCGTGGTGCATATAGGTACCAACGATATAGGTAAAAAACGGGATGAGGTCCTAAAAGCTGAATATAGGGTGTTAGGAGGTAAATTAAAAAATAGGACCTCAAGGTAGTAATCTCAGGATTGCTACCAGTGCCACGTGCTAGTCAGAGTAGAAGTAGAAGGATATTTCAGAAGAATACGTGGCTAGAGGAATGGTGCAAGAGGGAGGGATTCAAATTCCTGGGACATTGGAACCGGTTCTGGGGGAGGTGGGACCAATACAAACTGGACGGTTTGCACCTGGGCGGGACTGGGACCGATGTCCTAGGGGGAGTGTTTGCTAGTGCTGTTGGGGAGGGTTTAGGATTCAGCAAAGGAGGACAAAGGGATTAATTAAGAGGGGGAAAATAGAGTATGAGAGTAAGCTTGCAGGGAACATAAAAACTGACTGTAAAAGCTTCTATAGATATGTGAAGAGAAAAAGATTGGTGAAGTCAAGCGTAGGTCCCTTGCAGTCAGAATCAGGGGAATTTATAATGGGGAACAAAGAAATGGCAGACCAATTAAATACATACTTTGGTTCTGTCTTCACAAAGGAGGACACAAATAACCTCCCAGAGATGTCGGGGAACATAGGGTCTAATGAGAGGGAAGAACTGAATGAAGTCAGTATTTGTAGGGAAATGGTGTTAGGGAAATTGACAGGATTGAAGGCCGATAAATTCCCAGGGCCTGATAATCTACATCCTAGGGTACTTAAGGAAGTGGCCCTAGAAATAGTAGATGCATTGCTGGTCATCTTCCAAAATTCGATAGACTAAACTAAAACGGCAGGGGGTTGGGAACCTGTGCAGGGAAACAGAGGAAAGGGAAGCAAGGATAGAAGCAAAAGACAGGAAGGAGAAAAGCAAAAGTGGAAGGCTGAGAAATCAAGGGTGTAAATCAAACAGGGCCACAGTAAATAATAATTCTAAAAGGACTGAGAGTGTTAAAAAAACAAGCCTGAAGGCTTTGTGTCTTAATGCGAGGAGCATTCGTAATATGGTGGATGAATTAGCTGCACAAATGGATGCAAATGGATATGATATAATTGGGATTACGGAGACATGGCTCCAGGGTGACCAAGGCTTGGAATTCAACATCCAGGGGTATTCAATATTCAGGAAGGACAGGCAAAAAGGAAAAGGAGGTGGGGTAGCATTGCTGGTTAAAGAGGAGATTAACACAATAGTAAGGAAGGAAATTAGCTCTGATGATGTGGAATCTGTATGGGTAGAGCTGAGAAATACCAAGGGGCAGAAAACGTTAGTGGGAGTTGTATACAGACCCCCAAACAGTAATGCTGAGGTTGGGGATGGCATTAAATGGGAAATTAGAGATGCGTGCAATAAGGGCACAGCAGTTATCATGGGTGACTTCAATCTACATATAGATTGGGCTAACCAAGTTAGTAACAATACTGTGGAGGAGGAATTCCTGGAGTGTATACGGGATGGTTTCCTGGACCAATATGTTGAGGAACCAACGAGAGATCAGGCCATCTTAGACTGAATATTATGTAATGAAAAAGGATTAATTAGCCATCTTGTTGTGCGAGGCCCCTTGGGGAGGAGCGATCATAATATGATAGAATTCTTCATTAAGATGGAGAGTTAAGTAGTTGACTCAGAGACTAGGGTCCTGAATTTAAATAAAGGAAACTACGATGGTATGAGGCGCGAGTTGGCTAGGATGGATTGGGAAGCGTTACTTAAAGGGTTGACGGTGGATAGGCAATGGCAAACATTTAAAGATCACATGTATGAATGACAGAATTTGTTCATTCCTGTTTGGCATAAAAATAAAACAAAAAAGGTGACTCAACCGTGGCTAACGGGAAATTAGGGATAGCATAAGATCCAAGTAGAGGACATATAAATTGGCCAGAAATAGCAGCAAACCTGAAGATTGGGAGTAGTTTAGGATTCAGCAAAGGAGGACAAAGGGATTAATTAAGAGGGGGAAAATAGAATATGAGAGTAAGCTTTCAGGAAACATAAAAACTGACTATAAAAGCTTCTATAGATATGTGAAGAGAAAAAGATTGGTGAAGTAAAGCGTAGGTCCCTTGCAGTCAGAATCAGGTGAAGTTATAATGGGGAACAAAGAAATGGCAGACCAATTAAATACATACTTTGGTTCTGTCTTCACAAAGGAGGACACAAATAACCTCCCAGAGATGTCAGGGAACATAGGTTCTAATGAGAGGGAGGAACTGAATGAAATCAGTATTTGTAGGGAAATGGGGTTAGGGAAATTGATGGGATTGAAGGCCGATAAATCCCCAGGACCTGATAATCTACATCCTAGGGTACTTAAGGAAGTGGCCCTAGAAATAATAGATGCATTGCTGGTCATCTTCCAAAATTCTATAGACTCTGGAACAGTTCCCATAGATTGGAGGGTAGCTAATGGAACCCCACTATTTAAAAAAGGTGGTAGAGAGAAAACGGGGAATTATAGACCGGTAAGCCTGACATCGGTAGTGGGGAAAATGCTAGAGTCCATTATAAAAGATGTAATAGCAGAACACTTGGAAAACAGTGACAGGATCGGACAAAGTCAACATGGATTTACAAAAGGTAAATCATGCTTGAATAATCTACTGGAATTTTTTGAGAATGTAACTGTTAGAATAGATAAGGGAGAACCAGTGGAGGTGGTGTATTTGGACTTTCAGAAGGCTTTCGATAAGGACCCACATAAGAGATTAGCATGCAAAGTTAAAGCACATGGGATTGGGGGTGAGGTACTGACTTGGATAGAAAACTGGTTGGCAGACAGGAAGCAAAGAGTTGGAATAAACAAGTCTTTTTCCGAGTGGCAGGCAGTGACTAGTGGGGTACCGCAGGGATCGGTGCTAGGACCCCAGTTATTCACAATATATATTAATGATCTAGAGGAGGGAACTAGATGTAATATCTCCAAGTTTGCAGATGACACAAAGCTGGGTGGGCGTGTGTGCTGTGAGGAGGATGCAGAGAAACTCCAGTATGATTTGGACAGGTTGGGTGATTGGGCAGATGCATGGCAGATGCAGTATAATGTGGATAAATGCGAGGTTATCCACTTTGGTGGCAAAAACAGGAAGGCAGATTATTATCTGAACGGCAATAGATTGGGAAAAGGGGAAGTGCAACGAGACCTGGATGTCCTTGTGCACCAGTCGCTGAAGGTAAGTATGCAGGTGCAGCAGGCGGTTAAGAAGGCAAATGGTATGTTGGCCTTCATAGCGAGAGGATTCGAGTACAGGAGCAAGGATGTCTTGCTGCAGTTGTACAGGGCCTTGGTGAGACCACACCTTGAGTATTGTGTGCAGTTTTGGTCGCCTTATCTGAGGAAGGATGTTCTTGCCATGGAGGGAGTGCAGCGAAGATTCACCAGACTGATACCTGGGATGGCAGGAATGACGTATGAAGAGAGATTGGGTCGATTAGGCTTATATTCGCTAGAGTTTAGAAGAATGAGAGGGGATCTCATTGAAACTTATAAAATTCTAACAGGACTAGACAGACTAGATGCAGGAAGGCTGTTCCCGATGGCGGGGGAGTCCAGAACCAGGGGTCACAGTCTAAGGATAAGGGGTAAGCCATTTAGGGCTGAGATGAGGAGGAATTTCTTCACCCAGAGAGTGGTGAACCTGTGGAATTCTCTACCACAGAAGGCAGTTGAGGCCAATTCATTAAATATATTCAAGAAGGAGTTTGATATATTTCTTAAGGCTAATGGGATCAAGGAATATGGGGAGAAAGCAGGGACAGGGTACTGAATTTGATTGATCAGCCATGATCTCATTGAATGGCAGAGCAGGTTCGAGGGGCCGAATGGCCTACTCCTGCTCCTATCTTCTATGTTTCTATGGGGTAAAAATTAGGTCGCGCACCATTTGGGGCGCAAATATCGTCTGGACGCAAATATTAGCGCCTGGCGCTAATTATCGGCACTGACTGGAAACTTCACTTTTACCGCCCCGGGAGGTGAGTGGAGCGCTAAATCAGGCGCTGCACACCTGTCTTAAGGCGCAAAGGCCAAGGAGTGAGGCGTTACCTCAGAGCGCTGGCGAAGCTCATGTAATGTCAGTCAGCAATGGAACACACACACAATGGCACGGGCCAGTTCTTAAAGGGGATGGTTAATCTTGCTTTCCATCCACATCCTGTTCATTGCAGCCTTGAATCTCGGCCTGGAGAGACTTGCACATCAAATGTGCTGGAAAGAACAATGGAGAGTACCAGGCAAAGAGCTCAGAGTGCAGCTCCCACAGTCTCTGCTAAATCGATACAAAGAATGGCAAATCAAAATGAACCTGCAAAGTGCTGCTCAGTACCCAAAACTTCTTCACACAATGTTGAATCTCTCCAGAAGTCTCTCCCTCTCTCTCTCAGAATGCGTAGTTCAAAAATGCCACCAACAATAAAAGACAGGAAGAGGCCCCCTTTAAATAGCGCCCCCCCCAGCCCCACAGCGATTGATAGCGTTCCAGTCTTCTGGTCGTTGGATGCGCCAGGCGGTAAGGCAGGGGGCGCCACTCAATTTCCGCTCCGGGGCGCCACAAGGGCGTTGCACCATGGAATGACGTCACAATCTGCGCGCGCAGGTGGTCGCAGCGGTAAGTTTTAGCGCCGCCGCACAATGTCAAGTTAAGTTCCCGAGCGGCGCAAACATCGCTGTGCCCGGGCGTTAGCGGCTTTGCGCCCCATTAGCGCCCTCTTACGGCGCTAACGGGAGGCACAACCAACTGAATTTTTACCCCTATGTTTCTAAACGAAGTAAAAAAAAACATTTAGACACTTATTTTTCAAGGAGTATGTGACCTCCTTATTCTTCCTACCAAAATGTATGACCTCACACTTGTCTATATTGAAGTTCATTTGACAATTACATGCCCATTCTGCAGGTTTATTAATGTCTTCCTGTATTTTGTCGCCAGTATTAACTATAACCCCCAAATTGGTGTCATCCATAAATTTTGAAATTGTACTTCTGATTCCCAAGTCCAGATCGTTTATGTAAATGGTAAGCAACAGTACTCCCAGCACCGATCCTTGTGAAACACCACTTCCCACCTTTTGCCAGTCTGAGTAGCTACTCTCTGTTTTCTGTTTTGGAGCCAGCTTGCTATCCATTCTGCTACTTGCCCCCTAACTCCACATGTTCTGACCTTATTCGTGAGTCTACTATCAAAGGATTTTTGGAACTCCAAATATATCACGCCCAATGCATTACCCTTACCTACCCTTTCTGTTACTTTTTCAAATAATTCAATAAAGTTGGTCAAATATGCTCTTCACTTTTGGAATCCGTACTGACTACTCTTTATTATATTTTCAGTTTCTAGATGTTTTTATATTACATCTTTGAGTAAGGATTCCATTATATTTCCTACCACTGATGTTAAGCCAATTGGTCTATAGTTCCCTGGACTTGTTCTGTCTCCTTCTTATATATAGGAATCCTATTAGCCGTCCGCCAGTCCTCTGGCACTATTTCCTTTTCTAATGAATTTTTATATATATATGTCGTAGTGCCTCTGCTATCTCTTCCCTAACTTCTTTTAATATGTGCGGATGTAATCCATCTGGACCAGGGGATTTATCCTCTCTAAATTTGATCAATTATCTCCCCCTTTCTAGCTTAAGTGTCTCTATATCTTTTTTGTTTTCTTCTTCTAAAGTCCTGTGCACTATATTAGTCTCCCTGGTAAATACTGAGGCAAACATTCTCTTCCTCAGGCGACCGAGGGTTGCACTGGCACACTGAAGGCAGTGTTGGACTTCGTCATCGACGTCTGACCTTGATGACAGTAGGCTCCCGAGGTATGGAAAGTGGTCCACATTGTCCAAGGCCTCGTCATGGATTTTGATAATCGGGGAGCAGTACTGTGTGGCGGGGGCAGGTTTGTCCAACACCGCCTTCAGTGTGCCAGTGCAGCCTTCGGTCACCTGAGGAAGAGAGTGTTTGAAGACCAGGACCTCAAACCCAGCACCAAGCTCATGGTCTACAGAGCAGTAGTGATACCCGCCCTCCTGTATGCTTCAGAGACATGGACCATGTACAGCAGGCACCTCAAAACACTGGAGAGGTACCACCAACGCTGCCTCCGCAAGATCCTGCAAATCCATTGGCAGGATAGGCGCACCAAAGTCAGTGTTCTCGCTCAGGCCAACATCCCCAGCATCGAAGTTTTGACCACGCTTGATCAGCTCCGATGGATGGGCCACATCGTCCGCATGCCCGATACGAGACTCCCAAAACAAGCGCTCTACTCGGAGCTCCGACACGGCAAGAGAGCCCCAGGTGGGCAGAGGAAATGCTTCAAGGACACCCTCAAAGCCTCCTTGAAAAAGTGCAACATCCCCACCGACACCTGGGAATCCCTGGCCCAAGACCGCACAAAGTGGAGGAGAAGCATCCAGGAAGGCGCCGAACACTTCGAGCCTCTTTGCCGGGAGCAAGCGGAAGCCAAGCGCAGGCAGCGGAAGGAGCGCACGTCAACCCAAGCACCCCACCCACCCGCCCCTTCAACCACCGTCTGCCCCACCTGTGACAGAGACTGTAGGTCCCACATTGGACTCATCAGTCACCTGAGAACTCATTTTTAGTGTGGAAGCAAGTCATCCTCGGTTCCGAGGGACTGCCTAAGGAGGAGGACTGAGGCAAAGTAATTATTTAATATTTCTGCCATTTCACCATCATTACCTTGAGTTTATTGTGCGTATCTCTCAGTGGCCCTATCCCTCTCCTGATTTTTCTTTTGTTAGTTATGTGTCTGTCGAATACCTTACTATTTCTATTTATATTCCTTGATCATTTAATTTTGAAGTTTCTCTTGGCCTTCCTAATTGTTTTTTTGACTTCTTTCCTAACCTTTTCATATTCCCTTTTGTCATCCTCTCCTTTGTTGTGTATGCAATTAGTGTATGCCTTGTTCTTCAGTTTCAACATTGCCCTTATTTCATTTTTCATCCATGGTGTATCATTACTGGCTAGTTTGTTCTTGCTTTTTAGTGGGATATCTTTCTCCTGGACTCTATTAATCACTGTTTTAAATGTTTCCCACTGTTGTTCTATTTCTATGTTTGTCAGTAAATTTTTCCAGTTTACTTTCCCTAGTTCCATTCTCATCCCCTTAAAATCAGCTTTTTCCAATGTATTACTTTGACCTTTGTCTTACTTATGTTCTTCTCAAAAACCTTATTACGTTGGATTCACTGCTGCCTTGATGTTCCCCTACGCTTACTTCAGTAATCTGCTCTGATTCATTTCCCATTACTACATCCAGCAGTGCTCCCTCTCTTGTTGGGCTTTTTACATACAGGGTAAGAAAGGATGCCTGCACACACAGCAAAAACTCCAATCCCTGTATCCCTTTCGCCACCTCTTCTTGCCAGTTTATTTGGGGGTGGTTCAAATCTCCCATGATTATTATTCTATGTCCTTTACTCATTTCACATATTTATTTACATATTTATTCCTCCACCTCCTTTCCACTATTAGGTGGTCTGTAGTATACCCTTATTAGCGTGACCGATCCCTTCCTATCTTTTATTTCAATACATATGGATTCTGTTTCTAACCTTCTGTTAGTTTTGTCCCTTTTTTCTACTGCCATTATGTAATCTCTAATTAGTACAGCTACCCGACCTCCCTTCTTCCTTCCCTAGCCATTCTGATTATCTTATAACCTGCAATATTTAGTTGCCAGTTCTGTTCTTTATGTAGCCATGTTTCAGCTATTCCTACTACACCTGGTTCCTCGCTATGGATTATTGCCTCCAGTTCCCCAGTTTTATTTTGGATGCTGTAAATTGGTGTACAGGCAGTTTAATTTGTCTTTAATAGTTTTTCCTATTACTTTATTTTTAAAAGCCCTTTTAAACTTCTGTTTTATAACTCTGTTCATTCCTTGACCGTTTATGTTGTCCTTGTTCCTTACTTTGGTCTGACTTTTACTCTTGTCTCCTATTTCTTTTATCTTCAGACTTAGGTTATTTTCACCAGATCCCTCCCTCCGTCTTACTACTTTAAAGCCCTATTGACAGCCCTATTTATTCTTTCCGCTAGGACACTGGCAATGTTCCCTCGAATTTTATTTTGGCCTTCGTGGCCCCTTTAAGGAGCTGCGCGGACCATTCGAAATTCTACGCACATGCGGTTTTTCTATTTAAAAGTCGGCTCACTGGCTACGTGGGACCTCGAGAGCAGGGCGCGCGCTGTGCGGCCGCGTGGCCATGCATCTTAAAGGGAACGTTGGACACTGGTCCACTCCGGTTCAGGTGGAGTGCGTCCCAGCAGTACAGCTCCTTCCTGTCTCAGTATTGGTGCCAGCGTCCCATGAAAGGGAACTCATCCTTCCCATACCAATCTTTCTGACGTGCATTCACATTCCTGATCTGCCCATCCCTATGCAAATTGGGCAGGGCAAAAAATGTTTGATGTTTGCCTGCCTGTGTCAGGGTAGCAATTAGCAGTAAATAAAAGACTATCTGAAGGTCTGGGGTCACAGCAACATTTTTTTACTTCCGATCTTATTTTGTGGTGTTTATGGACATAGGCAATAAATATTAAAGTTTAGCGGAGGAGGAAATGACAAGTCCGTGACAATGATACATAGCCTTGAAATTACTGTTGGTGATGTCAGTGTACGAACGCTTAAAGTGCACATATAACAACCCTTTGTCGGCTATTTTAGAGGAGGTATTAACCAATTTAAAATAAGTAGGTTAGTGCCTGTGTTTCCAAAGCCATCACAGGATTGAGGTATGAGCTAGCTTGCCATTTGTCTGCCACTATCGGCAACAGATTTTATGGGTGTTATTTTCACCCTGCGAGAACGGATTCGTTTTGGGTCGAGTGGGAAGTTCAGTCAGGTGCTACTACTGACAGTTTAGATTCTAATCTTCAGTTCTAGGTAGGGTTTCTTACAATAAATTAAAAATAATAAATTTGCATCGACACAATGATGGTGCGCTGTTAGTTGTTCCATTGTCTCGTTATCTTTCATAAACATGCCACGTCATCTCAGGAGGTGACATTTCCAGAGTAATGGCATCATTTCAGACTGACTCACAATCTAGAGATAGTCCAATGTATCACTCTCATTTCCTTTTCCTGCTCTTCTTTGATCAAAGGATTTTGTCCTCATTGCTTAGTCATGCAAGATGTCTAAATCATATGATAGTGAGAAGTCGCACAACACCAGGTTATAGTCCAACAGCTTTATTTGAAATCACAAGCTTTCGGAGCGCTGCTCCTTCATCAGGTGAAGTGAAGAAATACATATGGGCACAGCATATATAGTCAGAGAACAATGCCAGACGACTACAATTAACTGTAGTCTACAATTAACCAGTCCAACACCGGCATCTCCGCATCATAAATCATATGATGGCACACAATGTTGCTTCTCTCACGCGGTGAACCCCCAATTGATAGATTTTTGTTAGGCAAGGTGATTAAGGGCTATGGAACCAAAGCGGGCAGATTGAGTTACGATACAGATCAGCCATGATCTCATTGAACCGCAGAACAGGTTCGAGGGGCTGAGTGACCTACTCCTGTTCCTATGTCCCAATCTCGGCTGTGCAATCAGAGGAGGTGTCTGGCGCAGGTGGAAGGGAGGGACAATCTTTGGGTGAGTCACATCAGGTTGGTTTTGCATACATCCGAATGGTTAACACAAGACTAACATTGCAGGAGAGTGCGGCCAGGTCACCGATCCACTTTGAAAAAAGCTAATGGAATTTCTCTTGCTATTCCAGATGTTCTTGCCAGATATCGTATAACATACCATAAAGTATTCCATAAATCATTTAATCATATTATTTAATCTCTCTTCAATGCCTATATTTCATTACTATTCATCAATGGATTGCAAAATAAAACAAATAAATCACTTTTTTAAATTGATATCCCCACCTAAAGTGGTGTCATGTGTCACAGCTCGACTACTCGTCCTATCTTCCTATTAAGCTCCCATTTCTCCCCTCAGCCCAAGATCTGCCACAGTTGCATGTTACACGATATCGCTCCCCCTTCACTCTAGGCCAAACCGTACAGATCCTCTACCCTACCCATTATTTGGCTGGCATTACTGTCAACACACCCTGCAGACCATGAGCAATCAACTGGGTGTTCCACTGGAATAATAAAATGTTGTGTGTAAGTATACAGTCACAAGTGATTCACTGTGAAGTGAAACGAATTCACTTAATTTTAGAAATTAAATAATCAATACAACGTAAAGTTATGTTAGTTGGTATCCTGTCATGGCAGGAAGGGCACAGCTAATGCCTCACTCTTCAAAACTCTATCAATACCTGGAACTTGCCCTAGTAGAATTATACAACTTGATAGTGCTTTTATCAGCAAGCTTTGATTTCCTTTTAATAATGCCATGGAACAGATATAAGTTTTTTTTAGTGAGAAACCACAGTGAAAAGCCAAGGTCCAAACTCCAAGGTGGCTACATTCGATAACCCCCCATAAACGGGCGCAGGAATCGCGATGCGTGATTATCTCACGCCCGTTGCTTCTGGTGAAGGCAGCACGCCAACTTTGTGCTGCCTGCTAATTTACATGACTGCTGCATGCAACCAGAGTTAACCGCGCGATTGATTGGCTGCTCGCCTCAGTAGGGGACCCAAAATTGTGAGAGGCTGGCACCACTTAAAGCTAGCCTGCTCAAATTAAAGCCAGCCTGCACCTCTTAAAGGGGCGGTGCATTGTGGCTAGAGCAGGTGGTGGAAGTCGTTGTGCAACTCATTGTGAAGTGGAAAAAGAATGGCACATTATAGCAGAGAGCATGCTCCAAGGTGCTCAGATGTTGCGCTGGAAGCCTTGGTGGAGGAGGTAAGATGTGCTCTATCCACAGGGGGCCAGGAGGCCCTCCAGACATACTCTGAGAAGGCAGTGGGACCAGATAGCTGTAGCGGTCAATGGAAGGAGTCAAGCCCTGAGGACCTAGATGCAGTGCCGCAAAAAGTTCAATGACCTCACACGAGTTGTCAAGGTCAGGGAATGCATCTTCACAGAATCACAGAATCCCCACAGTGCAGATAGAGGCCATTTCGGCCCATCAAGCCTGCACCGACACATATCCCACCCTGTCCCCGTAACCCCACGTATTTAATCCCCCCTAACACTAAGGGTCAATTTATCATAGCCAAATCAACCTAACCCACACATCTTTGGACTGTGGGAGGAAACTGGAGCACCCGGAGGAAACCCACGCAGACACGGAGAGAATGTGCAAACTCCACACAGACAGTCACCTGTGGCCGGATTCGAACCTGGGTCCCTGGCGCTGTGAGACAACAGTGCTAACCACTATGCCACCATGTTACCCATCTTCAAATGCTACATTGCACCAACTGCACCACTAGCCTCACACACTGCTCAATGCACCACAGCCCCATCACTCACCTACCAACAATTGGGGCAACACGGTGGCATAGTGGTTAGCACTGTTGCCTCACAGCACCAAGGACCCGGGTTCGAATCCGGCCACGGGTGACTGCCTGTGTGGAGTTTACACATTCTCCCCATGTCTGCGTGGGTTTCCTCCCACAGTCCAAAGATGTGCAGGTTAGGTTGATTTGGCTATGATAAATTGACCCTTAGTGTTAGGGGGATTAAATATGTGGGGTTACAGGGATAGGGTGGGATATGTGTCAGTGCAGGCTCGATGGGCCGAAATGGCCTCTATCTGCACTGTGGGGATTCTGTGATTCTATGAAGCATGCCAAGTCATCTCAGGAGGAGATATTTCCAGCATAATGGCGTCCTTTCAGACTGACTCACACACCAGAGACAGTATGGGGAATTGTCTGGTATCACTCTCATTTCCTTTTTCCTGCTCTACTTTGACCAATGATTTTTCTCCTCATTGCTTAGTCATGCAATACGTGTTCATAGTAATGATCAATCATTGTAAAATCTAAATAGTAAGGTTTTCTAATTTTCTATGGATAATCTTTATCATGTTTGTAATATTATCAGCGAAATTCAAACCTAATGATCACCTATTCCAGGCCCAAGTGCTAAACGGGTGTCTGAGCCGATGGTTAGCTTGTTCAGAAAGAATGCTAGCCTTTCAGTATCAGAATAGACCATTAATGTTTTGTCACTATGAGGCTGTTGTTGTTGTCATTGTAAAAACACAACGCTCTTATATCAAACTTCCGTCTCCACTATAAAAGAAAAGGGTTAACGCTTAAAATAGTCGGGGCAAGAATTTTAAATGATTCTTATTGCATTTGTACGATAATATTACCAACAGTAATTTCTAAGTGTCAACGGCATACTTAATAAATAATAAACCATAGCATATTTACAAAGAATGCCAAGACAATTGGGGAACAAATACAATTACTCCACCGGTATGTCCTCCACTTTGACTCCATGTACTTCGGAAAATGAGCATGTTTCAGAATCCTGGTTCAAACAGTGTAGACCATGGACTATAGAGATCTAAAGATCAATCTCTGCCGTACGTTTTACACAGCACTCTTACACACTGGCATTTTCCGAGTTGAAGTTATAGCGCAGTATCAACAGTTTATATGAAAGACCTTACTAACACTTTGACATTCTCCACTTTGGTATATCCCTCAATGGAATGACAATGTTGGTTGGGTTTAGCTGCTGTCAATGTTGGTCAAAATATCTTAAAAATAGCTGTTTTAGCTCTATTAGCAGCCACAGCCAATCAGATTGAGAGGTGATTGGGGAAGCTGGGGGGTGGGGTGAGAGAGGAAGATCGGAGTCTGGAGCCAAGCAACATCAGAGACGCCGGAGAAGGGGCTGAGCTGAGTCTAGAGCCCACACAAAAGATCGAAGGCCACAATAAAGATTGGAGCCAGAGCGGGGTGGGCCGGGGGGGTGGGTGGGGGTGGGGGGGGAGATCGGAATGATTGGGGGGTGAGATTGGAAGCCTCGTTGAGGAAATTGGAAGGGTCGGGGGAGGGGGGGGTGGGCGGTGGGTGGTGGGGGACGGGTGTCCGATCGTGGGAGGTAGGTGAGTTGGTAAACTGGATGCAGCAGGTAAGTGGAAAGGTATTTACCTGCTGGATCCAGCAGTCCTCGCCTCCCTTTAGCCGCCGGGTTTCCTGAAGCCTGGGAAACACGGCCGACCAGGGATAAATTTAAAATGGTGGTTAAATATGTGACACGCAGCCGCATTATAATATTTAAATTGCCAAGCCGCCTCCTGCGAGCGGGTTGGTTGCCTGCCGCTGTCCTGCCTCCGTTAAAAGCGGAAGTGGGCGGGTTGGGGTCGGGATTCTGACTTTTAACATTTTAACATCCCACCTGACCCAAACCCACCCATTTTTTGTGGGTTAAAATTCCCCCCAAAACTTCAGCATGTGTTGATGTTTCTCTCTCACTGTCGTTCCTCTTTTGCTTCTGTGTCTCTCTTTCCTTTTAGTTTCTTCTCTTTCCTTAACTCTTCCTTTAGCTTCTCTCTCTTTCCCCTCTTCTGCTTGCCTTTCCTCTTTTTCTTCTTGGCTTTTGTGTGGGGAGTGAAAGATGGTGCTTGGTATGGTGTGGTGTGGTGGAGAAAGGAGCCATCAACAGCTGCAGACTGCATTTGGGGTGGGGGGGTTGCTGAATAAACGTGGCTCTCAGTAGTTCCTTTCCCATCCTTCCCCTAATCACTCATGCTTCCACCATCTCCTTATTTCCGTTGCATCCCCCGCCCCATCACCTTCTCATGACCCCCTTTCCTTCCTATCAATCCCTCACTCTCCTCCCTTCCTATCATTTCCCTTCAGAGACCCTTTGTTTGCTTTCAAAATTTAAAAGAAATCCCACTCCTTCTTTGAAAAGTGCCACTTGAACAGGGAGAAGGGGGCTTGGTTTAACTAAAGTCTCCGTCCGAACCTACAACTTCTGATTCCGAGGCACGACTGATGCCATTGAGCCAAGCATTAGCCAGTATGACAAAGCTTCATACTCGAGCTAATCAGATTAAAGTATTAATCAGTTATGCAAGGTCCGGATTAGGTGTGGACAGGGACTCATTAAGTTACTTTGTGCATCAAAGGTGGCTTTGAACTTAATTGAGCGGCAGCTCTTTATTCCGAGGCCTATGGAGCTGAGATATACACAGCAGCTTTACCTGTGATTTTCGATTTAGTTTCAGTTGTGTCTAAATTTGACAGCTGGGGGAGAAATTCAACTCACAGCGCTTTGTTTTGCGCTTGAAAAACGGGCGGCCAGGAGTTGAAAATCAGGGAGCACCTCAGCCGCCCTATTGACACCGAAGTCCCGCCTGATGTCATATTTAGGATAGCCTGTAAATGGGCCTGTAAATGGACCCTGCCTGCCTAAAACAGGTGTGAGGCTGCTCTACTATGCAAATCGGAATCCTACGTCGGTTGTAGGTCCTCAAAATCCAGTTAGAAATGGGCAGAGTGTGTGGTGCACAAGCTCGGCCTAGATGTACCAGGTCTTGAGCAGCATTAACCAGTGGTCCTTAAAGGGACTGCCGGAGGCTGATCAAAAAATGGCCTCAAAACATTTTCCAAGTCATATTTTGGTGGAGCCAGACAGAGCAGGAGTGCCCCTCCTGCCTCTACAAAGGTACTGCAGGCTGTTGCCGTCCCAGGCTCGCCCCACTCAGCTCTGCCTCCCCTCGAAGGGCCTACCTGCGGCCTGGCTTGGCAACGGAATTGGTCAGGCCCTGAACCTTGAGCTGAATCAGGATGCCTGTTTGGCGCCCATAGCTCGCTGCTTCCATTAAAATGCCGAATTTTGACTCAGGCCTCAGGCCTCACGGTCCTATTTTGGACGAATTTCTCCCCTTGGTGTCCATATGGCTGGCTGGCAGCAACATCAGCTGACCCAAGTATCCAAATATCATAGCAGGAAGTCTATGGAAAGGTTTTGCAGATTATCTGACTGTGTACTAAATCTGACTCTTGTGGACTGTTTCGATCGCTGTTGTTTTATAAGTAACTGTAAGATCAATATCTTGCTGCTTTTTTCTGTTTTGTATAATCCTTTTACATGTAAATAAATTGCATTATTAATTTTGGCCTGAATGTAACAATCTGACATGGTGGTATTTACCACTGTTTGGAATGGGCAAGGAGTGTGGCAGTAGCCTATGTGGTCTCCAATGCATGATCCCATAGTAAAAGATAATTGTTAGTCCTGCAGCATGCCATCCCATTCATGTCACACTTAAGAGGAAAAGTTTTAGTTCAGAGCAGGCTTGGGTCTTCACTTGGAACCTGCCTTTTAGTCGCCAAAACAAATGAAAAGTTTTGACAGAAAGACTGAATTGTAACATTTACAATGTCACCTGATGATGTGAATCCACATTGCCTTTGCTGGTTATTGCTCTCCATTTCTAAAAAATACCTTTTAACAAAGAATATCTATAGCCAACCGTTGGACGTCGCTTTTTTGTGTGGGTGGGGCAGTGGTAGAGGTAACTCAACAAAGTGACAACTGTCAATAATGGGAAATGGAACATTATCCCACGTCAAAGACTCCCTGAGGAAACCAAGAGCAGTTGAAAAAGAGTTGTGAAATTATGAAATTTTGCTTTTCCGAATTTCTTAATTTCAGATTTGGAATAGAATCGGGGCAGAGAAAAAGAGTCATAAAAACCAGGAACAAGAAAGAAAGAACTTGCATTTCTATAATACTTTATGAAATCCCTGAAGAACATCCTAAAGTACTTCACGTATGTTGAAGGGCAGCCAGTTTGCAGCAAGGTCCCACAGCAGCAATGTGATCAATAACCATTTGATCTGAAAGTTGAAAAAAAGACTTGCATGTATATGGCACCTTTCATGACCTCAGGATGTCCCAAAGCGCTTTACAGCCATAGAAGCACTTTTGAAGTGCAGTCACTATTGTAATGCAGGAAAGGTAGCAACCGATTGTGTGCACAGCAAGGTCCCACAAACAGCAAGGTGATAATGACCAGATAATCTGTTTTATTGATGTTGGTTGAAGGATAAATATTGGCCAGGACACCAGGAGAACTTTCCTGTTCTTCTTCAAAATAGCGCCGTGGGATCTTTTACGCTCTACCTGAGAGGGCAGACGGTGCCTCGGTTTAACATCTCATCCAGGGATCTCTGACAGTGCAGCACTCCCTCAGTATGTCCAGTGCCACCTCAGTACTGCACTGAAGTGCCAGCCTAATTATAGACTGAAGTCTCTGGAGTGGGACTTGAACCAACAACCTACTGACTCAGAGGCAAGAGTGCCACCACTGAGCCACAGCTGACACTATGACCGCGATTTTGCCGGCGCTCAGAGGGCGGGTTTGGAGGCGGGTCAAAGGTTAAAGTCGTTTTGATTGAAGGCGGGTTCCGCACCCGCCATCAATCTGCCTCCACACAACCTTCCCAAGTGTCGGGTCCCCGATTTGCGAACGGGAAACAGATTAAAGGCAATTAACTGCCTATTAACAGGTACTTGTCCGTAGTTTTCAGGCTGCTTTTCGATTTTCCAGCTTCTGGGTCGGGTTTCACGACATCCGGACAACACACCAGGTAAGTGTGATGTGTTGTGAGTCTGGTCTAATGTTTGTGAAAAGATGACCGCTGCAGAAGTTGTGTCAAGGATGCCATGTTGCACAGAAAATGTTGATTACTGCATTTTTAATACATATAGAGATTTCTTTAGCTTACAATTTTTAGATCCAACTGTATGTCCAGTGCCACCTCATTAGGAGAACCTCTCTCACCATTGACAGATCACTTCTGTCACCTCACCTGCAGCTGCCATCTATTGCAGCAACATCGGAGCCAATGAAACAATCAGACCTTGGTCCTCCGAATCCTTCCACAATCATCCCCAACACCAACATCACCAGGCACACCAACATCACCAACCTCATCACCAACCTTCTCCACCATCACCTGATGCTGCACTGGACAGGGCATCAGTCTTTGACAAAATTGCTGGCCGGGAGACCAGCGATGGCATCAGCATGGCCAGACTTTCTTCACTTGACGCTGTAAACCCTGGCTGCCACATGATGCGCCAAGTTGACACCATCCCACACCATCACCATGAAACATCCCTTTAATGTCCAAGCCATTCCATTCACGCACATCACTATAGCGGGGCGGGGGGGGGGGAGGAGTTATGACTGAACAATCACTGGAACTCAGTAAGACACTTCTCAATGTGCGCTCAGATCTGTCCAATAAGGGGCACTTTTTGAAAAAGAGATTTCAGTGTATGACAACACATTACCAGAAACTTCACATGGACATTGGCTAAACCTCTAAAGTGCCCATCCATGTGTGTTGTTAGTTGGTATGCTTGCAGTAGAATGAGTGTGAGTGTGAGGGGTGGCTAGTGAGATGGGGAAGTGATAAAGTATAGAGAGAGGGTTGGGTGGAGGTGCAAGGTAAGTTGGTGTCCTGGGGAGGTCTCTTCTGCCCTTGGAAGGGAAGAGAACCTCCCTGCGTACTGTGACTCCTTCCATAAGCATATGGAGGGAGTCATTGGAGAGCCTGGGTGCAAGAGTTCACCTTTGTGCAGTGATTGTCAGTGTTTTCAGCACCTCATGCTGTCAAACACTGAAAAATCAACCGTCAAAATAAAATTGTGCATGGTCCCTTTAAGGAAACCGGCAGATGACGCGTCATCAAATTATGTCATCAGACCCGCTTCCTGTTAATTGGCCGGTAAGCCCCCAGGGCAGGCTCAACAAGGCTAATCAAGGGAAAATCACGCCTGTAGAGCGGAGGAAGCTGAGGGCGGGACTGGAACCTGGAAACCAGCTGACCCGCCCCCATCCCGACACCGAGGAGAAAATCGCAGCCTATGTTTGGTGCTGTTGGTTGAGGGAAAAATGTTGGCCAGGGCACCAGGAAAACTTTCACGTCTCCTTCAAATAGTTCTATGAGATCTTTAATAGACGCCTGAAGCCTCAGTTAAATGGCACACTTCTGACGATGCAGCACTTCCTCCGTTCTAGAGTGAAGCATCAGCCGAGGTTATGCACTCAGGCTCTGGGGCACGGTTCGGACTGACAATCTTCCGACTCAAAGAGCGCTGAGCCAAGCTGGCACTTAGAGAATTAAAGGATAATTGGGAGACGGATCAGAAAACCCAAGATCAGAAGATTTACACAGGAAAACAATGCAGAGCCATTCACTGATTACCTCAAACGTAAATCACTGGAGACAAAGAAACAGAAGAGAGACCTGTCGCAGGAACAGAAATCACTGGGCATTCATATTGTTTTATGGATGAATGTAATCTTACTACACTCGTTTGAAACCGCCAATTCTTCATTTATTGCTGTAATTGCTGATAAGGGCATCAGAACACTAATGCGGAAACATGCTGTTATATCTTATGTTACTGCGCTTCTCATTGCCTGCTGCCTCAGCCTGACAGTCGTCTCAGACGATTGTTTCATCTTACATCATTTGCAATAGGTGGTGCCTGGGACAGATAAAGTTACCGCGCAGTGTGTGAACAGAAATGAAATGCTCTATAACCGGAGGCACTGTCATTTCACTTATCCTTTAATCCAAACAAATGACACTTCAGGCTCAGATTTTCATTAAAAGGCCGGTAGCAATTTTACTACAATAAGGATATTGTTTAGTTGCAATGCATTGTAGGGAAACTGAATCAATTTTTCTTTTATTCGTTTATGGGGTCAGGGCGTCGCTGGCAATGCCAGCATTTATTGCCCATCCCTAGTTGCCCTTGAGAAGGTGGTGGTGAGCCGCCTTCTTGAACCGCTGCAGTCCGTGTGGTGATGGTACTTCCATAGTGCTGTTAGGTAGGCAGTTCCAGGATTTTGACCCAGTGATGATGAAGGATCGGCTGATATACTTCTAAGTCAGGATGGTGTGTGACTTGGAGGGGAACTTGGAGGTGGTGGTGTTCCCATGCGCCTGCTGCCCTTGTCCTTCTAGGTGGAAGAGGTCACGGGTTTGGGAGGTGCTGCCGAAGGAGCCTTGGCGAGTTGCTGCAGTGCATCTTGTAGATGGTACACACTGTAGCTATGGTACGTCGGTGGTGGAGGGAGTGAATGGTTAAGGTGGTGGATGGGGTGCCAATCAAGTGGGCTGCTTTGTCCTGGATGGTGTCGAGCTTCTTGAGTATTGTTGGAACTGCACTCATCCAGGCAAGTGGAGAGTATTCCATCACACTCCTTACTTGTGCCTTGTAGATGGTGGAAAGGCTTTGGGGAGTCAGGAGGTGAGACACTCGCCGCAGAATACCTAGCCTCTGACCTGCTCTTGTTGCCACAGTATTTATGTGGCTGGTCCAGTTAAGTTTCTGGTCAATGGTGACCCCCAGGATGTTGATAGTGGGGGATTCGGTGATGGTAATGCCATTGAATGTCAAGGGGAGGTGGTTAGACTCTCGCTTGTTGGAGATAGTCGTTGTCTGGCACTTCTGTGGCGTGAATGTTACCTGCCACTTATCAGCCCAAGCCTGAACATCGTCCAGGTCTTGTTGCATGTGGGCATGGACTGCTTCATTATCTGTGGAGTTCTAATGGCGCTGAACACTGTGTAGTCATCAGCAGTCATCTGTGAACATCCCCATTTCTGACCTTATGTTGGAGGGAAGGTCATTGATGAAGCAGCTGAAGATGGTTGGGCCTAGGACACTGCCCTGAGGAACTCCTGCAGCGATGTCCTGGGGCTGTGATGATTGACCTTCAACCACCACAACCATCTTCCTTTGTGCTAGGTATGACTCCAGCCAGTGGAGCGTTTTCCCCCTGATTCCCATTGACTTCAGTTTTACTAGGGCTCCTTGATGCCAGACTCGGTCAAATGCTGCCTTGATGTCAAGGGCAGTCACTCTCACCTCACCTTTGGAATTCAGCTCCTTTGTCCATGTTTGGAACAAGGCTGTAATGAGGTCGGGAGCTGAATGGTCTTGACGGAATCCAAACTGGGCATCAGTGAGCAGGTTATTGGTGAGTAAGTGCCGCTTGATAGCACTGTCGATGACACCTTCCATCACTTTGCTGATGATTGAGAGTAGACTGATGGGGCGGGTTGGATTTGTCCTGCTTTTTGTGGACAGGACATACCTGGGCAGTTTTCCACATTGTCGGATAGATGCCTGTGTTATAGCTATACTGGAACAGCTTGGCTAGAGGTGCGGCTAGTTCTGGAGCACAAGTCTTCAGCACGATAGCCGGGATGTTGTCGGGGCCCCAAGCCTTTGATGTATCCAGTGCACTCAGCCGTTCTTGATATCACGTGGAGTGAATCGAATTGGCTGAAGACTGGCTTCTGTGATGGTGGGGACCTCGGGAGTAGGCCGATATGGATCATCCACTCGGCACTTCTGGCTGAAGTTTTTTGCAAACGCTTCAGCCTTGTCTTTTGCACTCACGTGCTGGGCTCCACCATCATTGAGGATGGGGATATTCTTGGAGCCTCCTCCTCCCATTAGTTGTTTAATGGTCCACCACCATTCACGACGGGATGTGACAGGACTGCAGAGTTTTGATCTGATCCGTTGATTGTGGGATCGCTTCCGCTTTTTATCATGTATGTAGTCCTGTGTTGCAGCTTCCCCAGGTTGGCACCTCATTTTTAGGTACGCCTGGTGCTGCTCCTGGCATGCTCTTCTACACTTGTTGTTGAACCAGGGTTGGTCCCATGGCTTGGTGGTAATGGTAGAGTGAGGGATATGCTGGGCCATGAGGTTACAGATTGTGGTGGAATGCAATTCTGCTGCTGCTGATGGCCCACAGCGCCTCATGGATGCCCAGTTTTGAGCTGCTAGATCTGTTCTGAATCTATCCCATTTAGCACGGTGGTAGTGCCATACAACATGATGGAGGGTGTCCTCAGTGTGAAGATGGGACTTTGACTCCACAATGACTGTGCGGTGGTCACTGCTGCCAATGCTGTCATGGACAGATGCATCTGTGACAGGTAGATTGGTGAGGACGAGGTCAAGTAGGTTTTTCCCTCGCGTTGATTCTCCCATCACCTATCGCAGGCCCAGACTGGCAGTTATGTCCTTCAGGACGCGGCTAGCTTGGTCAGTAGTGGTGCTACCGAGCCACTCTTGGTGATGGACATTGAAGTCCCCCACCCAGAGTACAATCTGTGCCCTTGCTATTCTCAGTGCTTCTTCCAAGTGGTGTTCAATGTGGAGGAGTACTGATTCACCAGCTGAGGGAGGGCAGCAGGAGATTTCCTTGCCCATGCTTGACCTGAAACCATGAGACTTCATGGGATCCGGAGTCAATGTTGAGGACTCCCAGGGCCACTCCTTCCCGACTGTATACCCCTGGTGGGTCTGTCCTGCCGGTGGGACAGGACATACCCAGGGATGGTGATGGAGGAGTTCGGGACATTGGCTGAAAGGTATGATTCTGTGAGTATGACTATGTCAGGCTGTTGCTTGACTAGTCTGTGGGACAGCTCTCCCAATTTTGGCACAAGTCCCCAGATGTTGGTGAGGAGGACTTTGCCGGGTTGACTGGGCTGGGTGTGCCGTTGCTGTGTCCGTAGCCGGTGCTGAGGTCGATGCCAGGTGGTCCGTCCGGTTTCATTCTTATTATTTTGTTTCATAGCAGTTTGTTACAACTGAGTGACTTGCTAGGCCATTTCAGAGGGCAGTTAAGAGTCAACCACATTGCTATGGGTCTGGAGTCACATATCGGCCAGACCAGGTAAGGACGGCAGATTTCCTTCCCTAAAGGACATTAGTGAACCAGATGGGCTTTTACGACAATCTGATAGTTTCATGGTTACCATTACTGATCCAAGTTTTTTTATTCCAGATTTATTTAATGGACTGAATTTAAATTCTCCAGCTGCCGTTATTCAATTATAAGTGCAGGGCTATGGGGAAGGAACAGGGGAGGGGGATTATTTGGATAGCTCTTACAAAGAGCCAACACGGGCACAAAGAGCCGAATAGCCTCCTTCTGTGCTGTCAGATTCTGTGGGGGGAATTTTAACCCACAAAAATGGGAGGGTTGGGGTTGGGCGGGATGTTAAAATGTTAAAAACCTGAATCCCGACCCCAACCCTCCTCCAACCCGCCCACTTCCGGTTTTAAGAGGCGGGATGGGTGGGGGGTGGGGGAGGGGAGGGCAGGCAGCCAACATGCTCTCAGGCAGCGGGTTGGCATCTTAAATATTATAATGAGGCTGGAAAGCTCGGGTTTAACTTGCTTTGCGGATTCCCGGCAGCTGCAGCAAAGTGAGGACTGCCTTGGGGAGCAATACATGGGGGCCGGGAGGAGCAGGTGTGCTTCCTACCGCCCCCAAAGCTCCACCCCGCCATACACACCCCCCCGGGATCGGCCCCCAGGGTCAGGGATCGGACCACCACCCTGGGATCCGATCCACCTCCACCCCGGGGTTGGGGATCGGACTTCTCCCCGGGCTCAGGCCTCCCCACTGAGATGGGAAGCCCCCCTCCCCCGGGGGTCGGTGATCTGACCTGTCAATCAGGCTGACTTCCGGGCGGGGAACCTGCCCGTGATGTCACACGCCCGCGGTGAAGCGCTGTTAAAACTCCACAGTGTGTGGGGAAACCCGGACTTCCGGTTTGCCCACACACTCTACCGGGCCCCCTTGCTGGTGCAAACATAAAAATGTCGGCCAATGATTCTATAAGTGCACCATAACATATAAACAAATTCAAGCAATGACCTGATGCAGGATAATTTGTTACCAGTCTTGTTCCTTACATAGTTGGCGATGGAATAACTGTACAGAAAGTCTTGTCATTTTGTTTTTCATGGATTCCTCGCTTTGTGTGCTCAGTGTGGCAGATGTAAAGAAAAAAAAATACCACGAGCAGGCAGACTATCCTACAGGACAAAAGCAAAATACCGCGGGATGCTGAAAATCTGAAATAAAAACAGAAAATGCTGGAAATACTCAGCAGGTCAGGCAGCTTCTGTGGAGAGAGTAACAGAGTTAACGTTAACCCTGTTTCTCTCTCCACAGATGCTGCCTGACCTGCTGAGTATTTCCAGCATTTTCTATCCTACAGGACAGGTTGAGTACCTCAAAAGCATCAACTTCGATCTGCCGCTTCACAATTTTTATTTTTTCAGCAGGAGAGTTTGCATTAATAATTATAGTTGCTACTGGTAGAACAGTACTACAATGGCAACAACAGTTTGTTTGCCCCGAGGCTGCTCCAGGTATCACACCACAGCCTACAACAGGTGGCAGGCTGGCAAGAGGCCTTTAAGAAGTGACGCATTATTAATTAATGCCACCTTTGTCTATTTAATCCCTTGGATTCCCACCTGTTGTTTCAGCCTGCTTGTTTACTTGTCAAAGATCAGCTTTAGTTTATTTATTCTATACGCACTGTCACTCAGGATTAACAGTCACCGAGTTGCAAGAGTGAACTTCACTGAGACAGTTGGTCACGTTGCACAAGCCTCTATCTCACCCCAAAAAACATATGGCTTGGGGTCGGGTGGGAAGTTAAAGAGTTAAAAATCTGAATCCTGACCCCAATCACTTCCAGTATTAACAGAGGCGGGACAGGGGACAGGCAGCCTACCCGCTCCCAGGAGTCCATTTAAATTTTATAATCAGGCTCCGTGCCTCATGGTGACCCACCATTTCAAATTTAACTCTGGCTGGACTGGGGAACCCGCCAGCTAAAAGGTGAGGACTGCTGGATCCGGGAGGTAGGTGCCTTTTCACCTACCTGCTGGATCCAGCGTCCCTGCCTCGCCGACTCCCCACAACCAGGGACCCCTCCCGCCCCTTCTGATCTCCCCCCGAGGCCTCCGATCTATCTCCCAACCCTTCCGATCTCCCCCCGACATGCCCCCCCCGGGGGCCTCCGAGCCCCCCCACGAGGCCTCCGAAACCCCCCCCCCCACCCTCCACGAGGCCTCCGATCTCTGATCCCCACTCCGGCCTTCGATCCTTGGCCCCCGGCCCCCGAACCGCCCCCGGCCCCCGACCCTTCTCTTCAGCCTCCGTTCCCCCCTTCAGCCTTCCGACCTCCCGCTCTGGCCCCAATCATACTCAGGAATCCCCCATCCGGCCCCGATCCTCCTCTGGCCCCGATCCTCTGGACTCGATCCTCCTCTATCCCTGATCCTCCTCCGGCCTCCCCCCTACGGCCCGGATCCTCCTCTGGCCCCAATCCTCCTCTGGCCTCCGACTCCGCCCCCGATCCCTCCCTCTCTCCTACTGTGGCCTGGTGCCGTAGGCCTACCTGCCCGACAGCCAGCCGGCCTCTCCATCTGGCTGCTGGCGAGAATCAGTTCTTTGAAACACTAGTCAGGTCCTGCTGTTGAATTCGGCAGGGCTTGCGGGATACCCGTTCTCCTGGGTTTTCTGATCGCTTTCTAACTCCCTCCTTACCCATCTCCAAATTAAAATTCCAGCCCATGTATTTATTCGGAGATATTGGGGTTATGTGTCACCTGGGCATAAAACTGAAGTTATAGATAGGCTGCCATTATAGATACAATAGCAAAATACTGCGGATGCTGGAAATCTGAAATAACAACAGAAAACGCTGGAAAAACTCAGCAGGCCAGGCAGCATCCGTGGAGAGAGAAACAGACTTAACGCTTCAGGTCGAAGACCTTTCGTCAGAACTGGAAAAAAAGCAGGAAATGGAACAGATTTTAAAGCAAGTTTAGGGGCTGGGGAATGGGGGAGGGGATGAAAGAACAAAAGGGAAGGTCTGTGATAGGATGGAAGGCTGGAGAAGTAAAGAGGCATTAAGAGATATTCAAGGCAAGAGGAGATGGTAATGGGACAGGTTAAGAAACAAAGGATGGCTCCAAATGAAGTGTGAATTGCGCTGGCAGAATGAAAGACAGCTGCCATGTGGGAGGGAAGAAAAAAAGGCACACCTCTGCCACTATAGATGTTGCCTGATTTTAATTTCCATTGGTTTCACTCCTGCTCCTCCCGGCTCCACATTCAGGTAAGTATATTTTAAAACCTTACCTTGTTGGTTGCTGCCTAACTGGCGGTCCCATTAAGGACTTATTGTTCGGCCACATATCGACCTGGTTTTCTTGATTGACGCTGGTGCCTCAGTGCAAATCAATCTTGCGGTGGGGGCCTCAAACAGGCATCAGACCCCTGATTTGCATTTGATTTTTTGGCCATTACCAATATGGTGGATGGTGCATTTCCAGCTCGTAATGACCGTGTGCTTCCTGCCCGCCATTTTAGAGGCTTAGGAGTCTGTTTAGCACCCCAAAAACAGGCACTCTGCGGCCAAATTTCTGGGCTACTTTCTCTACAGATAGTATTTGTTCATTTAGGTTTAATGCCGGGGCACTTTCCGAGTCTCACACATCTCCTGTATTTCTATCCCAGCAGTCCTGTTATTGCAGTTGTGATGGGTCTCTTAAAAACTGAGACTCACTATCAGCTGCAAACATTCTCTCCCAGCTCGACAGCTTTGTCAGCTTCAGTGAGCAGCTCATTACAACTGGGCTACAGACAACACAGTGTCTACTGGCCCATGTTTCTCCAATCCTAAGGAGAAGACACGAGTAGGGAGAAGACTTTCAATATAAAGAACTCCTCTTCTCCAGCTAAGGTGAAAAGTGAAACCTCCTGCTGTGTTAAGAGATACTCCAGTTTTCCGAACCACACAGAGACCTGTCATTTCTGCTCAGGAGGGAGGCACTCAACCAACATCAGTAATGAGACCTTCAGTGAGTCACAGGAGGTGATACCTAGCAACAACCAATTGCATTTATATAGCAACTTTAATGTAGCAAAATGCCCCAAAGTGTAACAAAAAAAATGGATGCCAAGCCAAATAAGGAGATATTAGGAGGAGTAAACCAAAAGTTTGGTAAAAGAGGAGGTTTTAAGGAGTATCTTAAAGGAAGAGAGTGATACTGAGGGTTTTAGGGAGGGAATTCCAATGTCCTCTTTAGGCATGGACACTGATCAGGAAACCACCGCCTAACCACTGCCCCTTGACATTCAACAGCATTACCATCGCCGAATCCCCCATCATCAACATCCTGGGAATCACCATTGACCAGAAACTTAACTGGACCAGCCACATAAATACTATGGCAACAAGAGCAGGTCAGAGGCTAGGTATTCTGCGGCGAGTGTCTCACCTCCTGTCTCCCCAAAGCCTTTCCACCATCTACAAGGCACAAATAAGGAGTGTGATGGAATACTCTCCACTTGCCTGGATGAGTGCAGCTCCAACAACACTCAAGAAGCTCGACACCATCCAGGACAAAGCAGCCCGTTTGATTGGCACCCCATCCACTGCCTTAAACATTCACTCCCTCCACCACTGGTGTACTGTGGCTGCAGTGTGTACCATCTACAAGATGCACTGCAGCAACTCACCAAGGCTTCTTCGGCAGCACCTCCCAAACCTGCGACCTCTTCCACCAAGAAGGACAAGGGCAGCAGGCGCATGGGAACACCACCACCTCCAAATTCCCCTCCAAGTCACACACCATCCTAACTTAGAAGTATATCGCCGTTCCTTCATTGTCGCTGGGTCAAAATCCTGGAACTCCCTACCTAACAGCACTGTGGGAGTACCTTCACCACATGGACTGCATCGGTTCAAGAAGGTGGCTCACCACCACCTTCTCAAGGGCAATTAGGGATGGGCAATAAATGCTGGCATTGCCAGCGACGCCGCTATCCCATAAAAATAAATTAAAAAAACAAAGCACCTAAACTTCAGTACCAGTCAAATGCTGCTTTATATCTTTAGCTGGGTACAAACCAGGCTTGTTCCATTTACTCATGTACTTTGACTGTTAATTAGCAAATAGTGATTGACAGTTATGAGGAATATTCCTGGAAGTTTCTAGATATATGTTACATTAGAAAAACATATTGTGATGATTTGCCTCATTAGCATGGAAAATTATGGGGTGGCATTTTCTGCTTCAGCTGTGGGGGGGAGGCGGTGGCGGGGGGCGTAAAACGAGCTGTAGCGGATCAGCTGCCTGTATTGAACCCTACCCGTTAGACACTGCCCGATTTTCTATTCCATTGATGATGGCCAAGAATGAGTTTGGGCAGTTCACAACATAAAAATGACGTGAACGCTGGAAAAACTCAGCAGGCCAGGCAGCATCCGTGGAGAGAGAAACAGAGTTAACGTTTCAGGTCGAAGACCTTTTGTCAGAACTGGAAAAAAGCAGGAAATGAAATAGATTTAAAGCAAGTATAATGCTGGGAAAAGGGGGAGGGGATGAAAGAACAAAAGGGAAGGTCTGTGGTAGGATAGAAAGCAGGAGAGATTAGGAGACATTGAGAGACACTAAGAGATAATCAAGGCAAGAGGAGGTGGTAATGTGACAGGTTGAGGCTGGATGAAGTGTGAAATGCCCCTTTGGTTTGGCCTCTTTTCTTCCCTCCCAGAAGCTGGCAGCTGTCCTTCATTCTGCCAGCGCATTTCACACTTCATCCAGCCTCAACCTGCCACATTACCACCTCCTCTTGCCTTGAATATCTCTTAATGTCTCTCAATGTCTCCTAATCTCTCTTGCTTTCTATCCTACCACAGACCTTACCTTTTGTTCTTTCATCCCCTCCCTCTTTTCCCAGCATTATACTTGCTTTAAATCTATTTCATTTCCTGCTTTTTTCCAGTTCTGACGAAAGGTCTTCGACCTGAAACGTTAACTCTGTTTCTCTCTCCATGGATGCTGCCTGGCCTGCTGAGTTTTTCCAGCGTTTTCTGTTGTTATTTTGGATTTCCAGCATCCGCAGTATTTTGCTATCATAAAAATGATGTGACCTGGTATCCACCAGTCAGACAGCCAGTAAGAATGACTAGTCTGGGAAATTGAAGTGTCGTAGTCGTGCACTCGGGAATATTCTTAGAAATTGAGTCACATCATTGGGCAGTGTAGAGGGAGCTTTACTATACATCTGGCCAAAGTATACATGACCTGAGATTTCTTGATGCTGGCACTGAGTGTGTAAAGTGAAAGTATTCCATTCCCTGCCATTGACACCGTTCACCAATCACTATTGCAACTTTTTTCTCTCTCTCAGAACCATCCATTATGAAGATATTTGAGTTTTCTGGCTCCACTCCAGAGTCAGGTGCCTTAAAAGAGAATAGTACATCTGCAGAGATTGTTAAATACAAGAGTTCCTCCTGATCATTATTTCTTCTTTGATCGCCGTCTTTTCAATTTCTGATTTTTTGTGATTTTTGTTCAAGCAAGCAGAATCTATAACAACGAAACAGAAAATGCTGGAAAATACTCAGCAGGTCAGGCAGCATCTGTGGAGAGAGAAACAGAGTTAACGTTTCAGGTCCATGACCTTTCGTCAGAACTGGAAAAAGTTAGAGATGTAACAGATTTTAAACAGGCAAGGAAAGGGTGGGGGGAGGGGAGGAAAGAACGAAAGGGACGGTCTGTGATAGGGTGGAAGGCAGGAGAGATTAAATGACAAAAGGGATGATAGTACTAAGCAAAAGGAGATGGAATTGAGACAAGTAAAGAAACAAAAGATGAGTCTAGAAGAGGTGTAAATGGAGATGGCAGCATCATCAACAGCTGCCATGTGAAAAAATAGGGGCAGAGGTTATGGTCTGAAATTGCTGAACTCTACGTTGAGTCCAGAAGGCTGTAAAGTGCCGAATCAAAAGATGAGGTGCTGTTCCTCGAGCTTACGTTGAACTTCTTTGGTACTGTGTAAGAGGCTGAGGACAGAGAGGTCAGAGTGGGAGTGGAGCGGAGAATTAAAGTGACAGGCGACCGGAAGCTTGGGGTCACGCTTACAGACTGAACGGAGGTGTTCCGCAAAACGGTCACCCAATCTGCGTTTTGTCTCCCTAATGTAGAGGAGACCGTGTCGTGAGCAACGAATACAGTATACTAAATTGCAAGAAGCACAAGTAAATCGCTGTTTCACCTAGAAGGAGTGTTTGGGGCCCTGGTAATGGTTATAACAAAGATTTACGCCTAACATATTGATAACTAAAACATGCTCGGCTTGAGTGTATAAATGTCAGGAATGGCCAATCATCCTGTAGAAACAACTTATGATTTTTTGAGTTTTGTTTCTGGTCCCAGGTTTTCAGCAGTACTTGCAGAGTCCAAGTTGAAAATGAGAAATTTGCAGACAAGATATGCTCAACAATGCAAACGTGTCTTTGCACTGTTAATAATCAGGTTTTTACATTCCCTTATTCTCTACTGTGCATTTGATGTTGAAGTGCCTTGTAAAAGATTTTACCAGCTTTACATGACCCTTCTAAACTGTCTCAGGGTACAGTCAGATAATGAATGATCTCCTGTCACTCACAAATCCTTCTCCTCTTCTACTTACTTTCTACTTGCTTCAAAGATATTCAAAGTTTTGCAGAGGAGATCAATTTCAGGGCAAGTTTTATGATTTGCTGTAGACTCTCCCTGTTCACCCCAGGGCTACTGTCCATCAAAGATTCAGAAACCAGTGTTGTCAGAAGAGGTCAGTCATGTGACAGCATAAACAAGCAGAGTCCCAATCTTGATCTCTTATTTGAGTTGGTCTATGGCATGTCCTTTGCTTACATTAGACCTGTAGATACATTGGGGCAATTTTAACCTAATCAGGAAACTGACAGGATTGTGTGCAACACTAGTTTTACACCCATTGAAGTTAACTGAGAGTAATATTGGGCGGAGTGTAGAACCAGGGTTCCACCCGACCCCATGGGTATCCGAGTTAGTTTAAAATCACCCCCATTGGTTCAGTTTGTATATCATCATTCCTCAGTGATGAGCAGGCACCCAGTCACGTGAGTACAAAAATAAGCCCCATCTTGATCTCCTATATGAAGTCTGGAAGATTGTGAAGATATGTTTTTAACAGGTTGGCTTCTTTAGCTCCTACAATTGCATCAGGAAGTTTTTTTTTCCTGGCTGATTGTAGTGCACTGTAGTTTTGAGTCCAGTGTACACTTTAATTTCATGACCATAAGGAACTGGCACTGCAGTCTCTGGCTCAGCATGGAGCCAGATGTAGAACCATACACCAGCAGCCAACCTCTACCATTTGGGTGGCACTGCCAGTGACAGTCAACGTCATCCTGTAGAAACTTTTTCCTTTACGTCCTGCCAGGAATGCTTCTATTCTATTCTCTGGGAAGGGTGTCTTCGAGGGTTAAATAAGGCAACTCTCTTCACACCTACCTCATGCATCAGCACGTCCATTTGGGTGCTGCACTTGCCCATGTTTCCTGCCTCCACATTTATTTTGACAGCCACTGGGTCTTGCAGCCACTTTCCAAGCCTCGAACAGCCTTTGGAAAGGCTAAAATAGGCAGGAAAAACATTTACAGCTTTATTAAAGCCTCATTTATTTGCCACCATGTGGTTCCACTTACCTTTACTTGGCCACATGGCTTTAATTTTTGGGCTGCTAGTGTGTGCAATTTCCTGCCCCACGCAATTGTTGAGTTGGCAGCACTAGGCCCAGTATGGTCATAAAGCTCATCATGGATAAGTAATGATGACCAACTCTAGAAAATCCTGGAAACCACAAGCATTATGCTCGCTGTGTTTCTGTGACAAATGGAGAACCGGTGGAGCTTCCCTTAGGCCCTCTCCAGATGAAAGAAGGGAGTATCCCACACAATCCTGGTCTAAGTAGATGGAAAATTGCACAAGCCTTCATTAAAATGCATTATCGTATTTAAATTAAGCTTTAGCCCCTTTTTGGCAAGACAACTTTAGGCTGATTAAAATGCCTGCTGATAAATCATGCTTAAAAGCACGGCGGTGCTGATCAACTATATGGATCTCCGGTGCCTCTAGTGTTTGTTCCGCTCTTGTACCACTGGTATTAGGGACCAGAAGATATATTAATGGCCCCGATTTTAACACCATCCCCAGCTGGAATGGTGCGTGGGAGGGGTTAAAATTAAAAGATTTTACCTTCTGGCTCCAACCCACCGGTTGTTTACATTTTCACTACCGCAAATCAAGCCATCAACGAGGCACCCACAAAAGGCAGGCAGGGGTCTAGTTAACATTCAAGAGTCGCAGCCCGATAACATAATCGGCGCCAAGACGTAGAACTAACTGAACATTAGGAAGAGGGTTCCATTCTCCCATTCTGCCAAGGTTTTTTTTTAATCTTAGATGCCTTTTTCTGGAGAACTTCTATTTGCTGGCCCAGAACATCTCCATGAGGACGCCAGCGAAGATCCGATGAAAAGTCATCGCTGGTTGGCTCTCACCTACTTCTCCACGGTTGGATAAGGAGCAGCATTGGCAAAGGACTGGGAGCAGGTCATCCAGCCACCCTCTTGCCGGTTGTGCTTACATTTTGAAAACCCAGTTTTACTGACACAATACTGATTGCACAGGTTAGTAGAGAAAGGCTCATGGATATACTTAATAAGTTATACCTCCTTCTCCTGATTACTTTTCTGTCCCCTGCTAGATTCCCGATGCCACTCACTGCTTCCCAGCTATGAAAGTCGGCAGAAACCTTGTTCCTGGGTCTTTGCGAGTGTCACTTTAATCTCATCCCGAAGACAGCAGAGAGCAGCCCGGGGTGGCTCACCCTGTGATTTTCCCTCCCATTTTCTGGGGAGCTGTGTAGCCTCGGCTCAGTGTTTCTGATACTGCAGGTAAGATGGAGAACTCATTAAGCGAGGCAATGGCAGAGAAGGGCTTATTTTCCCCTTACACTTACCAATGAAGTTTACTTTGTTTGTTATGGGATATATTAATGTAAATCTTGATTCTTTGACAAGGAAGTGGGCCTTTCCCATTTTCATTGTCAGACAATACCAGGAATAAAGTGACCATCTCAAAGCAAATGTAACCCCACTATTTAAGAAAGGAGGGAGAGAGAAAACGGGGAACTACAGACCAGTTAGCCTGACATCAGTAGCAGGGAAAATGCTAGAATCTATTATTAAGGACGTGGTAACAGGGCACTTAGAAAGTAATAATAGGATTGGGCAGAGTCAACACGAATTTATGAAAGCAAAATCATGTTTGACGAATCTGTTAGAGTTAGAGTTTATTGAGATAAGGGGGAAACAGTGGATGTGGATTTTCAGAAGGCATTCGATAAGCTGCCACACAAGAGGTTATTAAACAAAGTTAGGGCTCATGGGATGGGGGTAATATACTAGCATGGATTGAGGATTGGTTAACGGACAGATAACAGAGAGTAGGAGTAAACGGGTCATTTTCGGGTTGACAGGCTGTAACTAGTGGGGTACCGCAAGGATCAGTGCTTGGGCCTCAGCTATGCACAACCTATATCAATGATTTGGATGAGGGGACCAAATGTAATATATCCAAGTTTGTTGATGATACAAAGCTTGGTGGGAATGTAAATTGTGAGGAGGATGCAAAGAGGCTTCAAGGGGATATAGACAGGCTAAGTGAGTGGGCAAGAACATGGCAAATGGAATATAATGTGGAGAAATGTGAAGTTATCCACGTTGATAGGAAAAATAGAAAAGCAGAGTATTTTTTAAATGGTGAGAGATTGGGAGATGTTGGTGTTCAGAGGGACCTGGGTGTCCTTGTACACGAATCACTGAAAGTTAACATGCAGGTACAGCAAGCAATTAGGAAAGCAAATGGTATGTTGGCCTTTATTACAAGAGGATTTGAATATAAGAGTTAAGATGTCTTACTGCAATTATATAGGGCCCTGGTGAGACCACACCTGGAGTATTGTGTACAGTTTTGGTCTCCTTACCTAAGGAAGGATATACTTGCCATAGAGGGAGTGCAATGAAGGTTCACCAGACTGATTCCTGGGATGGGGGATTGTCCTATGAGGAGAGATTGAGTAGACTAGGCCTATATTCTCTAGCGTTTAGAAGAATGAGAGGTGTTCTCATTGAAACAGACAACATTCTTACAGGGCTTGACAGGGTAGATGCAGGGAGGATGTTTCCCCTGGCTGGGGAGTCTAGAACCAGGGTTCACAGTCTCAGAATAAGGGGTTGGCCATTTAGGACTGAGATGAGGAGACATTTCTTCACTCAGAGGGTGGTGAATCTTTGGAATTCTCTACCCCAGAGGGCTGTGGAGGCTCAGTCGTTGAGTATATTCAAGACAGAGAGCGATAGATTTTTGGATATTAAGGGAATCAAGGAATATGGGGATAGTGCAGGAAGGTGGAGGTGAGGTAGAAGATCAGTCATGATCTTATTGAATGGCGGAGCAGGCTCGAGGGGCTGAATGGCCTACTCCTGCTCCTATTTCTTATGTTCTTATGTTATGTTCCTTATGAGCATTCTTCTCTATTCAGTAACTGGTTTAACAAACAGTGATTCTTTATTTCAGTTCACTTTCTTTCAAATAATGCTTCCTTGTGTTGTGGTTACAGACCTTTGCACAATTCAGGAATTTTCCATGTCATGGGGCAAATTATTACTTCAATGTGTTGAAATCGCAGGCTGCTCAATTGTTTTCACACCTATGTGTAAGAGTGTAAGAACAATAACTGCAGCGCGGAAATGTAATTATATAAAATGCCTTCATAGTTGCAAGCAGTCTTTATGCAGGATATGATTTGTGTTTATCACCAAACTCCCTGTCCTGAAAACACTGGTCGACATGTGCAATACACTGCATGCATATTTTACATAGAATATACAGCACAGAAACAGGCCATTCAGCCCAACTAGTCTGTGCTGGTGTTTATACTCCACACGAGTCTCCTCCCATTCCGTCTGCCTCATCTCAGCCTTTCAGCATACGTTTCTATTACCCCTTCTCTCATGTACTCGTGTAGTTTCCTTTTGAGCGTATCGAAGCTATTTGCCTCCTGTGGTAGCGAGTTCAACATTCTAACCACTCTCTGAGTAAAGGAATTTCTCCTTAATTCCCTATTGGATTTATTAGTATTTTGTACAATGACTGTTATTTCCTTCTACTTTCAGTTAAATACAAGCTATGTCCCATGTTGTGATCCCACTGGGCTCGGAGGTCGCTTCTCCCGACCCAAGCTCCGGGTTGGCTCCGTGTGAGGGTCAGCCGATTTCCCGCCTCTCCCTGACTGGTGAGTGCAGCAGGGCTCCTCTTTGTCGTCCGCAGCTCACCGGCAGCATTTAAATGAGGCCCAAAGCCAAATTTGGCTCGGGCTTCAGGCCGGCATGGACGGGCACGCGGAGCGATTGCTCCTCCGAATTTGCGCTCATTTTGGGCACAAAGTCAAATTCCTTCCCAAGAGTCTTACATTAGTGCCTAAGGAGGGCTGCTTGTATCTCTTCCTGAGGGAACTAAGGGCCTCATTTGTGTTGGTGTTACAAATAAATATGAATTGTATCCTTGTTTAATCTATAACGTTAGTTGATTTAATTTTTTTGGTGATTATTTTGAACTTTTTAAGCTGAGGGATGTTAAAGACCAGAGCAATTTTCACTTTAGCAGCCAGTGCCAGCGTTGAGCATTTCCTGGTGAGGTGCAGCCCAAAGAAAAGCTGCCTCCACCCCTTCAACAACACAAAGGTGAACAAGGGCAACTGAATCAAATAAAGGAGGAATGAAAATAACTCCAAATTAAAACCCTACCCAGAGTTAGATAAAGTTATACAGCAAACATAATGTTATTGCCTAATTCCTTTCACTTGCCTCATTAAATAGATTAAAATATTTGATTTATGGTCTGGAAAGGGAATGCAACAGACGCGCTGCCATTCGAGCAGGTGATTGATATCTGCCATCAGTTGCCAAGGAGCTGCACAGTTGTTTGGGAGCAGATAGAAACTGTGTTATGTCTCCATTAATATTAAACCTTGTTCCCCTGGCAGGTTATAGCGGCAAAACATTTCCAATGAAATTTATGAAAGAATAATCAAAATTAACCTGACGCAAATGACCTACCACATGATGCTGCCATCTTGTCCACATTGACAGAAGCACTAACATTTTACATAGGATCACATAGGATATACGGCACAGAAACAGGCCATTCGGCCCAACCAGTCCATGCCGGCGTTTATGCTCCACACGAGCCTCCTCCCGTCTTTCCTCATCTAAATCTGTCAGCATAACCCTCTATTCCCTTCTCCCTCATATGCTTGTCTAGCCTCCCCTTAAATGCATCTATATTATTCACTTCAACCACTCCCTGTGGTAGTGAGTTCCACATTCTCACCTCTCTTTGGGTAAAGAAGTTTCTTCTGAATTCCCTATTGGATTTCTTGGTGACTATCTTATATTGATGGCCTCTAGTTATGCTCTTCCCCACAAGTGGAAACACTCTCTCTGTATCCACTCTATCAAAACCTTTCAGAATTTTAAAGACCTCTATTAGGTCACCCCTCAGCCTTCTTTTTTCAAGAGAAAAGAGACCCAGCCTGTTCATCCTTTCCTGATATGTATACCCTCGCATTTCTGGTGTCATCCTTGTAAATCTTCTCTGCACCCTCCCTGAGCCTCTATGTCCTTTTTATAATATGGCGACCATAACTGTACGCAGCACTCTAAGTGTGGTCTAACCAAGGTTCGATGCAGGTTTAGCATAACTTCCCTATTTTTCAATTCTATCCCTCTAGAAATAAACCCTAGTGCTTGGTTTGCTTTTTTTTTATTGCCTTGCTAACCTGTGTCACAACTTTTAGTGATTTGTGTATTTGTATTCCCGAGTACAATAGTCAAGCATTGTCCTTTAGGGTATCATATGGCACCATGTCCCTTATCTCAGAAGCAAAATCACTTGGCAGCACTCGTGTTCAGTGTAGCACATCCCGTTGTGCATGTCTCGTTCTTTGCTCCCTGACACCCACCTACCATCCATTTCGCGAATCCTGACTGTTTGTGACTGCAGGATTTGGAAACTGAAGCAGCCAATTAATAACCTGTATTCCTTCTGGAGGAGAAGATAGCACATAATGCCAGGGAATGCCAGGCTACTGGAGGAAGATGTGCCAACATCCAACATTGCATGAAGAGAAATCAAAGGACTTGATTGGCTTCCACTCTGGCCTGACAGCTAGAGATGGAAATGTGGGCATCTCTGGGCCTTGAGTTGGTGCATGAGAACATATATCTGTTTTTTTTAAATGTTTCTATGTATTCTCCAATTTCTTCAGTGGTTACCATTTTCCTTATAAAAATTCTACAAAGTAGCTGATTATGATAGAACACTGCACATGCATAACGTAGTTAACAGTGCTGTTTCTTTTCTCCAGAGACTGCAAGCCAGGATATAGAAGAGAAGAATTATGAAGAACCAAACCTTGTGGTCCCCTCTACCTCTGACAACGCTGGCCATTCACCCACCCCGTCATTAACCCTCTCCCTTGCACTCAGCAGCCCAGAGGCACCAACTCGAGAGGGCACATATAGTGTGGATGAGGAATTGACACGCGGTGAGACACAGAGCACAAGGAGGCAAAGGATGCAAATGTGGAAGTGGAGAATGATCTAGTTGAGTTGTGGCAAAAGGTATGTCAGTCTCTGGCTGCAGAGCAAATGAATGATGATCTCAGGGGTTCTACTATGAAGAACAGGATGCGAGCAGAGCATTAGACACATATGGAGGTTCTGCGTAACTTCTCCCAAGTTATCCCGTCCTAACTCTCTCATTTGTATTTGGCTGTCACTATAAAGGTGGATGCTTCTTCAGTGCCAGGGTGCTTCCCGGCATTAATTAGGCCCGTTAAAAATTCCTGGCCCTGCAAAGGCCCTCACTTACGCACTCCCCCAATCAGAAATTCCGGGGCTGTAACCTTGAAGATCCGTATCATATCATTAGGTCACTAACCATTTTAGCTCTAGTGAAAAAACCCTAATTTCTCTATCTTCATAACTGTAACTCCTTATTCCTTGTAACATTCTAGTTCCTCTATGTCAACAACAACAACTTGCTTTTATATAGCACCTATTTCTCATCTACATGCTGCCCCTCAGCGATATCATATGAAAACACAAACGAAAACGCTGGAAAAACTCAGCAGGCCAGGCAGCATCCGTGGAGAGAGAAAGAGAGTTAACGTTTCAGGTCGAAGACCTTTCGTCAGAACTGTGAAGAGCTGGAAATCAAATAGATTTAAGGCCAGAGTAAAGCTGGGAAAAGGGGGAGGGGATAAAAGAACAAAGGGGGAGATGAAGAGACATTAAGAGACATTAAGAGATATGCAAGGCTAGAGGTGGTGTTAATGTGACAGATTAAGGCTGAAAGAAGTGTGAAATCCACTGGCAGAATGAAGGACAGCTGCCAGCTTCTAGGAGGAAAAAAAAGGTGGGGGGGGGGGCAAATAAAAGAGCTTTACTCTGGCCTTAAATCTATTTGATTTCCGGCTCTTCACAGTTCTGACGAAAGGTCATCGACCTGAAACGTTAACTCTCTTTCTCTCTCCACGGATGCTGCCTGGCCTGCTGAGTTTTTCCAGCGTTTTCTGTTGTTATTTCAGATTTCCAGCATCCGCAGTATTTTGCTATCGTATTAGTGTTTGGTTCACTGCCACCTCTCTTCTAGGAATGCCTACCTTGAAGAAGTTCTGCTCTTCTCTTCGACGGGATTTCCGTTTGGCTCTTCAACCTTGTTCATCTTCATTGATTTCAGTTTCCCTTCTCGTGTTTGATCAGGTATCTTCCAAGACTCGGTTTCACAGCCACATTACTTTCCTCAGCAACTGTCTCCGGTTCCGACTTATCCCACGTGGATTCCAACTAAACTTCCACCCTTCGTGTTTCGGATCAACCCAGGATTACAAATATCTCCAAGATATTCATCGTTCCTCGAACTACTGCTCTCGCCGCATCTTGAGATCCACGCTCAACGCCATACGGCGCCACATGAACACTCTCGACCTCTCTCTTCAGCAGCACCGACGCACTCTATCTCAAAGCTGTCCGGGTCCACAGTTCCATTTCATCCTTAGACTCATCCGACGCTTCAACAAAAAACTTTTTTTCTTCCTTTCCGATGTCAAGGATCGCAAGCTTCAACAACTCTCGGACACTAACGCCCCTCCGGAACCTTCTTCCCCTTCACTTTCCTCTGACCCCCCTTCTCCCAATCTCACCCCCTGCCGCGTTTTCACTATCCCCTCTGACCTTCCCCTCTCTGACTCCGAACGATCAGTCCTCAGCAAAGGCCTGACCTTCATCCCCTTACGCCCCCATCTCAATGAATTTCGAGCTCGGCACGATGCTGAGCTCTTTTTCCGCCGCCTCCGTCTCCGTGCCCACTTCTCTGGCCAGGAGTCTTCCCCCCGCACGGCTGACCCTTTCTCCCGCTTTCAGAATTCTCGTTCCACCTGGACCCCTCCCTCTGGCCTCTTACCCTCTCTAGATCTTTTCATTGCTAACTGCCGCCGTGACATCGGCCAGCTCAATTTCTCTGCTCCCCTCACTCACTCCAACCTACCTCCCTCTGAACTTGCAGCACTCCATTCTCTCCGATCCAACCCTGACATTGTCATTAAACCTGCTGACAAGGGTGGCGCTGTTGTTGTTTGGCGAACCGACCTCTACCTAGCGGAAGTTGAACGCCAACTCTCTGACACCTCCTCCTACCTCCACCTGGACCATGACCCCACTACTGAACATCAAGCCACCGTGTCCAAGACCGTCACTGACCTCATCTCCTCTGGAGATCTTCCCCCCACGGCCGCCAACCTCATAGTTCCCCAACCGCGCACAGCCCGCTTCTACCTCCTTCCCAAGATCCACAAACAGGACTGCCCCGGTAGACCCATCGTTTCAGCCTGTTCTTGCCCCACGGAACTTATCTCTTCCTATCTCGACTCTATTTTTTCTCCCCTTGTCCAGTCTCTTCCCACCTACATCCGCGACTCTTCCGATGCCCTCTGCCATTTTAACAGTTTCCAGTTTCCCGGCCCCAACCGTCTCCTCTTCACTATGGACGTACAATCCCTCTACACCTCCATTCCCCACCAGGATGGCCTGAGGGCGCTCCGCTTCTTCCTTGAACAGAGGCCCAACCAGTCCCCATCCACCACCACCCTCCTCCGCCTGGCTGAACTTGTTCTCACATTGAACAACTTCTCCTTTGACTCTACCCATTTCCTCCAAATTAAAGGTGTTGCTATGGGTACCCGCATGGGTCCTAGCTATGCCTGCCTTTTCGTGGGATATGTGGAACACTCTTTGTTCCAGTCCTACTCGGGTCCCCTCCCTCACCTCTTTTTCCGGTACATTGATGACTGTATCGGTGCCGTCTCCTGCTCTCGCCCTGAACTAGAACATTTCATTCACTATGCTTCCAATTTCCACCCTTCCCTCACCTTCACATGGTCCATCTCCGACTCTTCCCTTCCCTTCCTCGACTTCTCCATCTCCATCTCTGGGGATAGGTTATTGACTAACATTCACTACAAGCCCACTGACTCCCACAGCTACCTGGACTACACTTCCTCCCACCCCGCCTCCTGTAAGGACTCTATTCCATTCTCCCAGTTTCTCCGTCTCCGCCGCATCTGCTCTGATGATGCCACCTTCCATACCAGTGCTTCCGACATGTCTTCCTTTTTCCTCAACCGAGGATTCCCCTCTACCGTGGTCGACACGGCCCTCGACCGTGTCCGTTCTATCTCCCGCACTTCTGCCCTCACCCCTGCCCCTCCCTCCCGGAACCACGATAGGGTTCCCCTTGTCCTCACCTTTCACCCCACCAGCCTCCACATTCAACGGATCATCCTCCGCCATTTCCGCCACCTCCAGCGTGATCCCACCACCAAACACATCTTCCCCTCACCTCCCCTTTCAGCATTCCGCAGGGACCGCTCCCTCCGCGACACCCTAGTCCACTCCTCTACCACCCCCAGCACCCCTTCCCCTTCGCCCGGCACCTTCCCGTGCACGCGCAGGAGATGCAACACATGCCCTTACACCTCCCCTCTTCCCACTGTCCAGGGCCCCAAACACCCCTTCCAGGTGAAACAGCGATTTACTTGTACTTCCTGCAATTTAGTATACTGTATTCGCTGCTCACGATGTGGTCTCCTCTACATTGGGGAGACCAAACGCAGATTGGGTGACCGCTTTGTGGAACACCTCCGTTCAGTCCGTAAGGGGGACCCCGAGCTCCCGGTGGCCTGTCACTTTAATTCACCGCTTCACTCCCACTCTGACCTCACCGTCCTCGGCCTATTATACTGTTCCACGGAAGCGCAGCGTAAGCTCGAGGAACAGCACCTCATCTTTCGTTTAGGCACGCTACAGCCCTCTGGACTCAATATCGAGTTCAACAATTTTAGATCATAACCTCAGCTCCAATCACATTTATATTTTATTTTTTCCACCCTTTTATTTGCCCCCCCCCACCTTTTTTTTCCTCCTAGAAGCTGGCAGCTGTCCTTCATTCTGCCAGTGGATTTCACACTTCTTTCAGCCTTAATCTGTCACATTAACACCACCTCTAGCCTTGCATATCTCTTAATGTCTCTTAATGTCTCTTCATCTCCCCCTTTGTTCCTTTATCCCCTCCCCCTTTTCCCAGCTTTACTCTGGCCTTAAATCTATTTGATTTCCGGCTCTTCACAGTTCTGACGAAAGGTCATCGACCTGAAACGTTAACTCTCTTTCTCTCTCCACGGATGCTGCCTGGCCTGCTGAGTTTTTCCAGCGTTTTCTGTTGTTATTTCAGATTTCCAGCATCCGCACTATTTTGCTATCATATGAAAACACATTAGGTTCCACATGTATGCTGATGACACCCAGCTCTACCTCACCACCACCTCTTTCAATCCCTCCACTGCCTCTGTGCTGTCAGACTGCTTGTCCAACATCCAGTCCTGGATGAAACAAAATTTGCTCCAGTTAAATATTGGGAAGACCGTAGACCGACCCCCACCACAAACTCCGTGCCCTAACCAGAGGTGGTGGTGAGGTAGAGCTGGGTGTCATCAGCATACATGTGGAACCTAATGTTGTGTTTTCATATGATATCGCCGAGGGGCAGCATGTAGATGAGAAATAGGAGGGGGCCAAGGATACTTGGGGGACTCCAGCCGTAACAGTGTGGGGATGGGAAGAAAAGCCATTGCAGGAGATTCTCTGGCTATGACTGGATAGGTAAGAGTGGAACCAGGTGAGGGCAGTCCCACTCAGCTGGACAATGGAGTAAAGGCTTTTGAGGAGGATGGTGTAGTCAACCTTGCTAAAAGCTGCAGACAGATCGAGAAGGATGAGGAGCGTTAGTGCCCAACAGTCACAGTCACCTAGGATGTCACATCTTTTCCATTGCTTTTATATTCTTCCTATAATGGGGTGCCCACTTCATCTGCGTGCATTAACCAGTTCATGGCAAATAGCGTATTGAGGAGTCTCTAGCATGCAGTGTTAATTGCTGCAGGTGAAAATAGGAATGACATTAACTCAAAATAGTTTATATGGAGAATAATGGAAAGCTTGCTGTGATTTCATGACACTCTCGGCCTCTGTGACTCCAAGTAATAATGTAGCCATCCTGTAGCGGGGAATATTGCCAGGTATAGATTCAGTAAACTAGGCCTATATTCTCTCATGATGTGGAGATGCTGGTGTTGGACTGGGGTGGACAAAAGTGAGAAGTCGCACAACACCAGGTTATAGTCCAACAGTTTTATTTGAAATCACAAGCTTTCGGAGCTGCTGCCCCTTCACTTCACCTGACGAAGGGGCAGCAGCTCCGAAAGCTTGTGATTTCAAATAATACTGTTGGACTATAACCTGGTGTTGTGCGACTTCTCACTTATATTCTCTCAAGTTTAGAAGAATGAGAGGTGATCTCATTGAAACATACAAAATTCTTACAGGGCTTGACAGGGTAGATGCAGGGAGGATGTTTCCTCTGGCTGGGGAGTCTAGAACCAGGGGTCACAGTCTCAGAATAAGGGGTCGGCCATTTAGGACTGAGATGAGGAGAAATTTCTTGACTCAGAGGGTGGTGAATCTTTGGAATTCTCTACCCCAGAGGGCTGTGGAGGCTCAGTCGTTGAGCATATTCAAGACAGAGATCGATAGATTTTTGGATATTAAGGGAATCAAGGGATATGGGGATAATGCGGGAAGGTGGAGTTGAGGTAGAAGATCAGCCATGATCTCATTGCATGGTGGAGCAGGCTCGAAGGGCCGAATGGCCTACTCCTACTCCTATTTCTTACGTTCTTATTTACAGTGTGGATGATGCTGAGGAGACTGCTGCTAAATGCTCCACCCACACATGATCTGAGCTAATTTCTTAGGCAGACTGCAGTACACGAATAGATGAGAATGGTTCAGGATACCCTCAGGGCTATCTTGTGTAAATCATATTTCATATTGTTTTTAAATTGGGTAAAATGGATGGCATATTGCTCTTTTGAAAGTTTTACCTGTACAACAATATCTGAATGACTGACCCTAGGTCACCACATTATCACCTTTTACCTCAGGGGTTTTGTTTATATCAGTGGGGTGTGTGGGCGTGTAGGGATACATCTGAATTCGGCCAGCTATTTCAGTAAATCAATAAATGTAGCAGGAAGAGGAAAGTTCCGGAATTTATTCTCTATTATATTCATTTATAATATTCTATTATTAAAAATGTTGAGTTTGCTACCTGCTTTTGGCCCATGAATTACTCTTGCACTGATTTGATTGGTCTGTGACAATCACATTGAATTACGGAAATTATTGCACAGTGAGAGGCCATCATACCTCTGCCGGTTATGTAATTACTAATGGCCACAGCATTACTTCATTGTCAGCCTCCCTGCTCTCTGCAGGCTCCTGCTCATGAATTTACCTCTTGCATGGCTTCCAGTTTTCAGTCTTCCTGATGGCCCCAGAGTGCTGAGCCCATCCAACCCCTTTCCCAACCAGACCCACACCCATGGAGCCTTTTCCTTTGCCGCCTCAGCAACAGTCTTCCCACTTTCCCAGCCTTACCATCGGGCCGCTTACTCGCTCTGCTTTTATTTACTTGGACAATGAAGATATTTAAATGTTAGCCGTGGCTCAGTGGCAGCACTCTCGCCTCTGAGTCAGAAGGCCATGGGTTCAAATTCCACTCCAGGACTTGAGCACATATCTAGGATGACATTTCAGTGCAGCAGCGAGGGAGTGCTGCATAGCCAGAGGTGCCGACTTTCAGACGAGACGTTAAACTGAGGCTCCATCTGCCTGTTCAGGTGGATGTAAGAGATCATGTGGCATTATTTGAAAATGAGCAGGGGAGTTCTCCTGGGGGGGGTAAAATTGTATAGTACCTGCCTGTTGGCACAGGGAATGATCCCTGCATCAGAATGGATAAGCCAAAGGCACACTTGATATTGGTCCTTGGGCCTCATTGAAATGAGACCAGTAAAGCGGATTTAAATTTCGGGCTGCTGCCGACCCTCAGGTAGGTCCTGGAGTGGGGGAGGTAATCGGGAGAGGGGGGATATCGATCAGGAGACGTAGCGAGGAGATTGTCAGAGGGGGGAGGCAATTGGGAGGTGGCCGATTGGAGACTGGCAAAGGTCTTCGGGACTGTTGTGGAGCTGGGATAAACATTCCTGTGTCTCTGGCTACGTACCTCTTTGACGACGGCCTCCAACGGTCCCTTTAAAGATCGGTTTAGGTTGTACGTAGACCTGGTTACCCTGAATACAGGCCCAGTACCGGCTACTTTCAGGGCAGTCCAATTTTGGGATGGGATAATGCCCCCTATTTGCATAGGCAATGAACCTAACACCTATTTCGGGTGCAGGTGCTGGATACCTATACCAATATGGCGCACTTCTGGCATGGAATGTGCATGCCCACGCCACCCGTCATGTTGGACACTTAGACATCGATTTTATGCCTGTAAAATGGGTGCAGTGTCAATGCATTGATAGGCAGGCCCTGGTGTCTTGGCCAGCATTTATCAAATAACAGATTCACGAGACATTTACCTAGTTGCTGTTAGTGAGACCTTGCTATGCGCAAATTGGCTGCGGTGTTTGCCTACCTAACAACAGTGACTGTACTTCATTGACTGTTCTGGGACACCCTGGAGACACGGAAGGCATTTATATAAATTCAAGTTCATTCTTTCCCTTCTGGGTGTGGCCGGATGAGTCAGGATGGCCAGCTGCAAGCAGCAGCCCAAGAATGAGTCTCAGAAGCAAGGGAAAGAACTCATGATGACTGCTCACATCAAAGCAGAGATTCAAACTCCTGGCCCAGTCTAAGCCACTGAAGTTCTCTACTGCGTCCCATTTTCCTGGCCTGCAACCATGGCCCACTTCCTGCCCAAGACCAAGCCCATTGAATGCTATTTATGAATATGCCAAATACAATCTATTACAGACAGTTTCAAATTCACTTTAACAATATTGCACGGAATGCTCCGTTTTTAAGCTTTGGATTTTCTATTAATTTATTTATTTATTTACTCCATTAAAAAAATCGTATAATAGACTTGAGACTTGACACCTATTAATTCCCTCTGTTGCAGTATCAGTGTCAAACAGTACACCAAATGTTGAACAACCAACGTTGCTTCCAAAGTCTGATGTACAATTGCCCTCACTGTGAAAAAAATCAAAAAATGTGCATAGTTCGGATTCACGACAAGGTCATAGTTTAATTATTTACTCTTCAATTCCCTGCTTAAAAACAAATCCTTATTGTCATCATGAACAATGGGCCGAATTCTGATAAGAACATAAGACCATAAGACGTAGGAGCAGGAGTAGGTCATTTGGCCCCTCGAGCCTGCTCCGCCATTCAATAAGATCATGGCTGATCTGATCTTGGCCTCAACTCCACTTCCCTGCCTGCTCCCCATAACCCTTGACTCCCTTACCATTCAAAAATCTGTCTATCTCCACCGTAAATATATTCACTGACCCAGCCTCCACAGCTCTCTGAGGAAGAGAATTCCAAAGATTCACGACCCTCTGAGAGAAGAAATTCCTCCTCATTTCTGATTTAAAAGGGTGCCCCCTTATTCTGAAATTATGCCCCCTAGTTCTAGATTCCCCCACGAGTTTGTGATTCTGGTGCTATCCATTAATTAAGAAACATTTTCATTTTCAGTGTAACTGTTTATTGTTGTTATTTGTGTTTCTTTATTTCCTGAATTATCCATTTTGATTTGAATGCCTTTCAGGACAGATCTGAACATGCAGGTAAAAGAATCCTTATTGAAATAAGAAATTTCCAAAGAATCCATACTTACACTGCATAGCTCTCTCAATAAATGGGCTGCGGACTTCCTCGGAGATGGGATTTTACCGCATGTCTGGTAAGGTAATGGCAGTGGAGCGGGGACAGCTTCGAGGAAACTCCTGGATTGAATCAATGAATTCTCCAATTGAAGTGCTGTAGAGATCACTTCAATGTCCATGTGATATTTGGAGGTGAGAGACAGAAAGAATGATATGCACATACAGAGAAGGAGAGAGAGCGCCACACAAAGTAGAAGAGGTAGACATAGAGAGTGTAAGGGAGAAATACAGAAGAGACAGAGACAGAGAGAAGGAGACACTTACAGAAAGAATAAGAAAAGACAATGAGACATAGAGATGACAACAAGAAAATATGTGTGAGGTCGAGAGAAGGAGGAAGATGGAAAGAATTGAAGACATGCAGAAAGGCAGAGAGAGAGCCATAAAGAATTGGAGAATGGAAGACAAACATAGAAGCATTTACAGGAAGAGATACAAGCCTTTGTTCTGCAAATCTATTTTGATAACAATAAATTTTGGATCATCACGGTTGCCCAAGTCAATTGGTAGATGAATTCACAATGATTTAGGATGAGTGAATGGTAGCCAATTCCTTTAATCCATTTCTAAAACCATGCACTTTACTGACGAGAATTCCTTGTGGAACTGAAATGTTACCAATTTGCAAATCACAAACTGCACCATGGAAACCGAAATATAAAAGGCCAGTAAAGGCAAATAAATCTTTTAAAAATGGATTACCTCAAAAAGTGGTTGTCGAACTGAGGCACACAAAACAGGACGATCCCAATTTTACTCTCAGTGCATCCAATCCAGCCTCTTCCATGTCCACATCCTCCTCTTCTTCATAGCATAAGAATAAAGGGATTCCCATTAGAAAATCCATATCTCCAGTGCTAAGCAATTTTTTGAGCAGAGCCAAGTAAAACTAGCAACAAAAGTCCACACTTAATCAATAAATGACCAATTTTAAAGCAAAGCCACAGCAACCTTCAGTAGCTGCACATAAAATGGCCTCCTCAACGTGGTATCCACCTCAGGGACACCTTCCTGCAGCTCATACTGCCACTTATATTGTGACAGTAATTATTTGGGGCACGTTTGGGGTAGACTTGGGGTAAATGGGTTACAGAGGTTAGCCACATCTTCGTGGCGGATCAGGCTTTCAGTGGGCCTTAAAGGGAACTGGCACTTTTTTTTAAGAGGATAATGCAGGTGCAGTTTTTTAGTAGTGGATTTAAGGCAGCAGCCTCTAAAAATTCATTTTGCTTCTTTCAACATCCTAAATCTGCTCCAAAATAGGTGGTGACTCCAAGGAGAATCCAGCCCATGAAATCACTACTTGGTATCTATAAGGCTGATTCAGCGATCCAGGCATAACAACCATTGGGACTGCTGTATCAGATCCTAATGCTGTACCACTTTATTGAGAAATAATTACTGAGAAGTTCTATGTCCAGAACATTCTATACAGCAACAATCAGCAGCATATATTGTACTTTTATAATGAGCAGTAAATATTATTCTGCTATAACCCGCAGTATATATTGCATTGGTATAATCAATCAGCATTATATATTTTGCTGCTATAATGAGCAGTATATAATCAGCAGTACAGCAATAATCAGCAGTATATAATCAGCAGTATATATTGTGCAGCAATAATCAGCTGTTATGAAATTTAAGCAGGAATGTGTTGTTGTAGGATAACCTGTTACAGTGCAATTGTGTAGAATCAATTGTTAAGAAACTATTTTGGGAGTACACTGAAAAAATACTGATTGTAAAGGAGCCACTTAGTTAAAGGAAGGATAAAGAAACAAGTCTGTACTGGTTGTTCTCCACCTTTCGAAATTCAGACATTCTTTAACATTGTCTTGTTTATGCCGATGGCAAGTTTGCCGATGCCTCTTGCAACAGCTGCTATCTACCACAGCTGTTAGCAAGCAAGACACGGAAGTGGATTTTCTCACTCTTTTCAGTGCATTATCAGTGTGTGACCAGCGCAAGAATTTTTTTAGCAAGGAAATTTGTGCGGCAGTCATTTGGGCCGCTTGTGCGCCTTTAAAATGCTTCCCTCGAGTTTCCTTGCAACAACAACAACAACTTGTATTTATATAGCGCCTTTAACGTAGTAAAACATCCCAAGGCGCAGGGAATTCCAGAGCTTAGGGCCGAGGCAACAGAAGGCATGGCCACCAAAGGTTGAGTGATTATAATCAGGGATGCTCAAGAGGGCAGAATTAGAGGAGCGCAGATACCTCGGGGGGTTGTGGGGCTGTAGGAGATTACAGAGATAGGGAGGGGCGAGGCCATGGAGGGATTTGAAAATGAGGATGAGAATTTTGAAATCGAGGCGCTGCTTAACCGGGAGCCATTGTAGGTCAGCGAGCACAGGGGTGATGGGCGAACGGGACTTGGTGCGAGTTAGGACACGGGCATCTGAGTTTTGGATGACCTCAAGTTTACGTAGGGTGAAATGTGGGAGGTGGAATAGTCAAGTCTAGAGGTAACAAAGGCATGGATGAGGGTTTCAGCAGCGGATGAGCTGAGGCAAGGGCAGAGACGGGCGATGTTACGGAGGTGGAAGTAGGCGGTCTTTGTTATGCTGTGGATATGTGGTCGGAAGCTCATTTCAGGGTCAAATATGACACCAAGTGTGGTTCAGCCTCAGACAGATGTTAGGGAGAGGGATGGAGTAAGTGGCTAGGGAACGGAGTTGGTGGTGGGGACTGAAAACAATGGCTTCGGTCTTCCCAATATTTAATTGGAAAAAACCTTTGCTCATCCAGAATTGTATGTCGGACAAGCAGTCTGCCCATTTAGAGACCGAGGAGGGGTCGAGAGAAGAGGTAGTGAGGTAGAGCTGGGTGTCGTCAGCGTACATGTGGAAACTGACGCTGTGTTTTCGGATGATGTCGCCAAGAGGCAACATGTAGATGAGAAATAGGATGGGGCCAAGGATAGATCCTTGGGGGACACCAGAGGTAACGATACGGGAGCGGGAAGAGAAGCTGTTGCAGGTGATTCTCTGGTTACGATTAGATAGATAAGAATGGAACCAGGCGAGTACAGTCCCACCCAGCTGGACGACGGTGGAGAGGTGTTGGAGAAGGATGGAGTGGTCAACCGTGTCAAAGGCTGCAGACAAGTCAAGAAGGACGAGGAGGGATAGTTTACCTTTGTCACAGTCACAAAGGATGTAATTTGTGACTTTGATGAAAGCCGTTTCGGTACTGTGGCGGGGCGGAAACCTGATTGGAGGAATTCAAACATGGAATTGCGGGAAAGATGGGCACGGATTTGGGAGGCGACAACACGCTCAAGGACTTTGGAGAGGAAAGGGTTATTGGAGATGGGGCGGTAGTTTGCAAGGACGGAGGGATCAAGGTTTGGTTTGCAGTTCTAGAGACTTCTCACAATCTGCCCGCCGAGTCCCCACTGGCCTCATTTGCAAAGTTAGAGTGAGATTCCGTGCTGTAGCAGTGGCGAGTTTCCTGGTTTTACGCTGCTATTGCATGCTGGGTAACTCAGACTGAGGTTTCTGAGGCATGGCAGCTGCCAGGATCACCTGATCAAGGCAGAAGAAGTGAGGAATTTGTGAGGTTGGAGGGTCTGAAACTCCATAGAGCAGACTGTCAGAATGAGGTACGTCCAGAAGACTGATGCAAGGGTCATCTGACGACAGACAATTATGGAATTTTTTACTCTGTGTAACTCGGTCTACCTTTGACACCACAGCCTGACCTCCTTCTCCCTCACTTGCAAATAAAGACATTCCCTCAATTCACTACCGACTCTACAACAGATCAACCCTCTTTGCCCCGACATGACCGCACCAGTAATCATCACCCATGTGAAAAATTAGAACAAATGAGTGCAGCCTTTCCTTTATGACTGTAACCTCCATGAATGACAAAGCACCATATCAGAGCACAGTCTATTTTAGTAGAGTAATTGCAAAGTGCAAACAATCTACTGTTTCCTAATCCCATGTTTCTCCTGGGTGCCTGCATGTGCCTTTCGATCATCTAGTCGATAAATCCCAAGGACCGGATGACCTACATCCTAGGGTTTTGAAAGAGGTGGCCATTGGGATAGTGGACGCATTGGTTGTCATCTTCCAAAATTCTGTAGATTCTGGAACGGTTCCTGCAGATTGGAGGATAGCAAATGTAACCCCGTTATTTAAGAAAGGAGGGAGAGAGAAAACGCGAAACTACAGACCTGTTAGCCTCACATCAGTAGTTGGGAAAATGCTGGAATCTATTATAAAGGATGCAATAACTGGGCACTTAGAAACTAATAGTAAGATAGGGCAGAGTCAACATGGATTTATGAAAGGGAAATCCTGTTTAACAAACCTATTGGAGTTCTTTGAGGATCTAACTAGTGGAGTAGACAAAGGGGAACCGGTAGATGTGGTGTATTTGGATTTTCAGAAGGCCTTCAATAAGGTCCCACACAAGAGGCTGGTGAACAAAATTAGGGCACATGGAATTGGGGGTAATATACTAGCATGGATTGAGAATTGGTTAACAGACAGAAAATAAAGAGTAGGGATAAACGGTGTAGGGGGTGGTGGTGTGTGTCAGCTTCACCTCTGACTTCTGAGCGGCTCGAATCGCTCCCACTCCCTTGGTTCTAGACCTTGGACTTATTTGGTGGTTGTGACAAAAGTGCAGCAGACAACTGGTTTGGTGCAAGAACTTTTGATCTTTATTCAAGAGAGTAAATATAACACAACAATCTTAACACTCTAATAAAATGGGGAACACTTCGGTAAACACGAGGGAAATCACATTCGAAGAATACCTCACCCCTCCCAATCCCACTTTACTAGCTAAGTTGGGCCCTAGAAAAACCAGGGATAATGCTCACCAAACGAATCCTTGACAGTTGAGCTGGTTTGCGGTTTTGGGGTTCACTATATATGTTGGTTGGTGTCTGCCGTATCCCGGACGCGGTAGAGGACTTCAACTACATAGCTGGTCAGTCATCGCGAGTCCGCTGATGCGGTAGGGTGCGTATTGGATGTATCGGGTGAGTACCCACTTTTCTTCAGTTAGAGTTAGGGTTTAGAGTCTTTTGAGTAAAAATCTTACCCAGGGGTAAGTCAGGAATAATTGCAGAGTGGAAAACTTGCGAGTCTTCGGTTTTCTCCTGAGTTGGTTTTCTTTGGTCGCGGTGGCCCAATATTACCCGGTTGGTTGGTGGTAATATTCGGTTGGTTGTTTCATAAGGCCCTTGTCGCCGCGAGGTGTCTGATGGTCACTGGAACTGTTGCTCTGGTCTCTGTAAGGGTTTGGCAAACGTGTCTCTCTGAGACGGTGCTGGTGCAAGGTTAGGCCTTCGTTGCCTAATACTATTGCTTGCTCTGGTCTCCGGCCAGCCTTTTTGCAATAAGCACCTGTGAGTGGTTCGACCCACTTGCCCTTACGGTTCTAACACTGACTTAGGTGCAGGGAGCAGTAATGCAGAGAAAACTCAAATAGACCCGGTTGAATAGTACGAAATGGAAATCTTTATTGCATAGCGTCGAAAATCATGAAGTACATGTCATAGGCGCAAATTAACGAGAATACAAGTATACATACATTCATAAAGCTTGGTCTATGGAAATGAAGAACGCACGGCACATCGTAAAAAGGGGAACACATTGTACTTTAACCTTAATAACCACCCTCCCTTAACAATACCTACACTATGTCTAGATTTGTAGGATCGGAAAACATGCTCACCACTCGTGTTACTTCGGAGAATTTTAAAGTGAGGCACTCGGCTCGTTTCGCTGCAGCGCCTGACTGTCACGTGTTTGGAAGGGTCTCTGTACCCCACTTGTTTATTTTCGCTGCTGCGACAAGCAGGCCAGACTCCCTGTTGTCATGAAGAACTTGACAGAACTCGGACACAGTTCAAAGAAGAGTCTTCCTGTGCCCGACACCGGTTGTCGGGAGACTTCAATGAAAGGTTCTTTCTTATATTTTCGGGCGCGGTCGGGGTTTACTGACCGTGGCGGCACGTGGATTCTTCTCCTTTTCTTCTTGTCTCGTCTCGTCTCTTCGGGCCTCCGGGTCCAGACACCGTTTACCGACACTCGGGATGGTGCACCCTGCTACTTGCCCTTGTCGGGGCGGCTCGTTCCGATTGAGCTCCACCCAACATTCGAATAACCGACCAGTACGGCTAAAAGTCAAGAGTCAACAAAGTCCAGCCCTAAAGAAGAGCTTCAGCCAGCGATCGAGTGAGTCAAGAGAATAAGAGACCGATGGACATTTGTTCACTATAGTTATAGTGCTGTGTTCCCTTATCTCCCGCTCAAATCTTAATGTTTGTCCTTTGTGTAATATTGGCGCTCAAAACTCCCAGCATGGGGCGATTCTTCTCTTTAACGGGTTTCGGTAGCACCTGAAACTGGCCAACTATCCGTTAATGTTTTCCCCATTGTTGACCCAGCCAGGATGTGTACGAATCGTCTCCCTGACTGGTTTTGGGGGCCCCCGAATACTTGCTTAATCACCCGTCAATGTCTCTCTCATTGTAGAGCCGTGGGGGTATTTGCGTATTGATGTGTCTGGATGGGCCTTCGATTGCCCAGTACAATGATCCTTACTTGTGCATGGAAAACAATTCCAGCACTTATATCTTTGCTATTGTTCCAAATGCAAACAGGTTGCATCCTGTCTTTATCAGTGTTTACCGAGTATGATCCAATTTTATATTGAATGTTTATTCGATGCCATCTTGTCTGCCCACTGTGTTTCTGGAAGTTTCTGCCACGATGCGCGGCGGCCATTTTACAGGCTTCTGTGTCCTTTATTATCAGGACAGCATTTCGTTTAATAAAACTGATCAAACGAATCTGCTTCTCTTGTGTTATTTCGAATCGTGATAATTGCGAAACTTTACACTCTTCTTGTGTGTCGACCTGCTTCTGGAGCTGCTGAACACCGTAACTGCTGAACTCGATGAACTCCTGATTGTTGTAACTGTGTAACTGCTCCACTCTTGAACTTGAGAAAACAGACCTTCAATTGTTCACGAAAGTGTGAAGTGGTTTCGGGATGGTTCCATGAGCTGTTGAGCTGTTTCTTGATTGTAGTCAATTGTGCTCAGGTTTCGAGTTTCCTGACTGGGCCTGAGATTTCTATAGAGTGGGTCTACGTGATCTGTTTTATGCATGATTTTGATGGGTCCTGTAATTTGGGTGGGGACTGCTCTTCCTTGGGTCTATTGTTAGGATGTTAATGTCTGATAGGGGCCGATTAACTCCAAGTGAGGTCATGCGGTTCCCCAGACAGTTTGATTAACTCCAATACCCAAACTGTCTTTTACAGAGGTTGATTCCAACTCCTGTTGCAGCCTTTTTCCTTTACAAGCCCAAACATGCCTTTTAAAAATACCAAATCTTGTTTTTTGCTCTGAATCTCCCTCTGTTAGGCCCAATACACCCTGAAGTAGTTAGAAAAGAGTCCAAAGTCCTTCTCCTTAGGGTATGTCTCCGAGTTTTGGGGGATCTGTGAGATCTGTGAATTTTGAGAATCTTACAGTCCCCCCTGTGATACTTTACTTGCTAGAGTATCACCCTGGGTGAGCAAAATTCTTGATCCTTGAGAGCCAACCTTCCCCTGTAGTTTACCTATCTAAGACCCAAAACATACATTCCCCTATAGGTGTAGTGTTCATATACAGACACAGGTAAGAATTCAGTTACATTCAAAGTACATACATAGAAAAAATAATACACGGTCACAAAACTTTATTCATCAGCAAAGCTATGTACATCCGCCGCCCGTCTCCGGACGGCCAGGCTAATTCCTGTTTGGCCTCTGTCTTGGGCGGTTTCTGGGCAGCTTGTACGCCTGGGCATAAGGTGGCTTGTACCGCAGGACCCGGTGAGTCCTTCTTAAAGCAATGAGGGTTTCCCTGAATCCCAGAAGATCGGGGGAGTGTTCCCTCCTGTACTACAGCACTCTACCCCCTTTGGTGTGGCTGCTGAGTCCCTGTCCTGTCCTGTGGGTTCCTCGCAGCCTGAGGCCACAGGCTGGGGATCCCTCTCGTTCGCTTTGCCCACCGCTACCTCTCCTGTGAGTCCCTCACCGTTGGAGGCTGCAGGCTGGGGATCCCTATTCCTAGAATGATCCCTGACCTTGGGCGTTCTTTTACAGGTTGCGGCCCTTCCAGGGCTGAGCCATTGAAACTGATGCGCTGGTGACCACGGTAGTTTTGGCTGTGGTGTGCGAGGAGACCTTCTTAGGGCTCCGGCTACCAGGGATGCGTCCGAGTCCCAAATAATTGGTGGAATGGCCCCTCCAGTGACACAGCACACTGCCCCCACCGGTGCGGTCTGTGAGTCTGCCACAGCTGCTGGCTGAGGATCTCTATCTTTAAGGCGGTTCACCCTTGCTGGCCATTCCCCTTTCTCGCGTTTGTACAGTTTACACTGGTCAGTCTCCCACTCGTGGGTTCTCTGGGGTTCTAACAGCAGCCGATTTTTCTGGTGCTGGCTCCCCAGGTTACTGGCTGCTTGCCAGTGAATCTGTTTTAAAATCTCGTCCGCTGCCCTGAATGGACCTTCTATGGACTCCCCATTCTCTCTCTTTACCAGGACGGCCTTAAGGACGGGATCTTGGGCTTGGACCTGCTTTAAGTCCTGGGGGCAAAGCTACCCCCTGTGTGCCTCCCTTGTCCCGGATTGCGGCTGCCGGACCTGCTTTATAGGGATCCAGAACTCTCCTTCCCTGGCCCCCTGCTTGGCCAATTTGTCAGCCTTTTGGTTACCCTCCCACGTGGTAAGGAGGGATCCTAAATCTATGTCCAAAGGTTTGGACATTGCCCCAGCCTGCTCGTTCCCTGTGAACCCCATTAGGCTAAATGGGACCTTGTTAGACCTGGGTGAATTGGTCGGGTCTTCTGAATGGACCACCGTGCTGGAAGCTCCGGTGTCCACCAAATATCTCCCTTGCACCGTCTCCACCCCCTTCTTAACATGCGGTCTCTTCCATGCATCGTATTCCAGGGGACACAGGTAGACAGGCTGCGCTGGTTCTAGTCATAGGTCTGTGTTGAGTGGGGCAGATGGGGTTAAAGCACCAGTGGCGGTGGCTACCTTCCCTGGGCCATTTAATAGCTTGGATCGCAGCTACGACTGAGTCTAACGTAGGGGGAGAGGTCGGGGTTTCGGTTCTTGGGGCAGGAGCTGGGGAGTTCTTTCCTATGTTATCCTTCCACGGATTCTTACAGTCCTTTCTCCAATGCCCATTCTTCCCGCACCCGAAGCAGTTACGCTTCGTGTCGGAAGGGTTACCCACTTCCTGGTGCCACTCTTTCTTATTACTAGGTTTCATTTCATGTACTTTTCCTTTTGGTGGGTGCTCTTCTGTCCGTCTACCGTTCCGGTAAGCCAGGGTCAGTTGACTGACCACTGTCTCCTCGGTGACCCGGGGGTCTTTCGGGTCAAACCACAGCTCAGCCTTGGCTCTGATCCATGGCAAGCTGTTTGCCACCAGGCTTCAGAGCCACTGGGTCAGCTCGTCCTGATTCAGGTGAGCCCGGTCGAGAACCCCATTATAGGCACTCTTATACACAGGCCACAGTCGGTCTGCAAAAGCCTGTGGGGTCTCCCCTGCTAGCTGTGTTGTCCTCTCCACCCGGGAGAAGGGACTACCATCATTCATACCCATGGCCTCCAGAACTTCCTCCCGGACAGCAGCGTATCCACCCTGCCCCCTTTTTACTCTCCGCGGAGAGGGACTGGTATAGTTGGCTATCTAGGGAGAAAAGGAGCTGTTTTGCCATCTCGGAATCAGCGCAGTCGTTGATGCCCTCTGCCTGTTCCACTTCCATGAAGTGGACCGAGAGGTCCCCCTTTTGGGTGAGCTTACTCAGGTGGCTTACCATAGCCCTAAGCTGTTGGGTGCCATGGGGAGCCATGAATTGGCTTTCAAGGGGTCCTTGACCCCCACCACCTCCGGGCGGGCCAAGCTTTTGCTGCCGGAATGGGCACATCGGCCCCGGCTCCGACCTTTCCTGCATTGGTTCGCCCTCCCCTCCCTGCTGCCAAACCGAGTTAAAACCCGGCGCCACAGGTGGTAGTGGTGTGCACTTCCTGCCGGCCTCACAAATCATCCATCCCTCCTGCTGCCAAACCGAGTCATTCTCCGGTGCCACAGGTGGCGTCCGAACAGTTTCCCCTTGCACTTCCAGGTCCACCCGGGCCGCACCCGGGCTTAGTAGGCATACCATGCCTTTCGCCCTGGACAGAGCAAGGTTCAAACTCTCTATTTGTTTCTGGCAGGGGCCGTGATCTCCCGCCTCATACCCCCTAGTGCTTGCTATCTTGTAAGCTGCCTGGACGTCTCTCAACCTCTCCTCCTGCTCTCTTGTTTGCTTGACAAGGCGGGCGTTCTCTTCCCGTAACACCAGTTCACTGGTTTTAGTTTCGGTGACCTGACACTGAAAGTTTCTATGTGTTTCCACTAGCTGCATTTTTTCCTGACTTTGGGCGGTTAGTTCTGCCAATAATCTTTCCCCTGCGAGAGCCCTTGCGTGAGGCAATTGAGCTGATTCCCGCAGCTCTTCTGCCAGTGCCTCAACGCGTTTGTCTAAAAGCTGGATCTGTCGCTGGGAGCATACCAACCAGATGGTTTTCTCCACAGATTTCTTGTGGTCCTTGCTCTCAGCCCACATAGCTGCAGTGTCCATTGGACGCTCAGCGCGCAACAGGCTGAGCACCCATTTCTTTGTTACATTTATTTTCTTGAACACATAAGAGGAAATCCTCGCTTCCATCTTGGTTCTTTCTTCAAAAACAGTGTCCACTGCATCACATCCCTTGTGCAAAGATCCTGCCGTGGTCGCCATTATGTAGGGGGTGGTGGTGTGTGTCAGCTTCACCTCTGACTTCTGAGTGGTTCGAATCACTCCCACTCCCTTGGTTCTAGACCTTGGACTTATTTGGGGGTTGTGACAAAAGTGCAACAGACAACTGGTTTGGTGCAAGAACTTTTGATCTTTATTCAAGAGAGTAAATATAACACAACAATCTTAACACTCTAATAAAATGGGGAACACTTCGGTACATACGAGGGAAATCACATTAGAAGAATACCTCACCCCTCCCAATCCCTTTACTAGCTAAGTTGGGCCCTAGAGGACCAGGGATAATGCTCACCAAACGAATCCTTGACAGTTGAGCTGGTTCGCGGTTTTGGGGTTCGCTGTATATGTTGGTTGGTGTCTGCCGTACCCCGGATGCGGTAGAGGACTTCAACTGTGTAGCGGGTCAGTCTTCGCGAGTCCGCTGATGCGGTAGGGTGCGTATTGGATGTATCGGGTGAGTACCCACTTTTCTTTGGTTGGAGGTAGGGTTTAGAGTCTTTTGAGTAAAAATCTTACCCAGGGGTAAGTCAGGAATAGATTGCAGAGTGGAAAACTTGCAAGTCTTCGGTTTTCTCCCGAGTTGGTTTTCTTTGGTCGCGGTGGCCCAATATTACCTGGTTGGTTGGTGGTAATATTCAGTTGGTTGTTTCATAAGGCCCTTGTCGCCGCGAGGTGTCTGATGGTCACTGGAACTGTTGCTCTGGTCTCTTCTTGTGTGTCGACCTGCTTCTAGAGCTGCTGAACTCCATAACTGCTGAACTCGATGAACTCCTGATTGTTGTAACTGTGTAACTGCTCCACCCTTGAACTTGAGAAAACAGGCCTTCAATTGTTCACAAAAGTGTGAAGTGGTTTCAGGATGGTTCCATGAGCTGTTGAACTGTTTCTTGATTGTAGTCAATTGTGCTCAGGTTTCGAGTTTCCTGACTGGGCCTGAGATTTCTATAGAGTGGGTCTACGTGATCTGTTTTATGCATGATTTTGATGGGTCCTGTAATTTGGGTGGGGACTGCTCTTCCTCGGGTCTATTGTTAGGATGTTAATGTCTGATAGGGGCCGATTAACTCCAAGTGAGGTCATGCGGTTCCCCAGACAGTTTGATTAACTCCAATACCCAAACTGTCTTTTACAGAGGTTGATTCCAACTCGTGTTGCAGCCTTTTTCCTTTACAAGCCCAAACATGCCTTTTAAAAATACCAAATCTTGGTTTTTGCTCTGGATCTCCCTCTGTTAGGCCCAATACACCCTGAAGTAGTTAGAAAAGAGTCCAAAGTCTTTCTCCTTAGGGTTTGTCTCCGAGTTTTGGGGGATCTGTGAGATCTGTGAATTTTGAGAATCTTACAGTGGGTCTTTTTCAGGATGGCAGGCTGTGACTAGTGGGGTACCGCAAGGATCAGTGCTTGAGCCCCAGCTATTCACAATCTATATCAATGATTTGGATGAGGGGACTAAATGTAACATTTCCAAATTTGCTGCACTCCATTCTGTCCCCTACTACCTCCGAACTGTAGTCTGTACTTCCATGGAGTGCGAGCCATCAACTGGTCCTTGGCTGCTTCACAGCTGGGGATCTGCTGCTAATTCTATTGAAGCTGCCAATCGCTTTATTGGTGCCTGCAAGGAAGAGAGAACTTCTGTGATGTTGCTACAAAGGACAGCTGTAGATTCGAGAGTCACGCCTGTCAGTTGCTGCACATCCTCAGAGATTGACCTCAGAGCTTCCATGTAGGTGTGATGTTCCTCAAAGATCTTTCTTTTCAGGCGAGTAACCGTAAGTTCTGGATTCCACAACTCCAAAACCACTGGCAGCCTTCTCCTCAGCCTCCACTAGGAAGGTGGCACATCCACTCCTCTCTCCTCCGGGTCCCTTGTGCTCTGTGAATCACCCAATGCCACATCCTCACTTCCACTATCTAATTCCCTGCACCCCCCAGTGAAAGTATCTGAGCTGGTGTCTGGGAAATAGGAAGCAATTGCTGCAGGTGGTGAGCTGAAGGAGGTTTGGGATAGAGGAAGACGGGGCACGATGAAGTAACTGGAGGTGATGTGGCCTGGTCCTCATCCTCCTGATGGATCTGCAGAATAGGAGTGTAGAAGGTAAGAATGGGTGGGCATTACCCTCCCAGGACTAAGGAGACAGAGAAAGGGGGTGGAAGGTTCTGTCTTGGTGATGCTTCAGGACGACAGTGTAGATGCGTAGTTCCTAACCTGGCACCGGCAACATGCTACTGACCTCACCATTTCCCACAGCAAGAGCCGAGTGAGTACCCACCATCTTCATACCCTGGTCCTCGAAGAGGATGAGGGATTTAAAGGTGGGAATGACCCCTCTGGTGGTCTGCCTTTGGCAGGCATTGAACGCCAATTTGCCCTGCAAGAAGATAGAGGAAATGAGGGTAAGACTAGGAGTTGAGGAGAGTGTTCCTTTTGACATGGAGAGGTGAGGCAAATAAATAGGGATAAGAGCTATTATAGTGTAGGAAGGTGTTTTCAAGTTGTGCATGCAATTGTCATTAGGGGACCTGTGTAACCAGTGTCAGATATGGAGTTGGAGCTGCCCTTAACCAGAATGCTGTATGAAGGGTTAGTTGTAGAAGTGTAGCAAGGTGGGCAAGAAAGGATAGAGTGCACAGCCCATTACCCTGCCAGCCCTGGTGAGATTATAGAACTGCTCCCCTTCTACTGATCAGCAGTGCTAGGGTTGGGGTTGGGGGGAGTGTGGTGGTGAGAAGGTTGGCACTCAGTGCCAGCGGTCACCTCCCTTCCTGGCATGGTTGGTGGCTCCCACACCCAGGAGTCTGCACCTCCTGCCTTCAGTTTCCTCAAGGAGGACTTGGAGGTTTGAATCAATTAAGTTGTGTGTTTGTCTGCTGGACGGGCCCTTGCCCTGTTACCCTTAGGATCCAGATGGTGTCTGAGTAGTTATAATTCTGTACATGTATAATAAAAATATTGCGAAGACATGCAGAAAAGTAATTTGAGAATGAGATGAAAGAGCCAAGCATTGATCCATTTTTACCTGCTTGCCCCCGAGTCTGCTGCTGTGTTTTTAAAGGCTGCACACAAGTTTCCAATTAGTTCAGCTGCTAACACCTATTTTACACTGGTTTTACACCAATGACTGGGCCAATGGGAATGCAAGCTGGGGGACTTAAGAAACCTGCACGTAACTCTCTCTGCAGGCCACTAACACGTTCAATTTTTAATAAGGGGGCAACAGCGGGTAATTCATTTCGAGGAAATTCCAGGTCACTTTCTTTACCCGATAAACATAAGGCTTGTCTCTTATTCCTTTTGACCAGTGCCAATAGATCTTTATCACCCACCAGGACAAGCAGAGAGGACTTTTTGTTAAAGATCTGAAATATGGTGCAGTGCCTCTAAACTCTGAGAGAGGCCACCAGTTGCTACTAGGGTGCAGATAAAGGGCTCAATTTTCACCGGCCCGTGGAGGCGGGTTTGGAGGCGGGAGTGGTGTGAAAATAGCAGATTCGGGGGTCCCGAACCCATCCCGCCCCCAACCCGCCTCCATGCCAGTTTCCCAGGAGGTGGGTCCCCGACCTGTGCTGGGACCCGCCTCCCCGAGGCGGGAAGGAGATTAGTGCCAATAAACTGCCTGTTAACTACCTGTTAACAGGCAGTTTTTTGCCTAATCCCTATTTTTAGCCCTGAAGTGTGGGCTTCCCGACAGGTCTGAACCACGCCGATTTAGCAAGGCGGACCGTCGGTCTGGAGGGCTTGGAGGGGTCGAGATGTCCGGTGTGCAGGTAAGTGATGGGTGCATGAGTGCAGAGGTAAGTGTGTTTGGTGTGTGTAAAGTGTTTTAAGAACTTTTACTTACCTTAACTTTGTCCTGCAGGCTAGCTTCCTTAAGGTGTCGCGAGTCCCTCACATCCACGGCACAGAAAGCAGAATGGCTGCGGAGCTGTCAAAAGCTGCAGTCTCTGCTTTCTGTGCTGGATTGATTTCTAACTGAGTCTAAGTACAGGGACTCAAGTTAGAAATCATATTGTCAGTGTTTGACAGCTTCACAGAGCTGTCAAACGCTGAAATTTCATCTGTCAAAAGCTCTTGACAGATGAAATTTCAATGGCTGACGTCACCTGTATCCAAGGGACCCTTGATTGGCCTGCTAAGCCCGCTGGGCGGGCTTAACAAGGTCAATCAAGGGAAAATACAGTAGGTTGGCCACAAGTCGATGGAGGCGGGACTACAACCCAAAAAGTGGGAGTCCTGCCTCCATCACGTCCCCATTGACAAAATCCAGCCCAAAATGTCCTGTTTCAATGGACCAGTCTTTCAAACGTTGTGAAGGTGGTGACCCTGTTGGGTGATCAGCTGTCTTGTGGCAAGCTTAATGCAAAAAAAAAGTACTTTTTCAAAAAATCAGATCGTAGAAAGATTTATCTTTTGCAGATAAATAGTTGAGGGGAAGCCCATTACCAGGAGTGGCTCTGAACCTTCAACCTCCCTGTATATAATTAACAGCACAATTAGCTGAGCCATGTGACACAGTTACCAATCTGGTTTTAGGCAGAGCTAGATTAAGAAACGCCGACCATATGAGCTGTGAAGTGAGTGTTATAGACTCAGACAGTACAGCTTATGGCGGGCGCATTGGCGCTATTGCGATTTGCCCGGTATACGCGTTAAACAATTTATATGAAATTAGTGATGTTCAACATTTTTGTCTCTCCCAAACTATTAAATGTAACAAGATACCACTGTATTTGCAAATTCACTGTTTCAAGGCAAGCTTGAGTGCTTCAATCAATCCCTTCCCATTTAGAGGGGATTGGGGAATTATGCCTTAACGAGATGTGAACTGCTCACCGAACACCTGTTTCTGCTCAAAGTAGCCGGCGCGCTTAACTCGCTGTAAGCGGCAACTCTGTAAATGGTAACGGCAAATGGTTTGCGTTATTTGCCCGATTTAAACGATTGCCCGATTTAAAGGTGGGCGGTTTAAGTGGACAAATGATTACAAGAATATATACTCCAGGGGAAAGTAGCTGATGGTGTGTTCATTGAGTACACATGTATGGAAGTGCCGATTTTTGACATCAGTATTTTTAAAGCAAACAGCGCAAGGAGCGCACGTCAACCCAAGCACCCCACCCACCCGCCCCTTCAACCACCGTCTGCCCTACCTGTGACAGAGACTGTAGGTCCCACAGTGGACCCATAAGAGAACTCATTTTTAGTGTGGAAGCAAGTCATCCTCGGTTCCGAGGGACTGCCTAAGAAGAAGAATTTTTAAAGCACCATGGCCTCTTTAGTGAGAGGCACTGCCAAGAATTAGCGCTGAAAAGAGGTACTTCATCACCTGCCCACAGCCCCAATCATGGGGGTGAAATCAGTGATGTTTAAACCCGAGAAATAATTTTAGTTGAAATTTTTGTCCTGGTTCCAGTCCTCAAATTTTAGACTTACTTTGTTTTTAATTTTTCAAAAGAAATTTCGTCCTACTTTTAGTCCTTTTTTCCCAAATTTAAGGTTTAGTCTTTGGGAAATTTTAGTCAACAATTTAATTTTTGCATTCAGTAGTTTTGTTCTAGTATTTCCAGGATGTTTTCCCCCAAAATTTATGTTTGAAAAATGTTTCATTTCTTACATGACTTACAAGGACTCAAAGGACGTTGGGAGATAATAAACTGGGACTTGAACGATAAATCTTTATATTCTGTTCCAAATGTTAGGGACTACTGAGGAGTATTGTTTAGGTTTAATCTTATCGGTTTGGGCTTGAGATTCAGTGATAAAAATTATGCTTTTCCTGCATGCTACTGCATGTCATGAAATTGTGCAACGCCAGTCCAGAGTCAAGGTCCGAATGTCGTCACCAATCTGATAGGCATTACATTTTATTTGTACAAAATGGCAGGTTTACCAGTTTCCACATGGCAGTAAGTTAATGCAAAACAATGAAAGAAATTCAGAAACTTACCTCGTAAACGTTTATCAAGTGCAATCAGTAAATAGTGAAAATTAAGAGCTTTAGTTTTAAGTTGCACAATTGCAGAAAGGAGAGAGGCAGGAGGTTTGCGATCAGATTCCTGTACAGAACATGAATGTTCTTGCCTCAAATATGCTGGAATTCTTTACTGATTTGACAAGCTAGTTTCACCGGGGTAGGGTTTCCACTTTGGGCGCAGTCGGTGAGCTGGGCACTAAATGCGCCCAAATGGCGTTAGTTTTGAAAAGTGATCTGTTTCCTCGAGCTTCCGCTCAAACTGATATCGCAGAATGCAAAATCTGCCTTGAACCAGCGCAATCGGGCATTTAAAAAAAAAATTGCTTTCAAAAATATTCCTTGATATATGTAAGAGTGGCAATTGGGTACAGTTTGATTAACACGGATTTAATGGGTTTAATCACAAAAATAAGCATTTTTAATCACAGTCTCAATCAACCACCTGTGAGAAACCCGATTTTATATCACTGAAAACGACTTTAAAAAATATACAGAACCATTGGCTAGTTATGTTGGGTTACAGTGGTCAGTTTCTTAGTAAATTAAAAATAAATTCTATTCAAAAGCTTTTAAAATGTGTCTATTAGTTCCGCTGGGCCCAAAAGTACCAGCTTAATTTTAAGAGCCTCTTCGAAGGCCCACAAGCAGGCGCAATTAGTGGAAACTCGCAATGGTGATTAATTCAATCTGGGGTCGCGGCCAGCTTCTAGCACGATGTGTTTTAAATTAGCGCAAATAATTGCGGAAACTCGATTTGCGAGGAATGTAATTTGCGCTTAAAATTCGGTGATCTTTTGCGCTGGTTTCGCTGATTTTGGGTGAATTGCACTAAAAAAACCAATGCAACCGAGCGGAAACTCCAGTCCACTGTATTCATCTATCAATGAAATTTATCTGTTGACTCCTCGAGTGACCAAGATAAGTATAAGTAACACCTGTGTATAAATCTCTCCTCTTTTTGTTGTTCTGGTCAAATCCTAATAAGTCACATTACATTTAATGCAGACAGATGCAACCGCACTGCATGTACTCAAAGGGGAAAGTAGATCAAGGCATAGTAGGAGTGTTGTTGACTCACCGGGGTCACTTTTCGCTTGATTTGCCTGCCATTAATGGGGTGGTAATGGCATCAAAATGAAGTCAGTAGCCTTAATGCCCCATTAATCCTGACGTATGCTCCTCTGGGACCTGCAAAAATAATCTGGGCCGCTGCCACCCCCGCCCCCCTGAATTTACCTCTTGGTGGGCAGGGAAGTCTGATATTGGTAGGCCTCAATCCATTTGGCTGATACCTGGGATGGCAGGAATGACGTATGAAGAGAGATTGGGTCGATTGGGCTTATACTCGCTGGAGTTTAGAAGAATGAGAGGGGATCTCATTGAAACTTATAAAATTCTGACAGGACAGGACAAACTAGATGCAGGAAGGATGTTCCCGATGGTCGGGGAGTCCAGAACCAGGGGTCACAGTCTAAGGATAAGGGGTAAGCCATTTAGGACAGAAATGAGGAGGAATTTCTTCACCCAGAGAGTGGTGAACCTGTGGAATTCTCTGCCACAGAAGGCAGTAGAGGCCAATTCATTAAATAGATTCAAGAAGGAGTTGGATATACTTCTTAAAGCTAAAGGGATCAAGGGATATGGGGAGAAAGCAGGGACAGGGTACTGAATTTGGATGATCAGCCATGATCGCATTGAATGGCGGGTCCTCACAATCGTGGCTGCCTGTTCGCTTCCAGTGTTGCCGTGCTCCGCCAAACATTCACCCAAAAGTCAAAATCAACCCCATCATGTTCAAAAAGTGTGAGACTGCTAAAAACAAAAGGCATATTACAAAAGTTTATTGAGTTCATTGTTTGAGTTTGAAGTTCCCAGAAAGCTGTCCAGAGCTCTGGTCAGACTGCCACTGGAGTACTGAGTATACATCTGGTCACTGCAAGATAAGGGGCTATCTAGGCCTCACAAGCAGTGCAGAGAAGAGCAACAAGGCTGATTCCCACTATTAGAGTGGTGAACTATAATGAGCTGGGGCTCTTCAACCTTAAGGAAAGACATTTCAGACATGATCTGTAAGCATGGAATAATATTTTTGTCATACAAGACAAGAGAAGACAAGTTCAGGGTTGTGAGTGACTGTTATATGAAAGACACCTGGAAGTATTTCTGTTACATTGAGGTGAGCAGCAGCTGAAATGAGGTACCAGGAAGAGTGAAATAAAAGCAGAAAACGCTGGAGGTGGCGGAAATGGCGGAGGATGATCTGTTGAATGTGGAGGCTGGTGGGGTGAACGGTGAGGACAAGGGGGACCCTATCATGGTTCTGGGAGGGAGGGGAAGGGGTGAGAGCAGAAGTGTGGGAAATGGAACGGACACGTCGAGGGCCATTTCAACCATGGTAGAGGGGAATCCTCGGTTGAGGAAAAAGGAAGACTTATCGGAAGCACTAGTATGGAAGGTGGCATTGTCAGAACAGGTGCAACAGAGATAGAGAAACTGGGAGAATGGAATAGAGTCCTTACAAGAAGCAGGATGGGAGGAAGTGTAGTCCACCAGTCTCCACATTCAACGGATCATCCCTCCTGCGTAATCCCACCACCAAACACATCTTCCCCTCCCCCCCTTTCAGCATTCCAAAGGGACCGCTCCCTCCGCGACACCCTGGTCCACTCCTCAATCACCCCAACACCTCCTCCCCTTCCCACGGTACCTTCCCATGCAAGCACAGGAAATGCAACACCTGCCCTTTTACCTCCTCCCTTCCCACTGTCCAGGGCCCCAAACACTTCTTCCAAGCGAAACAGTGATTTACTTGTACTTCTTGCAATTTAGTATACTGTATTCGCGGCTCACGATGCGGTCTCCTCTACATTGGGGAGACCAAACGTAGGTTGGATGACTGCTTTGCGGAACACCTCCGTTCAGTCCGTAAGCATGAGCCCGAGCTTCCGGTCACTTGTCACTTTAATTCTCTGCTTCACTCCCACTCTGACCTCCTCTGTCCTCGGCCTCTTGCACTGTTCCAATGAAGCTCAACGTAAGCTTGAGGAACAGCACCTCATCTTTCGATTAGGCACTTTACAGCTTTCTGGGGTCAACACTGAGTTCAACAATTTCAGACCATAACCTCTGCCCCTAATTTTTTCACGTGGCAGCTATTGATGATTCTGCCATTCCCATTTCCACTTCTTCTGGCATAAGATCAAATGAACTGAAAGACCTTATTTATCTGAACCAATCATGATTTTGTGGATATGTACTGTGCAACTGTATGAAGCTTCTGTTTAGTCAACAATGTAAGGCTTACGTACTGTATACCTGTACAGGGCTCCTGTTCGTTCAACATATTATGGGTCAGAAATTCGGCTTTCCGGCTTCCTGCGGGTGCAAGCATCGCGCGCGTACTTGCCCACCGCGCCTGCTGTTGTGCTTTGGGCCCACGAGGACTTCGGCTCCTGGGCCTCATCCAGCTGCCGGCGCGCAGTGCTTGCGTATCCCAGGGGCGCAGTTAGTTCGAAGCGTCCCCTGGGATCACGTGGGCCATGGAGAGCCAATCCTAGCAGGGCATTTTCATTCATAGATTTGACAGGAAGACCTGTCAAATCTATGAATAGAGATCGGCCCCAAAACCACACTTAAACTTCAAATAAACTTTAAAAAAAAAATCACATTTTTAAAATAACTATAAGTTACATGAATTAACTACTTTAAACAAAAATTAAAATGTTTGAAAACATTAATTATACTTTTTAATGGTGCTAAAAATAAACTTACCTTTCTTTAAAGTATCTAAAAAAGATAAACCTGTTGAAAAAATGTTTAAGTTGTAATTAATTAACCACTTACCTTGTTAAAAACAGGCCTTGCGCCTCCTTTTTAAAAGCGTAGCTTCTCCATACTTACCCTCCTGGAGAAACCTGAAAAAAAAACGAAGTTCGCTGCGTGCGCGCAGCCTCTCCCGCGCACGCGTTCGACTTCTGAACCCCTCCCTTCAGGGGAACGGAAGTTCCGGTTTTCCGCGCATGTGCAGTGCATGCAGGAAACCGGCACTTCAGGTGGCCTTACGGGTGAGTACACAGCGCGTACTCACCCGACAACAGCCGAATTTCTGGCCCAATTAACGTGCAGTGTTCCTGATTATTCAGCAGGGTAAGTGTAGCTGAAAGGAGCTCAGACTTATTCACCAGGGTAGGATTAATTTAAGACACTTACTATATTTAGCATTTTGATTGAATCTGAAAAAGTTTAATTACTCTCATTGATTTCATTAGAATCATTTAATTTGTGGCTGAACGATGCAGAATTTCGTGTGAATAAACTCTTGTAGATAAATGTTCAATTGCCATAAAGAACAGGAAAGAACATTAAATATTTTGCACTTACATTACAATTTAGATTTTAGTCAAATGGTAATAAACCTAATGTTATATAGCACTGTTGCATATGTAATCAGCAACTTGATTACACTCATAAGACATAATCGCGCGTTCACGTGTCACTCCAAACCTGTGGGACTGTTTGTTTTCTCCCTCTACTGAGGTTACATAGAACTACATAGAATTTACAGCACAGAAACAGGCCATTCGGCCAGTGTTTATGCTCCCCACGGGCCTTCTCCCACCTTACTTCATCCTACCCTATCAACATATCCTTCTATTCATGTACTTATCTAGCTTCCCCTTAAATGCATCCATGCTAGTTGCACAACCGTTCCATGTGGTAGAGAGTTCCATATTCTCACCACTGTCTGAGTAAAGAAGTTTCTCCTGAATTCCTTATTGGATTTATTAGTGACTATCTTATATTTATCCTCTAGTTTTGGACACCCCACAATTGAAAACATCTTTTCTACATCTACTGTAAGGGGGGCTCGTGCGAGGTGAGGCTTTCGTTGCCTGTACTATTGCTTGCTCTGGTCTCCGGCCAGACTTTTGCAATAAGCACCTGTGAGTGGTTCGACCCACTCGCCCTTACGGTTCTGACACCTGGACTTAGATGCAAAGGAGCAGTAATGCAGAGAAAGACTCAAATAGACCTGGGTGAATAGCACGAAATGAATGCCTTTATTGTACGGTGTCCAAAATAATGAAATACATGTCATATGCGCAGATCAAAGAAATTACAAGTATACACACGTCTATAATACTTGGTCTATACAAATGGGGAACACACGACACATCGAAAAAGGGGGAACACATTACACATTAACCCTAGGAACCACCCTCCCTTACAATACCTAAACTATGTCTGGATTTGTAGGATCGGAAGTATGCTCACCGCTCGGCTTACTTCGGAATTTAAAATGAGGCTCTCAGTTTTTCGCTGCAGCGCCTGGCTGTCACGTGGCTGTAAGGGTTTCTGCGCCCGACTTGTTTACACTCGTTGCCGCGATGGATCCACTTGAGACAGCCCCGATGGATATCCGTCGTGGATGACCCAGGCTATCCGCTCAAAGAACCAGAGGGTAGGCCTGTCTCCCTGATATCATGAAGTATTCGGTAGAATTCAAAGAGGTGGACTCCGCCGTTTATCTTCGGGCGCGGTCGGGGTTTTACTGACCGTAGCGCCACGTGGAATTTCTTCTCGTCTTTCTTCTCGTCACTCGGGCCTCGTTTGGCCGAGATTCCCTTCTTCCTCGCCACTGACAGCTGGTCGCTCGGGAACACACCGCTGTGTTGCCCTGATGGGTCCGGACACCGTTTACCGACGATCGGGATGGTGTACCCTGCTGCCTGCCGTGTCGAGGTGGCTCGCTCTGAGGTTCCGTTTCTGGCCGACACGGACCACGAACAATGAACTCGAACTTCACCCAACACTCGAACACCGGACCAGCACAGCGCCGCGGGCAGGACACGCACAAGACACGACCTGATTCCTCTTTTCTCCGTAACTGACCGTAACTCGTCACTGTAACTGCTTCATCTCCCTAATCCGTACCTCTTCTGTAACTGTAACTCGTAACTCCTGAGGAACATTTGTTCTCTATAGTTATACTGTTTTGTCGGCCTTATCTCCCGCTCAAATCAAAGTGTTGTCCTTTGTTTGATTTTGGCGCCCAAAATTCCCAGCATAGGGTAATTATCTTCTTAACTGGTTTCGGGATCACCTGAAACTGGCCAACTATCCGTTAATGCCTTCTTCATTGTTGAGCCAGCCAGGATGTGTATAAATCGTCTCCTCAACTGGTTTTGGGACCCCCTGAAAACTGGCCCAATCACCCGCCAATGTCTCTCTCATTGTTGAGCTGGGGGGGGTATTTGTGTATTGATGTGTCTGGATGGGCCCCCGATTGTCCAGTTCAATGATTCTTACTGTGCGTATGAAACGATTCAAGCACTTATATCATTGTTTTTGTTCAAAATGCAAATGGGTTGCATCCTGCCTTTTCAATTCGTACCGGGTATGGTCTCATAATGAATGTATATTCAACGCCATCTTGTCTGCCCACTGTGTCTCTGGAAACTTCTGCCACGATGCTCGGCGGCCATTTTACAGGCTTCTGTACCCTTTATTTTAAAAGCAGCTTTCCGTTCAATAAAAATGTTCAATTGAACCTGCTTCTCTCATATTATTAGAATCGCGATAATTGCGAAACTCTACACTACCCTATTTAACCCCTACATAAATTTAAAGACCTCTATCAGGTCACTTCTCAGTTTTCTCTTTTCTAGAGAAAAGAGTCTCAGCCTGTTCAGTTGTACCTGCTAGTTGTACCCTTTCAGTTCTGGTATCATCCTTGTAAATCCTTTTGCACTTTTTCCAGCGCTTCTATATCCTTTTTGTGATATGGAGACCAGAACTGTTCACAGTGCTCTAGGTGTGAGCTAACTAAGGTAATGTTTACATGTCTGACCAATGATATTTTTTGAAGCCACTCATCACAGGAAGTATTTTCCATAAATGGTACTCTGGATTGGGGTAAGGGGGTATCTTTGTGCCGAAAAGTCTGGCCACACAACCCCCTTCTGACTGGCCTACAGAGAACAGCAATATCCTGGATGTGAAAGAGGACATCTGCAGGCTTCGCACTAACTGTGCCCAGCTTAACTGCACAAGCTTGCTCCCTTGAATGCCTTGCAGTCCCCCCCAGTCAGCAAGGGATTGTAGAGCCGAGCCTTTTTGCATGGTTTTCTGACTGATATGCCTCTCTATCCCAATTCAGAGTACCACTTGTGGAGAATACTTCCTGTTACTATGTATCTTGTGTATCTGAATTGCACCTTGGCATGGGCATTTTCACTACTTAATGCACTAGGGAAATTACAATCTTCAGCATGCTCTGGGTCAGAGGACCACATGTTGAATGGCCAGGACCACTCCACACTGGCTGACATCTCCACTCATCCTCTATAGTCGGCCCTCCAGCTTGTATGGCAGAATCAAAAGAAGGTTAAATAGAGGATCCTACAGCAAGTGTAATGTCCTCGCACCATGCCAACAGCACAGACACTTGTGCAGACTTTGGTCACGTGTATCATCATCTGAATCGGTGTCACTTTCTTCCATCGAAATGTTGCTAATCTGTACAATGTTGTGGCCTTGGCTTTTCATCTGACATAGAACCATAGAATGGTTACAGCACAGAAAGAGGCCATTCAGCCGTCAGGCCGGGTCTCTGCAAGAGCACTTCAGCTAGTCCCATTCCCTTGCCCTTTCCCCATAGCGCTGCAATTTTTTTTTCCTTCAGGTACTTATCCAATTCCCTTTTGAAAGCCACGATTGAGGTGGCTGAGGTAAGTAAAAAAAAAACTTACCGTTCTTGTTCCAGTTTCTTTCGCATGTTCCTGCCCGCGATCGATCAGCCCGGTATTCTGCTTGAGTGCCGGGCTGATCGCGTGGGATCGCGGCTACCTCGGTGGTCCAGGTAGGTGCTTTTTATATTGTAAAGCCTGCAGCGATGGCCCTTCCCTTTAAGGGAGGGAAGGAGCCTTTGAACGTGGCAGCGCTGCACGGCCCAATGTGCAGCGCTGCTGAATTCTCCGTCATGCCTGCTGCTGATTGTGCTCCAAGAAGGAAGTGCAATGCTTGATTTAGCGCCCCACTTCCTTCTTGGAGCGCAAACGGCGAATTTTTGAAATTGTTAGCACCTGACGCTAACTTTTCAAACTTTTAAAAATTAGCGCCCCGAACGGAGCGATAGTGAATTTCTCCCCCATGCCTCTATTTATGAAGCCTAGGATGCCGTATGCTTTTTTAACTGCTTTCTCAACCTGCCCTGTCACCTTCAATGATTTGTGCACATGTACCCCCAGGTCTCTCTGTTCATGCACCCCCTTTAGGATTGTACCCTTCAGTTTATATTGCCTCTCCTTGTTCTTCCTAACAAAATGTATCACTTCGCACTTTTCTGCACTAAATTTCATCTGCCACGTGTCCGCCCATTCCACCAGCCTGTCTATGTCCTCTTGAAGTCTATCACTATCCTCCTCACTGTTCACTATACTGCCAAGTTTTGTGTCATCTGCAAATTTTGAAATTGTGCCCTGTACACCCAAGTCCAAGTCATTAATATATATTAAGAAAAGCAGTGTTCCTAGTACCGACCCCTGGGGAACACCAATGTATACCTTCCTCCTGTCTGAAAAACAACCGTTCACCACTACTCTCTGTTTCCTATCACTTAGCCAATTTTGTATCCATGTTGCCACTGCCCCTTTCATTCCATGGGCTTCATCTTTGCTGACAAGCCTATTATGTGGCACTTTCTCAAATGCCTTTGGGAGTCCATGTACACCACATCAACCGCATTGCCCTCATCAACCCTCTCTGGTACCTCAGCAAAAAACTCAATCAAGTTAGTTAAACACGATTTGCCTTTGACAAATCTGTGCTAGCTTTCCTTAATTAATCCACACTGTTAATTTTGTCCCAAATTATCGTTTCTGAAAGCTTCCCCACTACCGAGGTTAAACTGACTGGTCTGTAGTTGCTGGGTTTATCCTTACACCCTTTTTTGAACAAGGGTGTAACATTTGCAATTCTCCAGTCCTCTGGCATCACCCCCATATTTAAGGAGGATTGGAAGATCATGGCCAGTACCTCCGCAATTTCCACCCTTACCTCCCTCAGCATCCTAGGATGCATCCCATCCGGTCCTGGTGACTTAATCTACTTTTAAGTACAGCCAACCTTTCTAGTCTCTCCTCTATCAATTTTCATCCCATCCAGTATCTCAACTACCTCATCTTTCACTATGAATTTGGCAGCATCTTCTTCCTTGGTAAAGACAGATGCAAAGTATTCATTTAGTACCTCAGCCATGCCCTCTGCCTCCATGCGTAGGTCTCCTTTTTGGTCCCTAATCGGCCCCACCCCCCCTCTTACTACCCGTTTATTATTTATATGCCTATAGAAGACTTTTGGATTCCCTTTTATGTTGGCTGCCAATCTATTCTCATACTCTTTCTTTACCCCTCTTATTTCTTTTTTCACTTCCCCTCTGAACTTTCTATATTCAGCCTGGTTCTCACTTGTAGTCTCAACCTGCCATCTGTCATACACCCCCTTTTTCTGATTTATCTTACTCTCTATCTCTTTTATCATCCAGGGTTGCTCGGGCTTTGTTTGCCCTATCTTTCCCCCTCATGAGAATGTACCTCAACTGTACCCGAACCATCTCCTCTTTAAAGACAGCCCATTGTTCGAGAGTTTATACAACTAAAAGAAGCACAAATGATAAAGGGCATTTGATAAGACTTATCTACATATTGGGCCAGAAATTCGGGTCGGAGGCTTCCCGCGGGTGCAAGCATAGCGGGTGCACTTACATAGTGTGCCTGCCGTTGTGCTGTGGGCCCGCGTGGGATTCCGATCCTGGGCCTCCTCCAGCTGCTGGTGTGCAGTGCTTGCGTATCCCAGGGGTGCAGTTAGTTCGAAGCGTCCCCTGGGATCACGTGGGCCATGGGGAGCCAATCGGAGCAGGGAATCTCCATTCATAGATTTGACAGGAAGACCTGTCAAATCTATGAATAGAGATCGGCCCCAAAACCTAACTAAAACTTCAAATAATTTTTTTAAAAAACATCACATTTTTAAAATAACTATAAATTACATAAAATAACTATTTTAAACGATAATTTAAAGTTTTGAAAAAATTAATTACAGTTTTTAACAGGGCTAAAAATAAACTTACCTTTCTTTAAAGTATTTAAAAATAATAAACCTGTGGAAAAAATGTTTTAATTTAACTTAATTCACCACTTACCTTGTTAAAAGCAGGCCTTGCGCCTGCTTTTTCCCCGCGCAGCTGCTGGGGACTTACCCTCACGGGGAAACCTGTAAAAAAAAGCGGAAGTTCGCTGCGTGCGCGCTGCCTCTCCGGCGCACGCTTTTGACCCTCGAACCCCTTCCTTCACGAGACCGGAAGTTCCGGTTTCCCGTGCATGCGCAGTGCATGCGCGAAACCGGCACTTCCGGTGGCCCTACGGGTGAGTACACAGCGCGTGCTCACCCGTGGGGACCCGAATTTCTGCCCCATTGTTGGTGTGCATATTTCAGCAGAATTTATTATGTTGCTATAGTGCTATTTGTTTTGATTACAAAATACAGCAAAGCAGTACTATCATTTGCCAGACTGAGGGATTGCTCTAATTATTGCCCTTTAGATTGAAAATAGTTCAGTCAGCTTCCCTAAACTGATAAGGCCTTTTCTTGGTGGCCTTTGGCTTTGCATAACCTTTTTCTTCTTTTGTTGTATTGTCATTTAATTTTAACAGTGCTTTTCATGTTATTTATTCTTTTGCAAGTCCTTTGTGTAGGCTGTACTCATACCAGCATAGAGACAAGATGAAACAGTGAGTTAGCACACCCTCTGGCATTTAGGTTCAAATCTGATCCAGACTGATACGATAGCAAAATACTGCGGATGCTGGAAATCCGAAATAACAACAGAAAACGCTGGAAAAACTCAGCAGGCCAGGCAGCATCTGTGGAGAGAGAAAGAGAGTTAACGTTTCAGGTCGATGACCTTTCATCAGAACTGGGAAGAGCCGGAAATCAAATAGATTTAAGGCCAGGGTAAAGCTGGGAAAAGGGGGAGGGGATAAAGGAACAAAAGGAGAGATGAAGAGATTAAGAGACATTAAGAGATATGCAAGGCTAGAGGTGGTGTTAATGTGACAGATTAAGGCTGAATGAAGTGTGAAATCCACTGGCAGAATGAAGGACAGCTGCCAGCTTCTAGGAGGAAAAAAAGGTGGGGGGGGACAAATAAAAGGGTGGATAAAATAAAATATAAATGTGATTGGAGCTGAGGTTATGATCTAAAATTGTTGAACTCTTAATATCTCTTAATGTCTCTTAATCTCTTCATCTCTCCTTTTGTTCCTTTATCCCCTCCCCCTTTTCCCAGCTTTACCCTGGCCTTAAATCTATTTGATTTCCGGCTCTTCCCAGTTCTGATGAAAGGTCATCGACCTGAAACGTTAACTCTCTTTCTCTCTCCACGGATGCTGCCTGGCCTGCTGAGTTTTTCCAGCGTTTTCTGTTGTTATTTCTGATCCAGACTGATGTGGATCTCCTATCTCTGATGATTGTAAAGCTCTTCAGTTGCATAAATTTAGAGAGTTTCAACGCAGTTCCATAACACAAACCAGAAGCAAATTGGAAATCTGACTCAGGTAGACCCACAAGGATGACTATTGTGGGAAATCGGTGCAATAGAGGTGCCCTTTGAGGCTCGGGCTAAGTAAGACTGCTGAAGCTTCACTCTGCTGACTCTGCAGTACCCAACCTAGGCATGCTAGATATTAAAACCAGTGACATGAAATGGGAAAGTGTTCCATCTCCCACACGGATATGCACCAATGACTACATACTTTACTTTTCTGTTTCTCTCTCCACAGATGCTGCCTGACCTGCCGAGTGTTTCCAGCATTTTCTGTTTTTATTTCGGATTTCCAGCATCCGCAGTATTTTGCTTTTGATACAGTGTTAAGTGTTCGTCCACCAATATCATCAGGAGTAATCTCTATGGTAGTCTTTTGTGTCTTCACTGGATTATTAATCCTTCACTGCTACCAGAGCAGTAAGTCGTGCCATTTGCATGTGACAAGTGTTTTAAGATTCAGTAAGGCGATTAATTTAATTTGACCTCCAACTGGGTGACTGATGGTAGGTTTAAAACCAGTCGAGCCAAAAATGGATACAATTCGCTCAGCAGTGACAATACACAGTTACTGCTGCAAACCTATCTACAGTGCCTTAACAGCTTAACCAACAGCTCAAAATTGATCCCAATATTTTAAGTTAATTGTTCTTTCCCTCCCTTCTAAAGAATTCAAATGCATATGTCATTATGCCTAATCATTGGGTGTGGGCACGGAGTTAGCTTTGCATTTTGTAGATTGAGATCAACAAATTATGTGTTTTTCAAAAGAAGTCTTGTAAAATGGGTGTGACAAAGGGATCCTTTTTGATTTCCTCTCAGGTTAAATTCAGACAGAGTAACATAACCCATGTTTAACACACAGAACACTCCTCTAGTATCTACCTCTGAGCACAGTTCAGGTTTGATTGCAATTATCTACCATCTGATAGTGGTGGTAGGTGCACTTGGAAAGGTTTGTCGTCTTAGTTTATCAGCAGGTGATGATGTCGCAATCCTAGTTGCAATGAGTAAATCTAAACCTATGAGTAGACAACTGGAGTTATGAACAGAACGGGTTTTATGTCGAGATTTCATTGAAGAGAGAAGAGCAACAAGGCTGATTCTCATTAGTAGAGTGGACAGCTATAAGGGATAACTTAATAAGCAGGGACTCTTCAACCTTGAAGAAAGTCACTCAGAGGGGACCGTAAAGAAGTATATAAACAACTTAACAAGATAGATGAAGTAAATTTGGAACAATATTTTTGGCCGCAGCAGCAAGACAAGAGGAGAGAAGTTCAGTATTTTTACAGGTTTCATTAAAAAAAAACAGGGGTTTTGCTCACAACTCAACACAATGTCACTGGTCATCCTGTTCACTGGAGAATCAGTCTCCAGGGTTACTTCAGGAAAGTTACCAAAGTGTACCATGTGTGCTGTACCATGCACGTCCAAAAGGTAAATACAGGTTGAGCGTCCAAAATCCGAAGTTCCGGAATCCAGAATGTTCCGGAATCCGGACTCCGGGACGATTGGTGGCAGGGTCGTCCGGAATCCGTAAAATGTTCCAGAATCCGGAACTCCGGATTTTGGACGCTCAACCTGTACTTCAAAAAGCCATTGGGCCAGAAATTCGGCTCTCCGGCTTCCCGCGGGTGCAAGGATCGTGCGAGTACTTACATAGCGCGCCTGCCGTTGTGCTTCGGGCCCGCGTGGAATTCGGCTCCTGGGCCTCCTGCAGCTGCCGCCGCGCAGTGCTTGCGTATCCCAGGGGCGCAGTTAGTTCGAAGCGTCCCCCGGGATCACGTGGGCCATGGAGAGCCAATCGGAGCAGGGAATCTTCATTCATAGATTTTGACAGGAAGACCTGTCAAATCTATGAATAGAAATCGGCCCCAAAACCTCACTTAAACTTCAAATAAATTTAAAAAAAAATCACATTTTTAAAATAACTATAAATTACATAAATTAACTACTTTAAACAAAAATTTAAATTTTTGAAAAAATTAATTAAACTTTTTAACAGTGCTAAAAATATACTTACCTTTCTTTAAAGTATGTAAAAAAGATAAACCTGTTGAAAAAATGTTTAAATTATAATTAATTAACCACTTACCTTGTTAAAAACAGGCCTTGCGCCTCCTTTTTAAAAGTGCAGCTTCTCCATACTTACCCTCACGGAGAAACCTGAAAAAAAAATGAAGTTCGCTGCGTGCGCGCAGCCTCTCCCACGCACGAGTTCGACTTCTGAACCCCTTCCTTCAGGGGAACGGAAGTTCCGGTTTCCCGCGCATGCGCAGTGCATGCGTGAAACCGGCACTTCAGGTGGCCTTACGGGTGAGTACACAGCGCGTACTCACCCGTGGAGAGCCGAATTTCTGGCCCAATATTTTTGGCCGCAGCAGCAAGACAAGAGGAGACAAGTTCAGTATTTTTACAGATTTCATTAAAAAAAAACAGAGGTTTTGCTCACAACTCAACACAATGTTACTGGTCATCCTGTTCACTGGAGAATCAGTCTCCAGGGTTACCTTCAGGAAAGTTACCAAAGTGTACCATGTGTGCTGTACCATGCACGTCCAAAAGGTAAATACAGGTTGAGCTTCCAAAATCCGGAGTTCCAGAATCCGGAATGTTTCGGAATCCGGACTCCAGGATGATTGGTGGCAGGGTCGTTCGGAATCCGTAAAATGTTCCGGAATCCGGAACTCTGGATTTTGGACGCTCAACCTGTACTTCATGAAGCCATTAACTTTTGTTGTCTTTTTTTGAAAAATCCTATGAAAAATGCGAGTGATGCAATAAAACTTTAGTGTTGTGTTTTATCCTCCTTAATCTGCACAGCTCCACTAAGTGTTTCCGCCAGGCTGCAGCCACGGCACCACGCCGCCCTGGTGGCCTAGTGTGGGCCATTGGATGCTCTGCAGAGTTCACAGCGACTTTAGCGTAATGGCCCCCATTAAAGCAGGTGATGTAAGAAAACTACTAGGCACTTGGTCTAAGCATTAAACAAAGCTTTAATCAACTATTTTTCAACATGGAGATCTAGTTGTGTCCTTCACTAGTTCCTGTTAAGGAATGTCCTGAGCAAGCTGGGCCCTTGCCCGAGTATTTATACTCTCCCTGGACAGCGCCACCAGCAGGCCGCCCAGTATTACTTTATAAGTCATTTCCACATGAATGACAAGATTCATGTCAGCAGGCATGCAAGTTTTTTGGCCCTATTAAATGATGCGGGTCTGATGACGTCATCGATGACTCATTTCCAGCGGGGATATTTAAATAGCCTTGGCCACATCGCATTTGAAGGTCCATGTAGGATTGTGGAGGGAGAATTGGAGAGGAGTGTGTTGTTGCTGAGAATTATGAAAATGAGTTCACAAAGAGAGAGGGCTGCACCCAGCTTTTCGGATGAATCCCTACATACTTTTGTGGAGGGAGTCAGAGCATGCAGGAAGGTCCTTTTCCCTGCTGATGGGCAGAAGAGACCTCCCCGAGAGACCAAAAGGGCATGGTTCCAAATTGCTGAGGAGGTCAACAGCAGGGATGTTGTCAGGAGGACCTGGGTGCAGTGCAGGAAGAGAGTCAATGATCTGATGACATCAGGAAAGGTGAGTGCAAAGCCACACTCACCTTCATCCTGCTGTGCCTGTCATCACATCCTCATCACTCTGCCTTCCCAAGCCTACTCCTGCACATCATTACTCACACCAACATACCTTGCACGTCCACCCATCCCTCTCTCTCTATGTACATACTCACATCCCCATCTGACTAACCACCCCTCACACTCACCCTCATCCGAATGTAATCATGCCAAGTAACACCACAGAAAGAGGCCATTTAGCATTGGCACCACACTTTCTCATGGTCACCCTCCACAGATGTAACCCACACATTCCTGACACTCATTCCATCACTCTCACTCAAACTTCTCTTCTTTCCCTCCTTGCAGGGAGAGGGAGCGAACCGGAGGTGGCCCTCCATTCTTCAGTACTTTGACTGCAGCAGAGGAGGTGGCCCTGGAGGTGTCGAGAGTTGCAGAGCTGCTGGCGGTGGGAGATGGAGAGAGGGGGACCGTTCAGCAACCTGGTGACAGAATTACATCTCATACAGCCACATGGCATACAGCAGTCACTCATATGGGGACTGATGACAGCAGCCAGTGAATGTTCATCATGTGCATAATGGTATCATTACCCATTCTTAATATAACACTTCTAAATCATCTCTTTCCTTTCCCAAAGGTCAATCAAGAGCCCCCCCACACTGTCCAGCCGGAGGAGGAAGACGACTCCTCAGAGGAGCCTCCAGCCTCTGAGGGTGCAACGACAGCAGACCCAAGCGCACCCAGCACCAGCCCAGATACGCACACGTCGGTGGGTCCTATGCGAGATAGAGTAGTGTTGTCACCTGGTGTCTCACACTTCACAAGTGAGCAAGAGCAGATGGTGTTGGCAGGGACAGTAGTAGAGACTCCTTGCTGGAGGGTGCAGGACGCTCCAAGCTCTGCTCAGCTGCATGCAGACGCTGAGCTTCAGGGGCCATTGAGAAAGAGGGCGATCCTGAAGGGGCAGCAAGCAATGCAGGAGGCTCTGGCAGGTTTTGCAATCTGCAAATCGGCACAGAATGGAGGATTCCATCTCCAACATGAGCACCACCATGTCGCAGGCGATGGCAACAATGTGCTCTTCCATGGAAAGGATGGCCACCTGCCTGGGGCAGCTAATGCACCATTCCCATGAGCACATGCTAGCTATGGAGAACAGATGGCAGAGGCTCTCTAGGAGCAATCTAAACATAGATTTGGGTCCTCATGGCCCCAGTGCTGTGCAGCAAGGTGCTCTCCAGCTCCTTGCTAGCAGGGAAGTGCGAGTGGCCCATCAGAGGGATGATGGTGAGAGGGGACATGGAAGTGTGGGCTCCTCGCAAAGTGCTCCCACCTCTCTCCCGTTGCCTCCCCCTCAGTCAGAGCCCCAGATGCCTCCTCGGATCACGATAGCCGAATCTGCCCCTGCACAGTCGCAGGAGGAGCAGATTTTGGCGGGGCCAACACAGGCTCCAAAACTCAGAAGACATCCGCCAATAGTGTCTATGCAGTCGTAGCAGGAAAGTGAGCAGCCTGGCTTACCTCTGCTGAAGCCACAAGGGTTGCAACTCGTAGAAGCACGTGTAAAGAAAAAAGCCACAATCCTAATTGCACAAGGGTATGCACATGGGTGTATAAAGAAGTGTTATTGTGAAGGTTCCATTACTGTTATCACACATATAAAAGTATTTATTTTCATCACTTTCCAGTCATGCCCATTTTTGTCTGCTACTTTGGAAGTGGCTTAGTTAGTTGGAGTAATGGTAATACATAACGGGCCGGATATTCCAATCCCTACGGGTGAGTACGCGCTGTGTACCCACCCGTAGGGACATCGGAAATGCCGGTTTCAGGCATGCACAGCGCATGTGCTGGAAACCGGCATTTCCAATCTGTCAAGAAAGCACTTGACAGATCCTCCAGCTGCCCTGGAGAAGGGCCTCTGCGGGGGGATAGTTCCGCTTTTTGGAGACCCTCCACCCGCAGAAAAGTTGCCTGCCTCTGCCGTTCGGGTCCGTGGCACGCTGCCAAACACGCCGGAGTTAAAGGCACGAGGTGGCGGGACGATGGCAGGTTCCCGACGCACTCGCAATTTCTGCAACTTTTACTGCCGAACCGCCTCCAAACCCGCACGCTCGGCAGTGGGAAAGTTCCAGCCACTGACTGGGTCTCTACCCCGGAAACTATCAGATGAAAATCTAACATTTGGCATGTGTGACACTTTGTTAGTGCAGAGATCACCCTGTAACTGGCCCCAAATATATTTGGTCTAGGATTACAGGATGCTAACTTGTGGGAAAATATTCTATTCCCTTATCTTGATGAGCACACCCACAAAAAAATAATCACCAAATAATGACCCAAATAATTTTCTTTCAGATTAAATTGCAAATACCGTTCCAAAACTAACTGCTGCCGAGCATTAAGCAGAATATTTGGCAGAACAAAGTGCAAACATAACATGGTGAGTTCTAATTTGTACTGTCAAATCTCCTGTTAACTTGTATAACAACAAGCTCATTATCAGAGTTCAATTTAAAAATAAAACCACTCATTACATCTATTTGTCTCCTTTGGGCTTTGGGGAATCAGAATTTTAGGCTTAGATTTTCCTCCTGGGCAGGACTTGTATCCACTTCCCTGACCCCAAACTATTTTCCTGGGTTGGGAGTCATTACACTTGTAGGCAGCTCTCAGCGCCCGGTGGCAACTCCCCGATACGCTGCCAGTGAGGGATAGCCAGTGGTACTGGGCAGGACATTCACTGCAGCACCAGATCGGGGCAGGGACCAAGATTAAAGGTAGAAGAAGGCCCATGAAGAATGCATTTTTTAATTACCTCAGGTGGCTCGGTAGGACTCACCAGGAGGACCACATAGAAGTGGGAAAGGTGGCCAAGAGTAGGTCTTGTCCCTCATTCTCTGCCATTTCTCGCTGCTGCTCTGGCAAATCCCACTTCCCCTCTTCTGATCTCCTGGTCGTTGGTACTATGATAGAAGGCAGGGAAATCAGCCAATTTCCTTAGCCCTGCCCCCCACTATCATGGATGGATGAGGTCCTTGCTGGACTGTAGGGGGTGGGGCTGGGGGGTTGTTGTGTAGTGCTACTTTCAGGGGCAGGCATCCAGCAGTATGGGTCCCTGCTCCATTTTCCTTGCTCCTCCACCAATATTTTAGATGGTATAGTGGAGGAACGTTCCACAAGTTGAGGAATGCCAATGCTGGAGAATGAAACAGCTCCTATTATGGCATGGCCAAGGTTGTAACTTAATTGATGGGGAAGCCTTAGGTTTATACCCTTCTACTATAGGAAAACACATGATAGCATCACACATCGTGCCTCCATGCACATGCATTGAAAACAATGGCAGTTCTCTAAAATCTTTCCTCACCTGGATTTTTTTTTCAGTACTCGATAATCTAGTAAGTGAAATCTTGGCAGGGTGCAAGCTTGCGTTCAATTTCTCTGGTAATGTGAGAGAATGTATCTGTGCTCACTAGCCGTGTACAGTGACTAACTCACTGAAGGGACTGATCAGTCTTTGCTTTCACTAATACTCAGATTTATAGATTTATGCAGTCAGCACGCACACCCAAAGCTGACAACCTAAATGCGTTCTGAGCTCTGGTAATTAATACGTAGCTCACTGTGCCATGAAGAAAATTGATTCTGGACCTTTGTGTTGAAATTTCTGCTCATCAGGTGTAGGGGCTGGTGGTTTTGTGTCAGCTTTACCTCTGACTTCTGAGCGGTTCGAATCGCTCCCACTCCCTTGGTTCTAGACCTTGGACTTATTTGGGGGTTGTGATACAAAAGGTGCAGCAGACAACTGAGTTTGATGAAAGAACTTCAATCTTTATTAAAAGGTAAGACACAAATAATAACACTCTTATCACTCTAAAGGTGGGGAACACTTCGGTACAAGCGAGGGAAATGACAGTAGAACAATACTTCACCCCTCCCAACCCCACTTTACTAGCTAAGTTAGGTTTTGAAGGACCAGGGATAATGCTCACCAATCCTTTGACAGTTGGGCTAAATCGTGGTTTTGGGGTTCACTGTTTATGGCGGTTAGTGTCTGCCGTACCCCGTACGCAGTAGAGGACTTCACCTGGGTCTCTGGTCAGTCTTCGCGAGTCCGCTGATGCGGTAGGATGTCGTTGTGGATTTATCTGGTGAGTACCCAATTTCTTTAGTTCAGCAGTAGGGTTTAGAGTCTTTGGGGAAAATCTTACCCAGGGGTAAGTCAGGAGTAGTTTGTAGTGTGGAAACTTTGCGATTCTTCAGGTTTTCTTCCCTGGAGTTAGTCTTTGTTGGTCGCGGTGGCCTGCGATTACCCGGTCAGTTGGGGGTAATGCGCGGTTGTTGGTTTCGTGAGGCCTTTGGTTTCCGCGATGGCTTTAGGCCTTGTTTGGTGTGTCGGTCAACCTCGTGGAGCCGTCGGTGACTTGTTGCTGCTTGTTGCTCTGGGTGACTGGGTTGGGGCCGTTGTTGGAGGTCCGTCGAGGTGGTGTCTTCGCGAGCTGGACTCAGGTGTGTCTGAGTGGTGAGCGATGCCGACTCACTTCCAGCTCGGGCCTTCTTCTTCTTGGTCTCTCCTCCTTCTGATGACCACCAGTTGCGACTGACTGTTCGACTCAACGAACGTTGAACTGTGGTGTTTCTCTCTCTTCTTTTTCCGTGTATGCTTGGTGGGCCTTCAATTATACAGAATTGAAGTGGCCTTATCTACCCTCCAAATCTACTCGGTTCATTGTTTAGTTTTGGCGGGCTCGTAAATCGGTAACGGTTTACTAGCACGTTAACTGGGTTTTAACAGGCCTTCAATCTCAATAATTGAATATGGCCTTATCTACCCGCCAAATCTGTTAAGTTCATTGTCTGAATTTGGCGGGCCTGCTACCAATAACTGCTCTGTAAGTGTCAAATGGGTTTTGGGATGGTTTGCATCCTGTCGATCTTCTTGGTTGATTGCTGGTGATTGGTTTCGTGTTTTGGGTTCCTAGGCTGATCTATAGCCTAGTCCTGAGTGATTTGTATTATGCATGTTTCTGATGGGCCCTGTAATCGGTTTGATGGGCACCTGTTGTTTTGGGTGGGACTGTCTTCTCCTAGGGTCTATTGTCAAAATGTTAATGCTTGCTGGGGCTTTGAGTGAGGTCATCCCGGTTCCCCAGACACTGCAATTAACTGCAATACCCAAAACTGCTTTTACAGAGGTTGAACCCACCTTCTTTTCACAGCCTTTTGTTCCTTTACAGGCCCAGACATAGTTTTAAAATGCCAAAACTTGGTTTTTGGTCTTACAGTCTCTTAGGTTAGGCCCAAATACAATATTATCACTCTGAGGTAGTTCCAAAGTCCTTTTTCCTTTGATTTTGGGGATCTGTAAATTTTGGAAACTTTACACAGGTGAAGGATGCCGATACTGGGAATTGGAGTATTTGTTTCCATCTCAGACACCCGTGCCTCAAATGGAAAAAGTACGCGCTAACAGTAAGGAATCTTGCCTGCATGGGTGAGCTGCCTGCAATTTTTCAATATGTACTCGATACAAGTAAAGTTCCTTGTTGCCAGCACGTACTTAGGATATTACCCCTTTTCCGACCCCCCTCCAGTATTAGTATCAAGCAGTCTCAGGTTAGGTACTGCACATTGGTTGGAAGCAGAATCCATAATAGCTTTTAAAAAGGAAGTGGATAAATATTTGCGAAAGAAACATTTAAAAAGGTGCGGGGTTAGGGCAGGGGGATGGGACCAAGTGAATAGCATTTTCAGAGAGCCAGCACAGGCACAATGGGCTGAATGTGTTGTAAATTTCTATGATTCAATGATTCTAGTTAGAAGCAGAGCAGAACTTTCCATTTCCCACGCAAGTAATTTTGTTAGTTCTCAGAGAAAGATTGTTAATTTAATGCCAGATTAGGAGCAATTTTGTGACTTGAGCCCATGCCCGCTAGGAACTGGGTTGAATCCGTTCAAACGTATTTCACAGAAGTTCCTCAAAGATAACAGATAGTGGACTTCCATCCTGTCTTGTCTCCCATTCCCTGCCATTGACATTTGCCATAAATCAAGTTATAAGGAGCAAGTAACATTTTTGGACATGTAAATTAGAGGGCCTGCAATTCTTTGCGTGTGTTTTTTCTAACCTTTTGTCCCAATGGCAGTTTTCCTGTTGCAGCTGCAGCAAGTTCCACAACCCCTCTTTTGATCTGCTGGTCATTGGTAGAAGGCAGGGAAATCAGCCAATTTCCTTAGTTCTATCCCACCATCATGAATGGATGAGGTCCTTGCTTGGGCGGGGTGGGGGGGTGTGGGGGGGCGGGGAGCGTTGTGCAGTGCTACTTTCATGGGTGCAGCGCACATCGTGCCTCCATGCTCCTGCATTGAAAACAATGGCAGTTCTCCAAAATCTTTCCTCACCTGGATATGTTTTTTTTTTAGTGTCGAGTGAGTGAAATCTTGGCAAGTGCAAGCTTGTGTTCAATTTCTCCAGTAATGTGGGCAAATGTATCTGGGCTGAACGTGTTGTAAAATTCTATGATTCAATGATTCTAGTTAGAAGCAGAGCAGAACTTTCATTTTCCACACAAGTAATTTTGTCATTTCTCTGAGAAAGATTGCTAATTTAATGCCAGATTAGGAACAAATTTGTGATATGAGCCCATGCCCGCTAGGAACTGGGTGCATCTGTTCAAGCGTATTTCAGAGAAGGTCCTCAAAGACAACAAACAGATAATGGACTTCCAGCCTGTTGGGCTAATCTGGGTTGAAACTCACAGCTCTAAATTCTCCTTTATACAAAATAAAAGGAGGAACACAAATTTTGCAATTGAATTCATGACCCAACAACAAATTCCCAGGAATGCACGGCTTTGAATTATGCGATTTCTGAGAATTGGATTTTGATAGCAGCACCAGAAAGTATGAAGCAACTCTGAAACACTGCAATGATAATCCCCCTAACAATTCTTGCCAGCAAATAAGCCCCTAACACATAAATGTCAAAAAGTTTTTAAATCAAGTTATAAGGAGCAAGTAACATTTTTGGACATGTAAATTGGATGGCCTGCAAGCCCTGTTGTGTGTGTTTTTCTAACCTTTTGACCCAAACTTGACATTTTTGACTCGTGATAGGACCAAGTAATTAAATAATAAATGAGAGGTTTAACATTGGCCGTTTGGAACCACTCCCATCTCACAGTCACAAAGGCCGTGAATTTGCCGGCGTTCAGACAGGCGGGTTTGGAGGCAGGTCGGGAGTAAAAATCCAAATGATTGACGGCAGGTTGCGAACCCGCTGCCATCCCGCCTTCACGCAACTTTGCAAAGTGTCGGGTCTGCGAGTCCTGATCAGACCCGACACCAAATGGAGGGAGAGGCACTTAAGGCAGTTAAACAGCTCGTTAACTGCCTACATAATGCCTTTTTAACTGGATCTTCCCATTTTAAGACTTTTCAGCGTGTTGCCCGTCGTGCGACAAACACGCCATCTGATTGTGCCGGGTTCAGCAACTAGCTGAATTGTTGACAGCTGCTCCTGCAGCATAAAAGCAGAGGTGCAACATGGTTGACTTTCAGATTGAGAGGTCGCACAACACCAGGTTATAGTCCAACAGTTTTATTTGAAATCACAAGCTTTCGGAACTATCGCTCCTTCCTCAGGTGAATAGGAGCGATAGTTCCGAAAGCTTGTGATTTCAAATAAAACTGTTGGACTATAACCTGGTGTTGTGCGACCTCTCAATTTTGTCCACCCCAGTCCAACACCGGCATCTCCGCATCATGACTTTCAGATGCCAGAACTTTGTGCTTTGAGGCTTTGGAACACATTTTGCAGGTCTATTGAGCTTGTGAGTGTTTAAGCTGAGATCCATATGCACTTTGACCTCCTTGGAGGACCCTCTCCCCACATTGACTGAGCGCTTATATTGGGCCAAAAATTCGGCACTTGCCGGGTGAGTACGCACTGTGTACTCACCCGTAAGGCGTCCCGAAGTGCCGGTTTCCTGCATGCACTGCACATGTGTGGGAAACCGGAACTTTCGGTCTGGTGAAGGGGGCGGTTCAGAGGTGAACCGCGTGCGCGGTAGAGGCTGCGCGCACGCAGCAAACTTAGGTTTTTTTTCAGGTTTCTCCGGGAAGGTAAGTATTGAAGAACCTGCACATTTAAAAAAGGAGTCGCAGGACCCGTTTTCAACAAGGTAAGTGGTTAATTAAGTATAATGTAAACATTTTTTCAACAGGTTTATCTTTTTTAGATACTTTAAAGAAAGGTAAGTTTATTTTTAGCACTGTTAAAAAGTATTTAATTTTTTCAAAAATTTAAATTTTTGTTTAAAGTGGTTAATTTATTTAACTATAGTTATTTTATAAATGTGATGGGTTTTAAAAAAAAATTATTTTAAGTTTAGCTGTTCTTTTGGGGCCGATTTCAATTCATACATTTGACAGGTCTTCCTGTTAAATCTATGAATGAAAGATAGTCTGCTGCCATTGGCTCTCCATGGCCCACGTGATCCCAGGGGACGCATCGCACTAACTGCACCCCTGGGACACGCAAGCACTGCGCGCCGGCACTTGGAGCAGGCCCAGGAGCTGAAGTTCCCGTGGGCCCAAAACACAATGGCAGGCACGGTAGGTAAGTGCGCGCGCGATCCTTACCCCCGCGGCAAGCCGGAGAGGCGAATTTCAGGGCCAATATCTCTTCCTCAACTGAGCTATATACCAGCGGGATGGGAACCATTTATACCCTCTCATCCTGGTCCTCAGAATCGGAAGAAGAGCAGCCGCGGCAGCAGCAGAACCGTCCACCACAGCTGCAGCAACAACAGAAGCGCCAACCTTCTCCTCACCCACCTGATGATGCACAGGGCAGAGGGCGTCAGCGCAGGGCTGCACCTCGCCGCAGGAGATACCCCCAACACAGGGTTTACAGGCCGAGGATGAGGTTCCACAACATGAGTGAGCAGCACTGCCAAAGGAGGCTGAGACTTTTGCGAGAGGTAGTCGCTGACATCTGCGCAATGCTGCACCAACACCTGGAGCCCAGAGGAGCGGGTGGACACTCCTTACCAGTGGCTGTTAAAGTCACCACTGCCCTCAACTTCTTTGCTTCAGGGTCCTTCCAGAGCTCATCAGCAGACATCAGCGGCATCTCCCAGTCGGCCACACACACTTGCATCATGCAGGTTACCGATGCCCTCTTTGCAAAGGAGCACAATTACATCTACTTCCCTACGGATGAAGCAAGTGTAACCGCACGTATGGTTGGCTAACAAATATGGCAGGCTTCCCAAGGGTGCAGGGTGTCGTAGGCTGCACACATGTGGCCATTAGGGCACCCCATCACAACCCAGCTGTATTTGTCAACTGCAAGGGCTTCCACTTCCTTAACGTCCAGCTGCTGTGTAACCACAGGAAGAACATTATGCATGTTTGCGCCAAGTTTCCTGGCAGTTGCCATGACTCGTTCATCCTTCGGCAGTCGACTGTACCTCAACTCTTCAATCCGCCAAGACAATCTTCCAGATGGCTACTTGGAGACAAGTGCTATCCCCTGAAAAAGCGGCTAATGACACCGATGAGAAGGCCATCAAACGAAGCTGAGGAGCGCTACAATGTGAGCCACATTTCCACCAGATGCATCATTGAGCAAACCATCGGCTTGCTCAAAATGCGATTCAGATGCCTGGACAGATCAGGTGGAGCCCTACAGTACTCCCCAGCCAGGGTTTCCAGAATCATCAGCATCAGCTGTGCCCTGCACAACATCGCACAGCAGCGTGGCTTAGCGCTGCCTGAGGAACAAGTGGCTCAGTGCAGAGCCTCCTCGGAAGAGGAGGAGGAGGAGGAGGCGGCAGATGAGGGACACCTTGTGGGGGTCGGATGTGCCAATTCCACCAGCACGTGACCACATTGTTGGCCGAGAGGCAAGGGATACACTCATCCATGCCAGATTCGCATAAGTTTATGCATCAACCAAATGTGGCTGGCACATGGAAATGAATGTCTGGACGACCTTCTTAACACACCATGCATCATCTGTACAATAAACTGTGGTTCCCTATCACTCTCACCTCCATCATTACACATTAAAGGCGCTCTGACCCCTCACTGTGCAACTTCCATTTCTGAGCACACATAGGACAAATCTTCAATTCTTTGCCCTCACTTTTGTTTAATAAAGTTACAATCAGGATGACAAACTTTACCTTGTAAGATAAGAAAACACCCAAGTGACTACCCTTGTGACTATTTGTGTGTTGACTTTCTCTGATGCGTGCTTCTACATGGTGCTTCCCCTGTGTCTTCAGCAGATGTAGAGGCACCTTGCTCACTTCTTTGCTGCGCCTACTTAGACACCTTTGGCGGGCGTCCTCTGGCTTTGGGAGCCTGGGAGGGCTCTGCAACAGTCTGCTCTTCCTGCGGCTGTGCAGGGGCTGAGACGGCCATCTCAGTTGGGTGTAGAATCTGGGGCTCTGACCAAGGGCTCCACAGTGGCATGGTCGTGTGAGCACTTGGAGAGCAGCCCACACTTCCTTGTTGTCGACCACCAACATCCCTCTCATGGGTCGCCCACACTTCACTGCTAGCAAGTGGCTGGAGAGCACCTTGCTGCACATCAGTGGGGACATGAGGACCCGTCTCTGTACTGACAGTCCTCATAACGGGGATGTCTATGTACCTCTGGTTCCTCTCCTCAATAGATGCCCATCTATCCTCCATAGCAGACCAACTATTTAGAAGAGTCAACTTGCTCTGTTGAGTCTGGCGATTTATGTTCTCCAAGGAGGTTACCATCCTTTCCATGGCGGCATGTTCATTCTCCATTGCGTCCACCATGGCATTGCTCATGTATGACATGGACTCCTCCATTCTCTGCACACTCGCAGTTACCATGGATGCAAACCCTGTCAGAGACTCCTGCACTTGTTGCTGAAGTTCCAGCACCGCTCTCTTTCTGGATGGCCCCAGAGGCACAGCGTCTACACGCAGCTGAGCAGAGCTAGGAGCATCCTGCGCCCTCCGACGAGGAGTCTCCACTGCTGTCCCTGGCTCCACCATCTGCTCACTTGTGAGCTGTGATACACCAGCTGACAACACTACTCTATGTCACGAAGGACCCACCAAGGTGTGCGTCTCTGCTCTGAAGCTGGGTGCGCTGATTTCTGGTGACGCTGCTCCCTCAGAGGCTCCAGGTTCCTCTGAGGAGTAGTCCAGCTCTTCCTCCTGGACAGTGGGGAGGGGGGCTCTCGATGGTCCTGTGGGGGAGTAAAGGCATGAATTAGACATGTGATATTTAGGTACCAGAAACATCGAATTGTGCAGATGATCAGAATTCAATCTGTATGAACATCAGATGCCATATCAGTCACTCATGAAATCTAAATGAGAGGGTTGCAAATCTATTCTGTCACCAGCTTGCTCTACTGCGCCCGTCTCTCCGTCCCCCACTTCCAGCTCCTCAGCACCTCCGACGATGTCGTTTGTTAAAGTGGCCAGGGATGGTGGGCCTCCTGCTGTCCTCGCTCTCTCCCTCTTATTGTGGGCTCTCTTTTCCTGCAAGGAGGGGCACAAGTGGAGTTTCAGCGAGATTGATGGAGTGAGTGTGAAGAATCCATAACATAGAAGCTTAGAGGAAGACAAAGATGGAATGAGGTGCCAATACCAAGGTGCCTCCCTGTGCATTGTTAGATGTTGTCATTGCATAAGAGTGAGATCGCGTGTGAGGGGTGCATAGTAGGATGATGAAGTGATTCTGTACATAGAGAGAGAGGGATAAGTAAAGGTGCAGGGGAAGTAAGGGTAAGGTGAGATGTGGAGGAGTAGGCTGACAATGCAGCGTACTGTTGATGAGAAGAGATGGGAAGCAGATTGAAGGTAAGTGTGATGTTATACTCACTTTTGCTGAGCATAGCAGATCATTGAACCTTTTTCGGCACTGCACCCAGGTGCGTGTACACAAAGACCTGGCGCTCACCTCCTCAGCAATTTGCAGCCAGGCTGCTTATGTCTGCTGAGGAGGCTTCCTCCGGCCATCGGGAGGGAACAGAGCCTCCCTGCGCCCTCTTACTCCCTCCACAAGAGCATGGAGGGAGTCCTCATCAAAACAAGGAGCAGCCTTACATCTTGGAGCAGTCATGTTGCAGTGGGCCGTTTTCAGGAGCAGCACAGAGGAAATGCAAAGCAAAGGCTGCACGGGCCCCTTAAAACCAACTGAATCGATGATGTCAGCAGAGGCAAGCAGCAGACCCGCACCCACTGACTGGGCCGGGTAACACACACGGCGGGCTTAATGAGCCCAGTTAAATCAAAATTGTAATTTGGGAGCGGCTGAAACCAGCAGCGGGTCCGGAACCCGCCCACCAGACAACCCGACTCCAACCCGCCTCCTGTGGCAAATTCGCAGCCAAAGTCTCCTCAGTTTGCTTGTTGTAAAAGTGTGCCATTGCGCCGATCATTTACGAAAAGAAATGGTTAATGTAGATTTCTTTTGCATAAGTCATGTTGATTTATACTTTGGCTAGACATGAATAGATTTACCTTTAATTTCTTGTAAACGTGTCTTAGTTTGTTCGGTGCTTATATGGTCTCTTGGCAAGACGTAGTGTGGTGATGGATCTAGGCAGCTGGAATCAGTTTTCCTAAGATAAGCTTGCAAAGTAATTAAATATTTTTCTAAGGTCCTTATTTAATGCAAGTTCGGTCATGTAGCACACGTACGTGCCTTGGGTGGTTGGGGTGTGCTGCTAACTAGATGTAACCTGCAGTAAAATGAACAAACTGCTCAATTTACATTCCTTTTACAGCCTTTTCAACAAGATTATAGCATGGAAATTACACAGCATAATATTATTGTCGAAGCACTTAACACGCTTTTATCAAATTGCTTTGATCCACTATTTTCATGGAGGCCTAAGTTCCAGGCCCGGGTATTTTAACTCCTGGACCTCATCTGCATGTCACCGGTCAGCAGCCCGCCCAAAAACAGCAGGCCACTGGACGGGAGAGGAATGATTTTCACTCTACACTGAGCTAGCTCTGATCCGTTCCTGTTGGCTCCCATCCGACTGCGGATTCTGCTCCCATGCGACTGAATGATTTCTGCTTTGCCGCTATCTGCTCACTTCCCGTGGTCACTGACTCTGCTCTGCTCCACCCGTCTTTCAGAATTCCTGCATTACCCTTCACGAGACCGCACTGGATCAGCTCTTCGATGATATTAATTAATTAATTAATTAATTAAAATAATTAATAAATTTAAAACGGAGATAGACAGTTTCCCAGCTGATAAGGGAATTAAGGGTTATGGGGAGCGGGCAGGGAAGTGGACGTGAGTCTAGGTTCGGATCAGCCATGATCCTATTGAATGGTGGAGCAGGCCCGAAGGGTCGTATGGCCTACTCCTGCTCCTACTTCTTATGTTCTTATGTTCTCCTGCTCCCAATCTTGTGTGCTCCTCACCTCCCCGCAGAAATTTCACAGACCAGCTCCCTCAGCTACACTGATCCTGTGGATTCACCCTCCACTGGCTACCTGCTCTTCACTGCTCTTGGCCCTCAGGTTTCAATCCCACTGCTCCTCTGATGGTATATCGGATCCTCTGGCATCTGCACTGCTTTCACCTACGTATCTTTGCTGGACCCCAGAATCAGTCTCTGCTGGCTGATGGTTGACTCTCCACTCCTCCTCGGCCCTCTGAGCCCACTGGACAACCTCCACTAGCGCGCCCACTAATAACTCCACCCTCCTGATCTATGCCATAATTGAACATCCAGGCAAGGTTCCAGGAAAGCACCAAAGTATGAGTAAGAAAACTAAAAGACAGATGCTCGATGAATACTAGCTACACACCTGTCCCGTAGCAGGACATAAGGCTAGGCAGGTGAGCAGCAGATACTGGTAGACATTCAAGACATGGAGTGAAACAAGTTTCAAAAGCAGCCAGGAGAAGATCGAGTAAGGAAATGGAATTGTTTAAGATGGGCTTAAGAATGCTTAGCCTGGGGAAGGCATCAGTGACTAAGGTGACATCGGGGAAAAATAGAAATAAGTCAAAGCTAAAGGCACTATATTTGAATGCGCAAAGCATTCGCAACAAAATAGATGAATTAATAGTGCAGATTTCAGCCAATGTCCCAAACTCCTCCATCACCATCCCTGGGTATGTCCTGTCCCACCGGTAGGACAGACCCAGCAGGGGTGGCGGCACAGTGGTATACAGTCAGGAAGGAGTGGCCCTGGGGGTCCTCAACATTGACTCCGGACCCCATGAAGTCGCATGGCTTCAGATCAAGCATGGGCAAGGAAACCTCCTGCTGATTACCACCTACTGCCCTCCCTCAGCTGATGAATCAGTACTCCTCCATGTTGAACACCACTTGGAAGAAGCACTGAGAGTAGCAAGGGCACAGAAAGTACTCTGGGTGGGGGACTTCAATGACCATCACCAAGAGTGGCTCAGTAGCACCATTACTGACTGAGTTGGCCGAGTCCTGAAGGACATAACTGCCAGTCTGGGCCTGCGACAGGTGGTGAGTGAACCAGTAAGAGGGAAAAACCTACTTGACCTCGTCCTGAAGGGATAATTACAAGTCCTAGCCCTTTTCGGGCTACCCCAGATCAGGCGTATTCCCCAGACGTTCACTTTCAACGAAAGTTAGCGGTTGCCAAATCCTAGAGACGCTTAATTGGGTCTAAAGGTTCAGACTATCTCTCCCTAAAAGAAAGGAACGGCCTGAAGATGTTACCATCCTCCGGCTAGCACTTTTAACAAGTTTAACTAGACTGTAACCTTCCGGATTTTATGAGGGTCCAGAAAACCCCCCAGAATTCTGCAACTCCTCTCAAAGGAGTGTACAGAAATTGAGTGCGTGAGATTGATACAGAAATTACTCTGCGAGACAATTTAAAAAATATATAGATTTATTAAAGAACCAACATTTAGTTAACAGCTGGTATGGCAATCGCAACTTTAACCGTTCAAAATACAAATAGCTTACATTTCTTATCAGAGATCCTTATTCTCAAATCTTAACTTCGTTACTTTTCCACACTTCTACTTATTTCTTAATCCAGAATATCCACCAAAATCAAATACCTTGATTACCCGAGACTCAGAGTTGTAGGCCTACAGAGTGGTTATGAAGGCGAGAATCACTCTGCCCCTTCCCAGCGACTTCTGACTCTTTAGCTGAAAAGCTCTATTTTTATACCTTTTTTTAGTGGTTTATCCTTTGAAGTTTTCTGCTGATGTAAGCTAATTATCTTTAGTCATTCTCTATTGAATTCTTTTCTATTCTTACTGTCATCCCAGCTGCTAACTCTCAGAATCCTGTCTGCTGTATAGGTGTTTCAAAAACTTATCATTTTTCTGGTTATTATCGATTTATCTATTTGATGCTATTCTTAGGAAGTCTTTCTATTGAATTCTTAACTCCCTTTAGCTGCTTGCATTCCAGACCTCGCATCTCCCAACTGTTCCAAGTTCAACACACAAACACAATGTGATTGCTTGATGCATCCATTGATGTAATATTTTCAAAGCCTTCCTATTTGTACCTTTTACAACATGTAAATTAAAAACACTTCATCTAGGGTGTTCTTTGCATTTCTTATTTACTTCAATTGGTTGTATTAAGAATCATGTCTTCTTGTTCTAAATTTAACATAAAACTATTTTATGGCAGGTATTTCTTTTACTTGATGTCATTTTTTCAAAGGCACTTGGTTTTTTTAATGTTCTGTGCACCTGTTCGACGTGTTAGATATTGACACTTTAAACTGGGTAATGGTATTGTGTTGTTCCAAACTGTAGACATCTCGGAAGCAAGCCTTTGCTTTTTCAATGAGGCCATTGTGTTAGTATTTACAAACCAATTCCTATTTCAAAGCTTGTTTGGTGTTTACAGCTTTTGTTATCAATTGTTCTTATCTCAAAAGCCTGTATTCTGTTTGCAGTCTGTGTCGCCGAGGCTTTCCAGACTTTTAAACCCAGTATGTCATGTATTAATAATATCAGAAATCTGTTCATAGGATGGTGTATTTTTCTGAAATATGGCTATTCCATTACAGTCCTCACCAATCTACCTGTCGCAGATGCATCTGTCCATGACAGTATTGGTAGCAGTGACCACTGCATGGTCATTGTGGAGACGAAGACCCATTTTCACACTGAGGACACCCTCCATCGTGTTGTGTGGCACTACCACCGTGTTAAATGGGATAGATTCAGAACAGATTAACAGCTCAAAACTGGGTATCCATGAGGCGCTGTGGGCCATCAGCAGCAGCAGAATTGTATTCCACCACAATCGGTAACCTCATAGGCCGGCATATCCCTCACTCTACCATTACCATCAAGCCAGGGGACCAACCCTGGTTCAATAAGGAGTGTAGAAGAGCATGCCAGGAGCAGCACCAGGCATACCTAAAAATGAGGTGCCAACCTGGGGAAGCTGCAACACAGGACTACATGCATGCTAAAAAGCAGAAGCCGCATGCTATAGACAGGGCTAAGCGATCCCACAATCAACAGATCAGATCAAACCTCTGCAGTCCTGCCACATCCAGTCGTGAATGGTGGTGGACCATTAAACAACTAATGGGAGGAGGAGGCTCCATGAATATCCCCATCCTCAGTGATGGTGGAGCCCAGCACATGAGTGCAAAAGACAAGGCTGAAGCCTTTGCAACCATCTTCAGGCAGAAGTGCCGAGTGGATGATCCATATCGGCCTACTCCTGAAATCCCCACCATCACAGAAGCCAGTCTTCAGCCAATTTGATTCATTCCACGTGATATCAAGAAACGGCTGAGTGCGCTGGATACAGCAAAGGCTGTGGGCCCTGACAACATCCCGGCTATCGTGTTGAAGACTTGTGCTCCAGAAATAGCCGCACCTCTAGCCAAGCTGTTACAGTACAGCTACAACTCTGGCACCTATCCGACAATGTGGAAAACTCCCCGGGTATGTCCTATCCACAAAAAGCAGGACAAATCCAACCTGGCCAATTACCGCCACATCAGTCTACTCTCAATCATCAGCAAAGTGATGGAAGGTGTCATCGAAAGTGCTATCAAGTGGCACTTACTCACCAATAACCTGCTCACAGATGTCCAGTTTGGGTTCCGCCAGGACCACTTGGCTCCCGACCTCATTACAGCCTTGGTCCAAACATGGACAAAGGAGCTAAATTCCAGAGGTGAGGTGAGAGTACCTGCCCTTGACATCAAGGCAGCATTTGACCGAGTGTGGCATCAAGGAGCCCTAGTAAAACTGAAGTCAATGGGAATCAGGGGGAAAATGCTCCACTGGCTGGAGTCATACCTAGCACAAAGGAAGATGGTTGTGGTGGTTGAAGGTCAATCATCACAGCCCCAGGACATCGCTGCAGTCGTTCCTCAGGGCAGTGTCCTAGGCCCAAACATCTTCAGCTGCTTTATCAATGACCGTCCCTCCAACATAAGGTCAGAAATGGGGATGTTCGCTGAAGACTACACAGTGTTCAGTGCCATTCACTACTCCTCAGATAATGAAGCAATCCATGGTCGTATGCAACAAGACCTGGATGACGTTCAGGCTTGGGCTGATAAGTAGTAGGTAACATTTGCGCCACAGAAGTGCCAGGCAATGACTATCTCCATCAAGCGAGAGTCTAACCACCTCCCCATGACATTCAACGGTATTACCATCGCCGAATCCCCCACCATCAACATCCTGCGGGGTCACCATTGACCAGAAACGTAACTGGACCAACCACGTAAATACTGTGGCAACAAGAGCAGGTCAGAGGCTAGGTATGCTGTGGCGAGTGTCTCACCTCCTGACTCCCCAAGCCTTTCCACCATCTACAAGGCACAAGTAAGGAGTGTGATGGAATACTCTCCATTTGCCTGGATGAGTGCAGCTCCAACAACACTCAAGAAGCTCAACACCATCCAGGACAAAGCAGCCCGCTTGATTGGCACCCCATCCACCACCTTAACTTTCACTCCCTCCACCACTGGCGTACCGTGGCTGCAGTGTGTACCATCTACAAGATGCACTGCAGCAACTCGCCAAGGCTTCTTCGGCAGCACTTCTCAAACCCGCGACCTCTTCCACCTAGAAGGACAAGGGCAGCAGGTGCATGGGAACACCACCACTTCCAAGTTCCCCTCCAAGTCACACACCATCCTGACTTAGAAATATATCGCCGATCCTTCATCGTCGCTGGGTCAAAATCCTGTAACTCCCTACCAAACAGCACTGTGAGAGTACCTTCACCACACGGACTGCAGTGCTTCAAGAAGGCAGCTCACCACCACCTTCTCAAGGGCAATTAGGGATGGGCAATAAATGCTGGTCTTGCCAGTGACGCCCACATCCAATAAAAACAAACATTAAAAAAAAGATAGAAATTAACAGGTTTGATCTGATAGCCATAATGAGACATGGTTGCAAAGTTGCCAAGGTTGAGAACTAAATATTCCAGGATACCTAACTTTTAGAAGAGATAGGCAAAATGGAAAAGGAGGAGGGCTAGGCCTGATAATAAAGGATGGGATAAAGACAGTAGAAAGAAAGGATCTTAGCTCTGAAAATCAAGAAGTAAAATCAGTTTGGGTGGAGCTAAGAAACAGCAAGGGGCAGAAAACATTGGTGGGAGTTGTTTATAGACCCCCAAATAGTAGTTGTAATGTAGGGCAGAGTATAAATCAGGATATTAGAGGCGCATGTCACAAGGGTAATACAGTAATCATGGGGGACTTTAATCTACATACAGACTGGGCAAACCAAATTTGCACTAATAGTGTGGAGGACAAATTCATGGAATGTATGCAAGATAGTTTTCTAGATCAGTATGTTGAGGAACCAACTAGGGAACAGGCTATTTTAGATCTAGTATTGTGCAACAAGAAAGGGTTAATTAATAACCTTGTAGTAAAGGGGCCTTTAGGGAAGAATGATCATAATATGATAGAATTTTATATTGGCCCAGAAATTGATCTCGCTCTGTTCCCACGGGGGTAAGGAGCAGGCGCGATCTCTCACTCCTGCGTTGGCTTTTTCAGATCCAGCTCGCACGAACTTGATGTTCTAGACATCAGCTGGGCAGTGCTTGCGTATCCCACCGGCGTAGTGAATTCGTGCGAGCTGTGGGATCACGTGACTCAGTTAGAGCCAATGGCAGCACACCATCTTCCATTCATAAGTTTCACATACGTGCTGTGAAAGCTATGAATCTTACACACCCCCAAAATAACAGCTAAACCTCAATTAAATTTTTAAAAAAACCATCACATTAATAAAATAAGTATAGTTAAATAAATTAACCATTTTAAATAAAAAATTAAATTTTTGAAAAAATTTAAAATCTTTTAAAAAGTTATAAAAATAAACTTACCTGTCTTTAAAGTCTCTAAAAAAGATATACCTGTTAAAAAAAATTCAAAATAATACTTAATTCACTACTTACCTTGTTAAAAGTGGGTCTTACTCCTCCTTTTTTCATTTCTAAAATCTTCCGTCCTTACCTGCGCGTCCAAAGCACTAAGTGCACAGCGTGCGCGCAGCCTGTAGCGTGCACGCGGTGCACCGAGGAACCGCCCCCTTTTCCAAAGACCAAGTGCCGGTTTTCAGCGCATGCGCAGTGCATGCAGAAAACCGGCAATTGGAGAGATAATACGCGAGAGTACACAGTGCGTACTCTCGCGTAGTGTAGAATTCGCAAAATTATCGCGATTTAATAAAATAAGAAGGAGACATATAGTTTCGTACAAACAGCTTTATTTCAGCAGAATGCTGTCAGGTTTTCAAAGTGGACACAAGCAGCCTGTAAAATGGCCGCCACGCCTCGTGGCAGAACATTCTAGACTTTTCGATAAGCAGACAAGATGGCGTTCCAATAAACATTTGTGCGAGATCGGACAAGACTCAGCACATTTGAGATAATTCACAAGACATAATGGGTTTGCATTTTACACATAAATACTGGAATCGGTCTCCCAGGTGCGAATAAGGGCTATTGTACCGAGCGATCAAGAACCCATCCAAAGACATTAATATGCAAAATCCCCACGACTCTACGATGAGAGAGCCGTTTGCGGGTAGTTACAGAAACATTTGGAAGCCCCAAAAGCCCTCCAGGGAGAATACTGACCGGTTCCACAATGGGAGAAGTATTAACGGGTACTCAGGCAGTTACAAGTATCACCGAAACCCATTAAACGGAGATCACCCTATACAAGAAGTTTGAGCGCCAAAACCCTGACAAAAGAAAGACATTAAGATTGGGCGGGAAAAGAGGAATTACAGCACTATAACTGTAAGGTACAACCGTCCATCTCTCTCTTGCTCTTGCCTCTTGTCTCGTGGATCCTGACTCTTGACTCTGCCTCTTGCTGCTCGACTTGCTGGAAGACTATTGAACTTTCTGATCCACCAGGATCAACCTCGTGGCTTGCCGCGAAGATCTGTGTGGAACTAGGCTGTGAAGCCTTGAAACGGGCACACCATCCCGAGAAGTCGGTAAACGGTGCTGGAACCGAAGGCCCGAGATGAGATGAGATGAGATGAGATGAGATGAGATGAGAAGAGAAGAAGACGACAATACGTATCGCCACGGTCAGTAAGCCCCGACCGCGCTCGATAAATCAGTAACTCAACTGGCATCGGAAGACTGTTCTTCGAGTTCTACCGACAACTGGTGTCGGGCACAGTAAGACTCTTCTTCGAACTGTATCTGGAGTCCGAGGTCAACACAGATCTTCATGACAGCAGACGGTCCAGCCTGCTAGCCGGAACAGAAACGAGTAAACAAGTGCGGTACAGAGACCCCTGATCAACACGTGGGTGGTCAGGTGCTGCGGTAAAAACATCCGAGCAGAGTTTCGGAATTCTCCGAGTTATCACGAGTGGTGAGCATGAGTCTCGATCCTACAAATCTAGTTTAGGACAGGTATTGATAGGGGAGGGTTTAAGTTTTAAGGATAATTGTAATGTGTGCCCCCTTTTACGATGTGTCGTGCGCTCCTCGTTTCCCTAAAATTAGCTACATAACTGCGTGTAAGATTGTACTGTCATTAATCTGTGCTTATGACATGTATTTCGTAATCTTGAATAATATGCAATAAAGATTTTCCATTTCGCACTATTCAACCGGGTCTACCTGAGTTTTCTCTGCATTATTGCTCTCGCACCTAAGTCCAGTGTCAGAACCGTAAGGGCGAGTGGGTCGAACCACTCACAGGGGTCTAGTGTTACCAGGCTGGCTGGAGACCAGAACAGGCAACAAGGCCTAACCTCGCACTAGCACCCAGGCTAAGCACAGAGCCACAGGCGTGTCACCCCTTACAGTAGCGGCATCAATTTTTGGCCCATTGAGTTTGAAAGTGATTTAGTTAAATCCGAAACTAGGGTCTTAAATCTAAACAAAACAAACTACATAGGTATGAGGGATGAGTTGGCTAAGGTAGATTGCGAAGCTACATTAAAAGGTATGACAGTAGACAAGCAATGGTTAACATTTAAAGAATTGCTACATAATTTACAACAAATGTACATTCCTTAAAGGCACAAAAACCCCACAGGAAAAGTGGTCCAACTGTAACTAACAAGAGAAGTTAAAGATAGTATTAGATCAACGGAAGAGGCTTATAATGTTGCCAACAAGAGTAGTAAGCCTGAGGGTTGGGAGTATTTTAGAATTCAGCAAAGGAGGGCCAAGAAATTGATAAAGAAAGGGAAAATAGCATATGAGAGTAAACTAGCGAGAGGCATGAAAACAAATTGTAAAAGCTTCTATAGGTATGTAAAAAGGAAAAGATTAGCAAAAGTAAATGTGGGACCCTTATAGGCTGAGACAGGAAAAATTATAATGAGGAATAGGGAAATGGCAGGGAAATTAAACAAATACTTTGTGCCTGTCTTCACGGAAGAAGATGCAAAAAACTTCCCAGAAATAGTGGAGAATGAGGAACTGAAAGAAATTAGAATTAGTAAAAAAATAGTACTGGAGAAATTAATGGGACTGAAAGCTAATAAATCACTTGGACCTGATGGCCAACATCCTAGGGGTTTGAAAGAGGTAGCTATAGAGATAGTGGATGCATTGGCTGTCATCTTCCAAAAATCCATAGATTCTAGAACGGTTCACGCGGATTGGAAGGTAGAAAATGTAACCCCACTATTTAAGAAAGGAGGGAGAGTGAAAATGGAGAACTACAGACCAGTTAGCCTGACAACAGTAATAGGGAAAATGCTAGAATGTTTTATTAAGTACATGGTAACAGGGCACTTGGAAAATAATAATAGGATTGGGCAGAGTCAACACGGATTTATGAAAGGGAAATTGTGTTTGACAAATCTGTTAGAGTTTTTTGAGGTTGTAACTAGCAGAATAGTTAAGCGGGAACCAATGGATGTGGTGCATTTGGATTTTCAGAAGGCATTCGATAAGGTGCCACACAAGACGTTATTAAACAAAGCTAGGGCTCATGAGATTGGGGTAATATACTAGTATGAATTGAGGATTGGTTAATGGACAGAAAACAGAGAGTAGGAATAAACAAGTCATTTTCGGATTGGCAGGCTAGAACTAATGGGGTACCGCAAGGATCAGTGCTTGGGCCTCAGCTATTCACAATGTACATCAATGATTTGGATGAGGGGACCAAATGTAATATATCCAAGTTTGCTGATGATACAAAACTGGGTGGGAATGTAAGTTGTGAGGAGGATGCAAGGAGGCTTCAAGGGGATATAGACAGGCTAAGTGAGTGGGCAAGAACATGGCAAATGGAATATATTGTGGAGAAATGTGATGTTATCCACTTTGGTAGGAAAAATAGAAAAGCAGGGTATTTTTTAAATGGTGAGAGATTGGGAAATGTTGGTGTTCAGAGGGACCTGGATGTCCTTGTATAGAATCACTGAAAGTTAACATGCAGGTACAGCAAGCAATTCGGAAAGCAAATGGTATATTGTCCTTTATTACAAGAGGATTTGAGTATAAGAGTAAAGACGTCTTTCTGCAATTATATAGGGCCCTGGTGAGACCACACCTGGAGTATGGTGTGCAGTTTTGGTCTCCTTACCTAAGGAAGGATATACTTGCCATAGAGTGCAACGAAGGTTCACCAGACTGGTTCATGGGATAGGGGGATTGTCCTATGAGGAGAGATTGAGTAGACTAGGCCTATATTCGTTACAGTTTAGAAGAATGAGAGGTGATCTCATTGAAACATACAAAATTCTTACCAGGCTTGACAGGGTAGATGCAGGGAGGATGTTTCCCCTGGCTGGGGAGTCTACAACCAGGGGTCACAGTCTCAGAATAAGGGGTCGGCCATTTAGGACTGAGATGAGGAGACATTTCTTCACTCAGAGGGTGGTGAATCTTTGGAATTCTCTACCCCAGAGCGCTGTGGAGGTTATTGTGTGATTTTGTTATATTGTTATAGGTGTGTGTGTGTGAGTGTTTGTGTGTGTGAGGGTGTGTGTGGGTGAGTGTTTGTGTGTGAGGGTGTGTGTGTGTGTGTGAGTGTTTATGTGTGTGTGAGGGTGGGTGTGTGTGTGTGTGAGGGTGTGTGTGAGTGTGTGTGTGTGTGTGTGAGGGTGTGTGTGTGAGGGTGTGTGTGCTTGTCTGTGTGAGGGTGTGTCTGTGTGAGGTTGTGTGTGTGTGAGGGTGTGTGTGTGTGTGAGGGTGTGTGTGTGTGAGGGTGTGTGTGTGTGAGGTTGTGTGTGTGTGAGGGTGTGTGTGTGTGTGAGGGTGTGTGTGTGTGTGAGGTTGTGTGTGTGTGAGTGTGTGTGTGTGTGTGAGGTTGTGTGTGTGTGAGGGTGTGTGTGTGTGTGAGGGTGTGTGTGTGTGAGGTTGTGTGTGTGTGAGGGTGTGTGTGTGTGTGAGGTTGTGTGTGTGTGTGTGTGAGGGTGTGTGTGAGGGTGTGTGTGTGTGTGAGGTTGTGTGTGTGTGTGTGTGAGGGTGTGTGTGAGGTTGTGTGTGTGTGAGGGTGTGTGTGTGTGTGAGGTTGTGTGTGTGTGAGGGTGTGTGTGTGTGTGAGGCTGTGTGTGTGTGAGGGTGTGTGTGTGTGTGAGGTTGTGTCTGTGTGAGGGTGTGTCTGTGTGAGGTTGTGTCTGTGTGAGGGTGTGTCTGTGTGAGGTTGTGTGTGTGTGAGGGTGTGTGTGTGTGTGAGGTTGTGTCTGTGTGAGGGTGTGTGTGTGTGAGGTTGTGTGTGTGAGGGTGTGTGTGTGTGTGAGGGTGTGTCTGTGTGAGGGTGTGTCTGTGTGAGGTTGTGTGTGTGTGAGGTTGTGTGTGTGTGAGGTTGTGTGTGTGTGAGTGTGTGTGTGTGTGCGAGGTTGTGTGTGTGTGAGGGTGTGTGTGTGTGTGAGGGTGTGTGTGTGTGAGGTTGTGTGTGTGTGAGGGTGTGGTGTGTGTGTGAGGTTGTGTGGTGTGTGTGTGAGGGTGTGTGTGAGGGTGTGTGTGTGTGTGAGGTTGTGTTGTGTGTGTGTGAGGGTGTGTGGTGAGGTTGTGTGTGTGTGAGGGTGTGTGTGTGTGAGGTTGTGTGTGTGTGAGGGTGTGTGTGTGTGTGAGGCCTGTGTGTGTGTGAGGGTGTGTGTGTGTGTGAGGGTGTGTGTGTGTGTGAGGTTGTGTGTGTGTGTGTGTGTGAGGGTGTGTGTGAGGGTGTGGTGTGTGAGGGGGTGTGTGTGTGGTGAGGTTGTGTGTGTGTGAGGGTGTGTGTGTGTGAGGGTTGTGTGTGTGGTGTGAGGTGTGTGTGTTGTGTGTGAGGGTGTGTCTGTGTGAGGTTGTGTGTGTGTGAGGGTGTGTCTGTGTGAGGTTGTGTGTGTGTGAGGGTGTGTCTGTGTGAGGTTGTGTGGTGTGTGTGAGGGTGGTGTGTGTGTGAGGTTGTGTGTGTGTGAGGGTGTGTCTGTGTGAGGTGTGTGTGTGTGAGGGTGTGTGTGTGTGAGGTGTGTGTGTGTGAGGGTGTGTGTGTGAGGTGTGTGTGTGTGTGAGGGTGTGTGTGTGAGGGTGTGTGTGTGTGAGGGGTGTGTGTGTGTGTGAGGGTGTGTGTGTGTGAGGGTGTGTGTGTGTGTGAGGGTGTGTGTGTGTGAGGGTGTGTGTGTGAGGGTGTGTGTGTGTGTGAGGGTTGTGTGTGTGTGTGGGTGTGTGTGTGAGGGTGTGTGTGTGTGAGGGTGTGTGTGAGGGTGTGTGTGAGGGTGTGTGTGAGGGTGTGTGTGAGGGTGTGTGTGTGTGTGAGGGTGTGTGTGTGTGAGGGTGTGTGTGTGTGTGAGGGTGTGTGTGTGAGGGTGTGTGTGTGTGAGGGTGTGTGTGTGTGTGTGTGTGAGGGTGTGTGTGTGTGAGGGTGTGTGTGTGTGAGGGTGTGTGTGTGTGTGAGGGTGTGTGTGTGTGAGGGTGTGTGAGTGTGTGTGTGTGAGGGTGTGTGTGTGTGAGGTTGTGTGTGTGTGAGGTTGTGTGTGTGTGAGGTTGTGTGTGTGTGAGGGTGTGTGTGTGTGAGGTTGTGTGTGTGTGAGGTTGTGTGTGTGTGAGGTTGTGTGTGTGTGAGGGTGTGTGGTGTGAGGGTGTGTGTGAGGGTGTGTGTGAGGGTGTGTGTGAGGGTGTGTGTGTGTGAGGGTGTGTGTGAGGGTGTGTGTGTGTGAGGTTGTGTGTGTGTGAGGTTGTGTGTGTGTGAGGGTGTGTCTGTGTGAGGTTGTGTGAGTGTGTGAGGGTGTGTGTGTGTGAGGTTGTGTGTGTGTGTGAGGGTGTTGTGTGTGTGAGGGTGTGTGTGAGGTTGTGTGTGTGTGTGAGGGTGTGTGAGAGGGTGTGTGTGAGGGTGTGTGTGAGGGTGTGTGTGAGGGTGTGTGTGAGGGTGTGTGTGTGTGAGGGTGTGTGTGAGGGTGTGTGTGAGGGTGTGTGTGTGTGTGAGGGTGTGTGTGAGGGTGTGTGTGAGGGTGTGTGTGAGGGTGTGTGTGAGGGTGTGTGAGTGTTTTCAATTTTCCCAACAAAAAAGCAGTTTAGAGGAATGCCACAAAGGACATTGCAAAGCGTAAGAGAAAACTACAAAATTCCCTTATGGCCTTAGGCCCCAGCCCTCTGGACTGTGGAACGTCTCTGTCTATCTCACTGACTGGTAGACCGGATCGGCCTCCAGTTGATCGGGAGTCAATGGAAATTAAGATTAGTTAAATCAAGCATAGGTCCCTTGCAGTCAGAATCAGGGGAACTTATAATGGGGAACAAAGAATAGGCAGACCAATTAAATACATATTTTGGTTCTGTCTTCACAAAGGAGGACACAAATAACCTCCCAGAGATATTGGGGAACATAGGGTCTGATGAAAGGGAGGAACTGAAAGAAATCAGTATTTGTAGGGAAATGGTGTTAGGGAAATTGAAGGGATTGAAGGCCGATAAATCCCCAGGGCCTGATAATCTACATCCTAGGGCACTTAAGGAAGTGGCCCTAGAAATAGTAGATGCATTGCTGATCATCTTCCAACATTCGATGGAATCTGGAACAGTACCCATGGATTGGAGGTAGCTAATGTTACCCCACTATTCAAAAAGGGTGGTAGAGAGAAAACGGGGAATTACCTGACATCGGTAGTGGGGAAAATGCTAGAGTCCATTATAAAAGATGTAATAGCTGAGCACTTGGAAAACAGTGACGGGATCGGACAAAGTCAACATGGATTTACAAAAGGTAAATCATGCTTGACTAATCTACTGGAATTTTTTGAGGATGTAACTGGTAAAATAGATAAGGGAGAACCAGTGGATGTGGTGTATTTGGACTTCCAAAAGGCTTTCGATAAGGTCCCGCATAAGAGATTAGCGTGTAAAGTTAAGGCACATGGGATTGGGGGCAAGGTATTGACTTGGATAGAGAACTGGTTGGCAGACAGAAAGCAAAGAGTTGGAATAAACGGGTCTTTTTCCGAGTGGCAGGCAGTGGCTAGTGGGGTACCTCAGGGATCGGTCCTTGGACCCCAGCTATTCACAATATATATTAATGATCTAGACAAGGGAACTAGATGTAATATCTCCAAGTTTGCAGATGGCACAAAACTGGGTGGGCGTGTGTGCTGCGAGGAGGATGCCGAGAAACTCCAGGATGATTTGGACAGGTTGGGTGATTGGGCAGAAGCGTGGCAGATGCAATATAACGTGGATAAATGCGAGGTTATCCACTTTGGTGTCAAAAACAGAAAGGCAGATTATTATCTGAATGGCAATAGATTGGGAGAAGGGGAAGTGCAACAAGACCTGGGTGCACCAGTCGCTGAAGGTAAGCATGCAGGTGCAGCAGGCGGTTCAGAAGGCAAATGGTATGTTGGCCTTCATAGCGAGAGGGTTTGAGTACAGGAACAAGGATGTCTTGCTGCAGTTGTACAGGGCCTTGGTGAGACCACACCTTGAGTACTATGTGCAGTTTTTTTCGCCTTATCTGAGGAAGGATGTTCTTGTCATGGAAGGAGTTCAGCGAAGATTCACAAGGCTGATACTTGGGATGGCAGGAATGACGTATGAAGAGAGATTGGGTCGATTGGGCTTATACTCGCTGGAGTTTAGAAGAATGAGAGGGGATCTCATTGAAACTTATAAAATTCTGACAGGACAGGACAAACTAGATGCAGGAAGGATGTTCCCGATGGTCAGGGAGTCCAGAACCAGGGGTCACAGTCTAAGGATAAGGGGTAAGCCATTTAGGACAGAAATGAGGAGGAATTTCTTCACCCAGAGAGTGGTGAACCTGTGGAATTCTCTGCCACAGAAGGCAGTTGAGGCCAATTCATTAAATAGATTCAAGAAGGAGTTGGATATATTTCTTAAGGCTAAAGGGACCAAGGGATATGGGGAGAAAGCAGGGACAGGGTACTGAATTTGGATGATCAGCCATGATCGCATTAAATGGCGGAGCAGGCTCGAGGGGCCGAATGGCCTACTCCTGCTCCTATCTTCTATGTTTCTATGAAAATCCAGCACCGATCTGCTACTGACAGTTTTCCACCCAGGGCTGAAACTTCAAAATCAACCCCTCTGTTTTAAAAAAATATTTTTTAGTGGTTGGCAGTCCCTGTCCCGTGGCTGAAGGATACCTGTACAGTCTCTATAACAGCAGTATGGACCATTATGATTCTTCTCTGAAGAGATGTGTATGGAAAAATTGCTTCATGTATTGACAAATATGTATTCGAGTTTTGTGCAAGAAGCAAAGATTTGCAGTTAGTTCCAGGATTCTATGACAGGATATGGGCGGGAGGAAAGAAGGGCCAAAAATAATTATCAAGAAGCTGACACTTACCCACTTAGCATGACAAGAGAATCTGTGGCTTCCTTAAAGCAGTGTTGTTTCAAAGGAAGCCTAGCAAGCTATAAATGTACAGTCAGTACAATATACAGAAGTCCTGCACTTAAGCTGCTGAGAAGGTCACACATCATTGAATTTTATTTATTAAATTATCTTCATTTATTTTTTTCCCATCCCATTTTTCATGAATTTTTCCCATCCATCAAGTCCACACAGACAAACATCCTGCTTGATCTTCGACATTGGTGCGTGCTATGCTTTGACTGGGTGCCAGTTAGCGTGTAAGGCGATTTGCGCACCAGTTTACTCTCCAGCCTTGGAAGTGGCTAGTCTTTTCTTAACATCTCTCTCTTGCAGCCCAAACAAAGACTAAAAAAGAAGCCTGTTGAACGGCAACATGCAGCTACTTGTACATTTGTATCCATTTTGCTTGATATGTAAACAGGGACAATTTGGCATTTTTCCAAATGCATGTTTCATCTTTCAGCACTCCCTGTCTCTCTCAGTGAAATGCCATTATTCTAATCTATGCTCATACTCTGCCTGCCTCTCGCATAGCTTCTCAGCGGCTGATTCAGTTATGATTAACAAGGCATAAAACATAAATATGAGTGCAGTGGCACATCTCAGAATAAAATATTCAGACTAAAATTAATCTTACCCTGGCTCTGTCTCTCTTGTCACTGTCACCTTCTGTGAGCAATATAGCAACTTCTGTGATAGGTCACCTCAAGTGAACAATCTCTACTCATGCAGCAGGCAATTTTGTTGATGGTTTCATTTTTGTGAATGATGTGCACTTGGTGAAAATGAAACGTCCTTCAAAATGGAGTCATGGGAACAGGAGTGGGCCATTTAACCCCTCGAGCCTGTTCCGCTATTCAATGAGATCAAGGCTGATCTGTGACCTAACTTCATATACCCGCCTTTGCCCCATATCCCTTAATACCTTTGGTTAACAGAAATCTGTCAGGCATCTGTCAGGCAGAAATAGATCTCCTTAGCATTTCCATACATGTGTCCAATCAGTAGTACCCAAGTCAATGGTACTGTACCTTACAGTTTGGTGCAATGTTATTAACCACTAGAGAGGATGCTTGAATTGTTATATGTAGACAGATTAATAAATTCAGTTACAAGGCAGACCACACCAGATTAGATGATGTTGACCTGCTCCATACCAGAGCCCATACTCTACAACAATGCAGTGATATGGTCAGTTATTGAAAAGCTCATAGCTGAGGCAGCACCATGAGAGCTGGCAGATATAAAGCCAGACCTCCGTGTTATTAGGACACAAGAGTTGCTGTAACCTCAACATGCTGCATCAATCCAAAATGTTCAAAAAGAAAGAAAGACTTGCATTTATATAGCGCCTTTCATGACCACCGGACGTCTCAAAGCGCTTTACAGCCAATGAAGTAGAGTCACTGTTGTAATGTAGGAAACGCAGCAGCCAATTTGCACACAGCAAGGTCCCACAAACAGCAATGTGATAATGACCAGATAACCTGTTTTTGTTATGTTGGTTGAGGGATAAATATTGGCCAGGACACCAGGGATAATTCCCCTGCTCTTCTTTGAAATAGTGCCATGGGATCTTTTTACATCCACCTGAGAGAGCAGACTGGGCCTTGGTTTAACGTCTCATCCAAAAGACAGCACCCCCAACAATGCAGCACTCCACTGGAGTGTCAGCCTAGCTTTATGTGCTCAAGTTCCTGGAGTGGGACTATGAACCCACAACCTTCTGATTCAGAGGCAAATGTACTAACAACTGAGCCACAGCTGATCAGTGATGAACATCCTTCTTTCAAGCCAGTGACTCAAACAGAGATCAGAGTAAACCCATTTGTTAGTGGGCAGACCATGATTGGATTGATGACAATTGCATGCAGCAAGCAATTACAAAGCATGTGAGGTTTTTAGTGGGGTTCATGCATGTAAGGCTGTGAATGAAGGAACACTTACAGCCTTCACCCTGCTTCCTGCCAGGCATTGATGGTGAGCAGTTCAAACACTTTAACACAGTGTGAGGGGAAGTACTGTAAGTGGCAGATATACTTAGTACTGGGCATTCTTGGAAGGCATGTCACACCCGCCCCCCCGCCCTTTACCTTGTCTACTCTGGTAAGGTCAATAAACATTTTCTGACACTAAGTTGGCATGTGTGAGGTGGTCAGGCTGGCACTGAATGCCCTGCCACTGCTGTTGTACTGATTTGCTTGCAGGCCTGCATTGCTCCATTTCAAGCAGTGCCTCCCTCCCCTGCCTGCTGTCATGCTGAAGAACTTATAAACCTTCATCAGTGAAATGGAGGCTCTTGACCCTCCTGCAGACCTTGCAGATCTGACAGACATTCTTGAGGCAACTACATTTCAGTTCAGCTTTCAAAAGCCATCTTTGCTACTGTTGTCCCTTTAAGCTGCTGCAGACCTTCAAATTCTGCAGCAGCATGATTGTTCCTGCCCCCAAAGGATGAGCTCCCAAAGACTGGAATCCATAATGCCATCATTCTCTAAATTGGAAACTATGTCGGGCAGAGCAAATCACACCGCACCATATTTCTGTCCGGGATTTTGCCCAAGCAGAAAATCTACGCTGAAGAGGCACAATGAAATCATTATGGAGACTTCTGTAGACAATGCAATTAAAAATAGTACAGAGAATGCAACTTAGCATCATAGAATCATAGAATAGTACAGCACACAAGGAGGCCATTCAGCCCATCGAGTTTGCGCCGACTCTTTCGAAGAGCAATCCAGTTAGTCCCCCTCCCCCCTCTTTTCCCAGATCCCTGCAATTTTTTCTCCTTCAAGTATTTATCCAATTCCCTTTTGAAGGCTACTATTGAATCTGTATCCACCACCCAATAAGGCAGTGCATTCCAAATCCTAACCACTTGTTGCGCAATAAAGTTTCTCTTCATTTCGCCTCTGTTTTTTTTGCCAATTACCTTAAATCTATGCCCTCTGGTTATCGACTCTTCAGCCATTGGAAACAGTTTCTTCTTATTTACTCTGTCTGAACCCTTCATGATCCCAAACACCTCCCTCAAGCCACCTCCGAGCCCTCTCTGCTCTAAGGAGAACAACCCCAACTTCTCCAGTCCATCCATGTAACCATAACCCTTCATCCCTGGAATCATTCCAGCAAATCTCCTCTGCACCCCCTCCAAAGCCTTCCCATCCTTCCTAAAGTGTGGTTCCCAGAATTGGACACAATACTCCAGCTGGGGCCGAACTAGTGTTTTATAAAGGGTTAGCATAACTTCCTGGCTTTTGTACTCTATGCCTCTATTTATAAAGCCCCTTATAAATGAGACTAAAGAGTTTAGACACAGCACTTTGAAAAAACTTGCTGTTTTACGGTGTCAAATTATTACTTTTATTCGGTTGCTAGAATGGGCTACAGGTCATTTTACAAACTGAAGACATGTACGACAAACAAGATTAAATATCAAAATGACTCAGGACCTAAACATTACTGTCTTGGCTCTAGACAGATGTTCCTGTGATATGAAAAAAAAGTCTCCCTGCAGGATTGAAAAACACGTCAACATAAAACGTTATCAACGGCAGCATTAAATAACTTGGTTCTGCAGCTAAATTGATGACAGAACGTGCCATTTTTCAGAATAGTTAAAACACCTCTCTCAAACCTACAGAATGATAACGTACTGCATGGTTCTGATCACTTGTGAAAGTAAACAAAAAATGAAGCCATTGGGGGTCATGTTAAAATTGGGTGATTGTGTAAGATGGCCGATATTGAATTAACCACCCATTATATGTCCCTACCAATTTCCCCCTCCATTGACTTCAGTGTAAAGGAAAATCAAACGGGTTATATAAGGGCCGACTAATTCAACAGCGCCCATTTTACAATATTGCCCAAAGTTAAAATTACCCCCATTCATTCAGAGAATAGGTGGTGCTGCAAGCAGGTGGTCAGAGAAGTTCTCTGAACGAACTGCTTGGAGCATCATGTGAGGATAATCATATATTTTAAAAATCTTCGTTCCATTCTTGTTAAGGTGAGTGAGGTCAATGATGGGAGGGGAACACCTTTCATTAGAGTTCATTTGCTGATCCAGCATACCTGGAGAGTAGTGCTGGATCGACACGCAAAAACCAAATCAAAGAGTTCTGATCGGAGCAATTCACAACTGGCATTTTAGACTACAGCCATTAAATGACTTCCTGCTATCTTTCACTTTATATTATACTTGCTGTTGCAATGCTATATGGGACCTTGATTAGTTTGAGTCTTCTATCTTTGCCAATAGCAGTTAGTATTGAATTCAACGGCCAATGAGCTCAGATCGGGGAAACCCCCATCCCCAAGATACAACAAGAATTCCTATGCGCACAAGGAAATCTAACTTAAAATATTCCACATAGGAGGAACTTGTCCAGGTTAGACAAAATCAAAAGATACTTAGGCATGAGGAAATAATTCTATTTAATCTTAATTCATCCATCCATAACAACCTTACAATCCCCCTATTGTTGTATCCAGTTTTTTCTTAAATGACTCCACAGTTTTCGCCTCTACCAGTCTGTTCAGAAGTAGGTTCCAGGTGTTGATCACTCTCTGTGTGAAAAAGAATGTCCCGATATCAGTCCTAAAGTTACAATTTAGTCATTTGAACCTGTGTCCCTTGTTCTACTCCCACAGTTTAATATAAAGAAGTATTCTGGATTAACCTTTTCCATACCATTCACTATCTTATATACCTCTCAGATGTCTACTTTCCAGGCTGAAAGCCCAATTCTCTCTTACCTCATAACTCCGACCCCTGACATTAGGGATCAGCCTCATGGCTCTTCTCAGAACTGTCGCCTGTGCTTAAATGTCTCCCTATTCTCAGAGAAGGTGAACCTTTAAGTATTTGGCATCCTAATGAGCATCCTAATTGGGTTGCCTTGTCTAGATAAAAATGAGAAGTCGCACAACACCAGGTTATAGTCCAACAGATTTATTTAATTTTACAAGCTTTCGAAGCAGTTCGCTCCTTCGTCAGGTAAGTTAGCAATGAGAGAATCTCCCAGAATTCACAATTTAAACCCAGACAAAATCTAGTCACATTATTCCCTACAACAAAGAGCACAGCCAAGACAATGAGATGTGTCCCAGGGGGTCCAACGTGTCAAACCACCTGCTGGCTGCATATCCTGTCAATTTGTGTTCTTGTGTTAGCCTTTTAAAAAAAAAAACACCTGGGAAGACCGGCCATGATGTCAAGTCACGTTCTGTATCGTGACATGAACCCGATATCGCGATTGAGGCCATCCTCATGAGTGCGGAACTTGGCTATCAGTTTCTGCTCTATGATTTTGCGCTGTCGTGTATCTCGAAGGCCGCCTTGGAGAACGCTTGTCTAGATAAGCTATACTACAAGGTAATGCTGGTAGACTTCTTTAATGAATCAGATCATTTCACACATTAATTCTGCAATGCCATAAATCAGAATGTTTATTACTTTGGAGCAGATGAGATACAAGTTGTATTTTTCTTCAGAACTATTATTCACATTGATTGCAAGGGTGGAAGACGAGGATTTGCTGGAAAGACCCAATCATTTTAAAAGAAAAAAGAAAAACTTGCATTTATATAGCACCTTTCATGACCTCAGGACGTTCCAAAGTGCTTTACAGCCAATGAAGTACCTTTTTGAAGTGGAGTCACTGTTGTAGTGTAGGAAACGCAGCAGCCAATTTGCGCATAGCAAGCTCCCACAAACAGCAATGTGATCATGACCAGATAATCTGTTTTGGTGATGTTGATTGAGGGATAAATATTGGCCAGGGCACTGGGATAACTCCCCTGCTCTTCTTCGGAATAGTGCCATGGGGTCTTTTACATCCACTTGAGAGAGCAGACAGGGCCTTGGTTTAACATCTCATCCAAAAGACGGCACCTCTGACAGTGCAGCATTCCCTCAGTACAGCACTGGAGTGTCAGCCTAGATTTTTGTGCTCAAGGAGTGAGGACTATGAACCCACAACCTTCTGACCCAGAAGTGAGAGTGCTACCTACTGAGCCACGGCTGACACCACCTATACCTCTACATATGATTTAGATGGCAGAGTGCACGGATTGTTGTCATCGTTAACTTTTTGGGGTCGATTTTCAACTTGCCACAGTGCGTAAAGCTGGTGCTGGGGTCAGCCGCCCATTATAGAAACCGTTATGGAAATACAAATTGGAATGTTTCAATAATGGGCAGCCGATTCAGCTGGTCAGTTTTAAGCCTGGAATGGCAAGTTGAAAATCTACCTCTTTTTATATACTTTACAAAATTTGTTTCAGATGCACTTTCATAACAATAAAAAAAACTGTATTACCAAACATCCCGGCCCAAAAATTCGGCCCTTCCTGCGTGAGTAGACAGTGTGTACTCACCCGTATTGCTTCCCGAAGTGCCGGTTTCCTGCATGCGTGGGAAACCGGAACTTCCGGTATGGTGAAGGGGGCGGTTCCTAGGTGAACCGCATGCACGCTAGAGGCTGCGCGCACGCAGCACACTTAGATTTTTTTTCAGGTTTCTACGGGAGGGTAAGTATTGAAGAAACTACGCTAATAAAAGGGAGGCGTAAGACCCCTTTTGAACAAGGTAAGTGGTTAATTAAGTATAATTTTAATTTTTTTCAACAGTTTTATCTTTTTTAGATACTTTAAAGAAAGGTAAGTTTATTTTTATAACTTTTAAAAAGTATTTTAATTTTTTCAAAAATTAAAATTTTTGTTTAAAGTGGTTAATTTATTTAACTATAGTTATTTTATAAATGTGATGGTTTTTAAAAAAAATATATTTGAAGTTTAGCTGTTCTTTTGGGGCCGATTTCAATTCACAGATTTGACAGGTCTCCTGTCAAATCTACGAATGAAAGATGGTCTGCTGCCATTGGCTCTCCATGGCCCACGTGATCCCAGGGGACGCATCGCACTAACTGCTCCCCTGGAACACGCAAGCACTGCGCGCCGGCACTAGGGAGAGGCCCAGGACCCGAAGTTCCCGTGGGCCCAAAACACAACGGCAGGCGCAGTAGGTAAGAGCGCGCGTGATCCTTACCCCCGCGGCAAGCCGGACACGCAAACTTCTGGGCCGATATACTTACCCTGGATCTTCACTTTACCTTGGATGTGTCTGTTTGAAAGTTCTGTTCCCATTCTTTAGGATGATTGTCCTATATGCCACTACCACAAGGGCTCCTGGGAGATGTAAGAGGGGTCTGGCTGGAAGAGGAGGCACGAAGCGAGGATACTAGGACACTTTCAAAATCACCCCATAAAATTGGAACACCTGAGAGGTCAGGATGAGGTAATGGATCATACATGTCACATTATCCAGTCAGCAGAACATTCTATATAAATAGAACCCAGCTCATAATTTTAAAAATAAAATGCATGGTGTAGATTGAAGATGCAAAAATTTTGATTACCAGCTTTTAATCAGAAACTCGTTTACAATTAAAATTTTGATTACACCTAATCAGCCCAACCAGCTCAAATTACCCTTTCAACTACATTGTTGACAGACTGTGACTGCATACAAGTTACTACAGAGAGTAAGCTTCCTGTTTTGAGCTTGTTTTATCGTTCTTTGCAATCTCAGATTGAATGACATGAAATCACCTTATTAAGGTATAAAAACAACATTTTGTACAGGAGCATTCAACAGTTCACCTCTTGCGAACAGAACTCTTTCTTCAGATCACTAGCCAGGGCAGTCTGTTTAAAAATGGTTGCCTTAAATGAATAAGATAGTGATTGTTAAGAGAATATCTCTAAAATACATAAGAACATAAGAAACAAGAGCAGGAGTAGGCCATTCGGCACTTTGAGCAACTCAATAAGATCATGGCTGATCTTCTACCTCAACTCCACTTTCCCGTCCTATCCCCATATCCCTTATTACCTCAGTATCCAAAAATCTATCGATCTCTGTCTTGAATATACTCAATGACTGAGCATCCACAGCTCTTTGGGTAGAGAATTCCAAAGATTCACAACCCTTTGAGTGAAGAAAGTTTTCCTAATCTCAGTCCTAAATGACCGACCCCTTATTCTGAGACTGTGACCCCTGGTTCTAGACTCCCCAGCCAGGGGAAACAATCTCCCAGCATCTATCCTGTCAAGCCCCTTAAGAATTTTATGTTTCAATGAGATCACTTCTTATTCTTCTAAACTATAGGGAATATAGGCCTAGTCTACTCAATCTCTCCTCAGAGGACAGTCCCCTCATCCCAGGAATCAGTCTAATGAACCTTTGTTGCACTCCTTCTAAGGCAAGTATGTCCCTCCTTAGGTAAGCAGACCAAAAGTACACAATATTCCAAGTATGGTCTCACCAAGGCCCTATATAATTGCATTAAGACTGTTTTACTCTTATACTCCAATCCCTTTGTAATAGGCTAACATACCATTTACTTTCTTAATTGCTTGCTGTACCTGCATGTTAACTTTCTGTGATTTGTGAGATAGACACCCAGGTCCCTTTGAATACCAACAGTTCCCAGTCTCTCACCTTTTAAAACATTCTGCTTTTCTACTTTTCCTACCAAAGTGGATGAATTCACATTTCTCCAGGTTATATTCCATCTGCTGCGTTCTTGCCCACTTACTTAACCAGTCTATATCCCTTTGCAGCCTCTTTGCTTCCTCCTCACAGCTTACTTTCCCATCTACCTTTGTATCACCAGCAAACTTGGATACATTACACTTGGTCCACTCATTTAAGTCATTGATAAAGATTGTAGATAGCTGAGGCCCAAGCACTGATCCCATTAGTTACAGCCTGTCAACCCGAAAATGACCTGATTATTCCTACTCTCTGTTTTCTGTCCGTTAATCTATCCTCAATCCAGGCTAATATATTACCCCCCAATCCCCTGAGCCCTAATTTTGTGTAATAATCTCTTGTGTGGCACCTTATCGAATGCTTTTTGAAAATTCAAATATACTACATCCACTGGTTCCTCCTTATCTACCCTGCTAGCTACAACCTCAAAAAACTCTAACAGATTTGTCAAACACGATTTCCCTTTCATAAATCCATGTTGTCTCTGCCCAATCATATTATGATATTCTAAGTGCCCTGATACCACACCACCCTAATAATATATTCTAGCATTTTCCCTACTACTGATGTCAGGCTAACTGGCCTGGAGTTCCCTGTTTTCTCTCTCCCTTCTTTCTTGAATAGCGGGGTTACAGAATCACAGAATCCCCACAGTGCAGATAGAGGCCATTTCAGCCCATCGAGGCTGCACCGACACATATCCCACCCTATCCCCACGTATTTAATCCCCCCTAACACTAAGGGGTAGAAATTAGGTCGCGCCCCATTTGGGGCGCAAATATCGTCCGGACGCAAATATTAGCGCCTGGCGCTAATTATCGGCACTGACAGGAAACTTCACTTTTACCGCCCCGGGAGGTGAGTGGAGCGCTAAAGCAGGCGCTGCACACCTCTCTTAAGGCGCAAAGGCCGAGCAGTGAGGCGCTAACTCGGAGCGCTGGCGAAGCTCATGTAATGTCAGTCAGCAATGGAACACACACACAATGGCACGGGCCAGTTCTTAAAGGGGATGGTTAATCTTGCTTTCCTTCCACATCCTATTCATTGCTGCCTTGAATCTTGGCCTGGAGAGACTTGCACATCAAATGTGCTGGAAAGAACAATGGAGAGTACCAGGCAAAGAGCTCAGAGTGCAGCTCCCACAGTCTCTGCTAAATCGATACAAGGAATGGCAAATCAAAATGAACCTGCAAAGTGCTGCTCAGTACCCAAAACTCCTTCACACAACGTTGAATTTCTCCAGAAGTCTCTCCCTCTCTCTCTCAGAATGCGTAGTTCAAAAATGCCACCAACAATAAAAGACAGGAAGAGGCCCCCTTTAAATAGCGCCCCCCCCAGCCCCACAGTGATTGATAGCGTTCCAGTCTTCTGGTCGTTGGAAGCGCCAGGCGGTAAGGCAGGGGGCGCCACTCAATTTCCGCTACGGGGCGCCACAATGGCATTGCACCATGGAATGACGTCACAATCTGCGCGCGCAGGTGGTCGCAGCGGTAAGTTTTAGCGCCGCCGCACAATCTCAAGTTAAGTTCTCGAGCGGCGCAAACAGCACTGCGCCCGGGCGTTAGCGGCTTAACGCCCCATTAGCACCCTCTTAAGGTGCTAACGGGAGGCGCAACCAAGTGAATTTTTACCCCTAAGGGTCAATTTATCATAGCCAAATCAACCTAACCCACACATCTTTGGACTGTGGGAGGAAACCGGAGCACACCCACGCAGACACGGGGAGAATGTGCAAACTCCACACAGACAGTCACCCGAGGCCAGATTCGAACCCGGGTCCCTGGCGCTGTGAGGCAACAGTGCTAACCACTATGCCACCGGGCTGCCTGCCAATCTGGGGGACCAGGATTGACTGTAATTTAATTTACCCTTTATTTATTAGGTTATTGGTTTGGGCAGACTGTCTGATCTTGTTAGTAGTGTCCTCCTATTTGTTGGGAGGCATTTGGAGATGGTTGTGGTGGATTTTCCCAATCCCAGCAATTATCTGTGTTTATAAAACAGTAAAGGAACATCTATAAAAGCTAACATAATTCCATTATATAGATGAAAAGACTCAACTTAAATTAGCTGCCCAACCGTGAGCCAAACTTCAAATTCTATCTCAGTCACAGAGCAGACACTTGTTTTATTTGCAGCTTTGTCTCCAGATTGGTGGTGGGGTGATTTATAGTTCTAATGATACAAGAACTACTGGCATGCATGATAAACATGCGGCACTATGGCTTTGCCCAGCAGCAACAAGCCTTCATGAAAAATAACAGACCAGATGCTGAGTAGGAAGGAATGCTGTTGACAAGTGAGTGCAGACTGCATAAATGTTCTCCTGGCATGTCTATTGCGCGTACAGGTCACCACTGGATGGGCGCCTCGGGGGGAAACTGAACCATCGACAGTTCGCTGGAGCATGCTTGTGCACCGGCTGCTGTGTTTATGTAGATGCACAGAGGTATTGTTTCATCTTGTCTGTAAGCTGGGGGAATGGTTTGTGCTGACATATTTGTACATCTGTCTGCAAGGTAGCATGTTACTGAAGTGGAATCTGAGTTCAATGTGCAGTGAATACCTGATTGGAGCACCAAAGTTCCCTGTAAGCTGCACTATGTTCTGCGCTGCCTGTTTCTTTCAATGCGCGGTCCCTTTAAATTTCTGCGCATGCGCGGTATTTACAACGTAAAAGCCGGCGAGCGGCCTGCACAGGACCTACCTTAGCAGGAAAATTGTTGAGCACCTCAACAGAATTTGATGAAACTGCAGCACCGACGGATGACCAAATTGTACCAGTTTTGTTCTTTTACTGTGCCCATACAACCCCTGCCAAAGACTTTTATTTGTCAATATCAAGTGGATTTTAGCGGAGGCTGATGAATATTTCAATTCTGATTTTAATCTCTGTCTTTTCTGCCTGAGCTTGTCTCCTAGGTGAATAGTCACAAGTTGTGACGAGAGATTTATGGGAACATAGGACCAGGAGGAGTCCATTCAGTCCCTTGAGCAATCTCCACCTTTCAATTAGCTCATGGCTGATCTGTACCTCAACTCCATTTCTCCCGATAGCTTTACCGAGCAAAAATCTATCAATCTAAGTTAAAAAAAAATTCTAATGCAATGTTCCTGAAGTGATTTTAAATCAAATTTCTACCTTCTAGAAAGTATATTTTTTTTACACAGATTTATAACCTTAATAACATACATAAAATGTAGCATTCATGCTCTGCTACACAAATATTCTGCATCTTTATTTATTTTTCTGTACTTCAGTCAATAAATGCAGATATAGAATGCTCACGGTGAGCTCTTTGTGCTGAAGGAATTTGATCACAAAATGGAAACAGTACTTAAGATAAAGATGGAAATGTAGAAGAAGATGTCTGTGTAACTTCATGCTTTACATGCTGATCATGTTTTGCATGCTGCATTATCTGCAATCAGTGCTGCAAAGTTGAATGTAATACCATCGAATAGACTCAAGGTTATCCACGCACTGCAGCATGGTTAGGAATTATTATTCGCATGCGGCTAATTCAGGATTCCTGAAAATCAAAACCTGGCAGCGGGTGCTTCTAACTTGCGGTGTCAGGCTTGGCTCTGCCCTTTGTGTCAGAAGGTCGTGGGTTCAAGCCCCACTTCCGAGACTTGAGCACGTAATCTAGGCTGTCACTTCTGTGCACAGCTGAGAAAGTGCAACACTGTCGGAGGTGCCATCTTTTTGGTTGAGGCATTAAACTGAGCCCCCCGCCAACCCTTTCAGGTGGACGTAAAAGATCCCATAACACTATTCCAAGAAGAAGTAGGGGTGTTCTCTTAGTGTCCTGGTCAATATTCACCCCTCAATCAACAGCACTAAAACAGATTATCTGGCCATTTATTTACTTGTTTGTGGGACCTTGCTGTGCGCAAGTTGCCTGCTGCGTTTGCCTGCATTACATAGTGACATAGTAACAGTTTCAGGCAGGAGAAGTCCTTTGGTTCATCTAGCCTAGCTGTCCACAATATTCCATTACTGCATTTCCAATAACTGTGAATTCCATTTGTTGACCAGAACCTGTCTAGTTGCTTCTTAAAACCCATTAAGGTTTTCTTGTTCCACGACCCGTGCTGGTAATCTATTTCACATACTTACCAACTTTTTAGTATAAAGGGGCTATGTCCAAATTGATTTTGACAGTTGCACTGTCAGTGTTCTGCAGCATTGAGGTGCACCCAGGCTGCACCCAGGCTCTCCCATGACTCCCTCCATATGTTTATGGAGGGTGTCACAGCATGCAGGGAGGTTCTCTTACCTTCCAATGGGCGGAAGGCACCTCCCCAGGACACCAACGCAGCCTGGTTGCACATTGCACAGGAGGACACAAGCAGGGATGTCGTCAGGAGGACCAGGCTGCAGTGGCGCAAACCTTTCAATGATCTCAGTAGATCACGAAACGTTACTGCAAAGACACACTCAACCTTATCCTCCTGTGCCACTCATCACATCCCCATCATTCTGCCTTCCCTACCCTACTCCTGCACATCCTTACTCACACCAACTCCACCCATCCCTCTCTCTCTATCTACATTATCACTTCTCCATCTCACTAGCCACCCCTCACACTCACCCTCATCCTAGTTCAATCATACCAACTAACAACACACAAGGGTAGGCACTTGGGTGTTTTAGCCAATGTTCGTGTAAACTTTCTGTTAATGTGTTGTCAAGCATTGAAATGCTTATTGTCACCACTTTGCCTTCTTGGACAGATTTGTGTGCACCTTTGAAAGTGGCTTAGTGAGTTGCAGTGAATGGTGAGACATAACATTCCACCCATCCCCCCTTCCCCCCGAATGGTGATGAGTGCGAAAGGAATGGCTTGGACATTGTAGGTGCTGGTGTGGGGTGGTGCATCATCTGGCAGCCAGGGTGTACAGTGTTATGTGAAGCAAATCTGGACATGGTGAGGCCATCGCTGGCGTCCCGGGCAGCAATGTGCATGGGTGATGATACCCTGTGTCCAGAGCAGAATCAGTTGATTGCGGAGAAGGTTGGTGTGGAAGTTGGTGCTGCTGGTCTGCCCGGTGATGCTGGTGTTGGGGCTGATCATGTTGGGATTCTGAGGACCAAGGTGAGATTTTTTCAAGGTCACTGATGCTGATGGAATAGATGGCAGATGAAGTTGAGATGACAGAAGTAATCTGTCAATGTTGAGTTAGGTTGTTCCAAGGAGGTGACAGTAGATGGAGAGATTACTCCAAACACTTCAAAAGTGCATAAAGCTCAAAAGTGGGTTCCAAATCATTAATGCTCCAGCTTCTAAGATTGGGAAGTGAACAGCTGTGAAATGGTAGGTTTTATACCACTTTTGCAGCTTTCACCTATTCACAGCAATCCACAGTCATTGAGAACCTGACCTACTTACCTGACGTGATAGCCGCTCTCCGGGAACCTCGTTGAAAACCTGGTAAAATGGTAAGTACATGGGAAAATGGTTCTTAACTACCTTTTAATAAGCTTTTAACTATCTAAATTGTCTGACCCGCCGCTTGGTGTTGGGTCTGTTCAGGGATGACAGACCCGACACTTGGGAAACTGACAAGGAGGCGGGTTTACAGCGGGATACCGACCCGCTGTCAATCTTTGTCATTTTGACAGCGGACCTGCCTCCAAACCCGCACTCTGAGCGCCGGCAAAATTCAGTCCAATATGTCCAAAACGTTCATAATTTTAAACTCTTCTACCACATCCCCTCTCAGTCTTCTCTTTTCCAGCATGGACTATATTTCTAAATACTTTTCTGGTTGTTACGCAACTTGAGGATGTGAAAGACATTATATAAGTGCAAGTTCTTTCTTCCTTTTGAAAGAATTATAATTATATGTTGGTGGAATCCTCCTTTCCACTTCTATCCTACATTACAACAGTGACTACACTTCAAAAGTACTTAATTAGCTGTAAAGCACCTTGGGACGACCTGAGGTCGTGAAAGGTGCGATAGAAATGCAAGTCTTTCTTTTTTTCATTCTGTCCTGGCTGAGACCAATTATCACAACAACAAGTTGCATTTATATAGAGCCTTTAATGTAGGTAAATGTCCCAAGCAACTGCAATCCCACTTTTTGCAGTTTGGACTGAGGTGCTAACTGCTTATAATTGTCAAAGGGTTAATTGTCTACCTTTCTGTCCTCGGCCTCCTACACTGTTCCAATCAAGCTCAACATAAGCTCGAGGAACAGCACCTCATCTTTCGATTAGGTACTTTACAGCCTTCTGGACTCAACATTGAGTTCAACAATTTCAGATCATAACCCCTGCCCCCATTTTTTCGGATGGCAGCTGTTGGTGATGGTTAAGAACGTAAGAACATAAGAAATAGGAGCAGGAGTGGACCATTTGGCCCCTCGAGCCTGCTCCGCCATTCAATGCGATCATGGCTGATCTTCTGCTATTCCCATTTAAACCTCTGCTTGACCAATCTTTTTTTCTTTACTTATCCTACTACTATCTCCTTTTGCCTCGCACCATCATCCCTTTTGTCATTTAATCACTCCTGCCTTCCACCCTATCACAGACCTTCCCTTTTGTTCTTTCCTCCCTTCCCCCCCTTTCCCTGCCTCTGTACTTGCTTAAAAACCTGTTACTTTTTCCAGTTCTGATAAAAGGTTATCAACCTGAAATGTTAACTCTGTTTCTCTCTCTCTACAGATGCTGCCTGACCTGCTGAGTATTTCAAGCATTTTCTGTTTTTATTTCAGATTTCCAGCATCCGCAGTATTTGGCTTTTGCAATTGTCGGGAGAATGGGTATATTCAAATTTGAATGTTGAATTTTTGCAGGAGAAAAACTCATGTTTATTCCAGAACTTACTGGCAATGCTAATTATGCCTGATTTGAAAAAGCTGGCAGACATTTCACATCCGTGATTAATGAGCGCAAGTGTTACTGTTATTATGGTTGTAATGAGTGGGTTATGCTGGAATAGAGGACAAAGAGCTGATTAAATAGCACTAAATGCAGCTCAGTAATTTAATCAGTTCAAGGCCTCCATTTCAGTATAACGCACGCTGGAACATTCATAATAATCATTACAATGGTAGTTCAATAGGATAAAAACAAAGCTGAGAGGATAGCGACATTTTAAAAGCTCAAATGGTGCCGCTTTTGATCTTCTGAGTGAGTTTCAGGCCACAGAATTTTATTTTTGACCATTTCAATCACTTCTTCATAACAACCAATCAGCTAATGCTGGATATGCTCCTTTACCATTGCCTGATGTCATTCTGTTTTCAGTTTTATTTTCTCTTCCTTTTTTGGCCAACTTTTTCCTCTCCTGAAAGCATTGATTCCCTGTTGGGATGCAGTTCCATGACTACCTCACCTAGGTGGCCATTCTTCATGTAGGCCGGGATTGTTAGCACCATGGAAGCCCCCACAGCCGAACCTGATCGTGTCTTCAACCAAGGTCTGCGGACAAAAAGCGGGGGTGTGGGACTAAGCACAACTGCTCTTTCAAAGAGCCAGCACAGGCACGACGGGCCGAATGGCCTCCTTCTGTGCTGTAAGTTTCTATGATTCTATGACGGCACCCCCCCCGCTGTGAATTTCTAGCCGCAGTCACTAGACATCAATCAGGAGAGTGAACCCTGGAAAAGTTACCACCCCCGTCCATCCTACAGGTGCTGAGACCAATCGCAGTGTCCCAACCAGCACCCCACCAAGAGCACTGTTTCTAGTCTTCATGTGATTTTATGTGATACACTTGTGCCTGAAGTAATAACAGGCACTTGAAAGATTTGAGTTTTCTTTATCGTCAACATGCACTGACATGGATTATATCAACTGGGTTATAAACAGTATTGTTTGGTCACAATATCAGTAGGAGAGATGATGGGGTCTGTTTTTGGGTGCCAGTTAAAGTGAGTGCCTATGTTCCATCTACTTTCCTCACTGTGAAGGTAAGATCCTCAGTTAGATATTTTAATTTACCACAAAAGGTATTTGGGCATTTAACACCCTAAAATAACACCATTGGCACCACATGCTCAAATCAAAATGGCAAACATCTGTCCAGTTGGTGTTATCTGAGAAGGGTGCAGTCCTGCCTCACTGAGGACAGCATCCAGCTGTTTGTTTGAGGGGATGTTTATGAAGTTCCAAGAGCCAGATTAAGAGCGATTTGGAGTTGCCCTTGTAACTCAATCAAGAGTCAAAACAGCAGAAAGTTATTTCTGGACCACCTCTGATTTACATAAGCCATTATCACTCCCTGATTGAGAATCAAAAATTGTGTAACTGGCTTATGTCCAGTGGAATCAGGAGCGGATGTTTGCCATTTTGATTCGATTTAGCTGCTAACACAAAAATCCCACTGTAAATACTCAGATGTTGGGACACAAGTTAACATTCCTATGATATAAAGTCAGTCTCTTAAACCGAGGTTATGATTCAGCTACTGGTGTCAGACAAGTATGTGCAGAGTACAATATGCAGTTGGTTTGTTGCAGTGACAAAAGAACTTTCCAGATGAGACGTTAAACTGAGGCCCTGTCTGCCCACTCAGGTGGACGTAAATGATCCCAAGGTACTATCTTGAAGAAGAGCAGGGGAGTTCTCCCCTGTGTCCTGGCCAATATTTATCCTTCAACCAACATCATTAAAACAGATTATCTGGTCATTATCGCATTACGGTTTGTGGGACCTTGCTGTGCGCAAATTGTTTGCTGTGTTTCCTACATTACAACAGTGACCAAACCTCAAAAGTACTTCAGTGGTTGTAAAATGCTTTGGGATATCCTGAGGTCATGAAGGACACTATAAAAGTCTTTCTTTCATCTTTACACGTACGTTTGGATGTATGCGCAGAACTGCATTCCATGTGTGGCAAAATGTAACTTGGAGTGTCCACTAATATTACCCAAGAAGGCCCAATGGACCACTTGAATGCTATTATACAAGGGGTTCTGCATCGGGCTGGAGTTATACTGCACCTGGTGCAAACCCAATCTGGTGTGAGATATCCTCCTGATGACTTTAGTATGCTCAGGAGCCAGATCGGGACCCAAATCGAAAGGCACACTATTACTTTTGCATCGATGTATGAGTCTAAACTGCTTTACATCAACATGAATGTGTCAGTATAACTGCACCATTTAATGGGTCTGTCACACTTAGAGCCAACTCTTGTGTGTTTGCGAGTTGCAAGTTTATCTTTGGTAGAGCATTGAAAATCCCTGTATCTGTAAATTCACTATTTCCAGGTTCAATCTACTTCACAGGTCGCCCGATTTGCCTCAAACAGCACATGTCCCTTTGGTAGTTTTGTTTTTGTTTTGCCGTCACACATTTTGTCGATAATGCTTCATGTGAGCCGACCAACTGCACTGCCTTGTCGGAGTAGAATTGTTTGTTGTTTTGTCTTTGCACCTCTGCTCGTTATTTTATTCATTGCACATGTGCACAAACGGTGCCAGATGTTTACAATGTCTGCACTCCTGCAGCTAAATGTTATTAAACCATGATCCGGATTTTGATCATATGAAAAGCTGGGTTTTGCACAATTTTATCGTGGAATAGGGAAAAAAAAGGAGCTTTGGAGACTTTTGCAAAACATACAGCTGTACTGGCTTTGCACGAGAGCTTGCATTTAACTGCAATGAGGGGAAAACTGGCCATTAGTGAAGGATATGTAATCTCATAACAATCCAATAGGACCGGCTCAACCAGTCGCACAGTACAGTGTGTTACTGGCTTACCTGTCAGTCAAAACATTGTTTTCCTCACATTTAATTGTCATGCCCTGAGCAATGTAAATACCAGGTCAAACAAATTATTAAGTGCAAATTAACTTTACAGAGGGTGGAAACTAAGGTTAAATTTCACAGAACAACAGGTGCAAAAATCAGCACGCCTTGAAAGAATCAATTAAACCAGGAAATGGTGCATGGAGAGGAGGGTATGGAGCAATAGTTTCCAAACTTTGCTCTTGTGGGGCTACTCCTAGGCACACCTTGTGATTATTGGCACACGTGCTGCCACCCCTCCAGAATTGTCCTGGCGGCTCCTTAATTAAAGATTAATCTCCAGGATACCACTGCGAGCAACCCAGGAGAAAAAACCAAAGTGGCATTACAAAAAAATTGTGCAGTTCTTTCATTTTCTTTGAACACTTTCATTCATTAATTATGAACATATTGGAGCCGAGATCAAAAAAAATGCTGTTCGGCTGACAGTGACGAATCGTCTGATTGGGTAATGAAGACGCTGTTTGCTTTCCAATGGGCATTGGAAGGCAATGCCCCATGAGGATGGACGTGTCAGATGACCAATGGCGGGCGTGTGGGGGCGGGTCGGTTGGAGTCGGGAGGTCGTGTAATGAAACATCCAGGAATACATCCAACCAGAGTCGGCAACCCTCCCTGGGCATCTCTTGACACATTCCGGAGACCCCTTGCGAATATTCTGGGGCTTCCTTGCCCTAACATCCAAAAGTCACTGTCAGTCACCCAAAGTGCTTTCATTTGCCGAAAACAGCGCCGGAAATCTTCAGACAGCGATTCCACGGGCCTCCAGCACTGACCCCACCAGAGTACGTGGGGTCAGTGGGAGGTCCCACAATCCAAGTACCTATGGTGGGTCTCCATGCCACTGGGAGCACATCGTGATGCTCGCCAGCTCTGGATAATTATCATAAATTTAGATGTTGTGTAAGCAAGAGTTCTTTGGTAACAATGAGCACTGTTGCAGAGATGGTTGGAAAAGAAGGAAAGATGCAAGTTATTTTAATCTTTTCTTAAGTTTTTGTTTTTATGGTCTCACTATAAACCTCCACCCTCAAGCCAGGTTTGAGCAGTCTGCTCATGCATGACTTTAGGTAAAGCTGCCATTGTCAATCATCTCCCTCTTAAGCTTTGAAAGGTATTATAATCTATATTAAACTTGTTCAAAAATTGTAGTTTGTACCTCTAGTATAGAAGGAACTATGAAGTGAAATATTACTGAAAGTTACAGCTAGAAATGAAAGAAGAACTAGGATAAAGCAGGAGGCAGGAACTCTGCTCATGTGTTTTTGGTTGTGTAATAGAAGCCAGTAAATGAACATTTTAATATAATAAAAGCAAAATAATCCGGACGCTGGAAATCTGAAATAAAAACAGAAAATGCTGGAAATACTCAACAGCATCTGTGGAGAGAGAAACTAGAGTTAACGTTTCAAGTCGATGACCTTTCTGAAATGTGAGCTCTCTCTCTCCACAGAAGCTGCTTGACCTGTGAACAGTTGCCAGCATTTTCTGTTTTTATTTTCATATACTATAACTGTGACTCTGGTTTGATGAGCTAATGCCAATTTGCTAAGCAGTTTGTTTATTCAATATCTGTTGTATTAGCCTTGTGAAAAGAGGTTGATGTTTTAACTAAACTTGGTTGACTCCCATACCCGATTTCTACAATACTACAGTGACTACACTTCAAAAGTGCTTCATTGCCTTAAAGCAATTTGGGACGTCCTGAGGTCGTAAAAGGCGCTATATAAATGCAAGTCTTTGGGGATGAAATGAGGTGCCTTTGCACCTCCCGTTAGCACCCCCGGGGGCGCTAATGGGGCGCGAATGGCTTTGCGACCGGGCGCGGCGCTGACATCGACTCCCGCCATATTCGGCAGGAGTTTTGCGGCGGCGCAATGGCGATGCCCCCCCGTTCTCCTTCACCTGGAGAACGTGACATAATCGGCGTGCGCATCGCCCCGGTAGCGCCCCAGACCCGAAATTGACTTCCGCCCCCTGCAGCAGCGCTGGTCGAAAACACCGCCAGCTGCAGGAGGCGTGCATCGGGCGGCTGGCCACTTTGGGGGCGATGATTAAAGGCGAGGTGGCCGAGGTAAGTGGAAAAAAAACGTACCTTTCCTGTTCTAGTTTTTTTCGCGGGTTCCTGCCCGCGATCGATCAGCCCAGTACTCTGCTTGAGTGCCGGGCTGATCGCGCGGGATCGCGGCTGCCTTGGTGGTCCAGGTAGGTACTTTTTAAATTGCAAAGCCTGCAGCGATGGCCCTTCCCTTTAAAGGAGAGAAGGAGCCTTTGAACGCGGCAGCGCTGCACGGCCCAGTGTGCAGCGCTACTGAAATCTCCGTCCTGCTCTCCGACGTTAGCGCTCTAAGAAGGAAGTGGAATGCTTGATTTGGCGCTCCACTTCCCTCTTGAGGTGCTAAAACTCAATTTCGTGTTCGCCGGCGCTGGCGCTAAAGTTAGCGCCCAGGCGATGTTCGTGCCCCAAAATGGTCGATACCGAATTTTTTCCCCTTTCTTTTTTCCTTTTTTAATTAAAGGATGTGCCCCAAGTGTACGCAACAGAAAGGTAATAAAACAACTGTACACACAATCACACAAACATCACATAGTATCGTGCAATGCAAACTCCGTCTCAAGCAATGGTAGTAGTCCAGAATAGGACAGTACCTCACAGCATCCTGTAGTCCTCTGACCAATGTTTGCAAGCATTGGTACAGTGACACAGATTCTCAAGGATGAAGTTAGTGAGCTTCAGTGAGCACCAGCTGAGACCGAGTGAACAGGTAGAGTCAAGTGGTCATGGCAGAGTGTGAACAAGAAACTCCTGGCCAGATGGCCATATAGCTGCCAATGGATCTTTGTAATTTGGGAACTGCATCAGCCTGGTCCCACTGGGCAGTCGTGCCATGTTTCTGTTGCTCTTCAGTGGGAAAGGAAATGAAAGTGCTGATCATGTTAAATGATGTATCCCCTATTTGATGCATCAGTGGGCAGTACATTAGCTGATACTGTGGTGCTATCCTGGAATAAGTAGGAGCCATAATAATTCAAGGGCAGTGGTGATCTTGACTGCCATTGGCAGTGCCACCCTATGTTGAAGGTTGATGGCAGGTGTCCTTGCAGCAGATGGCTAAGCTCTGTAACAGCCTCCCTACTGACATGGAGCAAGTGGACACAGTTGTCCTCAGGCATTGGCAGGTAGGTGTGCCAAGTACTTTAAAAATGGCTGGTGGCATAATGGCAGGTGCAGAAAGTGTGGCTTTGGTGCCTACTGATCTCTCTGTCATGCCTTCAGCAAAGAGGCATTTGGGCATCTCCGTAACCTGCAGCAGGAAGACCCAAACCCACACTCATCTGCCTGCACTGCTCTCTCAGTGACTATGAACTTCTTGAACTTCTGTGGCACAGGGTGATTTCAGTCAGACACGGGGGATTTCTATCACATCAGCCAGGGTGCAGCACAGGGGTATATTAATCAGGTCACTCCTGTCCTTTGCACCTTTGACATTACAGCAAGGCACCAATGTGATATGGCTATACAGTTTAAAAAAATTCTTTCCTGGGATGTGGGCATCGTTGGCAAGGCCAGCATTTATTGCCCATCCCTAATTGCCCTTGAGAAGGTGATGGTGAGCCGCCTTCTTGAACCACTGCAGTCCGTGTGGTGAAGGTGCTCCCACAGTGCAGTTAGGGAGGGAGTTCCAGGATTTTGACCCAGCGACAATGAAGGAACGGCGATATATTTCCAAGTCACGATGGTGTGTAACTTAGAGGGGAACTTGCAGGTGATGGTGTTCCCATGTGCCTGCTGCCCTTGTCCTTCTAGATGGTAGAGGTCGCGGGTTTGGGAGGTGCTGCGAAAGAAGCCTCGGTGGATTGCTACAGTGCATCTTGTAGATGGTACACACTGCAGCCATGGTGCGCCAGTGGTGGAGGGAGTGAATGTTTAAGGTGGTGGATGGGGTGCCGATCAAGCGGGCTGCTTTGTCCTGGATGGTGTCGAGCTTCTTGAGCATTGTTGGAGTTGCACTCATCCAGGCAAGTAGAGAGTATTCCATCACACTCCTGACTTGTGTCTTGTAGATAGTGGAAAGGCTTTGGGGAGTCAGGAGGTGAGACACTCGCCGCAGAATACCCAGCCTCTGACCTGCTCTTGTAACCACAGTATTTATGTGGCTGGTCCAGTTAAGTTTCTGGTCAATGGTGACCTCAGGATATTGATGGTGGGGGATTCAGTGATGGTAATGCTGTTGAATGTCAAGGGACGGTGGTTAGACTCTCGCTTGTTGTAGACGGTCATTGCCTGGCACTTGTGTGACGCGAGTCTTACTTGCCACTTATCAGCCCAAGCCTGAATGTCATCCAGGTCTTGCTGCATTCGAGCATGGACTGCTTCATTATCTGAGGAGTTGCGAATGGAACTGAACACTGTGTAATCATCTGCGAACATCCCCATTTCTGACTTTATGATGGAGGGATGGTCATTGATGAAGCAGCTGAAGATGGTTGGGCCTAGGACACTACCCTGAGGAACTCCTGCAGCGATGATTGACCTCCAACAACTACAACCATCTTCTTTTGTGCTAGGTATGATTCCAGCCAGTGGAGAGTTTTCCCCCTGATTCCCATTAACTTCAATTTTAGTAGGGCTCCTTGATGCCACACTCGGTCAAATGCTGCCTTGATGTCAAGGGCAGGTACTCTTACATCACCTCTGGAATTCAGCTCTTTTGTCCATGTTTGGACCAAGGCTTTAATGAGGTCTGGAGCCGAGTGGTCCTGGCGGAACCCACACTGAGCATCGGTGAGCAGGTTATTGGTGAGTAAGTGCTGCTTGATAGCACTGTCGATGACACCTTCTATCACTTTGCTGATGATTGAGAGTAGGCTGATGGGGCAGTAAATGACCAGAATGTATTTGTCCTGCTTTTTGTGGACAGGTCATACCTGGGCAGTTTACCACATTGTCGGGTAGATGCCAGTGTTGTAGCTGTACTGGAATAGCTTGGCTAGAGGCATGGCTAGTTCTGGAGCACAAGTCTTCATCACGATAGCCAGGATGTTGTCGGGGCCGACAGCCTTTGCTGTATCCAGTGCGCTCAGCCGTTTCTTGATATCACGTGGAGTGAATCAAATTGGCTGAAGACTGGCTTCTGTGATGGTGGGGACCTCAGGAGTAGGCCGATATGGATCATCCACTTGGCATTTCTGGCTGAAGATGGTTGCAAACGCTTCAGCCTTGACTTTTGCACTCGCGTGCTGGGCTCCGTCATCATTGAGGATGGGGATATTCATGGAGCCTCCTCCTCCCGTTAGTTGTTTAATTGTCCACCAAGATCCCCAAGATCCAGGGTGCAATCAATAGCACACATTACTTTGAGGTCTCCCTTAATCTTCAGATTGCGTGTGACAACAATCAGAGGATCCTGCACATCAATGCTCGATATGCAGGAAGTTGCAATGATGCCTCCATCCTTCGTAATACATCCCTCCCTCACCTCTTCAGTGAAGAGAATTGAATCAACGATGGCTTCTGGATGATAAAGCCTACCCTGCACCTGTGGCTAATGACCCCAATCAGAGTGCCCCGAACAGCAGCAGAGGAGTGATACAATGGAGCACATGCCTCTCATAGACTGGTAACACCGGCAACGCCGCAATTTTAAAATTCTCGCATTTGTTTTCAAATCCCTCCATGGACTTGCCCCTCCCTATCTCTGTAACCTCCTCCATCTACAACCCTCCAAGATCTCTGTGCTCCTCGAATTCTGGCCTCTTGCGCATCCCCGATTTCTATCGCTCCACCATAGGCAGCCGTGCCTTCAGCTGTCTAGGCCCCAAGCTCTGGAATCCCCTCCCTAAACCTCCCCGCCTCTCTACCGCTCTCTCCTCCTTTAAGACACTCCTTCAAACCTACCTCTGTTACCTGTTTTAATATCTCCTTATGTGGCGCAGTGTCAAATTTTGTTTGATAATGCTCTTGTGAAGCGCCTTGAGACGTTTTATTGTGTTAAAGGCGCTATATAAATGCAAGTTGTTGTTGTTATTGTTGAGAGGACCATTATGAGACAAGGGGGTAAAAATTCAGTTGGTTGCGCCTCCCGTTAGTGCCTTAAGAGGGCGCTAATGGGGCGCAAAGCCGCTAACGCCCGGGCGCAGCGATGTTTGCGCCGCTCGGGAACTTAACTTGACATTGTGCGGCGGCGCTAAACTTTACCGCTGCGACCACCTGCGCGCGCAGATTGTGACGTCATTCCATGGTGCAACGCCCTTGTGGCGCCCCGGAGCGGAAATTGAGTGGCGCCCCCTGCCTTACCGCCTGGCGCATCCAACGACCGGAAGACTGGAACGCTATCAATCGCTGTGGGGCTGGGGGGGGGGCGCTATTTAAAGGGGGCCTCTTCCTGTCTTTTATTGTTGGTGGCATTTTTGAACTACGCATTCTGAGAGAGAGAGGGAGAGACTTCTGGAGAGATTCAACGTTGTGTGAAGGAGTTTTGGGTACTGAGCAGCACTTTGCAGGTTCATTTTGATTTGCCATTCCTTGTATCGATTTAGCAGAGACTGTGGGAGCTGCACTCTGAGCTCTTTGCCTGGTACTCTCCATTGTTCTTTCCAGCACATTTGATGTGCAAGTCTCTCCAGGCTGAGATTCAAGGCTGCAATGAACAGGATGTGGATGGAAAGCAAGATTAACCATTCCCTTTAAGAACTGGCCCGTGCCATTGTGTGTGTGTTCCATTGCTGACTGACATTACATGAGCTTCGCCAGCGCTCTGAGTTAGCGCCTCACTCCTTGGCCTTTGCGCCTTAAGACAGGTGTGCAGCGCCTGATTTAGCGCTCCACTCACCTCCCGGGGCGGTAAAAGTGAAGTTTCCAGTCAGTGCCGATAATTAGCGCCAGGCGCTAATATTTGCATCCAGATGATATTTGCGCCCCAAATGGGGCGCGACCTAATTTTTCCCCCAAGGTGTTGAAAGCACATTTTCACTGTCTGGACAGGTAGGGAGGGACACTGCCCTATGCTCCAGATTGAATGTCAAGAATAGTTACAGCCTTCTGTGACCTGAACAACCTTGCACTTCAGGAAGGGCTATATTTTGACATGGCTGATGAGGAGGTCCTTGCTCAGTTGGAACCAGAACCACATGGAGCAGACCATTCAGATGACCAGCACTCAGATGAGTTCTCAGTGACTGCTGCAAGGAGCATCAGAATACAGACCAGCTCTGAAGTCTTCTCTTCTGTGTAACAAAATCCACCTTTGAAACCACAGCCTGACCTCCTTCTCCCACACTTGTGAATAAAGAGACAAAACCCTCAAACCACTACCCATCCTACTACATGACAACACAACTGCCCTCTTTGCCCATATATGACATGCCTGTGCGAATATGTCAGCACCAAATGAGTGCACCCTTTCCTGTATGACTGTAACCTTTATGAGTAATAAATTGCCATGTCAATGCAGTCTATTATAATACAATAATTACAAAGTCCACACAATCACCCTACTCTTTCCAAACACTGTGCGCCCTTTAGGTGCCTACACATAACTTTCTATCACCTATTTTAGCACACCTTCTGACTGCCAGGATCGTTGAAGGTTGTTGGTTTCTCATGCTTTACCTAAGGGTCTTGGGACTGAGGTGGCCCTTGCCTCATGTCTGCTTGTTCCTGGGCAGCTTGGTGCTACCTCCCACGTTCCATGGATGTAGCGCTGTGAGGAGAATGGCCGGAGGTGTGGCATGTGCTGCTGTCCTAAGAGACAGTAGCATCATACAGCTTTGTCTTCTAGATGGCTTGGTCCTCATCATTCCCTCCATGATCACCATCATCTTCCTCCTCCTGTGCTGCTCATTGCTCTGGTGGACCTGCGGGATGCGGGGGGAAGAAAGAGCAAAGTCAGCACAAATATCAGATTATGGTGTTATGTGCTGTTTTAAATATTTCTGCATGAAAACTGGGGCATCAATAAGACTTGCTTGGGATTAGTGCGCAATACCTCAGCACTACAGGCGCTTCCTCACCACATCATATCACTGTGCGCATAATGGGAGCACAACACGCCTCAGACTTCTGCTCCAGGTAATGCTGAGGTGCCAGATCTCCAGTCTGTACTCGAGAAAAAGAAAGAAAGGCTTGCATTTATATAGCGTCTTTCATGACCTCAAGATATCCAAAAGCGCTTTACAGCCGCTGAAGTACTTTTGAACTTTAGTCACTGTTGTAATGTAGGAAATGTGGCAGCCAATTTGCGCACAGCAAGCTCCCACAAACAGCAATGGCCCAAATCTTGCTGGAGCGGGGCATTTCGCCGTGTACGCCATTAGTTAGACATTTTCCTGCACCCATCAGCTTGAAAGTCGTTTGCCTGCTTTTACCAGCCGTAAGAGCTGTGTGGGCAATTGCTGGGCAGTTGTTGGGCAAATAGCCCAACTCTGCGCCAGCAATACAGTCAGTACGAATGCGAGTGCATGTGGAATTCCAGAACTTCCGGGGCCTTTGAAATGGATTATGACACCGTCACAGAGACTGCAATTTCTGCTCCAGGAGCTTTTGCTTCAAATTGCTTTTTGCTGAAATTATTTCCATGAAGTTAATAAGCTTAAATTTTCAGTTGAAACTAAAAGAAATGGGCAGATATCTGTTCTACAGGCATATCTACATCTATTCGGAACCAATTGGTTAAATATCCTGCAGCTCACGCCCTGCTACAACTTCACTACTAGAGTTCAAATGTACCTGGGACATATTGGAGAGGCCAGAGGGGAGCAGGAGCCTCAGCCACATATTGAATTTGCAGCTCCCAGTAAAAGCCTCCTCAGAGCTGAGTGTGGGTTGGTTTAGCTAATCCCCTGTACACTGTATGCCATTATATGCAAATCTCAAGAAGCCAATGCTTTGATAACTAATCCAGTCACACAATCTTTGATTAATGGGTAAAAAACGCTCTCCTTGGGACTGACAGGACACCCTCCAACATCAGTGATAGAAAGAAAGAACTTGCATTTATATAGCGCCTTTCATGATTTTAGGATGTCCCAAAGAACTTTACAGCCAATTAAATAATTCTGTTCCAATGTAGGGAAATCTGGCAGCCAATTTACACACAGTAAGGTCCCACAAACAGCAATGAAATAATAACTAGATCATCTGTTTTAGTGATGTTGGTTGAGGGATAAATATTGGCCAGGGCACCAGGAGAACTCCCTTGCCCTTCTTCAAAACATGTGGCATGGGGTCTTTTACATCCACCTGAGAGGTCAGACAAGGTCTTGAATCTGAAAGACAGCACCTCAGACAATGCAATGCTCCCTCAAGACTGCACTGATATCTCTGAAGTGGGCACTTGAACGCACAACCTTCTGACTCAGAGGCAAGAATGCTATGACTGAGCCATGGGTACCACTGGTGATGTGACTTCACCTGAGGAAGGGGCGATCGATAGCTCCGAAAGCTTGTGATTTCAAATAAAACTGTTGGACTATAACCTGGTGTTGTGCGACCGCTCAATTTTGTCCACCCCAGTCCAACACCGGCATCTCCGCATGATGTTCAAATACCCAGCATATGGTGGGACCTAGTGGGATTTATATTTCTGTGTTGGTCCCTCCTTCTCCTACTAGAGTGGAGAGAACCTCAAGATCCATCCCTCACTGGTCTATTTTGGTAATCCCCAGTGACTCCTGCAATGGATCACTACATTTGAAGAAAGCCAAATCTAACCTGAGATAGTAATTGATGCTGATTTACATATTACTTACGGTTCCAGGTTCTGTCAATTTAAAAAATGTAAGAACTGTCAACATGTTTTGATTGGTCAATAATACATTGGTCAAGAAATGTTGAATTCCTGACAGCTGATGTATATGCAAAGCCAGAAATCCTGATAAAATCTACTTCAAAGTCCGTCGATTATTTTGGCCTCTGATTTGTCTACAGCGTGTAATTAGTAGCAGTTGTTCTTTTCATGGAAAACATTCAATGATTAAAATATCAACTTGATTTCGGCATTTGTCCTTCAACTTGTCAATGGAATATAATTAAACTGCAATCGAGTGAACTGGTTGTTAAAGTTAATTTGTCTGTACAATGACTTCATGCAACTGCCTTTTCGCTGGATGAACATGATTTATAATTCAGAAATACTGACCCTCTTCTAGTCACAAAGACAAAATGCCATTAAGTCACACACTTGGAAATTTTGAGTCTTTAATATGGCATACACCAAATATTGTGATACAAAGCTTATAAAATGATTGACATTTTTGATAAATTAAGCTATTTACTGGTACAGTAAACAAAGGAAGAATGCACCAGTTCAGGGGGTGTTATTGCCTCAGGTTCAGTTCCTGGTACGTGTAGGAACAAGACATAGCCTGTTCCAAACATTCCACCACACAGCTGCCATATTTCCGTGGACACAATTAAACCTCTGTAAAATGTAATCTTTGTCAGTCATTGCGCCAGCTGCTAATTTGCTGAACTGATCTTGCAAGTTATTTTACCAGATGAGAGTGTCCCTTTAATGTGCAAAAGAACATAAGTTATTACCTTCAGCAAGGGGAATCCGATCACCCAAAGAATTTAACTCCAGTGTGTATATAATATGAATATAATATTCTCGTTCACACTGCAATGACTTTACCTCAGTAAAAAGTTCGTTATTTTTGCCCAGGGATCTCAACAACATTTCAAAACATTAGGACATTGACACCAGAATAACATTCCATGGAGGTTTTCAGTGTAACCTGGTAACTTTTCACCACCTGCTTCAGACATTACACTGCGCACTGATACATAAGACCCTAGGCTAAAGCTGCTATATATTCCCCTCAAAAAAAACTAGTAGCTGTGCTAAAAGGAATTATGTATGTACCTGCGGGCATGTGTATATTATGCACATTACATGTGTAATGCATGGATGTACAGTATATACAGTCATTATGAATCATTAATGAGAAGTCGCACAACACCAGGTTATAGTCCAACAGTTTTATTTGAAATTACGAGCTTTCGGAGCGCTGCTCCTTCGTCAGGTGAAGTGCTTCACCTGACGAAGGAACAGCGCTCTGAAAGCTCGTGATTTCAAATAAAACTGTTGGACTATAACCTGGTGTTGTGCGACTTCTCATTTTTGTCCACCCCAGTCCAACACCGGCATCTCCGCATCATGAATCATTAAGGCAGTGAATAAAGGGTCATTGGGAACCACTAATCAATTAAAAGTTTAAGTGATCAAATTAAATTCAGACTTTGTGACCATGCTGCCAAACCGCTTGACCTTGGACTGTAACACATTCACCAAACTGTTTGATCACCACATTCTGTAAGTGAAGAAATAAAATCTAAGTTATACTGACGCTTACGATCTACAATGAATTAATTTATGATCCATGTTGATATTTGAAAGTAAACCATAAGAATCCCATGCAGTTTGAACACATAAATACAAATGCAATACATAGAAGTATATAAAAGTGACAACACGGAAACATGTCTACATTCATGTCAGCGTTAACCCTCCGCGCGAGCAAATATTTCTAATCACATTTACCCGCCCTGTTCCCATATCCCTTCAAAACCTTTTCCTTCATCCACCTCTCCAAATTAATCTTAAATGTTGACATCGTTTCTGCCTCAACCACGAACCCTGGAAGTGAATTCCAAAGCCTCATCACTCTCTGTGTGAAGAATTTCTCCTGCTCTCTGTTCTAAATCTCTTGCATTTAATCTTGTATATATGGCCCCACGTTCTTGACCCCATAACGACTGGAAACAGTCTGCTTCTAACTTTTCCCATTCGTTCATAATTCTAAACATTTCTATTATATCCCCCCCCCCCAATAATCTACATTGTTCTAACGCCTTAGTAACTAAATATATCTCATGGCCTAACACTGAGTTAACTGATCTTAGTGGAAAGCGGTGGGCAGGGAAGAATCTTATAAAGGGATGGGTTATTTCTAGGGGATAGCTCCAACACAAGAGCCAAATGCAAACCAGCCTGATTTGGATTGAGCAAAACACGACTGTTTTGGATGTGGAAACAGCACCTACGCCAGATGTTTGCAGTGACAGATGACACCAGCAGCTGGAAACAATTTTGCAGTTCAAGAAATCGAATATTTTGTATTGGATTCAGATTGAAACAACAATGCAGCAGGCTCCTGATGGGCTGCCTCACAAAGCTTTAGGTGGGGGGCGGGGGGGGGGGGGGGGACATTGGTATTCTATTCACGTGAATGTAGGGAAATACCAGTGAAAGAGCACACACGGAAGTCACACAGTGAAATGTTCAGGGGGAATTTTAAACATTCTGTGAATTACTGCGTGTAGGAGCTATGCAAAGCGTTCCGATAGTGTCAGCTTTTCAGGAGTATGTCTTGAAATCAGCCAAACAGGACATCCCCCAATTTACAGTCACCATTTTAATAGATCCCCCGCTAATCATAACTTTATAGTTGTGCCTTTATAATCAAAAAACTTAAAAACATAGAAGTGTGATTTAAACCCAGCTTTTACAATTGCTTTGAGCACTGCATTTTTATATTAATAAAACCATCAGAAATTCGGTTCTACAGGTCATGTGGATAGCACACATTGCAGCCACGGTGCACCGGTGGTGGAAGGTGGTGGGTGGGCTGCCGTTCAAGCAGACTGCTTTGTTCTGGATGATGACGAGCATCATTGAGTGTTGTTGGAGCTGCACCCATCCAGGCAAGTGGAGAGTATTCCATCACACTCCTGACTTGTGCCTTGTAGGTGGTGAAAAGGCTCTGGAGAGTCAAGAGCTGAGCCACCTACTACAGAATACCAAGCCTCTGACTTGCTCTAGTGGCCACGCCATTTATGTGGCTGATCCAGTTGAGTTTCTTGTCAATGGTGACCCCCAGGATGTTGATGGTGGAGTATTCAGTGATGGCAATGTCAAGGGGAGGCGGTTAAACTCTCTCTTGTTGGAGATGGTCATTGCCTGGCACTTGCCTCTTAATTCAGTTATATTGCCCGCTTCAATGTCCTTCACTGGTAATTATTCTCTAAGCCTATTACCCTTTAGTGAAAAGGTTTTGCTCAATCTTCCTTCTTACTCTGCCTAACTTCCTACATTTTAATTTATGCCCCCTGGTATTGGAACCCTTTGCCATAGTAATCAGTATGGATCTACTGACCCGATATGGCCAGATTGAATTTAATCAGACATCAAATGTCCTCGCCACCTGCAGGTAGATGATACAGCAAGTCAGTTTGCCTTGGGGCAGAGAGTGAAGACGAGATGATGTGAAGACCTACTGAAAGTGACTTTTTTTTTGAACAAAACTGGATTATCTTCACAAAAGCTGGTACCAGCCTGAGAATGGTTTGTTGAGCTCCAGTATATATATATACATCAGGTGAAGAAAAATACTTTGCAAGAAATGTGGATCACCATCGCTGTACCTAAGGTTCAATTAGTTCTGCACATTCAGATGAATGTAACTTTTGACCTGTTCAATGATGGAAGTTTCATGAATTCAAGTTAATGACAATATTTGGATTTTGGTTTCCGTTGAAAGACTTATTTTCTGAATTGAGGGCTGCATCAGATGACATCTCAAATAAGGCGGTTGAGGCCTTTGTGGACTTATGTGTGATTTTTCGTCTGCGTGGGGTACAGCAATCGGCCAAGATTCTCTTACTTACGAGGTACGTAAACTCAAAAATGTTTATAAGAATACACAAGGCTGCAGTAACAACCATAAAAATAGTGAAGATCTTTTTCTCAGTCGGTCTGGCAATGAAGCAATCCACAGTGTTGGGGCAAGGGTCCAGCTGGCATTTAACAAGGCGAGGTAAATCAAAGTTTTCATAGATGCTATAAAGAATGTAGAGGAACCCACTATCAATCCCCGCTTTAAATACAAGGCTGATTATATAAGTCCACCACAGTCCTCCTCGCTTCTTCCCTGTGTCATTGTAGATTTTATGACAGGTCTCCCCATGTTTTTTCTTGTTCTTCTTCTCCCTTTCTTCTCTGTAAGCTACATGCATGACCACCAGCAGGGATGGAGTGGAGACAAATATGAGCTGCAGAGCCCACAGTCGGATGTGGGAAACAGGGAAGTAGTGGTCGAAGCAGACATTTTCACATCCAGGCTGCTTGGTGTTGCATTCAAAGTCTCTTTGGTCATCGCCCCACACTCTTTCTGCCGCCACCACATAGACCATCACTCGGAAGAGGAAGACGACGGATAGCCAGATCCGGCCAAATGCCGTGGAGTATCTATTCACCCCACTGAGCAGGCCTTGAAGGAAAGCCCAGTTCATTGTGCCTGAAAGTCTTCACTAATACCTGAAAGGGAACAAAACACAATCAAATATTAGCCGATACAAACCAACTTTAAAACCATTGCGGATAAAGAGGCTCCAAAACAGGTTAATATTTTTTAAATGGCAAATTTCAAAATGGTAGCATTCTTTAGTGCTCTAATCTATTCATTGTTTCCCAAGGAGAGTGTTAAGTCATGCATATGAAGGGAAAGCAATCTTATGGGCGCTATCTTTCCAGGGTTGCCCTGATAAGAGTTTGATCGGCAACCTTCTTGGGAAAAAATGGTAAAACTGGGTTGAATTTTGAAAAGATTTTCTTCGCTAAGACTGTTTCTCTCTATTGGAATGAGAACATGTGAAAAGTTTCCTGTTTCTGGGTGTCAGTAGTGCTTCCATAAATATATTGGGGGAGAAATTCAGTATCGCCCCATTTGGGGCGCAATTATCGGCCGGGCGCAAAGATTAGTGCCTGGCGCTAATTATCGCCACCGACTGCAAACTTGACTTTTATCGCCCCTGGAGTTGATTGGAGCGCTAAATCAGGCGCTGCACATCTGTCTTAAGGCGCAAAGGCCGAGGAGCGAGGCGCTAACTCAGAGCGCTGGCGAAGCTCATGTGATGTCAGTCAGCAATGGAACACAGACACAATGGCGCCGGCCAGTTCTTAAAGGGGAGGGTTGATCTTGCTTTCCATCCACATCCTGCTCATTGCAGCCTTGAATCTCGGCCTGGAGAGACCTGTACATCAAATCTGCTGGAAAGAACAATGGAGAGGCCCAGGGAAAGAGCTCAGAGTGCAACCCCCACAGTCTTCTAAATCGATACAAGGAAGGGCAAATCAAAATGAACCTGCAAAGTGCTGCTCAGTACCCAAAACTCCTTCACACAGCGTTGAATCTCTCCAGTAGTCTCTCTCTCTCTCTCTCAGAATGCGTGGTTCAAAAATGTCACCAACAAAAAAAGGCAGGAAGCGGTCGCCTTTAAATAGCGCTCCCCCAGTCCCTTCCTGACTGCAAAACGCTCCCCTCAACCTGTCGTTGCTAGCGGCAGGCGGTAAGGCAGGAGGCGCCACTCAATATCCGCTCCAGGGCGCTACCGGGGCATTGCGCACTTGACTGACGTCACGATCTACCGGCACAGGAGATCGTGGCGGTAGTGTTTAGCGCCACCGCAAAATGTCTAGTTAATTTTGCGAGCGCCGCAAACATCGCCGCGCCCGGGCGCTAGTTGCTTTGCGCCCATTAGCGCCCTAACGGGAGGCGCAACCAACTGAATTTTCCCCCCATTACCTTTATATTCAGCTCAGGGTTAGCACTAATAGATTGAGATCATCGCTAAAGATAGAAGAGTAATAGGATATATCCACAGATCCAAATGGTCTAGCTAGGCTTAATGGAGGAGCAATGTCGAAAGAGATTTAGACTCTCTAGCGAGGCAGTCACTGAGGGCTGGATTTTTCCAACCTCGGCGGTTCCGCGGCGGGCGACATCCGTGGCGTGTGGGGGCCTCGCATCTGTCTCAATCCCGGCCTCCAACAAGATTTTATGTTAATAGGGCTTCTTAAGCCCGCCCTGCGAGGTTCCTGGCCAATTAATAGGAAGCGTGTCTGATGACGTCATTTGATGACGCGTCATCAGCCGGCTTCCTTAAAGGGGCCATGTTCAAATTGATTTTGACAGTTCTGCTGTCAGTGTTCTGCAGCATTGAGGTGCTGCAAACACTGACGAGCACTGCACAAAGGTGCACGGCTGCACCCAGGCTCTCCCATGACTCTAGTCACATCATGCACGGAGGTTTTCTTCCCTTCCAATGGGCGGAAGAAACCTCCCCAGGACACCAATGCAGCCTGGTTGCACATTGCACAGGAGGACACAAGCAGGGATGTCGTCAGGAGGCCCAGGCTGCAGCGGCGCAAACCTTTCAATGATCTCAGTAGATCACGAAACGTTACTGCAAAGCCACACTCAACCTCATCCTGCTGTGCCACTCATCACATCCCCATCATTCTGCCTTCCCTACCCTACTCCTGCACATCCTTACTCACACCAACTCCACCCATCCCTCTCTCTCTATCTACATTATCACTTCTCCATCTCACTAGCCACCCCTCACACTCACCCTCATCCTAGTGCAATCATACCAACTAACAACACACAAGGGTAGGCAAGTCAAGATCTATCCCAATGAGTGAGACATGAATCTCTATAGACACATCGCGTAACGTCATAGTGGGATAAATGCTCAAGGGTATTGTATGGAATGCTATCAAAGAGCTTGAAGACCATTAGAATAGTCAATGTGGACTTAGACACTACAGGCTGCCTTATTAATCTGCTGGAATTCTTTGAGGGATTATTACATTTTCACAGGAGGGCTATCCAGTAAGGATAACTTACTTGGATCCTCAGAAAGTATTTAATAAAGTTCTACATGTGACAATTTAAAAGAAGGTTAAGTCTCTTGGAATTAATGATAAATTAGCTAACTTGGTTAAAAACTGACTTAACCATAGAAAGCAGAAGGTGCTGATGAATGGAAAAAGCTCTGGCTGGGAGCAGTGATTAGTGGAGTTCCACTGGGGAGTGTTCTGGGTTGAATAAGGAGCAAATACATTTGGAAAAATAGTTAAATATTACATAAAAAGCAAATATAAGCATTAGAATGACTGGCAGTTTGATCCTGGTGTGTCACTGATTTCTAAAACAATATTGACTTTTTACACCGATAATATGCAATAGCTGCCCACAGTGTGAGTAAGGTGTGAGGCATTGCCAGGCTGGCTGTGTAACTAATCTTTAAACTTTGTCTCCATCTGTTTTAACTACTGATGGCTCAGTATTTCACTGTTGAAATTCTCTCCAGGCCTAATTTAAACCTTTTTTACATATTTTTTCTCCAGAAAAGAGAAGGCAGTGGGGTGACCTAATAGAGGGCTTTAGGGTTATGAAGGGGTTTGATAGGGTAGACTTAGAGAAGATGTTTTCACTTGTGGGGGAGTCCAAAACTAATGGGCATAAATATAAGATAGTCATTAATAAATCCAATAGGGAATTCAGGAGAAACTTCTTTACTCAAAGAGTGGTTAGAATATGGAACTCGCTACCACAGGGAGTGGTTGAGGCAAATAGCATAGATCCATTTAAAGGGAAGCTAGATATTAAATGAGGGAGAAAGGAATAGAAGGATATGCTGATAGGGTTAGATGAAGTAGGGTGGGAGGAGGCTCGTGTGGAGCATAAACACCGGCTCAGACCGATAGCCTATTTCTGTGCTGTAAATCCTATGTACTGTAATTCAAACTGTTTTAGTTTGGATTCTGGGAGACTGTTGTCCATGAATCAAACTCCTGAGCATACACTAATAAATCCGGCTCCCTTATCCCAAGCAGCAGAATCCTATATGCCCACAAAGAACTGGGTGTAAAACTCTGCTGCCTGTATAAGACACTCGGATTTAGTGGTACAAACTCTGGGAGCGGCCTTGCAGGAGTTTGCCTCTCAGAATCTGATCATAAACAGCTCCACTATAAAAGCAGTTTAAGATACTTTTGCTGCCCAAACACGTAGCAGAATTTTTGCCCAGGGTAGAACATGCTTTTCCACAGGAATTCAGAGAATGCAGCCTGTGCATGAATCACTCCATTTGGCTCACTGATCAGAGCATGTTAAGCCTCGCTGGTTTTTGGTGAGTCTTGTTTTTGAGGTTTTCTGACAATCTTACTTAAATATCCCGAATTTCACTGCCTCTCTTTTTCTAAAATGCACTGTTTTTCACCCAGATGTCCTGCTGACTATACTGGTTTTCCACAGCTGTATAAGATTCAACAGATTCATGCAAAGTCAGCAAAGCATGGAAGCAGTAACTTCAGCACCTCATATCTGAACATGATACTGTGGAGTGGGGATGTGGCTGGTTGATGAAATTAATAATCTTAGTGAAATTTCTTCCTGGAACTTAGCAGCTCTGCAGAGAACTGTGGCCAATTAAAGGTCATGAATTTAGGTTGTAGAAACTCCTGATTGCAAACAGAACAGCTCAAGAGGGGTAAAAATTGGGTTGCGCCCTCTTTGGAGCGCTACCTTCGCTGGGGCACTTATTTTAGTGCCCCAAAAAAGTTAGTGCCCCTGCAGCTGATTTTCCCAGGTAGCGCCCCGAGAGGGAGGAGGGGCACTACTGGAAGCGCCCCGCGTCTCTCTTGGGGCTCTGCGAGCCAATATCGCGGTGCTACGTGCCGCGGTACTGCAGGCCTTCCTCCCTTTATTAAAGGGGAGGGGCCTGGTGCAGCGCGTCCCGGCGCCCAGCTGGGCCACCAGGGATTAGGAGTGCCGGCAAACGAGCCCAACACTCAAGAGGAGTGCTGGGCTCACGGAGAGCAGCCGGCACCCCGCGGGGGGGGGCTTCACGGGGGCCAGGGACAGCAAAGGGGGTAGGTGCTGGCAGGCGGCCAGCAACAAAAATGGCCGCCCGTCACCGCCCCTTTAATTAGCGCCGCCCTGGCCGCAGGTAGGTCCCCTGACCCCGGCGGACATAGCGTCCAGCGGTAAGTCGGGGGCGCCACCCAATATTACAGGTGGGGCGTGAGCGGGGTGCTGCACACGGCGATGACGTAATCGCCGGCGGCGCTAACAGTTAGCGCCGCCGTTAACCTCCCACTGAATTTCATGGGAGGAGTTAGTGGCGCCGCAGCCAGGCGCTAGTTGATTTGCGCCCCGTTAGCGCCCTCTTAGGGTGCTAACGGGAGGCGCAAATCAACCAAATTAAGCCCCCCAGATCCATAATGGCAGTGATTGTCCACCTTGAAGGTCATACTCTCAACTTCTCCAATTTAGTGTTATTGCTGAGAGCTTGCAGTCTACCTCCATCTTAGAAGCCAATGGCAATAGTGCCTGGTTGGCAATAAATTTTGAGCCATTCTAACCCATCACCAGAATCATTCAGTCTGCATTCCTTCCCCCTATTTAGCAGCAGACAAATCACATCTCAAAATTAGTTGTTGGGCTCTGTTCATTGCAAGGTACCAAAAGAGCCTGACTGATAAAATGAGCTGCTTCAGACACCAATGCAAAAGTTTCACTGCAGCTAGTGCAAAGAGAGAACCACAATTCAGCACATTAGAGAAAGGGATACACTGATCTCTTCTCTCCTTTGCTTTTACCGAATAGCATGAATACTTGGCAGAGAATTTTGTTCGTGACCTTGTTGGTAGGGGGGAATGGTCTATAGTAGCAGTGTGGAACAGGTGGCAAAGCCTATGGCATGAACCTTTTCACTCTGTCCTGCTGTCCAATAGAAGCTGTGGAGCTGCGGTACTATATTTTGAAGTCACTTATTTCCATCCCTTTTTGGAGGGGACGAATCCTCAGAGCAGCACCAAACACAGATGTATAGTCTATCTACCAACACTTTTAACTCACCTGATAAGTTAGATCTGACCATCTGATCTGACCTTCTTGCTAAAATCAGCACAGATCAGAACGTTGGCCCCACTGTTTCTAAAGTTAATCATCTGGTGCTCAGTTCCTGCAGTGATGAGCTGGGCAGTTTTTTTTGTTACTAATTTTAAGCATACGCTAGGCATTGTACCCGACTTGTACAATAAATGATGGGGGCACTTACCCACTCCTTTCCCACCAATGATCTGACTGCCTGCAATTTACAATTGCAGGTGGCAAGGACACCCACCCCAACTTGAGGGAGTCCTCCTTAAAGAGCTCTGATGATGCCAATGGGGCCCAATCTGTTATTTTAACTGGAGGCCTGAGCGCGGGAGCAGTGGTTGCTTCCCCACTAGGCCAAACCTGCCTGGAGTGGGATCGTGGGCCAGGAGAGGGTCAGGTCAGTAAGGTAAGTTTTTTAAAGGATTTTCTAGGTTTCCTTGTGCCCCAGGAGGAGCAGGAGTGCTCCTCTGGGCCTCTCAAGGAAACCATGGGCCTCCCTTGCCCTGGGCTTTGCCCAATTGTCCCCCTCCCCTCACCACTTACCTGACTCCTGCCGCCAGGAATATTCGTTCCCATCCCTCCGGCCAGGTGCGGGTGGGAATCGGGGCACGGATATGAAAATGAGGTCCAGGAGTTAAAATCTCTCCAGTCCTCGACATGAAAGCTTGTTGCTCGCCCAGGTCCCCCCTCTCGCACGGAATGACCCCGCCCCACAATAAAATTGGGGCCACACATGGTGAAGTCCTTGCAGCTTTCTCAACAAATTCTCACAAGGCACAACCTTTGGATGGTACGCTACATGTCACAAACTCTCACAGAGCTCACAGGAGGATGAATGGAAAGATAAAGATCATGCAAGGGTTCCTAGATTGCAAGGGATACTTTTTCTGTGATGCAGAAACAGTTTTATTTGCAAAGTTTCCATCACAAATCATATCCAAGCAGACATACATCACAAAAAAGACAATGGTTTAAGAAATGAATCTCTTCTAGGCAGCGTTTACATCTTTCCAGTTAGATTGTTTCAGCTCTCCCCAAGAAGGAATAAAATCATCAATGTTGTACTCTCAGCATAAAGCCTTACTTGACAGATCATGGCACTGGCCTTATAATAGTAAAAAACATAGAATCTAGGAGCAGGAGTAGGCCATTCGGCCCGTCGAGCCTGCTCCACCATTCAATACGATCATGGCTGATCATTCAAATCCAGTACCCTGTCCCTGCTTTAATCCCCACAGTACACATATCCCACCCTACCCCCGTAACCCCATGTATTTAATTCCCCCTAACATATCCCAATAACCCCACATATTTAATCCCCCCTAACACTAAGGGTCAATTTATCATAGCCAAATCAACCTAACCCGCACATTTTTGGACTGTGCGAGGAAACCGGAGCACCCGGAGGAAACCCACGCAGACACGGGGAGAATATGCAAACTCCACACAGACAGTCACCCGAGGTCAGATTCGAACCCGGGTCCCTGGCGCTGTGAGGCACCAGTGCTAACCACTATGCCACCGTGTTGCCCAAGGAGACAATCTGCGACCCATGCTCCCTGTTAAGTGAGGCTCCACGCTGAGACCGCAGCATTGCTGGACTTACCTTGTAGACTAACAATGTACAGGAGCCCCATAGACACAAACAATGGTCTATATTTTGTACAGCCTGACATGAGCTGAAATAATAAAGAAAATGCATTCAAGACAGACATTTCCCAATGACAAGGTCTAATTTAATTGCAGCAAGTTATGTGTCTTGTTCATTTTCAGACTGATGTGGTCACAAAAGGAAGGGATCATCACACAAACCTCCCAGAGACACAGCTAGCTGAAGCCACACAAAGCAAAATAGATTGAACCTATCTAAAATCACATAAAATAAAGAAGGAAATTTGAGTTCTACAACCATCTCCTTGGTTTATTTTTATTCAATGCCTCTATATAAAGTCTTAAATCACCTTTTCTCTTTTTTTGACCTTTTCACCTGCAATCCTGCTTTGAACAGTCTGCGTTTTTCTACCCTTGCATCTCTCTGTTCCTCCACTCCATTAAGAATTTCACTGTTTAAGGTATATTTTCATTCACTGTTCTTTTTCTCAGAGTGGACTGCATCACATGTTGAATTGTATTTGCCACATATCTGCCCACCCCCCTCAGCCTGTGCAGTCTCCTGCATTCTGCCTCACAGTTTGCTATGCCCTCTGGCATAGGGCAAGGCAAGATTTCTTTGAAAGACCTCTATTCTTCTTTTCACACATCTGACGGCCTTCACCAGTAATCTGCTCGTTTAGCCAGATTCCAAGCTGTTTCTGGTGAGACTGGAGGAAGCCATTCGTCAGAACTGGGGGCTGGGGAAGAGATGGACCATAAATTTGCTACAGCTCTGGGTGCACGACTGACATGATAAGTCATCCTGCAGAGAAATCCCTCAAGGACAAAACAAGTTATTGTTAGTATTAGATTAAGCATCAATTTTCTGTGACAGAGGAAAACCCCTATGCAATTTAACCTGTAATTCAAACGACAGGATTCCAAATTCAATCAGAAGAACATTTTGATTGACGACAATTCATCCGATGGCTTTATAAATGTGAGATAGGCTCTACAGTAATTCCCTTCTCAACAACAAAAAATGTTATACACGCTGAACACATTCACATTCTAATGGGGGTAATGATTTAAAGTGTCTGTCTGGTTATCATTCCGTTCGCCTTCCACTGACATCATTTAGACCATCTAATGTGCGCAAGCTTGTCTTATCTTCATTTTCGATCTTTCAAATGCATATGAAGAGATTATTTGGAAAGGAATAACAAGTACAGATCCCATTCATAGTATCTGCTCCTGTGACATGCAGTGTTCACCGGAGTCCCACAAACCAAACTACTCTAATTCATTGAGTTTATGCATTGAGTACTGAGTTTAAAAAAACAGGCCTGTACCCTCCTTTAAACGAATAATTAAGGTTTCAACAGTTCATATTTTTTTTTGATAAAGGACAATTCACAACAAAGCTGCTTCTGCTTTTCAGCAAAACATCAAAGCTCCATTCTGATCTGTGATTTTTTCTTCCCGAAAGCTCATGTTTCAACATTCACACTGAGGTCCTTTGCATCCGCCTTTTATTTAGTTCGAAATATTTAAAAATATCTTTCAACATATGTGGAAAAACATACCTGCAGAAGTAAGACCAACAGATGTTTCCCAACAATTCACAGCACTACCCTGAAAGTCTGTCAAACTCCGATCTCATCTGTCTGCGTGCAATACCTTTGAGAAGGGATCTGACTTTTGTGTTGTCCTGACATGGAGCTCTGGGGTGGGGCGGGCTTCAGGTATGACAGATCACCTGTGTTGAAAAAAAAAGTAGTGAGAAAGTTAGAATTCCAAAAGGTAACAGTAGGGTTGAAACTGAAGAAGAAAATTCAAGAATTAAAATATTAAGTAAATATTTTCTCAAAGAGGCCTGATATCCAATATTAACAGTCGCCCAATCTCCTAGAGGATACTGAGGTCAGTGGAGCAGAAGTGCATGATAATTTAAAGGGATTAAGGACCAACCAATCCCTTTGGCCAGATGGCATATATCAGACAGGCACTTTGCAAGGCACTAGCTCTCATCAGGTAGGAAACACAAGGAACTGGTGAGGTTCTGCATGATTGAAAGCAAGCAATCGTAGTGTATAAAATAAAAACAGAAAATGCTGGAAATACTCAGCAGGTCAGGCAGCATCTGTGGAGATAGAAATTCAGAGGTTTAGCGTAGGCCGTTATGCCCGCTTTGAAGGAAAAATGGCGGCCGCCTCGCTTCCGCCCGCTTCCGGCGGGTCCCGCGGCGGCCGCCATTTTGGGCAGGTCGGCAGCGCTGCCGATTCCTGCGCTCGCTGCAGATATTTAGATTAGGCAGATCGTGACGTCAGTGAGTGTGCAACGCTCGATTGACGCCCGATCTGCCATTTTCACTGTCGCCGCTCCACTTACCAGCCTTTCATAATCACCAAATGTTCAGTAGCAGGAAGGAGCTTCCAGCAGTGCTTTTTAAAGGGATCAGCATCAACAACTTGCAGCTGACATGGTTTCTCAGTTTGACTGGCTCTGTGTAACTTTCTGGAACTCTTGCAGCTTTCTTCATTTTTTTCAAGTTCCTGAGGTCAGAGGGAGTATTGATGCAAGTGGAGAACGCCTTCATTCTCATTTAAAGGCTTCTGCTCACAACACTTGCTCACAGTCACGGGGGCTCTATATGCAGTCCCTCGTGCTCGGATATCTTCAGGAGAGGGAGCGGAGGCAGCGGGCAGAGGGAGGAGGAGGAAGAGGGCCAGGAGGGCTCTCAATAGGAGGCCTTACACACCTAGGGTCTTCCGACAGCACTTCTCCTACCTGGACTTAAGCCAGGAGCAGTGTTTTAGGAGGCTCCACTTGACCAAAGAGGTGGTCACAGAACTCTGCCACCTCCTGCAACCAGACCTGCAGCCTGAGAGCAGGGCGACCACGGCTGTCCCAGTGGCCCTCAAGGTCACCGTGGTCCTCAATTTCTTCGCCAGCGGATCCTTCCAGTCTGCAACAGGAGACATAGCTAACATCTCATGATTCGCCGTCCATCAATGCATCTGGGAGGTCACAGAGGCTCTCTACAGCAGGAGAAGGGATTACGTTGTCTTCTCTCTGAACAGAGAGAAGCAGGAGGAGTGTGCATGTGGCTTTGCCAGGATAGCAGACTTCACCATGGGACAGGGCGCCATTGACTGCACCCACGTGGCTTTGCGGACACCGCATACCAATCCTGAGCTGTTTGGTAACCGCAAAGGCTACCACTCACTTAATGTGCAGTTGTTGTGTGACCACACCCAGCACATCATGATGGTGAATACCCGCTATCATAAGAACGTAAGAATTAGGAGCAAGAGTTGGCCATACGGCCCCTCAAGCCTGCGCCGCCATTTAATAAGATCATGGCGGATCTTCAACCTCAACTCCACTTTCCTGTCCTATCCCTATATCCCTTGATTCCTCTGGAGTCCAAAAATCTATCTGTCTCAGCCTCTAATTAACGACTGAGCATCCACAGCCCTTTGGGGCAGAGAATTCCAAAGATTCACAACCCTCTGAGTGAAGAAATTCTTCTTCATCTCAGTCTTAAATGGCTGACCCCTTATCCTGAGACTACGCCCCCTAGTTCTAGACTTTTCAGCCAGGGGAAACAACCTCTCAGCATCTACCCTGTCAAGCCCCCTCAGAATCTTATATGTTTCAATAGATCACCTCTCATTCTTCTAAACTCTATAGAGTGTAGGCCCAATCTACTCAATCTCTCCTCATAGGACACCACTCTCATCCCAGGAATCAATCAAGTGAACCTTTGTTGCACCGCCTCTAAGGCAAATATATCCTTCCTTAGATAAGGAGACCAAAGGTTTGCACAGTACTCCAGGTGTGATCTCACCAAAGCCCAAATTGTAGCAAGTCTCCTTACTCTTGTACTCCAACCCCCTTGCAATAAAGGCCAACATGCCATTTGCCTTCCTAATTGGTTGCTGTACCTGCATGCTAACTCTCTGTGTTCTTGTAATCTGTGAACATCCACATTTAATAGTTTCTCACCATTTCAAAAATATTCTGTTTTTCTATTCTTCCTACCAAAGTGAATAACCTCACATTTCCTCACATTATACTCCATCTGCCACCTTCTTGCCCATTCACTTAACCTGTCTATATCCCTTTGCAGCCTCTTTGTGTCCTCCTCACAGCTTACTTTCCCACCTACCTTTGTATCATCAGCAAACTTGGATACATTACACTCGGTCCCTTCAGCTAGGTCATTAATATAGATTGTGAATAGCTGAGGCCCAAGCACTGATCCTTGCGGCACCCCACTAGTTACAGCCTGCCAACCTGAAAATGACCGGGTTATCCCTACTCTCTGTTTTCTGTCCGTTAACCAATACGCTATCCATGCTAATACACTACCCCCAACCCCATGAGCCCTTATCTTGCATAACAACCTTTTATGTGGTACCTTATCGAATCCCTTTTGGAATTCCAAATATACCACATTAACTGGTTCCCCTTTATCTACCCTGCCTGTTCCCTGGTTAGTTCCATCCTGGCAGCAGTCATGATGCCTTATTCCTGAGCCAGTCTGGTGTGCCAGCAATCTTCCAGCCACCACGTCAAACCCGAGGGTGACTGCTCAGAGACAAGGGCTATCTGCTCTGCACCTGGCTGATGACGCCCCTCTGCAACCCACCACTCCTGTCCAGCACTCATGTGATGACAGCCATGCTGCCACCAGGAAAGTCATCAAGCAGACCATCGGGATGCTCAAACGAGTGTTCCACTGCCTTGACCGCTCGAGAGGAGCTCTCCAGTACTCGCATGCCTCACAACTTGGCCATCATGAGGGCACAGGCCTTGCCACCAGGGATCACGGGACCAGCTCAGAAGGAGGAGGAGGAGGGGGAGGAAGAGGAGGGCAAACATTCCAAACAAAATTAATAAATTTATCACAGTGCAATCAACATTACAATATCAACTGATCACCCTTGTGCAATCCCTTAGTCATGATGCGGAGATGCCGGTGTTGGACTGGGGTGGACAAAATTGAGAGGTCGCACAACACCAGGTTATAGTCCAACAGTTTTATTTGAAATCACAAGCTTTCGGAGCTATCGATTGCTCCTTCCTCAGGTGAAGTAAATTAGATACAGAATCGCCAAAGCATATATAGATAGAAAACAAAGCATGTGTACTTTACAATTGCAGACCAATAAATTAAATCATCCTGACTATCTGCCGAGGTGTGATAAAGTTAATTAAGTCAGCCAGGAAGGTACCACATCAAAGACATAGCAAGATACAACTGAGACAATGAGGTGTAGTCGCAGGGGTTCTAACGTGTCAAAAGCTGCCGTCTGTATGTAAAACGAAAAGCTTTAAAATTTTTTTACTTTTTTACTGGGAAAATTTTTACTTTTTTACTGGGAATCACATCTGTGAACAAGCTAACGACGACTCGAGTCCGGATCACGTCATGTATCGTGACATAAACCCAAGATCCCGATTGAGACCGTCTTCATGAGTGCGGAACTTGGCTATCAGTTTCTGCTCGATGATTTTGCGTTGTCGTGTGTTTCTATTGCGGAGATGCCGGTGTTGGACTGGGGTGGACAATCCCTTAGTGCCTGTCGTTCGTACGCCTTTTCCTGCTTTAGTGCTCCTATGCAGTGCTCCCCCAGTGGCTGCAGCATGGCTGGTGGAAGACTACTGACTATCAGTGAGGGAGACTACCGATGGCCTTGCAGGATAACCTCGACCAGCTGTGGGCCTAGAAGACCTGGCTGTAGACTGCACCACCTCGGCAGGGGCGGCAGCAGTCTAAGCTGGCTGGCTGACAGGCAGCAGCAAGGCCAATGGCGGAGTGGCAGTGGTGGGAAGACGAATGCTGTCATCCTGAGAGAGGACAGCAGGTTCCTGCTCCACAGACCTACTGCCACTCCCCCAAGGCGGCGCCTCAGCATTCCTAGCAATCTGTTGGAGGACAGATTGCTGGCCTGCTGTGACACCCTGCAAGCCCCTTTTTGGCATTCGTAATCCCAGCAACGGTGGCAGGAGTCTGTGCTTGTGTGGCAGCAAGCTGAGCTTGCAGGAGAGCAGTCTGCACTTCCACTGCAGCACTGAGACGTTGGGTCGCTTCCGCCTGTGCTGCAATGGAAGCCGTAACATTGCCCATCACACGCAGCATCATGGCTGGGTCGACAAGGTCTCTCCTGGAGTTGTCCATCATTTTCATCCTGAAATCATTGGCTCCAAGCTCTGCGCAAAGCCCCGTTCAATGTTGGAGCTGGGGCTCCTTGACATTGACAAGAGGCTGTCTGGCAGGCTTGCCATTGAACCTAGTATTTCTGTGTGCATGGCCATCACCCTTCTTCTGACGGCCGTCCCATCGAGGTCATCATCTGAGTCCTGTGCAGCAGAACTCGTGCGCAAACTTGTCCTCCGGGGAGCTGGCCCCCGAGCTACCCTTTCCCCCTGGCTTTGCTGCAGCCCACTCGTGCCCAGTGCCTCACCATGTGCAGATCCCGCCTCTATACTACCCACTACATTCCGCACAGTACCACTTTCTGAACTGGTGTTTGCGAGTGTCAGGTGCAGAGACGGTGTGTCTTCTTCTTCTCCTGCATCACTCTCCTCCACAGCATGAGGGACAGGCTGGCCTGCTGGCAGTTCTTGGCTATCTGAAAGCAGAAAGGCACAAGGTTGTGGTGAGGGGAGTTGGGGGAAGAAAGATATCCATGCATACACCATCAGCAGCTTGTAAGTGAGAAGAGATTGTGGGATGAGGGGGAAGTGGGAAGTGAGAAGAAGGATTAGGAATGACCATACCCTTATTATTAGCAAGGGCTTCAACGTCTCCTGTTGCCACGACCTCGATCACTGCCCCTCCAATGATGCCGGGCACTTCTTCCTCCAGGTGGCTGAAGGTCTGTCGTGGCTTGGCTGCCTCCTGTCTGCCACTGCTCTCTCCGGTTGTGTGCCACCTTGGCCTGCAAGAGAAAGGAAAGTGTGTCTCTGAGTGTAGTGCAATACGTTTGGGTGATATGCCTGCCATAGTTGAATAGCTGTCAGTGTGAGCAAGGTGTGAGATGTGGGTGTGAGTGTTGCAGCAGTGGTAAGGTTGTGAGGGTGAAACAAAGCCATGATTGTGAGGTATGCGTGTTGATAGGTAGGTGAGTGATGGGGGGTGTGCTGCATTGAGCAGTGTGAGAGGCTTGCGGTGCAGATGGTGGGACATGGCATTTGCTGAAGCCTTCACTCACGTTGACCTGCTGTGTGAGGTCATTAAACTTCTTTCGGCAATGGATCCAGGTCCTTGGAACCACACTGTTGGCCGTGACAGAGTTAGCTATCTCCTCCCAGAGCCTTCTGCAAGTAGCCTTCGATAGCTCCCTGCCACCCTGCAGGAACAGTACAGCCCGCCTTATTTGAACTGCAGCAACCAAGGCATCGAGTGCAGCATCCAAAAACCTTCGTACTCTCTCTCTAGGTTGCTGAGCCATGTCTTCAGCCTGACGAACAATGAGGTGCTGCTGCAACAAAGCACCTCCCATTTAAGTAGTGCAGAGAGCTAGGCCAAACATTACTGGCCATTAGACTGCGCCCGATATTGGCCCACCTGTTCAGCGCTAAGCCAATCAGCAGCGCATTTTGCGCTGAGATCAGTGCTGCAATAATTATAATGAGCAGGAAGCACGAATTTTGCGTGCTGCCTGGACCACTTTCAATGGGCGCAGGCAAATAGCGCTGGCCCTTGACACCGCCCGTTTTCGAGCCTAATCCAATTTCTGGGCCAATGTTTCAGGTCAATGACCTGTCGTCAGAACTGGAAAAAGTTAGAGATCTAACAGGTTTTAAGCAATTACAGAGGCAGAGAAAGGGGGGAGGGGAGGAAAGAACAAAAGGGAAGTTCTGTGATCGGGTGGAAGGCAGGAGAGATTAAATGACAAATGGGATGATGGCGCAAGGCAAAAAGAGATGGTAATGGGACAAGTAAAAAAACAAAAGATGGGTCTAGAGGAGGTATAAATGGAGGCAGATGTTATGATATGAAATTGTTGAACTCAATGTTGAAGGCTGTAAAGTGCCTAATAGAATGATGAGGTGCTGTTCCTCGATCTTATGTTGAGCTTCATTGGAACAGTGTAGGAGGCCGAGGACAGAGGGGTCAGAGTGGGAGTGGGGCAGAGATATTGTAGTGTCTATGGTCTGGATTTTGATACTGGGGTCGGGTTGGTGTCGTGAATCCCACATTTTGGTTTGTAGACCCGCCTCCATCGAGATGTGGCCAACCCACTGTATTTTCCCTTGATTGACCTTGTTGAGCCCGCCCAGTGGGCTCAGCAGGCCAATTAAGGGCCACCCGGCAACAGGTGACGTCACAGATTGACATTTCATCTGTCAAGAGCTTTTGACAGATGAAATATCAGCGTTTGACAGCTCTGTGAAGCTGTCAAACACTGACAATATGATTTCTAACTTCAGTCCTTCCTCTCAGGCTGAGTTAAAAATCATTCCACCATAGAAAACAGAAGGCTGCAGTTTTTGACAGGACCACAGCTTTTCTGCTTTCTGTGCCGGTGAGATTTCTGACTCCCAAGAACTGAAGGGCTGACACCTGCAGGAGGAAGTTAAGGTAAGTAAAACTTTTTCCCACACTAAGCACTTACCTCTGCACACATGCACCATCACTCACCTGCCCACCGGACATATCGACCCCTCCAACCCCTGCAGACCCACGGTCCGCCCCGATAACTTGGCGTGGTTGCCACCTGTCGGGAAGCCTATATTTCACCTTTTAAAATAGGGATTAGGCAAAAAACTGCCTGTTAACTACCTGTTAACAGGCAGTTAATTGTCACTAATCCCTTCCCGCCTCGGGGAGTCGGGTCTCAGCACAGGTCGGGTACCCGCCGGCAGCGAAACTGGAATGGAGGCGGGTTGGAGGCAGGGATGGGGTCGGGTCCCCCGAATCTTCAACTTTAACCCCCCACACGCCTCCAAACCCGACTCCACGGGTCATTGAAAATCCAGCCCATATCTTTTAAGGACTGACAAATTCCATCCAGAGAGCGAAAGGTCCATTAGCCTAACTTCAAAATAATGGAAGATAAAGGGGCAAGCTGGAGGTATACATGCATAACAATCATTGTAATAAGAAACATTCAGCATGGATTTAGAAGGGGAGATCCTGGCGACAAACGTATTGGACTTCCTTGAGAAATTACAGTAGATAGTGGAGTTCTATCAACATATTAAAAGCTTTGCATGTAGCCTGTGTCATAAATCGCAAGTAACAACTCAGGAAGTACTACTGGGCGGCCAGCTGGGGCGCCGTCCAGGGAGTATAAATACTCAGGCATGGGCCCACCTTGGGCAGAGACAATCTGGAAACAGGAAGCTAGTGACTGCTAACTAGACCTCCATGTTTTGTTACAAGTTGATTAAAGCCTTGCTTTATGTTCAAGTGCGTAGTGAGTCTTTATTACGTCAGCCTGCACCACACTTAAAATTTGTCTGTACATTAAAAAAAATCTGTCACATTTCTCTGAGTAGCACCAAGCTAGAAAAACTCCTATTTCAAATCTGCAACCCTTTTGTTCCACTCCCCCCCTTCCCCACACACACTCGTACTCACACACTCTACAGGGATCAATCACTGCACCAGAACTGGTAGGCCCAGGGCCCACTTGATATTGGGCCTCGAGCCTCATTTACATCAGACTGGCGAGCTGCAGATGCCCAGGCAGCGCGCCGACAAAGACCATTTGAATTTCGGGCCGCTGCCGGCAATGCAGGGGGTGACTGGGGGAGGAGGGTGATTCTAGGCCATAGTACGCACAGCGTGGAAAAGCAACTAAAACGGCCAATAGAAGGTAGCATGTCTACAGAGGTTATGCTAAAGCTTTCTAATGCACTGATCAGAAAGAGACACCACATCCCAAAAAACATATACATTGCATTGTAGGGGGCACAGAGAAAAGATACAAGACTAAAATATTAAATGGATCAGCTGTAAGGAAAGATTAATAAAAATGATTTCTCTGCAGCACTTTAGAGACTATTGCCAAAATCATTTTGTGGTTGAACAAAAGAGATATGTAAAATGAACAGATTATTAGCTCCGCTGTTTTTTTCGATTCATTTGCAGGATGTGGGCATCACTGGCGAGGCCAGCGTTTATTGCCCATCCCTCGTTGCCCTGATTTGATATAACTGAACGGATTGCTAGGTCACTTCAGAGGGCAGTTAAGAGTCAACCATGTTAGTGTGGGACTGGAGTCACAGATCAAACAGACTGGGTAAGGATGGCAGGTTACCTTCCCGAAAGGACAGTCGTGAGCCAAGTGTAATTCTTCCACTTTTGCACTCCCGGTGCCAGAGCATCGTATGACGATTGTGCATATTGGAATTTTGAGTGGGTGGGATGTAACAACCGCTATTTCAGTTTACCCGATTTTACACTCACTACTTTTAATGGACAGAAAAATCAGGCTGTGTAATGGCTACATGAGCTTCACACCCAATATTCAGATTTTGTACTGTGAGCACAAAATTACTCGTCATTTTCAGACCAAGGATCAGGACATAATAAACAAACAAGCTTGCACTTATACAGCACCTTTCCCAAACTCAGGATGTCTCAGAGCATTTTACAGCCAATGAAGTACTTTTGAAGTGTAGTCACTGTTGTAATGTAGGAAGCACGGCAGCCAATGTGTGCGCAGCAACAGCTCTGTATTCATGATTACATGGAGTGATTTCCTCATGAAATCACACCACACTACATCACATTTTAACTTCCTGCCTGGCATAAACCAAGTGAAAATAGAACAGGAGACTTGCCCGCTGGCCTCCTACCCTGATCCTGCTGACTTCAATGTTAAATTGCAGCCACCAAGGACACCCACCCAAAGCTGGTGGGGTCCTTGTTCAATCCTCACTTGCCTCCTCTACAATGTCTTTAAAGACTTTTGCTTTACAGATAAAAATAATTGATCCTCCTTGAGTAAAGCATTTATTACGAACCATGATTACACAAATCAAATCCGTACAGTGAAAGGAAAATAAATCTGTGGCAGTGGTGCAACTAAAAGCTGCAAACTGCCCTGCACAAACATAATGGGGTCAATTTTAACTCCCAGAGGGGAATGCGGCCTAGCAATCATCAGGGAGCAGCAGAGGGGAGGCCTAGTTAACTTGCCATTGGCCGACATCCCGGTCAAAACGGCCCAGAAGTCAGTGGGAAGCAGCTGGCTGGCCATTAAAATCGGGCAGCAGGAGGCCACTGCCGGGCACCAGAAGGAACAGTCGTTGGCACTAAGGTAGGTGGGAATGGGGGGGAGGGGTAGGGAAGGGCTGTCTGGAGGTGCTCGCAGTCGGAGGAGAAGGAGGGGAGGGAAGCCCAGGGAAGGGAAGGCCCAAGGTTTCGCCGTCCACAAGGAACTCACAAAAAATTAAAACAAACCTTCCTTGCTGTGCCTCTTCTGGTCCCAGCTCCTGTTCCAGACAGGTTTGGCCAGGCTCGGAAGTCACAAGGCTTTGACCACACAGGTTAAACAAGGGATTTAAACAAGGACCACACCGACTTTGTGTGGCTGTCCTTGATGCTTGCTATTTAACATTGAAGTCGGCAGGATCAGGTTGGGAGGCCAACATGCAAGTCTCCCGTTGTATTTTAACTTGGTTTACACCAGGCGGGAAGTTAAAATTTGATGCATTGTGGTGTGATTTCATGAACTCATGGGGCAATAGTGTTAAAGTGGGTTAATGTCTTTGCTAAAATAGCAAAGAAATGCTGTACTAACATTGATCCATTTTTGTACCTGATATTTGTAGATGGGTATAGGGAGCACAATCTGTAAATTTGTTGATGACACAAAAGTAATGGGTTTGGCAAACGGTGTGGAGAATGGTAAAACACTTCAGGAAGATATAGAGGGGTTGGCTGAATGGGCAGACAAGTGGCAGATGCAATTTAATGGGGAGAATTATGAGGTAATACATTTTGGGAGGAGAAACAAAGAATGTGAGTATGCACTCAATGGAAAGATGTTGCCATGCAGTGTGCAGTTTTGGGTGCCACTTTATAGAAAGGACATTACGTACAACGTAAAGTCACCAGGATGATGGCCGCAATGAGAAACTATAGTTGTCAGGAGATACTTGGGATACTGGGACTATTTCCACAGAACTTTAATTAAGGCTGTTAAAGTTATGAAAGGTTTTGATAGGCTGAACAAGGAAAGAGTATTTCCTCTGGCTGGGGAGTCAGTGATGAGGGGGTCTTCAATTTAAAATTATCATGAAGAGAGTAAGGAAAGAGTTTTGGAGAAATTCCTTTTTGCAGAGTGTTGTTGGAATATAGAATGCTATGCCACAGGGAATGGTTGAGGCCAAGATCATTCAGTCTTTTAAGGGAAATTGAATCAGAGAACCATATAGCACAGAAGGAGGCCATTTGGCCCATCGTGCCTGTGCCGGCTCTTTGAAAGAGCTATCCAATTAGTCTCACTCCTCCGCTCTTTCCCTATAGCCTTGCAAATTTCTCCTTTTCAAATATATATCCAATTCCCTTTTGAAAGTTATCATTGACTCTGCTTCCACCAACCTTAATTGAATAAATATTTGAAACAGAGGCACACACAGGACTGTGGGGAAAGACCAGGGCAGTGGTATTAGTATTGGATTGCTCCAGAGAGGAACCGGCTCAGGCACAGTAGGATGAAAGTTTTCCTTCAGTGCCGTTAAATTCTTTGATTCTGTGGGGGCGATTTTCCCACTGAAGGCGAGATGGAGGCGGGTTTCAGTTTGGGTGGGTTTGAAACCCGCCTCCACTGATAGGTTTCAAAAGTTTGCGATTTTCCCATGATTGGCCACTTGATTTCAGAGGTGTGGGATGCCCTTGGTCAATTAGTGTTTTGGGACTGAAACTCGCCTCTGTTTACAGCACTTTTCCAGTCTGATTTTATGGCTTCTTGCTCCCTTGGCTCATTCCACAGCATTTCTGCGTCTCCTGCACCACCTCCAACATCTTTTGAGAAACCACTATGTCCAATTCCAAGGCAAGGGCCTACCCGAGGCTCTCGGATGAGGCGCTGCAAATGTTGTTTGAGGGGGTGACAGCTAGCATGGAGGTGCTCTTCCACTCATCTCGGAGGAAGAGGCCTGCCAAAGAAACCAAGGCTGTGTGGGTACAGCTGGCAAGGGATATAACCTCCAGATCTGTGTGCAGATTGGGAGACTGTTTCTGTGTATTGATGAAATGCCATCCCTGTTGGAAAGCATTAAAATGATTTGAAGCCAAAATGTTGGCGTTATGCCATCTGTTCTTTCGCCTTAGGCAGCTCCACATTGCGGGCACCGCCACACTTGCATTGTCAGGTTGGTGGCCTGAGTGAAAGGAGGCCAGAGAGTCCATTGTCAATGATGTCCTAGGATGGCGCAAAGGACATGTGCCAACTTGGGCAACCTATGCAAATCTGGCCATGATAAGTTCATCCCTTGCATCCCGGGCTCTGACCTCCTCCTCCTCCTCCTCCAGATCCTCCTCCTCCACCTCCTCCTCCTCCTCCAGATCCTCCTCCTCCACCTCATCTTCATCTGAGGTCCATGCAGAAAGAAAACAAATGGTTCCCATGCTGCTGTAGATGCCTCCTTTGGGGAAGCGCTCATTGTAAGCGGGGAGAGGGTCTTCCAAGGAGGTCCCACAGTTGATGGAGTCAAGCTGCAGCACCTCTGACTTCGGAAGGCCTTCTAAAAGTGATCAGAGACCTTTTAAAGCCAAGGTCTGGCACCTGCAAGTAATCCTTGCTGCAATAAACGATGTCTTGTTAGACCTGCAGCAGTGAGGAGGCCACACACGAGTCAACCCGCCAGGTTTACCTGCCGTGGTTTAGGAGGTGCGTGGATCACACCGAAAAGCTGGAAAAATCACGAGGGCCTCTCAAAATAGGCTTAGAGAGGCCCTTAACGAGCATTTAAGGATGTTAAATGGCGCAATGGCCAGCTGGAGGCGGGAGCGTTTCCCGACCTTCAAAACTGGAACCGGCAAAATCCCACGGAGGCGGGTTCCGAACCCGACCTCTTTGAATCTGATTTTCCCGCCTTTCCCGCCTCCAAACCCGCCTCCTCCGATGTCAGAAAATCGCCCCCTTAAGTTCCATGGTAAGCATTCCTAATGCCGCCATTGCTGGAGGTTTTTATAAAATTAATTCTGACAAATTTATTAGCAAGGTCAAAATAATACCTCATAAGTTTGATGTGAAGATCTCCTTACTTCTCTTTTAGTATTTTTTGTAGCATTGCTAACCACATCATTTATTAGCTTTCATTGAATTATCTGTTATCTACAATAAAAAACATTATACTAAGCTCTGCAATCTAAATGACTGTGTTGATATGTGTTATATTACGTAAGTATAAATTGGAGTCCTAGTATTGCTTTGCCCTGTTACCAAGTCTAGGTTTCAGCATTTTCCCTTCACTGTAAGAATGCAGTATCTAGGTGTGTTTGATTACTTTAAAGTTATGAATTCTGTCTCACAAAAGAGGTGCGTGCTGATGACTGACTGCAGAGTTGGAATAACAAAAGCCAATCTGTTGAAAGCAATATTTGTAACCATGTGAACTTAAGGCAGAGGTTTGGGAGGGCCAATCAAACACACGCTGTGGTCTCATCTTCAGGTCTGCACTTGTCCATACTGTACTTATGTAAAACTTATGTTTCATGCACAGGGCCTTCGAAAATATCAGGTGAGGAGTCAAGGCAGAAATCATATTCTCTTCATTTTAACTATTGAATAGAAAAAGAAATCGAATTAAATGTGAAGGCCTTTTTCATGACAGAGGACAAACCGATGGGATTTCATCGAAAACGCCCGTTACAAATTGTGAATTGAAGTCTTTTTAAAATCTTGACCTTGTTCTCAATAGTTACAATAACGAAATGCAAGTCATCTTTCTTTATCAATCTTATAAATGCCATTTTAATCTATTTTTGGCACACAATACTGGTTTCCATGGAGTTAATACTGATTGAGGTTAATGAAGGAGGTTTTCCTGCACTGTTGGACTTTTCATCAGTACAGAGGGCCATTAATTATTCATCACTTCTGGCATTATTTTCCATCAATTCCATAAATGTTTGGGATTTGAATCCTGCTGTTAATTTTGCTTAGTCACACTGTAAGGGTCTGTGGTGACTTCAAAATACTTTCCCCTAGTGATGTCACCAAGACCATTGAAGTATTTGAGTTTTGTCTCTGGTTACCAGGGTGGGTATAGACTTTAAATGAATACACTGACTCCTGACTGATGCATGATGACTCCTGACTGATGCATGATGACTCCTGACTGATGTCCGCACAGATGAAACATGCAGGACTCACTGCTTCCGCTTTGGTTTATCTGTTTCTTGGGCTCTGCTCAGGAGTTTGACAGCTGATTTAATTCAGTTCTGAGTCACGTCTGAATCTCCGTAAAGAACACATAAGGGGGTTATCACCTCATACCGAAACACTTCCCGAAAACTAAAGGTGCATTTACACTCCAACTTTAGCAGCTGTGTGAAGCAATTTCCACTTTGCACTGTTGCTAACTGGCAGTGTGAATCCAAAGTCAGGGAGGGGTAGTCTTACAGCACTCTGATTGTACACTGCGAGGACTGTATATAGAGCAATGTCAAGCCTGCTTTGCAAAGTGCTTGGGGTGTGTTAGACCCCCACTGGACACTATGTAAACCCAACTAGCCTCCGTTTAAATATTTAGAGAGCGGGAACTTTTCCCCTCCCCACTTTCCAACCCTTTACATTTTTCACTTGGAAGAGAGCTCTGCCTACACCTGTATCCAGAATTGTACACGACTCTCTCCCAGGCAAGATTGTTAAAATACCTGCCAAGCAGGATCCAGAGAATATAAATGCAGTTCTGCCTGGCTGGAACTTGAACTGGTCTCAGCTGGTAGCTGCAGTGAAAATATAACCTAGTACTCTCATAAAATCTTTATACACAATTACTGCCTCTCTGCAAACTGGACATTTTTTCATTCTCAAACTCATGCAGTGCATCACATGATTGGCGTGTACATCGCCAATGATTCCTAAAAGAAAGACTTGCATTGATATAGCGCCTTTCGTGATCTCAGGATGTCCCAAAGCACTTTACAGCCAATGAAGTACTTTTGAAGTGATTTCACTGTTGTAGTGTTGGAAACACAGCAGCTAATTTGTGCACATCAAGGTTCCACAAACAGCAATGAGATAATGACCAGATAATCTGTTTTGGTGATGTTGGTTGAGGGATAAATATTGGCCAGGACACCAGGAGAACCCCCCTGCTCTTCTTTGAAATAGTGTCATGGGATCTTTTACGCCCACCTTTTACGCAGACAGGACTTCGGTTTAATGTCTCATCCAAAGGACAGCACCTCCAACAATGCAGCACTCCCTCAGTACTCCACTGGAGTGTCAGCCTAGATTACGTGCACTGAACTCTGGAGTGGGACAAACGCACAGCCTTCTGACTCAGAGGATAGAGTGCTGCCATCTGATTTCACAGCTCTTTAAATTGCCCTGCCTCATGCCGATATTTTTATACCAGTTACCAGTAATCCAGTCTTTGATGCAACTTCCATTTTGGAAGATTACAATTATGGCAAGAAAGAGAAAATCCTTGCCTGCCGTCTGCTCCACAATGTATGCAGCAGCCAAGCTGCCTCCACGCTAAGAATCATACAATCATAGAAGATAGGAGCAGGAGTAGGCCATTCGGCCACTCAAGCCTGCTCCGCCATTCAATGAGATCATGGCTGATCATCCAAATTCAGTACCCTGTACCTGCCTTCTCCCCATATCCCTTGATCCCTTTAGCCTTAAGAAATATATCTAACTCCTTCTTGAATATATTAAATTAGTTGGCCTCAACTGCCTTCTGTGGTAGATAATTCCACAGGTTCATCACTCTTTGGGTGAAGAAATTCCTCCTCATCTCAGTCCTAAATGGCTTACCCCTTATCCTTAGACTGTGACCCCTGGTTCTGGACTCCCCGGCCATCGGGAACATCCTTCCTGCATCTAGTCTGTCTAGTCCTGTTAGAATTTTATAAGTTTCAATGAGATCCCCTCTCATTCTTCTAAACTCCAACGAGTATAAGCCCAATCGACCCAATCTCTCCTCATACGTTGTTCCTGCCATCCCAGGTATCTGTCTGGTGAATCTTCGCTGCACTCCCTCCATGGCAAGAACATCCTTCCTCAGATAAGGTGACCAAAACTACACACAATACTCAAGATGTGGTCTCACCAAGGCTCTGTACAACTGCAGCAAGACATCCTTGTTCCTGTACTCGAACCCTCTCGCTACGCATGCCAACATACCATTTGCCTTCTTAACCGCCTGCTGCACCTGCATGCTTACCTTCAGCGACTGGTGCACAAGGACACCCAGGTCTCGTTGCACATCCCCTTCTCCCAATCTATTGCCATTCAGATAATAATCTGCCTTCCTGTTTTTGCCACCAAAGTGGATAACCTCACATTTATCCACATTGTACTGCATTTGCCATGCATCTGCCCAATCACCCAACCTATCCAAATCATACTGGAGTTTCTCTGCATCCTCCTCATAGCACACACGCCCACCCAGCTTTGTGTCATCTGCAAACTTGGAGATATTACATCTAGTTCCCTCGTCTAGATCATTAATATATATTGTGAATAGCTGGGGTCCTAGGACCGATCCCTGCGGTACCCCACTAGTCAGTGCCTGCCACTCGGAAAAAGACCCATTTATTCCAACTCTTTGCTTCCTGTCTGCCAACCAGTTCTCTATCCAAGTCAGTACCCTGCCTCCAATCCCATGTGCCTTAACTTTACACGCTAATCTCTTATGCGGGACCCTATCGAAAGCCTACTGAAAGTCCAAATACACCACATCCACTGGTTCTCCCTTATCTATTTTACCAGTTACATCCTCAAAAAATTCCAGTAGATTAGTCAAGCACGATTTACCTTTTGTAAATCCATGTTGACTTTGACCGATCCTGTCACTGTTTTCCAAGTGCTCTGCTATTACATCTTTTATAATAGACTAAAGCTCAGCAACTTCCATGTGGCAGGGTCATAGTAGAGCAGCTCCATATGATGAAACATGCTTCAGCCTCTCATGGCGGTGAGTCCTCACCGAGTTAATCTAATATCTTCTCTGAACCCTTCAAAAAAAAACTTACCTCAGAAAAAAATGAAGCACTATTGAGTTAGACCTCGAGTTAATTGTTTGCCGTATGTTAAGAAAAAAAAATTCACGAACTTGATGTTCCAGACATCAGCCGGGCAGTGCTTGCGTATCCCACCGGCGTAGTGAATTCGTGCGAGCTGTGGGATCACGTGACTCAGTTAGAGCCAATGGCAGCACACCATCTTCCATTCATAAGTTTCACATACGTGCTGTGAAATCTATGAATCTTACACCCCCCCAAAATAACAGCTAAACCTCAATTAAATTAAAAAAAAAACCATCACATTAATAAAATAAGTATAGTTAAATAAATTAACCATTTTAAATAAAAAATTAAATTTTTGAAAAAATTTAAAATCTTTTAAAAAGTTATAAAAATAAACTTACCTGTCTTTAAAGTCTCTAAAAAAGATATACCTGTTAAAAAAAATTCAAAAAAATACTTAATTCACTACTTACCTTGTTAAAAGTGGGTCTTACTCCTCCTTTTTCCATTTCTAAAATCTTCAGTACTTACCTGCGCGTCCAAAGCATGAAGTGCACAGCGTGCGCGCAGCCTGTAGCGCGATTGTTGCAACTTTCACACCCTCAGAACATTCCAAAATGCATCACAGCCAATGAAGTATAGTCACTGTTTTGTAGTCAAATGTCATTTTGTTTCCAGTTCTACTTGATCATTTTCTTATCAGTAAATCAATTGAGCTTCATTGTGTATCTTCGTTCTCTCTAATAACGAATTCTCTTGCCCTCCTCCCAATCAGTGTTAATGCCCCGCCTTTCAGGCGAACATCTGACCTGTTTTGAACTGGAGAGGGGGCCCGTTATCCAACTAAAAACCACAGATCAACAGTCAGGTTTTTCAATGCCTGATTTATACATAGGCACTTTGTGTATGCATCAGATGGACCAGTGTTGATGTATGGAAGAACCTACAAATATACTAAAATTCACAAGATGTTTGTTTAGGTGTTAAGCACCGACAATGTTTATTTTCTACCTTTCTTTGCAAACCCTGCATCATTTCACTAAAAGGCGCAGGGATTGAAACAAATGTGTAGCACAGATTGCCTGAGCTTTAAGAAAGGATATTTCATTCAGAAATCAGCCACTCACCATCCAACAGCAACAGAGAGACTGCAATGTGTTATCTGCAATATCAAGGCTCGGAGTTGTAAATAACATTTGGAGAGGTGGGTGAAGAGGCGTTTTAATGGATAGAGATGGTCAAAGATGCATAATTAAACTTCTGTTTAATATTAATCAAGAAGGTATGTTTTGTGGGTGTCAACTTCATACCAAAGCCCTCTCGCTGTCCTGCACTATCTGGTTTTAGATTCAGCAATGGGGCAACTCTACCTAAGTTCAGAAGGGGACAGGCATGGTTTGAAACAACTAATTTGCAGCTCCACAGCCACTGTCGATCATTCCTTCCATGGAGAGCTTTCCTCTCTCTGTTTCTGAACCTACTCAGAAATCCCGGTGTGAATGCTGAGGCTGGTATCTGAACTTGGGTCCATCGATTGTGTAAAATGGCCCTCAAGATTGGCTTTCTAGCAGTTTTTCCAATGTTAATACAGTCTAGTATTACACTGGCAGTGCCTTGGGAGGCTGGTCGCCAATGGCTTAGATAGGTACCAGCTCCATAGAGTCAGAGTTAAAACGGTTGCTGAGCAGTCCAGGGGGACTCATCTAATTCATTGCACCAGGGACTGGTAGAATGCAGTTTCCAGCCTACGATACCCTACATGGCAACTTCATGAGTTGAGCCAGGCAGACACTCTTCAGGTGTGTCTTCACAAGGTGGAAGAGAAAGTTGGACGGCGAGTCACGCCAGCTGCTTCATGATACATTACAAAAGAATTGAGAGCTGACTTAATAAATTTATATTTTTGGCAAGGAGCCTCACACGCTCAGGGTAAATTGGGGAAATTGTGGGTGGCGTTTGTACAATCTCTCTTCCATTATTTTTTAGGGATGGAAATTATAGGATGTGTGCCTGTGATTTTTTGATGTGTGCTCCTGATGGGTAACCCTCGCCATTGGGAGTGTCCATTTGTAAAATTGGCCCTTTGAAGACTCATTTCCTGTCTAGGTAATGTGTGACACATCGGAATCCAAAGTGATTTTTTTTGGTGTTAAATAACAAAACTTCAACTAAATAGCATGAAATGCTTATTGAAATCGAGAAAGAAAGAATTAAACATCTGTTTGTTTAAACAGTGGGCATGGAAGAACCAGTTTCAGAGACAGTTCACACAAACAGTGAGTCAGTCGGTATTTCTTTGTTATGATCTTCTTTGAAATAGATATCACCTGTATGTGTGTGAGAACCATTGCATCTACAGAGATGCATCTACACGGCCTCAGGAGCAGATGGAATCCCTGCCGAGGCACTAAAGCATGGCGGAGAAGCACTACTGGTGTGAATTCATGAACTCATTTCTCTCATCTGGAAGGAGGAGAGCATGCCAGGGGATCTCAGAGATGCCGTAATTGTGACCATCTTCAAGAAAGATGACAAGTCCGATTGTGGTAATTACAGAGGAGTTTCCCTGCTGTCTGCCACAGGGAAAGTCATCGCAAGAATCCTCCTCAGTCACCTTCTCCCAGTGGCCGAAGAGCTCCTCCCAAAGTCGCAATGCGGATTCCGCCCACTAAGGGGCACAATGGACATGATCTTCACCATGTGTTAATTACAAGAGAAATGCAGGGAACAGCACCAACCGCTGTACATGGCCTTCTTTGATCTCACAAAGGCCTTTGACACTGTCAACCATGAGGGATAATGGAGTGTCCTCCTCAAATTCGGCTGCCCTCAAAAGTTTGTCACCATCCTCTGCCTGCTTCACGATGACATGCAAGCCGTGATCCTGACCAACGGTTCCACCACAGACCCAATTCACGTACGGACTGGGGTCAAGCAAGGCTATGTCATCGCACCAACGCTCTTCTCGATCTTCCTTGCTGCAATGCTCCATCTCACCCTCAGTAAGCTCCCCGCTGGAGCGGAGCTAATTTACAGAACAAACGGGAAACTGTTCAACCTCCGTCGCCTCCAGTCCAGATCCAAGGTCGTCCCATCCTCTGTCGTCGAATTACAGTCTGCGCTCACTCGGAGGTCGAACTCCAAACCATCATCAACACCTTCACTGAAGCGTACGAGAGCATGGGCCTTACACTAAACATCCGTAAGACAAAGGTCCTCTACCAACCTGCCCCTGCCACACAGTACTGCCCCCCGATGATCAAAATCCATGTCAAGGCTTTGGACAACGTGGACCACTTTCCACACCTCGGGAGCCTACTGTCAACAAGGGCAGACGTCGATGACGAAGTCCAACACCGCCTTCAGTGTGCCAGTGCAGCCTTCTGTCACCTGAGGAAGAGAGTGTTTGAAGACCAGGACCTCAAACCCGGCACTAAGCTCATGGTCTACAGAGCAGCAGTGATACCCGCCCTGCTGTATGCCTCAGAGTCATGGACCATGTACAGCAGGCACCTCAAAGCACTGGAGAGGTACCACCAACGCTGCCTCCGCAAGATTTGCAAATCCATTGGCAGGATAGGCGCACCAACGTCAGTGTTCTTGCTCAGGCCAACATCCCAGCATCGAAGCTTTGACCACGCTTGATCATCTCCAATGGACGGGTCACATCGTCCGCATGCCCGATACGAGATTCCCAAAACAAGCGCTCTACTCGGAGCTCCGACACGGCAAGAGAGCCCCAGGTGGGCAGAGGAAACGCTTCAAGGACACCCTCAAAGCCTCCTTGAAAAAGTGCAACATCCCCACCGACACCTGGGAATCCCTGGCCCAAGACCGCACAAAGTGGAGGAGATGCATCCGGGAAGGCGCCGAACACCTCGAGTCTCTTCGCCGGGAGCAAGTGGAAGCCAAGCGCAGGCAGCGGAAGGAGCGCACGTCAACCCAAGCACCCCACCCACCCACCCCTTCAACCACCGTCTACCCCACCTGTGACAGAGACTGTAGGTCCCGCATTGGACTCATCAGTCACCTGAGAACTCATTTTTAATGTGGAAGCAAGTCATCCTCGGTTCCGAGGGACTGCCTAAGAAGTAAGAAGAAGATCTACAGAGACAAAGAGGGCAATGTGAGGGCACAACAGCTGCAAGGCAAACAACTGCAGGGCCAGGTGCTATTGACTTGCTGGGGCTGATTTCATTCATCGGCATAAGCTCTCATCCGATGTACATTGCTTTAAGGCCTGCTTGAATCTCAAGTGCAAGTAGCACTCAGGTCTCTGGTCTAAGCTCATCTGCATAATTATTCATAAGTCCAGCTACAAACTCAAATGGGACTAGGGATGACACCACTGGTAGGAGAGAAAAATTGTGTTGAAGTCAAATTTAAAGGCATGGGAACAATGAAAGGGGAGTGTCACAAAGGGGGGGGGGAACAAAAATTCAGAAACTTAAGAGGCATCTGTATCAGAAGCCCACCACTATAATTTAAATTACTCTGTCCCTGGAATTTAGGACAGGGTCAGGCTGTAGCTGAGCAGCAAGCAGGAATTCCACGAGCTGCAGAAAGCCTCTGAGTTACAGAGTTCTGTTCTTTAGAAAAATGCTAGCGGGCCAGAAATTCGGCTCTCCGGCTTCCCGCGGGTGCAAGAATCGTGTGAGTACTTACCTACCGCGCCTGCCGTTGTGCTTTGGGCCCGCGTGGAATTCGACTCCTGGGCCGCCTCCAGCTGCCGGCGCGCAGTACTTGCGTATCCCAGGGGCGCAGTTAGTTCGAAGCGTCCCCTGGGATCACATGGGCCATGGAGAGCCAATTGGAGCAGGGAATCTTCATTCATAGATTTGACAGGAAGACCTGTCAAATCTATGAATAGAGATCGGCCCCAAAACCTCATTAAAACTTCAGAAAAATTAAAAAAAAAAATCACATTTTTAAAATAACTATAAATTACATAAATTAACTACTTTAAACAAAAATTTAAATTTTTGAAAAAATTAATTACACTTTTTAACGGTGCTAAAAATAAACTTACCTTTCTTTAAAGTATGTAAAAAAGATAAACCTGTTGAAAAAATGTTTAAATTGTACTTAATTCACCACTTACCTTGTTAAAAGCAGGCTTTGCGCCTCCTTTTTCTCCGCGCAGCTTCTCCGTACTTACCCTCACGGAGAAACCTGAAAAAAAAACGAAGTTCGAGGTCTACGCGCTGCCTCTCCAGCGCACGCGTTCGACCTCTGAACCCCTTCCTTCAGGGGAACGGAAGTTCCGGTTTCCAGCGCATGCGCAGTGCATGCGTGAAACCGGCACTTTCTGTTGGGTCTACGGGTGAGTACACAGCGCGTACTCACCCGTGGAGACCCGAATTTCTGGCCCGCTATGTTGCACGAAATCTCATTATTTGAATGAAACATTTCAGAGCTTCCATCGAACATTGTGGTAATGTTACTTACAGTCAGCCTCGGTTCAGTGGTAGCACTCTGGACTCTGCATTCAGCGAGCTGTGGCTTCAAGCCCCACTCCAGAGACTTGAGTGCACAATCTAAGCTGACACTTCAGTGCATTACAGAGGGAGTGCTGCATTGTTGGAGGTGCCTTCTTTTGGATGAGATGTTAAGCTGAAGCCCGGTCTGCTCTCTCAGGTGGATGTAAAAGATTCCATGGCAGTATGCAAGGAAGAGCAGGGAAGTTGCCCTGGCCAATATTTATCCGTCAACCAACATCACTAAAAACAGGTTACCTGGTAATTTATTTCATTGTTGTTTGTGGTACCTAGCTGTGAGCAAATTGACTGCCACTTTTGCTGACATTACGGGGGCGATTTTGCCAGCCCTGGGGAGGCGGGCATGGAGGCGGGACTGCCGGGAAAATGGCAGAATTTGGGGGCGGGTACCCAGCCCGTCCCACACCGGGTCCCGCCTCCATGGAGGCGGGAAGAGATTAAAGCCTATGAACTACCTGTTAACAGGTAGTTGACAGGCAGAAAATAGGATTATCCCCTTTTTGCCCTCACAAGTGCGGGCTTCCCGACGGCTCCGAAACCCGCCAGCGAGGCGAGGCGAGTACTGGGTCTGCGGGGTTCTGGGGGGGGGTGCAAAAGTGTGGTGTGAAGGTAAGTGATGGGTGCAAGAGTGTAGAGGTGAGTATCTGAGGTAAGTGCAAAGTGTTAGTGAAAGTGTACTTACCTTTGTTTCTTCCTGCAGGCTTCAGTCAGTGTGTATGCGGAGAGTCTCGGTCCTCCGAGTTGGGAATGACAGGTGGCTGTTGCATTCTCAGAGGCAACTACCATCTCATTTCTGTGAAAGAAAGAAGTTTGATGGGGTCTTGAATTCAAGACCTCATCAAACTACAGAGAATGTCACTGTTTGACAGCTTCACAGAGCTGTCAAACGATGATGTAGGGCTGGAATTTGTCAGCCCCGAGGAGGCGAGTATGGAGGCGGGACTGCCGGTAAAGTAGCAGAAAGTGGGGGCGGCTGGCAAACCCGCCCCCATCCCGCCTCCGTGCCCTTTTACCAGGAGGCGGGAAGCTGTCCTGTCCCGGGTCCCGTCTCCTCGAGGCGGGAAAGGGATCAAATCCTTTTAACTGCCTGTTAACAGGTAGTTAACAGGCAGAAAAAAGGATTAGCCCCATTTTACTTTTCAGGTGAAGGTTTCCCGACCTCGGAGAACCCCGCCGGGTTGGAGGAGTCGGGTAGGAGGTCTGCGGGGGTCGGAGGGGCCTGAAAGTGAGATGTAGAGGTGAGTGATAGGTGCAAGTATGGAGTGGTAAGTATGTGAGTTGAGTGTTAAGTGTTATAAAATGTTCACTTACCTTTGTTTCTGCCTACAGCCTTCAGCCGCGGTGGTTCCAGAGTCCCGACATCTTCGTTGTAGATTTCACAGACTGGCTGTTGGATCCTCCGAACCAACAGTCATCTGCTTTCTACAAAGTTGAAAGGTTTGATGAGTCCTGAACACAAGGCTTCATCAAACTACACAGAAGGTCAGTGTTTGACAGCTTCACAGAGCTGTTAAACGCTGACATTTCTTCTTTCAAGAAGTCTTGACAGATGGCACGTCAGACGTTGACGTGCTCTGTCAGTGACTTCCCCCCTAAATGGCCTGCTGAGCCCAAAGGGCGGGCTTAACAAGGTCAATCAGGGGAAAATCCCGCTGGTTGGCCAGAACATGATGGAGGCGGGACTTAGACCCGACAAGCAGCAGTCCTGCCTCCAGCGCGTCTCCATTCACAAAATCCAGCCCGTATAATCTGTCATACGTTGACGTTCTCTGCAACCGGCTTTCCCTTAATTGGGCTGCTAAGCCCGCTGGGCGGGCTTAACAAGGTCAATCAAGGGAAAATAGCGTGGGTTGACCAGAAGTTGTTGGAGGCGGGACTGAAACCCGACAAGTGGGAGTCCCGCCTCCAAAAGCTTCCCATTGGCAAAATCACCCCAACATCTGTGACTACCCTTCAAAAATACTTCATTGGCTGTGAAGCACTTTGGGCCATGCTGAGGATGAGAAAGGTGCTATATAAATGCAAGTTCTTCCTTTTCTGTTAGTGAATGGGTGGACTATTGCAGTCTACACATACATTGCGCATTTCAGCAATCCTATCAGCCACAGAGAGAGAGGGTTGAACACAGCCAATTCTATCGACTCTTGTAAACAGTTAGGAACTAATTTGCAATCCTGAATTCTGAACCACATGCAATGAGTGCTTAAAAACAGGCAACTTACTGCTCTAAAGTTGCTGGAGAAGCCTCTTAGCGGTGTTGCTGCTGCAGCCTCCAGCTGGTCCGGCACCTGGAAATGTGAATAACATTGATGACTGCTTTAAGAATGAACTGCTGGGAATGTCCTGGCAGCAAGGTAGTGCAGAGCTGAACACGCAGGATCATTTTTTGTTCTGCACTCCTGTTGGTGAGCCTTGTCTGCACAAATCAGAAATCTGGGCTCCCATTGTCCATGATTGTCCGAACATTTTATGGCCAGAAACCACATAAGCAGTTTGCACCCGGTATAACTGATACGTGCGCTTGGGAGGTGTGGCTTCCTACCTGGAACATGGAGTTAGACCCACTGTGCGTCAACGTTGATCTACTGTTTAAAACTTTCCTGCAGAAAAAATGTGGATATCTTGTGGAGTCACTATAAGTCTGTCACATGGTACTTACACGTTGGAGTGATCCAATAATCTGAGAGCGAGACATCCATATCCTTGGAACTGTCTATCCAACCTCCTTTCCTCCCTTTTATGATTCATAATGGTTGGATTAAGGCAGGCTTAGAGCAGATATTTTCCATGAAATCTCCTCTCCTCTGAGGACAGCATCAAATGCAGGAAAATGGGCCACAGGATCGTACCCCGCCTATCTTCGGGGCCAGTTTCTAATTACATTAGGTTTGGGACTAGGCCATTGCAATTTTACATGCCAATTCTCTTTGTGAAACATGATGCATTAGTCGACCATCACATTCTACCAAATGTCACACAGGCCAGAGAGAATTTATGTGCCATTAACATGTAATGCCTTCAGACATAATTGCATATTAACTCAACCACAGTAATCAAGACAAAGGACAACTCATCAGAAAAGCAGCTATGGTTCTAATTTAAACATTCCAGTGCTTTGCCCTAGCTCTAGTTTAGATGTAAAGATATAATACAGAAATATTTTTAAAGTATGGTGCAGAATACAGCCTGCATCGATCACGACACATACGCTCCGATTTTTCTTTACCATAGTTTAAGTGACTGCTGGGCGGGCTTAACAAGGTCAATCAAGGAAAATAGCGTGGGTTGGCCAGAAGTTGATGGAGGGGGGACTAAAACCCGACAAGTGGGAGTCCCTCCTCCAAAAGCTCCCCATTGAGAAAATCACCCCCAGAGTGCTCCAGGCCTCCACCTAAGCCACACTGTGCCTGCTGTTATAAAGTATGAGAGTGGCTTGGAGACCATTTCCCTTTTGATTTTGTGTTCTCCCTATGAAGAGATGCCTCCTTTGCTTAGAGAACCCCCCCAGCAACATTAATATGGGGAGATCAGTGGGGGCGAGGAATTGAACTTGGCTCCCCTGCATGTCACAGTGCCAGCCACTGGTGTCAGCTGTGGCTCAGTAGTAGCAGTCTCTCCTCTCAGTCAAAAGATTGTGGGTTCAAGCCCAACTCCAGAGACCTGAGCATGAAATCTAGGCTAACACCAGCTGCTGTACTGAGCGAGTGCTGCACAGCCAGAGGTGCCTTCTTTCAGATAAGACGTTAAACAGAGGCCCCATCTGCCCTCCCAGGTGGATGTAAATGATCCCACGGCGCTATTTGAAGAAGAGCAGCGGAGTTCTCCCTGGCCTTTTGGCCGAAATTTATGTCTCAACCAAAATCACCAAAACAGATTAGCTGGTTATTATCACATTGCTGTTTGTGGGTGTGGGACCTTGCTGTGCACAAATTGGCTGCTGCGTCTCTTACATTAAAGCACAGGTGAGAAGCGGCTGAGCAGAGCACTATATAACAAATGCGGAGAAAATTCTGAAAAAAATCCTCTTAATCTGAAAAAGTGACGTCAGAGGGAGGAGTGGTGGAGACCGAGGAAGTAAAGTATTTAATTCAGTATCTAATTGTCCTAAGTGTTTAATTTAGTATATCATTGTGCTCTAAGTGTTTAATTTAGTATATCATTGTGCTTTAAGTGTTTAATTTAGTATATCATTGTGCTCTAAGTGTTTAATTTAGTATTTCATTGTGCTCTAAGTGTTTAATTTAGTATATCATTGTGCTCTAAGTGTTTAATTTAGTGTATAATTTAAAGTATAAACCAATCCATTAACTTGAAATAATTGAGTAAATAAATAATTAGAGCAATCAGAATAATTAATTCATTTGAAATCAAATTAAATCCATCTACGAAATATAATCTAGATCTCAAGTGATTCTATTAGCTCTAGAAATAAACTACTGCCAACAATAAATTAAAAAAAATAATGTCAGCACAAGCATTGTGTTGGGACTGCAGTATGTGGAAGTTTGTGGACAATGAGACTGTCCCAGATTGTCTCTACCTTGATACGCTCCAGTGCAGAGTTGTTAAGTTGGATTTCGAGTTAGAGACACTCCGACAAATAATGGAGGGGGAAGAATTTCTGGATAGTTTTCTCCAGAGAACAGTCACACCTCAGAGGAAATCACAAGTGCAGGAAGGGGAGAGTGTGATTGTCACTCAGCAGGGCATGGGGAACATAGGGGAGGCAGAAAAGGAGGTACAGCAGACACTGCTCCTATCTATCAGGTACAATGTACTTACTACCTATTAGGATAAAGATGTAGGCTACAGGGAGGATGGCCAGAATGCTAACCATGGCACCGTAGAGCAGGAGGCAGTCCAAGCGGGGAAGGAGCAGAATAGAAAGGTTGAAGTCATAGGGGATTCGATAATTAGGGGGGTGGATAGCATCTTCTGCAGTCACGACCAAGAGACCAGATGTGTTGACTACCTGGTGTAAAGGTAAAGGATATCTTGAGCAACTAGAGAGGAACTCGGAAAGGGAGGGGGAAGATCCAGTTGTCGTGGTCCCTGTTGGGACCAATTACATAGGGAAGCACAGGGAGGAGCTCTTGCTCAGAGTGTATCAGAAGCTAGAAACTAAATTATAAAGCAGGACCTCATGACCTGTGCCACGTGCTCATTGGCATAGGGATAGACAAATCAGGAAGGTGACTGTGTGGCTGAAAGACTAGTGTGGGAAGGAAGGGTTCCATTTATGGAACACTGGCACCAGTACTGGGATGGGAAGGAGCTGTATCGCTGGGACGGGCTCCACCTGAACCGGAATGGAACCAGAGTCCTAGCGGAAAGGATAAATAGGGCTGTGGATAGCACTTTAAACTAGTAAGAAGGGGGGAGGGATCTGTTGAAAATAACATAAGCCTAAAGGTAAAAAAAAATAGGAGCTGAGAGTAAAGGTCAGACCAAGGTAAGGAGTAAGGGTAACATAACCAGTTAGCAAACAGATACAGTTAAAGAAAATAAATATAAAATGATGGTTAAAAATAAAGTGAGAGGAGCGGTTAATATAAACAAATTAAATTACCTGTACAGCAATGTACATCTGAAACAAGAGAACTGGAGGCAATAATTTGTAGTGAGGAGGCAGATGAAGGAGGGATAACTGAAACATGGCTACATAAAGAACAGGACTGGCAGTTAAATATTGCATGATATAACGTATTTAGAAAGGATAGGGTGGGAAAAAGGAGGGTGGGTTAGCTGTACTAATTAGAGATAACATAATGCCAGTCGAAAAAAGGGACATAATTAACATTAAGATAGAAACAGAAACCATATGGATTGAGATAAAGAATAAGAAGGGATTGATCACACTAATAGAGATATTCTATAGATCACCTAATAGTGGAAGGGAAGTGGAGGAATAAATATGTAAGCAAATCTATGAAATGAGTAAAAGACACAGAAAAATGATTATTTCAACTATTCCCAAATAAACTGGAAAGAAGAGGTCGGGAAAGGGGAAAAGGGAATGGATTTTTTACCATGTGTTCAGGACTACTTTCATTACGTAAGAATCCTAACCATAGAGGAACCACTGCTGGATCTAGTAATGGGCAATGAACGAGAGTCGATCAGCGAAGTAAGTATAGGGGAACATCTAAGCAACAGCAATCATAACATAATAAGGTTTAAAATAATGATTTGAGAAAGACATAAGTAAACAAAGACCAAAGTAATAGATTGGAAAAAAGCTCATTTTAAGGGGATGAGAAAGGAATTGGGAAGGTGAACTGGAAAATAAATTGACGAAGAGACAGAACAGCAGTGGTGATCAATAGAGTTCAGGGAAAATATATTCTGCTAAAAATAAGAACAATCTCGCCAATGATGAAACATATGGAAGAATAAAGAGATAAGGGTAAAATTGAAACTAAAGAAGACATACACTAAGTACATAAACAATAAAGGATAGGATGACAAAAGGGAATGTGAAGAGTTTAGGAAAGAAATTAAAAAAATTAGGAAAGCAAAGAGGAACAACAAAATTTAATTATCAAGGAATATAAAAAGAAATAGTAAAGTATTCCACAAACATATAAATAACAAAAGAAAAATCAGAATAGGAACAGGGCCACTAAGGGACACACAAGATAAACTCACAGGTAATGACAGCAAAATGGCAGAAATATTGTATAGTTACTTTGCCTCAGTATTTACCAGGGAGACTAACAATGTGAACAAGACATTAGAAGAAGAGAGCAAAAAATATGTAAAGACATTTAATATAGAAAGGGGGGAGATAATTGATAAACTACTCAAACTTAGAGAGGAAAAGACCCCCAGTCCGAATGGATTGCATCCGCACATATTAAAAGAAGTTAGGGAAGAGAACAGAGGCACATACATATAAAAATTCATTAGAAAAGGGAATAGTGCCAGAGGACTGGTAGACAGCTAATGTTATTCCTATATTTAAAAAGGGAAATAGAACAAATCCAGGGAAATATAGACCAATTAGCTTAACGTCGATGGTAGGAAAGATAATATAATCTTTACACAAAGATGTAATAGAAAAACACCTAGAAACCAAAAATAATAAAGAGTAGTCAGCACAGACTTCAAAGGGGAGGGTCGTGCTTGACCAACCTTATTGAATTCTTTGAAGAGGAGACATGTGTGATTTAGTAGATGTAATATCTTTGGATTTTCAAAAGGTCTTCAATAAGGTACCGTATGGTAGACTCATGACTAAAGTCAGAGCATGTGCAGTCAGGGAACAGGTAGCAGAATGGATAGCAAGCTGGCTACAAAACAGAAAACAGAGAGTAGGGGTTAAGGGTAGCCACTCAGACTGGCAAAAGGTGGGAAGTGGCGTTCCACAGGGATGGGTGTTGGGACCACTGTTGTTCACAATTTACATTAATGATTTGGACTCGGAAATCGGAAGTACAGTACAATTTCAAAACCAAATTGAGGGGCATAGTTAATACTGAGGAAGAATGTGACAAAATACATAGGGCTGGATTTTGTGAATGGAGGCGAGTTGGAGGCGGGACTGCTGCTTGTCGTGTCAATGTCCCGCCTCTGTCCTCGCCTGACCATTCAGAGGGATTTTCCCCTGATTGAGCTTGTTAAGCCCGCCCTGCGGGCTCAGCAGGCCAATTAGGGAAGAAGTCACTGACAGATTACGTCAACGTCAGACGTGCTATCTGTGAAGACTTCCTGAAAGAAGAAACAACAGCGTTTGACAGCTCTGTGAAGCTGTCAAACACTGACATTCTCTTTAGTTTGATGAGTCTCTGTGTTGAGGACTCATCAAACATTGAAAATTAGTAAATTTAAGATGTCTGATGGATCGGAGGGTCCATCAGCCATTACCTGAAATTGACAATGTTGGTGTCCGCTCTCCCGATCCACCGCGGCTAAAGGCTATGGAAGGAAAAAAGGTAAGTGAACAATTTTTTAAACTAATCACTCACCTTACATACTTACCACTCCACACTTGCACCCATCACTCACCTCTACACCTTACTTCCAGGTGCCTCCGACCGCCGCAGACCTCCTCCACGTCTCCTCCAACCCGGCGGGGTTCTCCGAGGTCGGGAAGCCTTCACCTGTGAAGGTAAAATGACACTAATCCTTTTTTCTGTCTGTTAACTACCTGTTAACAGGCAATTAAAAGGAAATAAAAGCCTTTCCCGCCTCCAGGAGACGGGACCCGAAGCTACACATCCTTTCCTGTTTTGTTTATATTTAAGCTAGCTTCATTTCTCGTAGATCCCTCTCCCCATCTTACTAGTTTAAAGCCTTTGCCACCTCCCCATTTACCCTTTCTGCTTGGACACGGGTCCCATCCCAGTTCAGGTGGAGCCCGTCCCATTGGTACAGCTCCTTCCTGTCCCAGTACTGGTGCCAGTGTCCCATGAAAAGGAACCCCTCTTTCACAAACCAGCCCTTTCACCACATGTTAATTATCCTGATCTGTCTGCTTCTATGCCAATTTGCACGTGGCTCGGGCAACAATCCAGAGATTATTACCATTGAGGTCCTGCTTTTTAAATTAGGTCCTAACTCCTGATACTCCTTCAGCAGGACTTCCTCCCTGTTCCTACCTATGTTGTTTGTTCCGACATGGACAACAACAACTGGATTTACCCCCTCCCTTTCCAAATTCCTCTCCAGTCGTCTCGAGATATCCCTTACCCTGGCACTGGGTAGGCAACACACCCTTCGAGGTTCTTGTTCTTGGCTGCAGAGGAGGCTATCTATCCCCCTAATTATAGAGTCCCCTATCACTACCACATTTCTATTCTGCTCTTCCCTCGCCTTGGACAGCCTTCTGAGCCATGGTGGCCTTGGTCTGTATTGTGGCTGTCCTCCCTACAGTCTTTCTCCTTGTCCTCACAGGTAGTGAGTACATCGTACCTATTGGACAGGACCAGTGTCTGCAGGACTTTCTTCTCAACCTCTCCTAGGTCCCCGCAACCCGGCTCCCTAACAGTCACACCCTCCCCTTCCTGAACCTGTGCTATCCTCTGGGGTGTGACTGTATTCTGGATAAAATTGTCCAGAAATACCTCCCCCCTCCCTTATATTACAAGAAGACATTAATAGCTTTGCAGAATGGATGTGTAATTGGCAAATTAATTTCAATATGGAAAGTGTGAGGTGGTGCATTTTAATAGGAAAAATAAGGAGGCCACATACTGCTCAGATAATAAGGGCTGGATTTTGTCAGTGTGGGCGGGCTGGGGCATGTCAGGTGGAAATTGTGTCAGGACCCCGAGTCCTAAGTGATGTGTTGAAAAAGTGAGATTTCCCCTAATTGGGCAATTGATTTCCTGCGTGTGGGAACCACTGGCCCAATGAGTCTTTTCATACAGAAAGTCGCCTCCGATGACATTATCAATGCTATTGGATTTAAGGCCTGCAAGCAGCTTTGATTCTTCTGGAGACTGTAAAAGCTTTGCAATTTATATGAAGGAGTTGAATTGTGGAAAATGTCAACAATTAAGCAAAAGTGTGCTCCTCGATTTGATGAGCCCTCCCTTCAAGCTCTGGTGCACGGAGCCAGCTGTAATAAGGAGGTGTTGTTCCCTTCCTCAGGGAGAAAAAAAACACCCCAGCAGACAAAAGCTGTGTGGCTACAAGTGGCCCAGGAGGTGAACTCCGTTTTGCTGAGCCGCAGAACCTGGCTGCAATGCAGGGAGAGGTTTCATGACCTTCTCCGCACAGGAAAAGTGAGTATGACTTTCCCATCACCCTCAATCTGATCCCCATCGCCTCTCCTCACCAGCACTCTGCTTTGCCAAACTCTTCCTCCACATCCCACTTGACACTTACATCCCTGCACCCTTACCCATTCCCTCTCTCTCTATGGTCACATTCACTTAACTATTGGACCATGCAGCCCTCACACTCCCTATCACTGTGATGCCATGACAACAACAACTTTCAACACACAGGGAGGGTTCTTTGTATTCTTCTAAGCATCTATGCTATGGATTCTCTACACTCACTCCTTCATTCTCACTCAAACTCCACTTGTGTCCCTCATTGCAGGAAAAGAGAGCCCACAATAAGAGGGAAAGAGCCATGACAGGAGGAGGGCCACCATCAGTAGCCCAGCTCACCCCCTGGGAGGAGGCGGCCCTGGAAATTGCTGGGATTGAGGACGATACCCAAGTGGGGGACGGACAGACGGGCGCATCACAGCAAGCTGGTGACAGAATCGTTTGGAATCTCTCTCATTGACATAGCATGAGTCACTGATAATGATTCTGATGCTCTAACAGATTGACTTATGATCATCTGCAATATTCAATGTGCATGTAACCTTGGCCTCACATCTCTAACTCTTTCCTTTACTCCCCCACAGGACCATCGAAAGCCCCCGTCCCCACTATCTAGGAGGAACAGCCTGAGCCTCCAGACTCCTCAGAGGAAGCTGCAACCTCTGAGGGCGTAGCGTCAGCAAAATTCAGCGCACCCAGCACTAGCGCACACACTCACACCTCGGTGGGACCTTCACGAGATAGAGTAGTGTTGTCACCTGGTGTATCACAGCTCACAAGTGAGCATCAGCAGATGGTGGAGATAGGGACAGCAGTGGAGAGTCCTCGTCGGAGGGCGCAGGACTCTGCCAGCTCGGCTCTGCTGCATGTCGACCATGTGCCTCCGGGTCCATCCAGAAGGAGAGCGGTGCTGGAACTCCAGGAACAGGTGCAGGAGCCTCTGGCAGGTTTTGTCTCCAGGGTCGCTGCGAGTGTGGAGCGAATGGAGGAGTCCATCGCGAACATGAGCAGAGCCTTTGTGGAGGCATTGGCGCATGAACGCATCACCGCAGAAAGGATGGCAACCTACGTGGAAAGGATGGCTACCTCCATGGTAAGGCTGGCTACCATAGAGGAGAGGATAGCTACGGTAGAGGAGAGGATGGCTACGTCCATGGAGGAGCTTAGTCGCCATGGTATTGAAAACATGGTAATTGTTCAGAATAGAATTACATCTCTTGAGGAGCGATGGTCAGCTATTGAGCAAACAAACCAGACCTTCATGCAAGTCCTCTGGATTGGACTTCCAGTGCAGAAACGGGTCCTCATGGCCTCCCTGCAGTGCAGCAAGGTGCTGTCAAGCCACTTGCTAGCTTTGAAGTGGGGCTGACCCATGAGAGGGATGTTGGTGGCAGACAACAAGGATGTGGGGGCTCCTCTCCAAGCGCTCACACGACCATGCCACAGCAAAGCCCTCGGTCAGAGCCCCACCAGAGTCCTCACCCAACTGAGATGGGCGTCTCAGCCCCTGCACAGCCGTAGGAGCAGCAGACTGTTGGCGAGCCTGCACAGGTTCGCCACCCCAGAGGACGCCCGCCAAAGACGTCGAGACAGGAGCAGCAAGAGAGTGAGCAAGAGGCCTCCACATCTGCTGAAGCCACAGGGGAAGCACCACATAGGAGCACGCGTCAGAGGAAGATAAAGCACAAGTAGTCACAAGAGTAGTCACTTGGGTGCTGTGTTGTTTTGTTTTTGGACCAACCATCATTGTCATTGTATTATAAAGTGTTTTGATGGCAAACTGTTGAAGTTGTGGCCTGTGTCATTTCGCAAATAGGACTTTCACATTGAGGGCTTAGGGTGCCTTGCGATTGTCAGAATGGTGGTCAGAGTGATAGGATTCCGCAGGTTCTTCTCCATTGTCGATGCTCTGGTAAGAAGGAACGAGACTAAAGTATTTGATTGTGCAGGCTAAGCAAATCTGGCCAGGATGAGTGCGTCCCTTGCATCCCAGGCAGCAATGTTGTCGCGCGCTGGCGCCTTCTGGCCTGTGCATCTTCAGGTGGGTGACTAGCAGCTTGGCGCTCCTGTTGATGCTCCTGCTGTTGGTGCTGCTGTTGTTCATGGTTCTGCTGCTGCCGCGGCTGGTCTTCATCCGAATCTGATGTCCAGGAGGAAAGGAATGAAATGTTCGCCATGCTTCTGGAATATGCCTCAGTTGAGGAAGCGCTCAGTCAAGGTGGGGAGAGGGGTTTCCCAGGAGGTCACACTGGAGATGGGTGTCAGGCTCCAAACTTCCACAACACTGAGTATGCCTGCTAAAAGTTCCCCCAGACCTGAAACAACAAAGTTCTGCCACCTGCAGTTGATCATTGGTGAAAACTCCTTTGTAATGGTGGAGCTGCAGCTGTGAGTAAGCAATCCAATTGTGAGACCGCCAGGATTACCTGGCGTGTTCCAGAGGAGGCGTGTAGAATGGGGGAAATGACTAAAAATCGGAAAGGCCTCTCAAAATGGGATTATAGAGGCTATTAAGTGGTTGTTAAGGGCCTTAAGGGCCTATCCCGCCTCTTGGAGGTGGAACGGAAAGGGGGTCAGAAAACACGCATTTGGGAAAATTGCTCAGAGGCGGGATGGAGGCGGGATCGCCCGCCATTTTTGGCGATTTTAACAACTCACACGCCTCCAATCCCGCCTCCTCGGGCCTGGCAAAATCGAGCCCTAAGAGTTTAAATGGGGTGGAGGAGCAAAGGAATGTAGGGGTACGGATACACAAATCACTGAAAGTAGCGACGGAGGTTAATAAGGCCATAAAAAAAGCTAACCAAGCACTGGGGTCCATTTCCAGTGGAATAGAATTGAAAAGCGGAGAGGTTATTTTAAACTTGCATAGAACCTTGGTTCGACCACACTTGGAGTAGAGTGCACAGTTCTGGTCTCCGTATTTTAAAAAGGATAGAGAGGCATTGGGGAAGGTGCAAAACAGATTCACAAGGATGATACCAGAACTGAGAGGATGTACTTATCAGGAAAGGCTGAGGGGTGACCTGATAGAGGGCTTTAAGATAACAAAAGGTTTTGATAGGGTAGATGTAAAGAAAATGGGGGTAATTTTAACCCCAAAAAACAGGTGGGTTGGGGTCGGATGGGAGTTTAGAGTATAAAAAATCTGAATCCTGCCTCCAAACCACCCACTTCCGGGTTTAACGAAGGCGGGACGGGGGCCAGGCGACCAACCCACTCCCAGGGGGCGCGTTGGCAAGTTAAGTATTATAATGAGGCTGTGGGCCTCATTTTGAAGCACCATTTTAAATTTAACTCTGGGCGGCCAGATTCCCAGGCCTCAGGGTACCCGGCCACTAAAGGAAGGCGAGGACTGCTGGATTCAGCAGGTAAGTTGAAAGGCACTTACCACCCTGCCTCGCCAACCCCCCGTAATCAGACACCGCCCCGACCCACCAGTAATGCGGAGGTTGGGGATGGCATTAAACGGGAAATTAGAGACGCGTGCAATAAGGGCACAGCAGTTATCATGGGTGACTTTAATCTACATATAAATTGAGCTAACCAAATTAGTAACAATACTGTGGAGGAGGAATTCCTAGAGTGTATACGGGATGGTTTCCTGGACAAATATGTCGAGGAACCAACTAGAGATCAGGCCATCTTAGACTGGGTATTATGTAATGAGAAAGGATTAATTAGCAATCTTGTTGTGCGAGGCCCCTTGGGGAGGAGCGATCATAATATGATAGAATTCTTCATTAAGATGGAGAGTGAAGTAGTTGACTCAGAGACTAGGGTCCTGAATTTAAATAAAGGAAACTACGATGGTATGAGGCGCGAGTTGACTAGGATGGATTGGGGAATGTTACTTAAAGGGTTGGTGGTGGATAGGCAATGGCAAACATTTAAAGATCGCATGGATGAACTACAGAATTTGTTCATCCCTGTTTGGCATAAAAATAAAACAAAAAAGGTGACTCAACTGTGGCTAACAAGGGAAATTAGGGATAGCATAAGATCCAAGGAGAGGACATATAAATTGGCCAGAAAAGGCAGCAAACCTGAGGATTGGGAGTAGTTTAGGATTCAGCAAAGGAGGACAAAGGGATTAATTAAGAGGGGGGAAATAGAGTATGAGAGTAAGCTTGCAGGGTACATAAAAACTGACTGTAAAAGCTTCTATCGATATGTGAAGAGAAAAAGATTGGTGAAGTCAAGCGTAGGTCCCTTGCAGTCAGAATCAGGGGAATTTATAATGGGGAACAAAGAAATGGCTGACCAATTAAATACATTCTTTGGTTCTGTCTTCACAAAGGAGGACACAAATAACCTCCCAGAGATGTCGGGGAATATAGGATCTAATGAGAGGGAGGAACTGAATGAAATCAGTATTTGTAGGGAAATAGTGTTGGGGAAATTGATGGGATTGAAGGCCGATAAATCCCCAGGGCCTGATAATCTACATCCTATGGTACCTAAGGAAGTGGCCTTAGAAATAGTAGATGCATTGCTGGTCATCTTCCAAAACTCTATAGACTCTGGAACAGTTCCCATGGATTGGAGGGTAGCTAATGTTACCCCACTATTTAAAAAAGGTGGTAGAGAGAAAACGGGGAATTATAGACTGGTAAGCGTGACATCGGTAGTGGGGAAAATGCTAGAGTTCATTATAAAAGATGTAATAGCAGAGCACTTGGAAAACAGTGACAGGATCGGACAAAGTCAACATGGATTTACAAAAGGTAAATCATGCTTGACTAATCTACTGGAATTTTTTGAGGATGTAACTGGTAGAATAGATAAGGGAGAACCAGTGGATGTGGTGTATTTGGACTTTCAGAAGGCTTTCGATAAGGTCCCACATAAGAGATTAGCATGCAAAGTTAAAGCACATGGGATTGGGGTTAAGGTACTGACTTGGATAGAGAACTGGTTGGCAGACAGGAAGCAAAGAGTTGGAATAAACGGGTCTTTTTCCGAGTGGCAGGCAGTGATTAGTGGGGTACCGCAGGGATCGGTGCTAGGACCCCAGTTATTCACTATATATATTAATGATCTAGACGAGGGAACTAGATGTAATATCTCCAAGTTTGCAGATGACACAAAGGTGGGTGGGAGTGTGTGCTGTGAGGAGGATGCAGAGAAACTCCTGCATGATTTGGACAGGTTGGGTGATTAGGCAGATGCATAGCAGATGCAGTATTATGTGGATAAATGCGAGGTTATCCACTTTGGTGGCAAAAACAGGAAGACAGATTATTATCTGAACGGCAATAGATTGGGAAAAGAGGAAGTGCAACGAGACCTGGGTGTCCTTGTGCACCAGTCACTGAAAGTAAGCATGCAGGTGCAGCAGGCGGTTAAGAAGGCAAATGGTATGTTGGCCTTCATAGCGAGAGGATTCGAGTACAGGAGCAAGGATGTCTTGCTGCAGTTGTACAGGGCCTTGGTGAGACCACACCTTGAGTATTGTGTGCAGTTTTGGTCGCCTTATCTGAGGAAGGATGTTCTTGCCATGGAGGGAGTGCAGCGAAGATTCACCAGACTGATACATGGGATGGCAGGAATGACATATGAAGAGAGATTGGGTCGATTGGGCTTGTATTCATGAGAGTTTAGAAGAATGAGAGTGCATCTCATTGAAACTTATAAAATTCTAACAGGACTAGACAGACTAGATGCAGGAAGGATGTTCCCGATGGCGGGGGAGTCCAGAACCAGGGGTCACAGTCTAAGGATAAGGGGTAAGCCATTTAGGACTGAGATGAGGAGGAATTTCTTCACCCAGAGAGTGGTGAACCTGTGGAATTCACTACCACAGAAGGCAGTTGAGGCCAAGTCATTAAATATATTCAAGAAGGAATTAGATATATTTCTTAAGGCTAAAGGGATCAAGGGATATGGGGAGAAAGCAGGGACAGGGTACTGAATTTGGATGATCAGCCATGATCTCATTAAATGGCGGAACAGGCTCGAGGGGCCGAATGGCCTACTCCTGCTCCTATCTTCTTTGTTTCTATGTTTCTATGATCACCCTCTGACCTCCCCCCCGAGGCCTCTGACCTCCCAACACGAGGTCGCCGATGGGCCCACCATGAGGCCTCCAATCACCAATCCCACCTCGGGCCTTCCGACACCCCCCTGCCCCCCCAATCCCCACTCCAGCCTCCGATCCCTGGCCCCCGGCCCCCACTCCGGTCTCAGATCCCCGGCCTTCGACTCCCCCGCCCCCTCGCCCTCTGGTCTTCCAACCCCTGACCCCCGACCCCCGCCCCCTGACCCCACTCCTGCCTTCCACCCCCGGCCCCATCCAATCCCCGGCCTACCTACCAGCCCCCGATCTCCGATCCCTCCTCTCTGCTACCCACTCGACAGCCAGCTAGCCTCCCGAACCTTCCGTTCTCCCGGGTTTCCCAACCACATTCCAGCACACTCCCCTCAGCTCCGTACCTGCCTCCAAGTTAAAATCCTGCTCAATGTTTCCACTTGTGGGGTGTCCAGAAGTATAGGTCATAAATATAAGGTAGTCATTTATAAACCCAATAGGGAATTCAGGAGAAACTT